>CM055969.1:42012500-43212500 GCA_029531755.1 Holothuria leucospilota | reverse complement strand
GTCCTCAAACTTTTTGAGGGTGAGGGCCAAATAGAGAGGCTGGGAAGAGGGGCCACAGGGGAGGATCTCAGGCTTAGAGAGAGAAGACAATAATTGGAAAGGGCGAAACCCATATTTAAGAGGTCCCGAAGCTTATCTATGGCAAACAGAGGCAGAGGTACAAAGTTTTCATATGAAGAGGTTCCTTAAGAGGGCAGTGGATCTGCACTTTTGCAGCGTCCAACAGGAGCAACCTGACCTCAGCCCCATCATGGTTGGGGCTGAGGTCAGAAAATTTTGCTTTCCAGGTGCTCTAGATTGCAGGAAATCGCACTCTCCACCACAAATTTGTCTCTTCAATCAGGGGTGGCAGGAAATGGCGGCCAAGCTCCGTGATGGAGCGGCTGGGTCGTCGAAAGGATGAAAAACACGAAAGTTTTGCACGCGAAGCGCAACGAAAATGTTGGGATTACCATTGAAGAAAATATGAAAACTTGGTGGTTTTTATTGGGCAATATGCCCTACTCAGGACAAAATCAAGAAATTTGTTGCTGCGGATGGTCGTCATTGGGGGATTGCATACTTTATTGTACCCATTAAAGCTTCCCGACGAAATTGGAGTTTCCCGGACAATAGGCGCTGCTTGTAAACACACTCTATATCAAGAGCGGTAACCCTGGGTAATCTCATACTTGGCTAGTAGATTGCCCATATTGAGTAGATGAACCCTATTGTTTTTGGTGGAGGTCAAAGGTCATTTGGGTCACCGGAGGCAATTTAGTGAATTTTTTTTAGTAGCTGTAACTCGGTGTCCGTTGTTCAAATTGAGTCATAATTTCAGGATAAGATAGATTGGTAGGAGGTGGAAATATTGTAATATGAACCATTAATCTGAAAGGGTCAAAAGGTCAGAAAGCGATGTTTTGTTGATATCTCGCCAACGAAACATTTGAGGGGGATGGCATAATGGAAGGTTGTGTTTGTCTATGTGAAATACACATAATGACCTGCTTTGACCTAAGTTGACCTCATTTGACCTTTTTGACCTTTGCGGTTTTTTTGTGACACCTGGATTCGTCTTGTTGAGACACACCAAAAAGGCAATTATGCTACCCTTCTACGATGTTCGTAACTTGAGTTACTGACATTCAAGTGAAATGTTAGGAACTCAGTAACCGAGTGACATAGGGGGATGGCATACCGGAAGGTGTTTGTCTATGTGAAGCGCACGTAATGACCTACTTTGACCTCATTTGACCTTTTCACCTCTGTGGCTTTTTTGTGATGTCTGGGTTTGTCTTGTTTAGACAAACCAAAAAGACAATTATACTACTATCCTATGATGTTCCTAACTCAAGTTATTGACATTTTAGTGTGTGTTTGTTACTCATTGGAATGTGACATACAGTATGAAGGTGCAATTTCTATAAGTGAGTAATCAATTTTTGATTTGAGCCACAAAAGGTTGACCTTATTAACATGATATATTAAGTATGATAACTGTGAGGAATCTCATGCTTGTCATGTAGATGATTCATGTTTGTAACAATATATCTTTGCAATTAAATTTCTGGGATGAAACTTTGCTACAAGCTTTGTCACTACCTGTACAAATACAACCACTCCATAATACACAGCTTCATAAATATGTGCCACCGTGTGCATAACATGATTTTCAGCAACAAAGCACACAAAATTTGTCTTGGCTAAATATGACTGAACAAGGAATATACCGCTTGTTTCGTAGGCAACCTAGCCTCCCTTCAGGGGAACAAACTTGGAAGGAGTCAAGTAGTGACTTTATATTACATAATTTAATTTCCTTTTTTTGCAACATTTTGTTCTTGTGGAATATGATTTTTCTCAAAACCTAAAATCAATTCAGGGGCTGCACCGGCAGGATCCTGGGGCTGGGTTTGAGAACCACTATTCTAAAGTATGAAATTTAAAAGTGAAAAATGCTAGGATGCAACTTTTAAGGTTTAAAATGTGTCATTTCCCCCATATTCTTGCAAGGCCTACGCCATTGCTACGCACTAATTGAGGGTGGTTCCCCCAGTGTCGCACTATGAGCGCTAGGGGGAAGCCTGTACCAGGTACCAGCCTTATAGGGGTGCCATGCATACCACAGCTGAAGAATTCAGTAAATAAGTAAAAGTTTAGATCATCTTATGAGTTCATGTTTCCACAAAAATAACACCATTTTGGATCTAGGAAAACTTAGAACAAGAAAAATTCCTCAAAGATTAGAGGTGTAACCCCTCCCCTTAGGAAATATCCCCTTCAATTAAACACTAATGGGACAGAAAAAAATCACTAAATAATATTAAAGGATTCCTAAACATTTAATCAACTCAGCGGTGTACGAAGCTTTAGAAACATAGCACCATTTTGCATCCAAGACACCTCACATTGACAAAAATTTCTGAAAGGTATAGGCCATTGTCCCCTCCTCTTAGACAGCACCTCCTGTCTTCCGCGCAGCCACAAAATATGAAGAACATCACCAAATAATGACAATTCGTAAAAATATAATCAGTTGAAAGCTTTGCCAATTAAAGCCTGAACCTAAGCCAGGCTTTACATGTGCCCCTCCCTTCATCCCTCCCCCTTCACGATGGTACACAGAACATGTGAAAAAGGAAGGGTCTGCCTGGGTGTTAACTATCTGTAGGCATACCATTTGGTGCTCCGCTTAGATAATGTCTATAAACTGTTCCCCTAGAGATTTTGCCCAGGATATGGCCCCGCAGACAGGGTTGCCATCTGGATGATTCTTGGTGTGGTTCAGGGACTTTCGTTGTACGAGATTTTTAATATTCATTTCATTTTTTTTCATTCTGTTCATTTTTTCTTCCTATAATAATCTTGTTGCCTCTACATAAAGCAGTGCTCAGTAATATTGCTTGTGCAACTCTGATGGGATTCGTTTAGTCCTCAGTAAGGGCATGAGCCGGTCGCTGATAGCTCCCACATGGTCCTTACAATGACCCATTGGAAATAAGGGGTCTTCGACCAGCACAGTGCTGCTCGAGATTGATTTTTTTCTAATAGCAAAGCTAGGACCCGAAGTCCTTTTTAATATTTACTCCCACAACTTTTCCTTTTCAAATCTTTAATTAATAGTGCAGTTGTTTTGGATTTTGAAAAAAATAATAAAAATAATAATAAAAAAATAAAGCAAAGTGAGACAAGGGAAACTATAAGAGAAACAAACAACTTTTAAACATGATATCTTCAGATAGGAAGCACTGGTACTCTTCATACTTAAGATGTAGGTGCATTTATGTAGATAGGAAGTCAAAGGTCATCTGGGGTCATCTGGGGTCTTCAGAGGTCAAACTATGAAAACCTTATTTTCACTGTATCTTCAGATAGGAAGCATGGGTACTCTTCACACTTACCAAGTACTGGTATATATGTGCAATATATAGAGAGGAAGATTCCTGTCGTTTTTGTTGGTTTCAGAAGTCATCTAGGATCATCTGAAGTCAAAGTCTGAAAACCTTTTTAACATGGTATCTCAAGCTAAGAAGTATGGATGCTCTTCATACTTAGCATGAAGGTGCATTGTAAGGAGAGGGAAGATACTTTTGTTTTTAGTGATGGCCAAAGGTCATACGGGGTCATAAAATATCAAATTCTTAAAACATTTTGAAAAGGATGTCTCAAGGTCACAAGAATGGATGCTTTTCATAGTATCCAAATGCAATATATATATATATATATATGTGTGTGTGTGTGCATATCTGTGTGTAAAGAGAAAGCACTCTATTCGTTTGGTGCGTGGTCAAAGGTCATGACCACTGCCTAGTTTATGTTTATTCATGATTTACCTGAATTAGAAATAAATGTGTAAAATGTTCAATATTTGGTGGATATTAATAGGAATTATGACTATTTTCAGTTTTTGTGATGCTTATTACTTCAAGTAACCAATTCTGTTGTTTTCATGTCACCAGACTTTGAACAGAGGCTTAGAAAATTAGTAAGTTCATTGGTTTTGTACTCAACAAAGATTGCAGTTTTGTATCAAATTCCTGAATGTTTTAAAATTTGTAAGTTAAGTGAATTTACTTCGGTCTCCTGCCTTGAAATACTATGGGATAGATGTTACCTTAGAGTTTGAATGCAAAGTCAAGCAGCTTGAGCAAGTCTGTTTCATCTGAGTTGACAAGCAATAATAGCAAATTACTGTGTAAAATGGCTTGCTTGTTGTAACAAGCCTGAAGCTGTTGTATTGGAGGGATATGCAAAACCAATTTGCAGAAGTTTGTGGAGTGTAATGTATGCATACTGTATTAATACTAGGTGAAAACTAAGTAAAGTTTTTCATAATTTTCATTTTCTTTAAACTGTGTAATGTAATGACAAATGCTATGAATGTACACTTCCTGTAGGTAGCAATAAGTGCTAAACTTAAGGTGAGGCTGTTGCATAAAAGTCATTTCCCCGTCTGCTCCAATCAATTTGTTGGCAGAGAGGATGGGGTTTGACATGAAGGAGTTCAAAGTACTGAATATGAAAATGAATGCGGTAGTCAGATCTAACAACTTTCCAGACTTTTTTTTTTAAATCAAATATTAATTCAGTGCCTGATCTTGTTTTTGAATGTTAGTTTCCACAGTAGGCTAGGCTGTTTTATAGCCATACCATCTACCTACAAAGTGATACCAAGGATTCACTGACTGTGAAAGAGGGACTACTTGAGAACTGGTACACATTGTGTACGTGAATTTCATAAAAAAGTAAATTTAAAGACCAACTTCCCTGGATCCAATTTGAGAATGACCCTTACTGTTCACAGTAATGGAGACCAGCTTTTTTTTTCTTGTTATTTTTGAAAAATTCTAGATCCTGTAATTCTAGTGAGAAATGTCTCTTTGGAATGGAAATCAAAGTACTGTTGATCAGTGCTATTTGAGAACAACAGGTATAATCAATGGCAGCTCCCTGGTATAATACACAGTATGCGAGGTAATTTGATATTAACAAAAATATAATAATTAAGGGACAACCTGTGTTCCTCAGAGTAGCTGTACCAATTTGAAGTCAAAGTTGGTTAGGACTTTTTGAGCATGATACAAAAAGTATGTATACATAGTATGAACAGGAATTGAGTGAAAAATTGTAAGTCCAACTTGTGTTCCTCAGTGTGACTTTATGGATTCAAAGTTCATGTCATTCAGGGCTTTATGAGAATGATACATAAAGTGCTAGAGCTGTATAAACAGGAATTCAAAAAAAAAAAAAATGTTACAAGTTCTACTTGTCTTCCCTGCTGTAACCCTTCAGGTACCATAGCTGAAAAGGGCTGTTATTAATGAGACATATTTTTGTGCACATTATGAATTACAATTTGGTAGAAAAAATCATTTCATTCCAACTTATATACCCTGGAGTGGCTCGTATACAGTTTCAAAGTCAATGCCATAAAGGGCCATGTTAGACTAGTAAGCTAATGCCACCAAATTCCCATGTGATATTTTCAATGACGATGTGAAATTTATCTGGTTGTCTCACTTAAAAACTGGCAACCCATTTCGTAATGTTTTTTGTTCCATTAAATATAAATTTTACAGTAAGAAGGGTTAAATTTTTTTCTTAGTTGAATTTACATTATATGCAACATCACATTGGCCTTCTTGCTTTGTAAACTTTGTATGCTGATGCAGTGACAAAAACAGCTCAAAATTGACTGCATATCATTACAAACACTACAGTCAGTGGCGGATCCAGGCGGGGGCGCAATAGGCACGTACCTCCCCTATTGGCCATCATGCGTGAAAAATAGTTGAGGCAAAAAAAGAAAATGCTTCAACATGTGTCAAATATTAGCACCATTTTGCATCTCAGCCCTCTTCCAAAAGCAAAAATTTTCCAAAGGGGAGGGGTACCCCCTCTTCCCTTTAACCCCTACCCAAGGACAGTGATCAGTCAGACCTTGCACCCTCTGTAAAGAAAATTCCTGGATATGCCCCTGACAGTCATAGGCAGAAATCTCAGGGAGGATAGCTCCCCCTCCCCACATTTTTGGAAATGCTCACTTGAAAAGGATATTTCCCTTACAGGTATCAAACTTTGATTGACAGGCCTCTTTGTTCCTAATGTTTAGCTCTGTTGACATCCCCCTTCTCAATGATGATCTGCCCCTTTCACACCCACATAATCCTGAAACAATTAACTTTGTTAAAACATGTTTTGATTTGAGGTTTGTTTAGTACTACTGACAGGGACCAAGCTTTAATCAAGGTTTTTAGCAAAATGACTCAATGAATGTATAAAAAATGTCTTTCCTTTGTGTCCTAAGGCTCCCTACAAATACAGTATGCATCGTGTGCTGTGAGCTTTGTTCAAGCTTAAATCTTATTGCCCAGTTTTGGCAAATTTCCTCATCACTTAGAATCATACTCAAAATGTACTTATGTGGAAAGTCTTCAATTAAGTTAACAGAAGTGACATTTAGTACAACCAGTACCAATAAAAGTGTAAAATTTCTTTTGTTTGTGTGACAACTGGCAATGAAAAGTTACCTATTCAATGTAAGGAGCAAATCTCTTTGTTATTTTAACAATAGCTGGTCACTAAATCGTAGTTGGTGTTGGTATTTGTGATAGACATTTTGAGAAGAAAAGCAAGGTTACCATCAGAAACGAACATTGCTTCAAAGTGTAGACCTGTATAATGCTGGGTCTCCTTTCTAACAGTTCTCTGATCAGGTATAGCTTTTATATTTCGTATGACATTGACAATTCTGTGTGTACGGAATATGGAAAAACTTTGTTTCCTATAGGTATACTAGCTATAGCAGTTTTACATCTACTAACAGGGATGTTAAGCCATTCTAACACTAACAAGTCACAACTAGGAGAAACAAGTTGTTTAATTATAAAGGATAACAAAGACTCAGGCAATGTGCCCACTTTTCATTCTGTGACCTTGAGGTAGACTGGAGGTACTGTATTTTTAGACAAAGAGCATTCGTGAAACCGGGGAGTTGTACCCCGCTACAACTTCCTGGTCAAAATGGGATACCTTGCCCACTGTAGGCCTACTGTAGGAATGATTGTTACAGAATGTGGGATTTATAGACTAAAATTTCTTTCTCCTTCATGTAAGACCCATGTGAAATGCAACTGAAAAATGCTTTTTAAGGCAAGCACTCACCAGCACAAGTATATTTGGTGGTTTGGGGCCATCACTGTCTCCTACATTTACAACTAGTATTTGCACTTTGACTCTATGTGAATTATAAGCCTAGTGAGCTTTTCTGATTGGTCAATACCTTGTCCAGATGAATGAAATGTGAGATATGAGGTGCCATACACTACATTGCACATTAGAGAAACCTATTAAGTGTTCAGAGTACAAGGGTAAGCAGCATTAAAAATACATCCTGCTACTAATATACTAACTCAGTAGTCAGTAGAAGATACGGCCTTGGGAATTTAAACTCTACAGACGTATTCCTTAGATACATTTTTACAGTAAAGAATTTTTACTGTCTGGGATGAGGAATTTGGGCCTAGTTTAATTGCATACTAGATACCACTTATCTAAATTGTTCAAAAGCACTCAGTGTATTACTAAAAGGAAACAAACAAACTTTCATTGTACTAGTTAGAAGAAAAATAACTATTCATTCAGTCATCATATTTCACATTTCATGCTCATCGTGACATGTGAACTATGTATCATCCATACTCTTGATTCTCAAATTGAAAGGTAATGAACAGACTCTGAAAGATCCATAACTGCTTATTGTCAAGGCACATGTTACCAAAATTTGGTTACATTCTGCAAAACAAGCTAACCCTTCAGCCAAATAATTACTCTTTGCCCCTGTGTTGTTTGTTTTCGTGAATCTACAACCAATTAAGTTGTACCTGCTAGACTTGCTAGATTAAAATCATGATGCAGTGACAGGCTTTGTGCAATTGCATGCTTGAAATCCTCATACTAAATGGTAGGTGGGTGTTTATACAATGGCAGTCCAGTAAGTGCCACACAGAACATCTGATTTGGTTCATTACAAATCTCATCTGAGCAACAGCTCTGCAGAGTCACTGTACAGAGTAGCTTGACTGTTTCTCACAGCATCCAATCAGGATTTCTGTTTTGCAAGAATGTGTGGAAGTCTAGACCATTGTCAGTGCATTCTTTCTTCTCAGTGCTTGGAATATAATATGCATTGCTGCAGGGAGTTGCCAGAGACTCCCTGATTGCTGTGAAGAAGTAGCATATTGTAATAGTGCTATAGAATTCTTCCATCTGGTATACTGGCCCTGCCTGTGACTTATTTTTCAGAACAGTTAGTTGAATGCTATTACTTGGATATTAACTCTCTGTGTACAAGTTACATTTTCTGCTTTTATCCCTCTGGTCCTTCTGAAGATTAAGAGGTGCTTATGAAAGAGAGTATTATCAACAATGATCTATTGACTTTGGTAGATATTGATTATGGAGGCACTTTCAAGAACAAGGTTACTGGCCTACATTGGATCAAGTGCAAGAAATCCTTACAGAATGAAGTGTAGTTTGTTTACAGTGACTGCATAATGACAGTGGACACCAATCTTTTAGGCTATGAGTGGTGATCACAGTGAAAGGACTTTGTACTTGTGAGTGTTGGTGTTATTGGACTAGCATGAAGTGATTTGCTAGTAAGAACTGCAATTCGTTTTTTCGGAGGATATACTTATGTCATACTACACCGTGATGAAACGTGTTGGTGTAGCTGCCCCTGGGGATCGTGTTAAGTTTGCCCAACCAGTGTCGCCTGTCCCAGGAACAGGGAAGCCAAGTTTCAGGCGAGTGGCAAGTTCTGCAACACAGATCTTGAATCGGATGCTGAGTGAAACGGTGAGCCTATTTGTAAAATCACAAGGCAGTACAAGCTGGGCTATTTATACTGTGGGACATTAGGAAGCTAGGCTACTTACAGAAGGAGACTTTTCAAATAAAGAAAAGGTACTATGTTTTGATTTGAAGTAGGATATGAAGGAATATTCAGACCTTGTCCCGGATCTTGCCAGTTTGTACAAACTGGTCTCAACTATTATATCAGTAGGGGTGGTTGTAATGATGTGGACTATTCCTAAATTATAAACCCCCTAGTAACATAATGTAGCAGTCCAAAGTACAAGGATTTGTCAAAGGTTACACTTGTTTGTAGAAAGCTTATCACCCTGAACTAATGACCAGCATCCTCCTCTTGGAATCAAAAGAGTCCATTGTTTCCCACCATGTGCTCCCTAAGCATGCTTAATTATCTATGTGTCTGTATTATGCTGGAGTTGCCAGAGTGGTATCAAGCCTTGCTGAATACACATCTTATAGTTGTTACACTCTCAATATTCTGTCTTGTGTGCTTCTTTGTTTCAAAGTCTTAGCTTGGTGAAAGACACACCAACATTACATGGTAGTACGAGTGAAACTTCCATTTAACTGCAAAAATGGAAAAACTTAACGCGCCAGAAGCCTTGAGTTTTAATGGCAATATGTCGGATAATTGGAAGAAGTTCCAACAACGATTCAAACTGTACATGGTCGCTTCAGGCCTTAGTGGAAAGGATCCAAAAATACAGTGTGCTACGCTACTTCACATAGTTGGAGAAGAGGCATTGGATGTGTATAACACTTTTGAACTGGACGATGCTGCTAGAAATGATGTCGACACCTTATTAAAACGCTTTGCTGATCATTTCACTCCGAAAAAGAATGTGACTTATGAGCGACATGTCTTTAACACGAGAGTTCAACAACAGGGTGAAAGTGTTGACCAGTTCATCACAGAACTGAAAACAAAAGCGAAAACTTGTGAATTTGGAGGACTGTGCGATAGTCTAATCAAGGATCGCATTGTAGTTGGAGTGACGGATGAACAAGTAAGAGCAAGGTTACTGAGGGAAAGAGACCTCTCCTTGCAGAAAGCCATTGACATTTGTCACGCAGCTGAGACCAGCAAACACCACCTTGGGGGACTAAATGCAACAGGACACACGCAACAAATGCCGGTGTATTCTGTCACAAAGTCGAAGCAGCCAAAAAATTCTAAGAACCTGATCCAAAACTGCAAATACTGTGGAGGCACACATCCCGCAGGAAAATGCCCGGCTTTCGGAAAGCAATGCCGCAATTGTGGAAAGAAAAATCATTTTGAAAAGGTATGCAGATCGAAAAAGACTCTTGAAAAATCTCACAAAAAAGTGCATCACGTTGCGGAGGCTCAGACTGACTCTGACTCAGAAACAGAATTCTTTATCAGTTCGCTACAGACTAATGGAACGAGACAGTGGTATGTAAATTTGTCACTTCTTTCTAACGTAAAGAAACAGTCAGTAAAAATCAAGCTAGACACTGGGGCGGAGTGTAACGTCATTCCCAAAGCAATTGTTGATAACAGCCCCTATCTGGGTGTCACCATTTCGGACGACTTGAAATGGTCAATGCATGTAAATAAAATTACCGCTAAAGCAGGTGCTATGCTAGGTCTCCTAAAAAGAAATCTTAAACACTGCCCAATGGAGTGCAAAAAACTGGGATATATATCCCTAGTTCGTAGCAACTTAGAGTATGCTGCCTCCATTTGGGACCCTTACCAGCAAGGGGATATAGACCGTCTGGAAAAAGTTCAACGCAGAGCTGCCAGATTCATTAGTGGTAATTACACATCCAGAGAGGAAGGCTTTATGACTGACCTTCTCAAGCAATTGGAACTTCCCCTACTAAAGAATCGTAGGAAAGTCGACAGGTTATGTTATATGTATAGAATTTTGAATAATCAGCTACCAGCTGTCCCACGTGACCACTACCTTACAGACCTGCCAGCAAAAAGAAGGGTCAAACCTAGGCAATACAAAGATTCTACCTTTTTTAACATAATTGAAAATCAGGCTAGTAATAACAATAAAGCCCTTAAATACATTAATTGTAGAACCCCGCAATATAGGTCTTCTTTCTTCCCATCGACTATACTTGACTGGAATAAGCTGACCGATGAGGAAGTTAATGCACAGACCCTGAACATTTTCAGGTGTCGTCTGACTTTTTGCTAAAGCTCCCTCTCTCTCATTCCGTTGCGTTTATGCCCTGTGGGTTTCTGCGACGTACTGATGATGATGATGATGATGATGAACTTGAAGGAGACAGTCAGAGCAACAAAAGTTAGACTGACGTCATACTCAGGGCACACGATGAGGCCCATAGGAAAGAGCACGCTTCTGTGTGAGCATAAAGATAAGCTGTATCCACTGGAATTCCAGGTGGTTGACAGTGCCGTCACACCTGTACTTGGACTTGAAGCTTGTCAGGAATTGGATTTAATCAAACGAGTTGACACCATCACAGCTGCCACGCAGAATGGCAATGTTGCAAGTGTTGAGGACAAATACAAGTCAGTGTTCCATGGTTTGGGTCGCCTAGAAGGAGAGCACCATATTCGGTTGAAAGTTGATGCCCAACCAGTAGTACATGCTCCCAGGAAGGTAGCCGAGCCATTGCGAAAGAAAATCAAAGCAGAGTTACAAAGGATGGAAAAAATGGATGTCATTCAAAGAGTAGATGAGCCTACTCCATGGGTTTCTAGTCTGGTCGTAGTCATTAAGCCAAATAAGGATAAAGTAAGAATATGTTTGGATCCGAAGGACCTGAATAATGCAATAGAGAGAGAACATTACCCAATGAAAACAATCGAAGAAGTAATAGCAAGAATGCCAAATGCAAAAGTTTTCAGTGTTTTGGATGCCAATTCGGGTTACTGGCAGATCCCATTAGATCACGAAAGTAGCTTATTGTGTACCTTTCAAACTCCGTTTGGACGTTATAGGTACAAGCGTCTTCCGTTTGGAATAAAATCCGCACCCGAAGTCTTCCAAAAAACTATGTCAGAAATGTTTGACGATATAGAGGGCGTTGAAATTATCATGGACGACATTTTAGTATGGGGTGAGTCAATCCAAGAACATAATATCAGACTAGAAAGAGTACTTAAACGTGCAAGTGAAAAAAATCTGAAATTGAATCAAGCAAAATGTCATTTCAGGCAAACGAGTGTTAGTTACATTGGTCATGTATTAACAGAAAACGGTCTCAAACCCGACCCCTGCAAAATTGGTGCAATTCAGACTTATGCACCACCAACAAATAAGAAGGAATTGCAACGATTCCTTGGGATGGTCAACTACATAGGCAAATTCATTCCAAATTTATCTGCAGAAACGGAACCGTTGAGAAAATTACTTGAAAAGGATCGAGAGTGGCTCTGGGGTGAAAAACAAACAGAAAGTTTCACAAACCTTAGAAGGCTTATTTCGGAAGCACCAGTTCTAGCGTATTTTGATGTAAACAAATCAGTAACGATAAGTGTTGATGCATCGAGTACTGGCATCGGGGCTGTACTGCTCCAAGAAGGGCACCCGATAGCCTATGCCTCAAAGGCTTTTACTAGTAGCCAAAAGAACTATGCACAGATTGAGAAAGAGTTAGCAGCAGTAGTATTTGGGTGTAACAAATTCCACCAGTATGTCTTTGGAAGAGAGTTCGTAGTTGAGTCAGACCACAAGCCCCTTCAAAGTATTCTTAAGAAACCCCTAGCCCAGACACCACCTAGGTTACAAAGAATGCTTTTGCAACTACAAAAATATTCATTGGAATTAATCTATAAGAAAGGTACTGAAATGTTCATTGCTGATGCTTTAAGTAGAAATCATGATGTTATAACAGAAGTACATGAAAATGAAAATGATGTTATTCAAATTAGTGAAATCAATGTTAATGTTAGCCATGTGCCTATGTCTGAAGAAAGATTGAATGAGGTTAGAGCTGCTACCAAATCAGACGAAACATTAAGTGCGTTAAAGGAAGTCTTAGTAACAGGAAATTGGCCAGAAACAAAACGGCAGATGCCTGATGATCTGAAGGCTTATTGGGAATTCCAAGGTGAACTGACTGTAGAAAATGAGTTAATATACAAAAGCCACAAGCTAATTGTACCTAAGAGCATGAGAAGGCTAATGATTGAAAAAGTTCATCAAAGCCATCAGGGTATTGAAAAGTCTAAGAGACTAGCCCGAGATATTTTTTACTGGCCAGGTATGTCCAGACAAATCGAAGATATGGTAGCAAGATGTGAAATCTGTAACAAATACAAAAGTAGAAACCCTAAAGAGCCTATGAAAGGTATTGCAAAACCAGATTTGCCATGGCAGAAAGTTGCTACAGATTTATTTGAGTGGAATGCAGAGTATTACATTGTATTAGTAGACTATTACTCAAGCTTCTTTGAGGTGAACAAATTACAAAATCTAAGAAGTGAATCAGTAATTCAAGTGTGCAAGCAACACTTCGCCAGGTATGGCATACCCGAAGTATTAATTTCTGATAATGGAACACAGTATTCTTCAGCAGTATTTAAAGATTTTGCTAGAAAGTATGGATTTGACCATATTACTTCATCCCCCACGTACCCCCAATCTAACGGTAAAGCTGAAAAAACTGTTCAGATAGTAAAAAACCTGCTCAAAAAGGCAAAAGCTTCTGGGCAAGACCCGTATTTAGCCTTACTAGATTATAGGAACACCCCCCTGGAAGATTTGCCTTCCCCAGCCCAACTCTTAATGGGTAGAAGGACCAGAACAATCCACCCAACCAGCGAGAAATTGCTCAGCCCAAAAATTGAGAATCAATCCAAAGTCAAAAATTCTTTGCAACAAAACCAAGAAAGGCAAAAGAAATATTTTGATAGAGGGGCAAAAGAACTGAAAGAATTACAACCCGGAGATGTTGTCAGAGTATCTCTCGACAACAGGTCATGGAAAAAGGGTGTTGTAGAGCAGCAGGCAAACACCCCCAGATCTTATGTTATTCAAGTCGATGACGCGAAATATCGAAGAAATCGCAGAGACTTGGTTCAAACCAAAGAAAGTGTGAATGAGCAGACTCTGGTTGAAAATTCACCAGAGAACCCACAGGAAATAAAATCTCAGAATCCCACTGATAGTCAGGACCCATCTCAGTCAAGTCAAGAAAATGTTGGGAAACACCCCCGAACCTCTAGTGGTAGAACCATTAGATTACCACAAAGATACAGAGATGATTATGTCATGAAGTGAAAGACTCTATGCAAGATTAAAAATTGCCTATGTATCAAATCACCTGTGTTGAAGCATTCATTTTGTTAAGTTAAAAGCAAGTATCTATTTTGTCTAAAAAGTCTAAGTCATGCTGTCATTTGTTTAAGTATTTTTTAGTTAAGTTCCAAGGACAAATAAAGCTGTCCAATATAACTTGTCAATTTGTGTGAAAAAGGGAGATGTAATGATGTGGACTATTCCTAAATTATAAACCCCCTAGTAACATAATGTAGCAGTCCAAAGTACAAGGATTTGTCAAAGGTTACACTTGTTTGTAGAAAGCTTATCACCCTGAACTAATGACCAGCATCCTCCTCTTGGAATCAAAAGAGTCCATTGTTTCCCACCATGTGCTCCCTAAGCATGCTTAATTATCTATGTGTCTGTATTATGCTGGAGTTGCCAGAGTGGTATCAAGCCTTGCTGAATACACATCTTATAGTTGTTACACTCTCAATATTCTGTCTTGTGTGCTTCTTTGTTTCAAAGTCTTAGCTTGGTGAAAGACACACCAACATTACAGTGGTTATTTTATATTTTCATTGTGAATGATGTGTCGTTCTCAAAATAATTCTTTTAGAATTATTTATCCACACTTATAGAACAAGTAGGTAACAACATTTTGAGAACAACTCTCTTTCTAATCCTACAAAAAATAGTAAGGAGTAAGTTATTCCTTAGTATGTAATGAACTAGGCTCTTAAATGCAAACTGGCAAGATCTGAGACAAGATCCGAATATACCTACCTACTTTACACTCCAAGTTGTGGAGGGCATTATTGTTAAATACTTAGCTCCTTATACAGGACATATTAGCAGCTGATGGTACATAAATTTCCATAGGATATGAAGTATGCATATTGTACACTATCACTGGCAGACTTAGACCAGACTGTTGAATAATATCTAGCAATGGGGTGAAAAAGTATGTTTTTAAACATGCATGATTACTGTATGGTATGTGTGTATGAGTTAATGTGAAACAAAAGTATGAGCTAGTATATTGGCCTGTAGCTAAATTTAGCCATGAATTGGCAAATAGTTTTGTTGGCATACAAACACAATTGCACAGTCGAAGTTTCTCATGGCCATGATGGTACAAATCCTGGAATCACATCCATGTAACTATATAGAGCAGCAATGGTGCAAACTTCGAGTAATGCATTTGTGGTAAAATGTACTTAAACTTTTTGGAAGGTGATTAGATAACATCTGGATAATTCCCACTAGGTGACATTCGCAGGATAATTCTGCTGGGACAATTCCTATGTAGACATGACATACTTAAATGTTTGACAAAATTTGAAAGAGCACACTGAGAGTACCACATATCTCCAATATTTATTCCCACTTATTTATTTTATTTTGAAAGAAATATGTGCAAAAACGTTACTTTTCAATAAGCTTTTAATGCGCTGGCTTGATTGATGTCAGTATTGATTTTGTGACAAAGATAAGGGTTACCTTTGGTTAATTCTGGAGGTGGTCAAGACTCAAAGACTCAAGAACAATTCTTGGTTTATAAAAAATAATGGATCTGTACCCATTTATTATTCATGATTTGATTACATATTACAACCTGAACAAATATTAACAAGCAGATGTGGTAGGAATCTAATCAATTTTAAATTGAGTATGTTAAAGCAATTAAACAGTATTAGAAAGGAAATTAATTCATTTTTAGCAGCAAGATCAGACAGCAAAACTTACTGCCCCCCCCTCCATGATGAATCGGTCAAGGTGCCGATTACCATGTGCAGACACATGCAAACAATACGTGAATAGTTCAAGGTGCAAAGAAAAAATTGAAAAGTAAAGAATGCAAGGCATTGCTTTACTGTGTGAGGAGGTGACATCACTCCTGCTTGTTTTAAGTTCACTTCAGGCTGTAAATATAGTAGATTCGTCTGTTAATATGATTAAATTTATTTCCTCTTTCACATTTCAAAAAGAAATTTGTTTAAACTAAGCAGTAGCGATATCACCAAAATGAAATATTGATGTATCGCAGATCAAACATCGATGTCGGTATTATACATAATTTTGTTATCCTCGGCATATAAGCTACATCAACAGTCGACTAATTGCAATTGACACACTGCAAAATGATTTGTGTACATGGTGCACTGAACTCTTCCAGTAATATCTTCCCATTTCACTACATGAACTAATTACCACATGCCTGTGTGCATTGTATCATTGTACTGTATGTATAGGCCTATTGCTGTTGACATGTTCGTTCCTGTCATGATGAGGGGTGAGCCTACACAATGCAAGGCCTGGGCTTTGTTTGAAACTTGAGAATATCGACACTAGAAGCACTAGTGTGGAACGCTCATACCTGTCATAAGTGATAGGTCAGTTGATGAATATTAATATTTGCATACAATATTCATATTTTAGTAGTACTGTTAGACTGTTAGTCTCACTGTGTGGAATGATATCGATATTTTCTATAATATCATGTTTTCTATGTATGTGTATCATTCCAAAGTGGATATCAATAATCTAAAAGTGTACTATACATATTATACATACAGTATTATCGATATACCCCCACTGCTTAGATAAAACTCTCCTTTTGATGCACAGTGATACTGTAGTGGGAAACATAACGTGTCATTTTTGAACTGCTATCAAATACAGAAGTTGTATATGTTATGTTAATCTACCTTTCATTTATTCTGTGTAAATGAATATGTAAAAAATTAAATGACCTATCTTTTTAATACCCTAAGAAGTGATATCAAATTAACTATGAAGTTAAAGAAAAATAATGAATTAGAATTGATGAATTGTAAATCAACTCAATATAACGCATGGAATTTATTTGAATAGCTACTGTCAATATGCTGTTGCATTTTTGAACTACTCTACATAGCTACACAGTGAGTAGTAAGAGACATGTCTGGTACTATATTGTACATTGCTGAGTGCACAAGGTTCATCATATTATGAAGTTGTATTATTAAAGTGTGGTTAGATATAGCTTAGAGGTCAGAGTGTCAGACACCCTGAAGAATACAGTCTATTGCATACATATACCTATTACTGCATTACTGCTAGTGAACTACCCTAGCCATACTGCAGAATAACTTTCTTCTGGCAATACTTACATTCTACCAAGATGGCATCATTCCTTCCTTATACAATCTATGCTTACCTCAAGTCATCATTACCTCAGTAGTTACCAATCCTGTTGGCCTTTTTGTAGAAAAAAATTTGTTGCAGTTAAGACTAGTACAGTGTAAATGGATCAGGTCAGTGAGGTCATTCCTTTCTGTTGGTACCTTCATTAAATCAGTGTGTCTTTTACTTTGATGTGCTTTGTCAAGGATGTCTATGATCATACTGTAATGTGGGAGCTCTGGCCTACTGAAAATGACCTTTACTCTTTAACTTGAAAGTACTCACTCACCAGAAAAGTGTGTTAAAATTGTACATATCACTGATACAACTGTGTATGGTTACAGATCTGTAACATCAAAGTATAAGTGCTGTATGTAATATAGTAATATATACCATTCATATCAAAGTATGTCACTGTGTATTATTTAAAAATGAACAACAGCCAGCTTAATTAAGTTTGTTAACTGTTATCTCATTAAATAAAGCTATTTTATCCTGAATTTTGATACAGAAGGTCACAGGGCGGGACCACTTGAGCAGAGCATTTGCGATTTTCATGCAAAATATTAAATGTGCTTTTTTTAGGCATGTTTGTTTAAAATTTTGGGCAAAAGTGCTCCCCCCTCCCCCATCCCCATATAAAAGGATCTCCTTTATGCCTATGCTTTTAACCAGGAAGGTCAAACATACTTATGATTTTGAATTTATAGAAGGCTTTGAAGGAGCACTTCTTAGTTTCACTAGAAAGTCACTCAAAATGACCTAGGAGATGGAATTAGTAGTAATTGATCTGTCATGGTACTTCACAATTCACTTCGCAGACTCATACTTACCCCTTGCTACATCTATTTTGCATTATTCGCGCTTGGCGCGCCTACCCGGAATAGTTTTGACACCGGGCCCCTATGTCCGCCATTTTGGAATTCCTGTCCGCCATTTTGGAATTTCCCATAGGCGCGCGAAGCGCGAATAATGCAAAATAGATGTAGCAAGGGGTAAGTATGGTCGCTCGTGAATACCCACACCAGTCAGGTGGGGGGGATACTGTATGTGCCGTACTGTATGTCCTTCTGGAAGTTGCCAGTTAAAAATTCTCTTTTTAACCCTTTCTTACAGGGTTGGTACCAGGATTTGCCTGACAGGGGGGTCCAAGCTCCCTGACGGGGGGGCCAGCAGCCCGAAGCCCAGGCAAAGGCCAAAAGGACTAAAAACACAAAATTTCTGGTGCGCAAAGCACGCCAAAAAATTTGTTTTTTTTTCACAAAAAAATTGAAAATTTGGGAGTTTTATTGAAGAAAATTTGAAAAATCTGGATTTTAAGGAAGAAAAGTGAAAAATTTGGGTTTTTTGTTAGGAAAATTGGAAAATTTTGGGGTCTTTATTGAAGAATCTGCCCTTCCTATGAGCAAAATCAAGCAGATCGTCAGGGGACTGATGGGGGAGTGGTCCCCCGCTGGCACCACCCCTGTTTTCTTAACTCTAAATATTTTTAGTATAGAAGATGTTTAATAGATGAATGTTGTGATGAAGCTCAACATCAAACTTAAGTACTTCAAAACTTGAGAAAAGTATTATGTTGATGTACTCTGAAACTTTACACATTAGCCTCATAATGTTCATGGCACAAGTACAACGTTACTGAAGAATCCTAGCGAGGTTTGTCAGTTTTTGCCATAGTCTGATTTTACTGACGTGGCTTTTGCTAGAAAAACACTGTCCCAATAAAGACTAGGTTTTGCAGAAAAAAAAGGGTAAAAACCTATTCTGCTACTTTGAATAAAATGTTGTTAACAAAACTTAAATTTTATGCACCAAGGTTAATCATTTTAGGCAACCATATGTACCATTTTATAGTGTTGATATGATTATGTTAGTGACTTCGGCTTTTTTTTTTTTTTGGGGGGGGGGGTGAGGAAAGCCAGATTTACATTGTTTTTGTGTTAAGGCCCCCCACTCTCAATCTGGTTGTTCCTGGGTACCGGTCCATGTTTGTTAGTGTGCTCTCGCTGCCCAAGGCCCTAAGTTTGTATGGATTGATTTGCCCTTGTAATTAAAAGAGGGATTTGCATCACCCCAAGTATGACTTTTACTTGGTGGTAATTTTGTCTTTACTGCTTCTCCTTGTGCAGGCACAAACATATAGTTCACTGCTCAAGGTCACATCCTGCCCATCCTGGTGAGCATAAAAGACCCTATATGTGTAATCAAACTATTCTCTGTGCATGCTGTACATTTAACATGGGCTGCTCTGCATCTTTTGAATTTTGTAACTCTGATATCAATCAAAGAGTAGTCACCATCTGAGACTTTTGCTTACCCCCAACTAAAAGACATCCTTGGGGTGATGCAAATCCTTCTTTAAGTTGGCAGGTTCTCTAAAACACTTCAAGAGCTTGTTGGAAACCAACCTCTTAAGTTTTGCCTCCAATGGTATCTGAACCCTTTATTTTGGTGATATTCAATTTTCACTTTTCTCTTTCATAAGGACATCAGAATAATTACTTTAAATAGTGCAGTACTGCACCATAGTGACTTCCTGTCTAATTGTTTCTCAGTTTAGTGGACATGTACAGAGAAGCTCCCTTCATGAAACTCATTTTCTTTGAAAGGACTTTACTGCTTATAAAGCAAAGATATACAGCAAGAGTTCTCAAATGTTTTGGTTGGAGGGCCCTCTTTTACTGGAGTTCTTACTTTGTAGCCATTGTAATAGCCAGGACAGAATTACAAAGCTTTTCTTTCTCATTTAATTGTAAGGCTACTTGAATCTTTCACAGGCCATTGTAGAGCTCATAGTGGGCCATCAAATGGCCTGCAGGCATCAAATGGCCATTGGATAACCTATGATGTAGAGGTTTGCAGTGGCATCATTCATCTCCACAGAAATGTATATACTGTATGTCTGTCATTGTGGCATGAAAGTAGTTCACTTCACAGATTATAGTGCAGTAGGGAATGCTGTTTTGTCTTATTTGACTTGCAATGTAAAAAATGTGCAAGAAAACTTAAAGGCAGTAGGCAGTCACCCCAAACAGAGTGAGTGTACCCTGTTACTCTAGTTCACGATTGGCCTATTTTGATCATGTGACAATATTTTTGTTAGTGAATTGTGAAATTCAAGGAAAATTTCTCCTTGCTTTCCATATTGTTTGTAATAGTTATGTTTAAAACATCTTCAGAGTTGCTTGTAATGCAATAAGAGGAGATTTCCTAGAGTTCGCTCATTTGTCAAAGAAAATTTTGGGGCGACTGCCTGCTGCCTTTAATCAGTAAATGGCAAAATCTTTGATTATTTTCATATTGGCTCTCTATTTTGAAAAACTGATGCTCGCAGGACTTGTTCATATACATATTTCTCAAAGCTAGGCATACAACCCACTATGGCCTAGCCCAGCTGTAATGTTATTAGATAGGCTTATGGTAACTACTGGGTAGGGCCTAAACTAAATTAAAAGAAGGGTCTAAGCTCAAATCAAGCTTTGATATATTAGAGGGGTACTTATTCTAAGCAATCTGGTGAAATTTCCATTGAAATCCGATGTGTGGTTCTCAAGATATCAGCAGATAAAGTTGTCACATTTTCAACACAAAGTGAACTTGAAGCAAGCACACATGATGTCATACCCTCACATTAATGAACAGTCTTTTGTTTTTCTTTAAACTTTATCAACAATTTTCTCCTCAACAATGGAATTTTATGGCAATGTGATTGCATGAGAGGCATAGGAAAATTACAAACTTCACATTCCCCATGGGGAGGTCCTATCCCTATTAATTTCAAGGTCAACACAACAGACTGAAAAAACAAAGGAAACAAAGCATTCCTTATCAATGTGAGGAAGTGATATCAGGGAGCTGCCTACCAGTGATAAAACTTCCACTTGCCTAAAGCTCACTTTGGGTCACAGATGTTGTAACTTCTTTTGCTGATATCAAGTTGGATTTGAATGAGAGTTTCACCAAAATGCATAGATTTAGTTCCTCTTTCACATATGAAAAGTAAATTTTTGCTTAAACCCTCCTTTTAACCTTTTTACAACTAATCTTCAGGGGCTTGTTTTTTGCTTAGGCTCAGGGAGCTGCCATTTGGGACTTTTGAAAGGATAGTTTTAAAACAGTGATAGCTCTGACAAAAACAACAAGCATTTTCAATCTACAAGTAGATATTTGGAATGAAAAACAGAGTACAGTGTACAAATTTCGTTTGTAGTTATAAATGTACTACAGGGCTTACTGTACATGGGCCCATTCACACGAACAAGGTGGTACAAAGATTTGTCTCTACAGAGTGGCTTCCGTATAAAACGCAAAAAACATAGTAATTTGCTTCTCTGCTGTTCAAGTTTCTGAAATGTAATAAAAGGAAGTTGCTTTTCAAGCAAAGGCCACCCTGTTCCCGTTCTTTTCTATACTGTATATCCAAACAGATGACCCACGAACTTGGTGATTGAACTTTTATATTTAGAACTTTCAAAATAAACACCATTGCATTAATTTTTCAAACTTTCCTTGATATTCTAGTCATTTTGTAGACAACTTGAATTTTCAGGCATCTCTATTTGGCATGTACAGCAGGTTTTCCAGTCAAAAACCCAACCCTGAATCCCAGTTTTCTAATTGTCATGCTGCTACCATAGCAACCTGCTTAATGCTTAAATACTATTATATTAGATGCTTAATAAAATATTTGCTTTTGTTTGCATTTGCGGATGTTTAAATGTTGATCAAAAAACAGTTTTGCGATTTTTTTAATTGAAGTCTTTCACATCACAATCCTTAGAAAGTATGGGCTATTACAAAAATGGTGCAGCCCTGCTGCATAGGTGTGTAATGAAATAGCTTTGTAAAATGATATTCAACAGATATATGACAGTGTAAATTCCATACTGCATTACAGTATACCCCTACCCTTACCTTTCTTTGTCAGGACTTGGGTAATTATGCAGCAGGAAATTGTTGCAAAGGAGGTATCTACCGTACCTGCGTTGTTGTAAATGTGTAGAACAGTGAGGGGGAGATACATGCAATTCACATTGCAAATTCATTGTGACCTAGCCAAGTCTTCCACAAATAAGGAAGGTCATGTAACAGAATTTTACATGGGCATCTTGACTTTGGAAACAGAAACTTCCAACTTTGTGTAGACATAGTTCAGCATTATTCAAAAGTTTGTATATATCCTGGTTGCTTGACAACATATTGTGGTGGGACTTCCCAACAGAAATGTGGTAAGGCAGGTCATCTTATCATATTGGATTGTGTTTCCAGAAATTGGTTGTGGTCTTGAACTTACAGTACATTGTAGTACTGTGCTTCCTTGAAAAGTGAATTGTTGCTTTGATCAAGGAGATGCTACACCATGAGTCATGAACATTTGAATTATAGCTGAGTTTTTTTGCTTTCAAACTTTTACAAAGTTGGAACTTGTTCAGTGTTAAGAAATCGTTTTGCGTTAGGACTGCTTGTATCTCGCAGGAAGTATAGGTCATAATATGAAGGCTACGTGATTGGTACAGTAGTTGTAACAGGAAGTTCCATTTGGTAATGTGGACTGCAGTGTTAACTTACAAGTACCTTTGACAAATTTTCTTGGAAAGAGAACACTTCTGAAGACTGAATAATTGAATGGAATTGCACATAAACTTATGTTCTTCTTACAGAGTAGACCTGTATATTTGGAAAATGAGTGAGTTTGTCTGTGTTAGTAAGAGTGTTTACTTTTAGTTTCACTTTTGAAGCTACTAAACTATGGAGCTATTAACTCCATGCTAGACCATTGTTTTACCAAGTACTTACTGTGTAGGTGGTTAATCTGTTATTGCAAAGCATGGATAGAACACCTGTATATGTGTTTTCACAGGGTCTGAACAACAAAATCTACAGGTACTGTATGTAGATTTGTCAGTTGCATTTGTTTCATTGGGAACAGCAGTTCAATTTACAGAATATTTCGAACTTGGGACCTAACATTGATACATAAACATGGAGAAGTCTTCAAGCTTCACGTCTTCTTCAGTGCTTCAGAGGCAAACCTCACTCTATGATAAGGAGAATATTGAAAGACTACTCTCAGAAGAGACAGAAAATTTGGTAAGGTAAACCTTTCAGATGGATGGCTGCATGTTTTTCTTGTCCTTACAGTTGAAGCTTCCTTTTTCACTTTTAAGCAGATCCAAATGTGGAAAAGTTTCTTGTCTTCTGTGGAAAAGTTACTTTTGTTGTTATACAGTGCAACTGTAACATGCAGGCTACATATTTACCTTTTGTAAGAACAATTCACCCCTCGCCTTTTTACTCATCACTTTGAGAGTTGTTTAGAAATAAAGTATAGGAGTGTATAAAGACTATAAATGATCAGTACAATATATTCATAGCCTCATGGTTGACTAATGCTACAGTAAGGTGGTTTGTGGTCTGCTGGGTGTGAACTACTACTGTAAGATTTTATCCACAAGCTGCCACATGTTGGCCGGTCATTAGAGAACTAAAGCCTGACTGACATCACTTTGGCTGTAGTTGTGGTGGTTTGAACAGTTCCATGACTACAGTTTCTTTGATTTCAGTCTGGTTGTAAGCCACTGGCCCAATGGAACATATTCATAAAGATTTATAACACCTTTTGATGCCCAGTGTTGTACTTTAGAGTCCATCAGTTTGGTTCTGTGTCAAAATATGAACATGGATCTATGACTGGTTATGTCAAGAAACTTTCAAACAGGGGCTAATTAGTAAGGCCCTCCTGGGCCCATGGACAAGGAGCAGTGATGGGCCCCCAAAACCAATGGTATCACAAACCCAGTTGCTTAAGCCCTCTCTATATCCCTATACATTTATAATAATATTTGCAATGCAAGAACCAAGTAGGCCTACAGTAAGTACAAAACTTGAGCATCGTATCCGGGCCCAAACCCTTAAAATTTTATTTTTTGTTGATCTTAGTCAGTCCCCCTTGACATTGTCCACCTGCTTTCTACTCCCCTGCTTTGAGAACTTTGGGTGCTACTTGTAACAAAATTTAAACCTCTGCCTCCCCAGCTCATCACAGTGGCTTCAGGTCTAAGACTTATTGCACATGTTTTTGAAGAAACAATTGCGGGAATTTACTTAAAAAGCATTGTTCTTTTCTAGACTTGAATGATATCGATTTAAATCATAAAGGCAGGGATTAAAGGAAAAAAAATCCACTCCTACTTTACCTCATCTGTTACACATGTGCACAATCCCATCTACTGAATCAGTAACACATCTTTGATAATCATGTTGATCTTAGTCAGTCCCCCTTGACATTGTCCACCTGCTTTCTACTCCCCTGCTTTGAGAACTTTGGGTGCTACTTGTAACAAAATTTAAACCTCTGCCTCCCCAGCTCATCACAGTGGCTTCAGGTCTAAGACTTATTGCACATGTTTTTGAAGAAACAATTGCGGGAATTTACTTAAAAAGCATTGTTCTTTTCTAGACTTGAATGATATCGATTTAAATCATAAAGGCAGGGATTAAAGGAAAAAAAATCCACTCCTACTTTACCTCATCTGTTACACATGTGCACAATCCCATCTACTGAATCAGTAACACATCTTTGATAATCATCTAGTGGTTTAGGGAAATTAATGGACCCCCGTACTGTACCTAGTAAAGTCGATATTACAGAGATATATTTTCAATGGATGAAAAATGAATTCATCAGTCCAACTCTTACCTTTATAGCACATTTTGTGCTGAAATATACAATTCTGAAGTTTATTCGCTCAGTTGAAAATGGTATATTGCACAATAAGTTGTGATGACACTCATGTACTCCACATATAACTATTTCAGCTCTTCGTTTTGGTTTCCTTAAGTCACTACACTTAAGAGTGACTTCACTGTGCAAGCCTTCTCAACACAGCATTATGCATGTGAAAAGGCAAAAGAGTAATGTTTCCATTTGAAATAAAGTTGAATTGAAATTTTTGTGTTGTCTTTGTCACAGCTGCAATATGCTGTGTGATTTGCAGCAATACCCGGAGCTGTGGTGAATTTTTCAGTACATCTTTTGCAGAGGTCTTTGCTTTATCTCTGAGTGAAGTGAGGTACAAGTACACCCTCTTGTCAATATATTGACACAAACTGCTCTGCTGTTTTCTGAACATACTGTAGCATTGAGGTATATGATGGTCATACATGAAAATGTCTCATTGTCAGTAGATACACATACAGTAATCAAAGATATACCCAAATCCCCCATTGCCTCTTGTCAAAGTTTGATGTGTATTTTTTCTTGAATGAGAACATGTAATTTTTTTATACTGTTCAGGAGAACAAATAGTGTACAGTAGAAGTAAGTCCAAACTACTATGTTAATTCAGCTGCATGTAAACTAAAGTAAAAGTTCGACATTGTAGGAGGAAAAATTTTAGAAGGTTGGGGAGACAAATGTATTTCGCTCCTACTTACCTTATCTATTATATGTGTGAACAGTCCCTTCTGTAGCGGAATTAAGCCGCGGTCACACTACAACGAATTCGGATCAGATTCCCATCCGATTTTTGTGAGTTTTCATTAAAATCTTCTCCATTTCGGGTCAGAAAGAGCCCAAAATTTGCCAACCAGTATAAATATATGATTTGCATCAGAGGTATGAAAATGAAATGTTAACTGATTTTTTTCGTGACGTCACACCGACAGACAGCTTTTATCGGACACGCGTAGTCCGATAAAAGCTGTCTGTCGGTGTGATGTCACGATTCGTATAAATTTAATTTTCGTAGTCCTGCGATAAAAATCATATAATTACAGAGGTTGGCAAATTTTGGTTTCTTTCCGACCCGAAATGGAGAAGATTTTAATAAAAACTCACAAAAACCGGATCGGAATCCGATAGGAATTCGTTGTAGTGTGACCGCGGCTTTGGACTTGGTAAAGATAATTGGCACAGAGGTGGCACAATCCCTGCTTCGAGCTTGTGACCTAGGAGCTTGCCCTCATTTTGTTTACCATGGAATTGATTATGCATTACAGTAGTGTGAATTGAAATCTTACTTATTGTAGTATTTGTTCACATTCAGTTTAGTAATGCCCTGGGAAATGATGTGATGTATGTTAACTTCATATCAATCTGTATGCAATTATTTATAAAAGGAATTCAAAACCATAGTGTTAAAATTATATTCCAGTGGTACGGAGTCATTAAGCCTTTTGGCTATCTGGGCTCACTATAACTTGCCATTTTTGTGTTTATGAACAGCAAGACATAACTTTGGTTAACTACTGTAAAAGCAAGTAATAGGGAGGTTTCATGATGCAGTGAAATTTTCTTATTGCATATAAATCTTTCACCAGGCAGAAGAGTTGAGGCTCCACATCAATGTCCCAATTGATCACCCACCCTTACCAGTTATGTGTTATGTGTCCTACATAAATTATGTTATGTGTTCTCTCTTCATACCCACTTTTTCAGTTAATGGTACAGTATAGTAGGATTGAACAACGTGACATCTTACTGTATTTATAAGGTAAATCTAAGAAATTTTCAACATACCACTGGGTGTTATATTCACTTCACAAGTAAATTTATAGCCTACCTGTACTTACTCTAAGCACTTAACGGTACATTTGTTTTCAGTATTACTCTGTTCCTCTGTGTGCATGCACCAGTGGAAGTTTTTTTTAAATTGAATCCCCAATGGGTTAGAAGCCTGCCTTCATTCTCTTTCTGTCTGCTGCATACATTGATTCCTTGGAGATGTCTGAACTCTCACAGATTTTTGTGCATTTTTTTGCTTCAGGAATGCACAGAGCCTTCTTGTTATTTGTCACTACTTTATTCACTTCACAGACATATACTTACCCGTTTATCATCAATCGCTCTCCTGCTCCTAGTGAGTCCAGTATCTAGAAGGTTGAAGCAGTGATAATGAATATCAGACATTACCTCTCATCCTTTGAGATGCAATGCTGCATAAAGGTCCTTTCACACTAGGCATGATGTAACACTCACAACATGATAAAAAAGTTGACAATAATGTTTTTACTTAGACCTTTTCACACTAGGAATGATACAACGTAATACCATACATCGTAATAAAAATGAGTTGAATAATTTTCGCTGAGCGATATTTTATGTGACCAATGATGAAACAGAATTGCTATCTGGGTAGATCACATGACTAATCCGTCACTGGAGTACCACTGAGAGATTAAGAGAACGTTGCCTGTAGTGTGAGAGGGTTGGCGACATTTTTATCGTGTGGTTTTGTATGATGCTGTATTGCGTGTAGTGTGAAAGGGACTAAATACTGTATTTAATTTTAGCTACCTGGGTTGTGGAAGGAGATTCTTGCAATGAAAAGCAGATGGACCATGCTACAGCTATGTGCCTAGACTTTGGTAAATACTGTATCATATGATCTTGTGGACAACTGCAGAAAAAGCATGCACACTGTAAAACGTGTTTTCAAACTACCCGTATCATACCTATAGCACTGGTCATAACCGCTCTTCATCTTTTTCTGTTTTCAGCAAAATCCATCATGGATCAAGTCAAACATGCGCATGAGAGAATGTATCCGTTTTACAGAAGCACCTCCACCAAAGGATGCTACGTAAGTGAAACATTCAGTTGTTCTTATCCATTGAGGTTTGAATGGCCAGGGTCTATATACAGTAGGACTTGAAAGAAGGATTTAGGCTTAAATTAGGTTTTGATAGGGGTACTTATACCAAGCATTCTTGTGAAAGTTGCATTTAAATTCAATTTGTGGTTCTCCAGATATCAGCAGATGAAGTTATCACATCTTCAGAGTGAACATCAAGCAAGCTTTATGTGATATCAGCACTTTGTTTTTAAAAATTTGCTATTTATTTTTACCTCCAAAATCTTATGTTTTTGTGAAGTGAGTGCATGAAAGAAATGGGAATTTTGCCAACTTTCAGTTTCGTATAGGAACCAAACATCCTTTCTGTTTCAAAGTGACAATCATAAAAAACTAAGAAAAAAAGTGGAAAGAAAACAAGATATGACTCAGCAATGCAAGGAGACGCAGACTTTACTCCTGTTCACTTTAAGTTCACTTTATGTTATGTCAAAAATTCTGCTAATGTCCTGAGAATCATATAGGAATTGAATAAAACAGTCATCAAAATGCTTAGGTTAATTTCCTCTTTCACATGTCAAAAATGCAGTAACCTGCTTTGTCTCTCATTACATTCTTCTATTAACCTTGTTTAAACCACTCATTTTTTTCTCACTGTATCGTTCCAATTGCTAGTCTATTCCCTGAAAATTCAGAGATGTGTCCCACATAGCACTGAAGACTGTTTTGAGTAATATACTTATCCATCTGTGTTCCTAAACATACTGTAAGCATTTTGTGATCCAAGACATTATGTATATAACCATCTGTATACAGGCTGTAAACCTGGTGTGTTGCCTCAAAATTCTATGGTAGTCAGGGTAGTACTCCCATGGTTTTGCTGTGTCTCAACAAGTCACCCAGTTTGTACTGTATATGATCCAACTTGAAACTATGTAATGGAAAGAGACAGGAAAAGGAAGGAAGGTTATTATACGTAATTTTGCACAGTATCTGTTGCTTTAATTGTGTATCACATTTGTATAGGTGGTACTGCACAGTAATTTTCTCTGTAATACTTAAGTGAGAAAACTACTTTGTAAGAATTTGATAGGCCTACCTTCTTGAGAATTTGGAATGACATAATTAGTGGAAGTGCAAAGGGAACGTCATGTTCATATTTTTTGGGGTAGTGTACTGTAGTTTTTTTTCAATTCGTTAAAATTGGATCAGGGGTTTCAGGCCCTACGAAATGTACCATTAAATAATTAGAGCAGGACTAACACAGTAAAAGGCCTCTTAATAATGCACTTTACAGTTGGTGTTTAATCTCTTAGTAGCTTTTCAATTCAGTTCAGTTCATATCTGATATGTACATAATTCATTAACAAACAATTAAATTCAAGAAACTTAATTCATGTCTATACAAATGGTGGGCACTTGAGAAAACATTACTGTTCATCAAAGCTAGCGACCGTTAAACAAAAGAAACTAAAAGGAAGAAAAAGAAAAGACAGTCAGGAAAGTAGAAGGAATACTTTCTGTATACTTAAACATGCAATGGAACTTTTAGAGCTTAGAAGTGATAACGGCTCATCAATAAATTTTTAAGATTCTTTTGAAAAGAATGAAATGAAGTGCTAGATCTTGCATCAAGAGAAAGGCAGTGCCAAATATCATAACAATAATTTTGAAGAAGTAACTTGCCCATGCACAGGTAATACGAGTATACATTTATAGCTGTTTCATTGTATGTGGTGGTTTTATTGCATTTGCTAATATATTTGGTCATAAATTATGACAGTATAAGTACTCCCATACAATGACATGCAATACATGTAGATGAATATCTTTAACTTTTTAAGAGGTCACAATCCAAGTACAACTGATCGTTTGAATAAGGTCTCGCTTTCTCTGTATACATGCAGCTTGAGTAATCTATTCTGTATAATCTGGGAAGGTTTAAGTACAGGGGCATAGGCTGTGCTGTGAACTTCAATAGCATAATTAACAGAGCCTAGAATAAACAAAGGAATACAAGATCTGTATAGCACTGTATCAACTGGAAGGATCTCACTTGTGTGTTAGGAAATACTGATGTACTTATGGAGGGAGTTATGCTGCTTCCAAGTTAAGTTCTTGCCAATTGTTAATCCTAAGTACTTTGTATAAGATAACATGGTTATTTGGGTACTATTACAGCAAAAACTCTCAGAACATATGTGATCATTTTGTTTACCTGCATGAAAAATATTGTATTTATTATATAGGTTTTGCCAACATGCAGTGTAAGTTTATTTGATCCTTACCAAATTTTTTATAGGCTTAGAGTTTCAGTAGCCATTTCAATTAATTTTGTACAGATTTTGTTAGCCAGGGAGACATTGGTATCATTAGCAGAAAGTCGAATTGATAAATTGGAGACAACATTTTGAATGTCATTAACATATGAGAAAAAGGAGTGGTCCCAGAGCAGAATTTTGTGGTAGTCCAGTCTTGGCATTAATATAATGTGAATATGTATTATCAGAAAAGTTCATTATTTTCTGTTGGATAAATAACTTGACAGAACATTATAGGTTGTGTCTCGCATACCATTTATTTTGTTTCATGTGTGCTGTTTTAAAGCAGTAAGCACATGGTACTGTACAAAAAAGTAATCTTACATTTGCAATACACTGAAGGATATTGTTAACACAAGGAAGAATGTGTCCTCGTCCAATCAGGAAGTACAATACCGTATAGCATGGACTATACTCTGCAGAGTCTGCTCAGGCAATCATGCTTCTGCCATTATAATGTCCCTTTCCAATTGCTCCCCTGTGGTCCCATACCTCCTATGAGAAGTGCTCACACAAGTGAGGATGGACACAGTTATGAAGTTAAAGCCCCAAATTGTGTGAGTGCATAGGTAGGCAGGAGGGATTTGGGGATGGGGCCGCAACTCCTCCATTAAGGCAGAAACTTTGTTATTTGAGGGCAAAATATATGCTCCCATGGGGAAAATGTGCATTAAAATTTCAGGCTGCAACCCCACCTCGCCCTGTTGAAAGTATTCCGACAGGTACTGTGAGTGTATGGGGAGTCATGTAAAAGATGGGCAAATAGAGTGCAATTATTTAGCCTAGACAGATGGGCTGTGCAGCGTTTAAATTTGGAACTGCATGTGAAAGGCTGGATACAGAAATGCATGGTCTAGAAACACTGAGTTTCTGTACCTTTGATGTATGCAGTACCTGGCACACTGTAGAGAGCAGTACTAATACATCCTGTGAATCATGTGAGCCAATAGTAGCATTGGGCACAGTTGCTCCCTGACACTTTCAATTTCCTCTGTGTATGCGTGTGTATGTGTGTGTGCATATCTGCCTATTCTCAGTATTTCTCACCCATTGTACAGTATTTTTGGTACTGCTGCGTAAATTTTAATATGCTCATGGTACTGCAATACACAGTGTACACAACCCATCCATTTCTAATAGTAAACAGTGCAATAACCTTAAATTCTGGACAATCCACATGTAAAGGGAAAAAAAAAGGTAATCCAAAGTAAAATATGAAACAACTTTGGTTCAGTTTCAGCTTGTGTTTTAATAGTTTGATTTACAGAGTTCTGTTTGTTTTCTGTATAAACACGCAAAGTGTATTACAGAACAATAAGAATAAAGTGCTGCAAGAACAGGTAATGTATCATATGACAGTACATATAGTTCAGTTCAGTTCAGCTTTACAGAACTTTATTTCAGACTCATTCCATTTGAGAGATAAAGAAGATGAATATACAAAAATATAAATAATGAGAAGAGACCGAGGAGTGATTACAGGAAGCTTGGAAAAGCTTGTAAAAGCTTGTATAGCTAATCACCCTGAAACATTAGAACAAATGAAAAAAAAAAGAAAAAGGTTGACAAAACAAGAAACTCTGTAAAGCGATAAGTAAAGTAACCTATGTACAGTATCATTGCTATACTTTAAAAATATTTGATTGCATACAGTTTCTTAAAGACAGATTTGCATCACCCCAAGTATAACTTTTACATAGGGGTAAGTAAAAGTCTCGGTTGGTGACTACTCTTTGATCGACATCGGAGTTACAAAATTCAAAAGATGCAGAGCAGCTTATATTACACAACATGCACAGAGAATGTTTTGATTACACATGGGGTCTTTCATGCTCACCAGGATGTGGCTTTGAGCAGTGAACTATGTTTGTGTCTACACAAGGAGAAGCAGTACCGACAATTATGGGCGGGGCTTACCACCAAGTAAAAATCATACTTGGGGTGATGCAAATCCCTCTTTAAATTCTTATATTATCAGGGAGAGAGTTCCAAACTTAAATGCCTACATATGTACCTAATACTGAGTTGGGAAGACTTGAAGTCTAAAAAACAGGACAGAAATATTACTCAAGAAGCATGTATATGATAAAGATAAGTTTCGCCACAGAAGCGAAAATACCTAGAGCAAAAGAAAGAGGAACCAAAAGTAAATTTGCAAAATATTATCCTGGGGTTGAAAACTATGACAGTTTTGACTCTCGGGTAGTCTCCTCTATTGGACTAAAGAACTTGGAAGAGCAGGAGGCCTATAAATAATTGACATTTTGAGGTTTCACTTAATTTAGAGAGAAATTGGATAGCTAGTGTCTTATCGAGCCCTCTGCAATTGTATTTTACTGATGTCATATGATGATCTATGAGTAATTCATAATATAAAACAGTTTTTAGCTCAAGCGAGCTACAATAGTATTAAGCTGCATCAGCAGTGATCTGTCACGTTTACTTTGTCATATCTGTTCACAATGTGCCCATAAAATCACAGTTTACTGTTTCTCATGATGTAAGGAAGCATTTCAAACTTGGCATGTGGTTGCATCATATTGCAAAAACCCCTACAATTTCCCTTGAAGGTTAAAGGTCATGAAAGGGCACAGAGATTTAGTCCTGAAAATGTTAAAACTATATCTCAGGATGGGAATCTTGGATGCTTATCATATAGATGTGTTGTATTGAATAAAAGAAGTATTTTTTTTTTGTTTCCGTCAAAGTTCATTTAAGGTCATCATATGTCAGATGTTGAAGCCCTTGTAAACATGATATCCCAAGATGTAAAGAATGGATACTTTTTATAACAGGCAAGTGAAAGAATTCCACAGTATCTGAAAGCTGTGCAACCCTGCTCATTGATGTAATAATGTTTGAATAATGTTTTTGTCACTGAAGCATAAAACTCTTGCATAACAAGTATTTGGTTAACATTTAACACTGTATGCAATTGATGTTCTGAGACATTGGTCATAAAAGGTACCAAAGGGGAAGTACTTGAATTGATTTCTCAAATTCATCAATGCTTCATTATAAACTAGCCCATCCACATATTCCCATTAAAATTCTCCATGATACTCAGCAGGTTTTGAAATACTGCCTTAGTCTGGTTGTTGTGGGAATTAGCAAAAATATTAGAGTGAGAATTTTTGACTGTCTTTACATGTGGTATGTACATGTAGTACTGTACCTGATGCAGTCCATATTCGTGGTCACATAGTTTGACAGCTTTACTAGCCAGGGCATTGGGTAGGGTAAACGGAGGAGTATAGGACAATTAACTTCATGCTGCCTTAGACCATTGTAGGGGGAGTTGAATGACCTAAAATTGTTTTTTGAAATAATCACCAGCAATCAACTTGAAATTGAAAGGAAGATGATCTACAGTGCCCTTCCTATTACCAAACTGGGGAGTATTTAGAGCTATTGTTGCTGTCATTAGGAGGAATCTTTAGATAATGAGCAGAAATACAACATCATTCAAAATGTGATGCACATACAGTACAGTACATAGATTTTCATAAATTTCTGTATTTATTACCTTTAGACCAGATGATCCTAAATGTCAGTGTGGGAAAAAGAAATCCTATCACGAGGAGAAATACCAGACCAACGTTCAGCCTAAGGTTAAGTGGAAGGCGGAAACTCACACCCAGGTCAGCCCCACAAATGCATATGGTGAGATTGAATTTGTGGGGTCTGCTGGGTCTGGCCAGGGACAACAAAAGTTGAGGAAGGTGAGTTGAAACTGTGAACACAGGTTTAAAAATCAAAGGTACAGTAGAGTAAATGAAGTTACGACTGCTTCATAGTTTACAACATAATACTATATGGCAGGTGAGAGTTAAATGAGGATCACTTTGTTAAAATGAAACTTGATGATGGTGTCAAGTGCCATACATCAGTCAACAAAATGCAGTAAGTTCTATTACTGCAGTAGTACCAAATTTTGCACAAAGAGCATTCTAACACACTTATCATAATAGATTGGCTGTCAAAAGTAAAAAGTACTTCAGCATACAACTTGTTTGAATAGCTATTCAACTGTTTCAGAAAACACAGGCATAAGTTGATGTGGAGTGTGTACTTGGTCTACTTTGTCCCTTCATACCTCCTGTTTACATTATGTTAATTCCATCCACCAGCAACAGGTACCAGGCAAATTGATAGCATAATTGAAAAGAAGCTCTTACTCAGACTGCTCTACATCATCCTTTTGCATGCCAAGACTTTATGCAATTTGTGCTCTGGTTTTTGGTTCCTTGCATTAGCAAAAGGAACCAATGTAGTCAACTTGGCTTGTGTGTGTGTATGGGGGTGTGCGTGTGTGTGACACTTACTTTGGTATGCTGTAACTCAACAAGGGAAAGTTGGACTAAACTGAAACTTGGTATATGGATCTGTCATAGTGAGAAGGTGTGCCCTATTGTTTTTGGTGGAGGTCAAAGGTCATGTGGGGTCACCAGGGGTCAAAGGCCGAAAACCTTGTTTGCACGATATCTCAAGTTAGGAAGCTTGGATAAATTTCATACTGTACTTGGTACGGGGATGCATTATGGTGAGAAGATGAATGCTGTAGCTTTTGGTGGAGGTCAAAGGTGATCTGGGGTCACCAGCAGCCAAACACTGAAAACTTGTTGTTAAAACAATATCTCAAGGAAGGAAGCTTGGATAGATTTCATACTTAGTATGTAGATGGGTTATGGTGGGAATATGAATGCTATCATTTTTGGTGGAGGTCGAAGGTCATCTGGAGTCACCAACAGTCAAACACTGAAAACCTTGTTAACACAATATCTCAAGTTAGGAAGCTTGGATAGGTTTCATACTTAGTATATAGATCCATCATAGTAAGAAGGTGTGCCCTGGTGTTTTTGGTAGAGGTCAAAGGCCATCTGGGGTCACCAGGGGTCAAACACTGAAAACCTTGTTAACACAATATCTCAAGGTAGGAAGCTTGGATAGATTTTATACTGGTATGTGGATGCGTTATGGTGAGAAGGTGGATGCTATCACTTTTGGTGGAGGTGAAAGGTCATCTGGGGTCATCGACAGTTAACCACTGAAAACTTGTTGTTAGCACATTATCTCATGGTAGGAAGTTTGGACAGATTTCATACCTAGTATGTGGATGGGTTATGGTGGGAAGATGAATGCTATTGTTTTTGGTAGAGGTCAAAGGTCATTTGGGGTCACCAGGGGTCATACACTGAAAACCTTGTTTACACAATATCTCAAGGTAGGAAGCTTGGATAGATTTCATACTTGGTATGTGGATGCATTGTGGTGAGAAGATTGATCCTGTTGTTTTTGATGGAGGTGAAAGGTCATCTGGGGTCACTGGGGCCATTTGAAGGTTATCAGAGGTCATTTTGAGTAGTGTTCGACCGATTATGCCATAATCGGTAATCACCGATTACCGATTATTCAATTACACAATCGGGCCGATGCCGATTACCGATCACCGATTATTTACATGTATAGGAAGGTCATGTTTTCTCGCCGTCAGTCGCATATTTCTAACTTTGTTCACACACCATAACATAACCTTCACACTGGAGATGAATGATTAAGAACAGTACCCCACGTTCCTCGAATGGAATATTGTTTTTTGAAGAATTTCCTCTCGAAATACTGAGATAAAAATCAACCATAAATACATGCTTTCGTATGATGTCAAAGAGTCTGTCGGCTTACATACAGCTCTGCCTACAGTGGTTCAATACACCGATCATGTCGAAAGATTGCGTGAAAAGGTCTGTACTGGACTGTCGTTGTGCTATACAGTAGCCTATCCACCCTAGTTTTAAGCAAAACTATCTACCTTGGCACTTAAGGGCCACTAAACATTCCACTCAATTTACTTGATTTACTCATCTCATGGTTCCATAACGATATGGATGCATATTTTTTAAACCCTTTTTAAAGTGTCTTGCCCAACACTTACGTCTTATGTAAAAGAATCTCCAAATGAAATGTAAACTAATTCCCGATAAATTCCCGTAATCGAAAAACTGTTGCCGTTCCAGCGTGAATTAAACACGGGCCCGTTTCCCTTCGATCATCAGTTAGGAGCACGGAGTAAGTACATGACCAACGTGCAACGTAAAAACCGCGGGCAATGCACTTAGCTTGCATTATGTATTACACACTGTACTGGTGTGCTTCGTAGGTGAACTTCAACTTCGCAAGAACTGTACGGCAATTACGTGTGCGCATGTGCGGGTCATAGGTAATTAAAAACTTAACGAAAGGAATGTGGGAAGTGGCATAATTTATGCAGGATAATAAGCCTCGAGTTTCCAAAGTTGCTACAGTACGTATGTGCACCAAATGAGTACAGATGATGTGGTTTGCACTGAAACTTGAAAAAACGTAGCGGGAAGTCATTTCTTCCTGTAGAACAATTTGTATGCAGATTGTGGCATGGTCCGTGGCATGCACACCTTGTAGGTAATACTGTGTGCCTTTCACGCACCTGAACTGTGCTGCACTAGAGTTACGGCACCAGTTACGATGATCGCTATCATTTGGAGAGCTTAAAATGTTGCAAGTTATGTGAGTATCAGTGCTGATATTTTGGGCGGGAACTTAAAGAAATGCGTGTTTTGGTGAATTATAAAGATTTTTGCAGGAACTTTGAAGTGTATTTTAGCCCTGTTTCCAGTTTTCAAATAATTGGTGGTGGTAATCGGTTGAATGACAAAATTTTACCGATGTCGATTATTTACCGATTGTGCGATAATCGGCCCGATGCCGATTATCTAACAGATGATCAGTCGAACACTAATTTTGAGGTTAAGTTGTGGATTTTCATTCACTGCCAACAACTTTAAAGGTCATGTAGCAGTCACCAGAGTGACAGGCAAACTTCACATAAGCTGACATTTTTGGTTGCGATGATAAGAGAAACCTATGCAACTGTGCTGGCGTGTGTATGTATGTATGTGTGTGTGTATGTGTGTTTGTGACACTTGCTCATTAACACGATATCTCAAGAAGGGAAACTCTGACAGTTCTCAAACTTGGTACATAGATGCCGCATATTGAGAGGAAGAACCTTATTGTTTTTGGTGGGGGTCAAAGGTCATCTGGGGTAACCAGGGGTCAAAATCTGAAAACCTTATTAACACAATATCTCAAGGTAGAAAGCTTGGATGAATTTCATACTTAGTAGGTAGATGCATTATGGGAAGAGGAAGAACCCTATTGTTTTTGGGTGGAGGTCAAAGGTCATCTGGCGTCACCAGGGGTCAAAGCCTGAAAACCTTGTTAACACGATATCTCCATGTAGGAAGCTTGGATAAACTTCATACATGGTATGTAGATGTGTTATAGAAAGAGGAAGAACCCTGTCAATTTTAGTGGAGGTCAAAGGTCATTTGGGGTAATCGGGGGTCAAACACTGAAAACCTTGTTAACATGATATCTCGATGTAGGAAGCTTGGATAAATTTCATACTTAGTATGTAGATGTGTTATATAAAGAGGAAGAAGCTCATCAATTTTAGTGGAGGTCAAAGGTCATTTGGGTTCATCGGAGGTCAAACTCTGAAAAACTTGTTAACACAATATGTCAAGGTAGAAAGCTTGGATGAATATCATACTTAGTATGTAGATGCATTATGGGAAGAGGAAGAACCCTGTTGTTTTTGGTGGAGGTCAAAGGTCATCTGGGGTCACTGGGGGTCAAACTCTGAAAACCTTGTTAGCACAATATCTCAAGGTAGAAAGCTTGGATGAATTTCATACTTAGTATGTAGATGCATTATGGGAAGAGGAAGAACCCTACTGTTTTTGGTGGAGGTCAGAGGTCATTTAGGGTCACCGGGGTCAAACTCTGAAGACCTTGTTAACACGATATCTTGAAGTAGGAAGCATGGATAACTTTTGTACATAGTATGTAGATGAGTTATGGCAAGGCAAAGAATGCTATTGTTTTTGGTGGTTGTCAAAGGTCATCTGGATTCACTGGGGGTCAAACGCTGAAAACCCTGGTAACATGATATCTTAGTATGTAGATGCCTACTGGTGAGAGGAACAACCCTATCACTTTTGGTGGGGTCAAAGGTCATTTGGGGGTCATCAGGGGTCTGGCCTTAAAAAGTTTGCAGTCACTTCATACTACTGTAATTCCATGATACTGTAGGTATGTATGAATCATCGAAACCACAATGCATTTTTGCATTCTGGTTTTTGTATGCTCATGGCTCAGTGTCATTACATTCAGCAAGGAACCATAGTGCCCACTGGGCTCTTGTTTTCTTTGGATTGAAAAGTTGGCCATGATTTTCTTTTCTTTCTGAAGTTAGGTAGCAAGAGTAGCAAGAGTTATTTTGATCTTCTTATGAAATTTGGATGGTGTACTTTCATTTTTGAAGGTTTTTCCCCATATGTATTTTCCAGCCTGTCGGGGCTATATGTAAATAAGAGGTAAGTATCAGGGCTCATAAATTCTCACATCAAGCAGTCTGTGGAATTCTCCCATTTTACTTTTTACTCTCTGACATGTACTTTATGAAAGCCTCAGTTACCAGATTGCGCATCAGAGTTAAAACATTTAAACTGAGCTGTAAAGCTAAGGCAGAAAAATTAGCTAGTGGCATATGTGGCAGTTCCTCACATTAAAAGCATTTGATATAAAAGAAAAGAATGGGAGTGAGAGTCTTGTTCAGGCCTTCATTTATATAAAATCCAGGAGAGCGCTGAATTACTCTCCTGGGATGGTCAACACTCAGAAAATGCTCTCCTGGACAAAACTGTTGCTAACCAGGAGAGCAAAATAGTACTTGGTGCTTTATAAAGCACAAGTACTATATTGCTCTTCTGGAGTACTGTCTTTCAGGAGAACAATTTGCTCTCCTCAACATTTGTACAACTTATGAAGTAGTAGTTAGCATGTAAGACTGGAAAGCTCCCAATGTATATACTGTATGCAGGATATTCATGTCTTTAAAGAAATAAAACACATTCAAAATCATTGAACCACTCAACATTTGTTATTCTGATAAATTAGCAACATGCCTACAGTAGATATTTTCTTAGAAAAAAGAAACAGTATAGTATTTGATAAATGCAGTCATTCTGTTTGAAGAATGACAGAATACTCTTAGGAAGTTTAAGTTGCAGGAAAGTTGCAGGGACTTTGTCGTGAGGTGTTTTTTTTTTCTTTTTTTTTAAGGAGCGCAGTCTCATTGCTCTTCTACAACATTTAAGGAGTTTGACTGCACGCTAATAAATTTTTAGGAGCGTGATGAATTGCTCTTGCTGGGCTTATTTAAGGAGCACGAAGGAGCGCAATTGTGGCTCCTTATAAAAGATGCCCTGCTTGTTCCTCCAGTTTCTTCTACCCCTCTTCAGTATCTTTTTTGGCATCCCCCCTGCATTCCAGGAGTTTAATATCAGTCAAGAATCAATTTTCTTGCCTTGTATATGACAGTGAATAATTAATAATTGTTTGGTTTCCTTTTATAACAGTGATTAATGTGGACTCATTTTCTATTTTGTTCTACAGTTTGTTCGTGTGGAATATAAAACTCCTCCAAAGAAACTCCTTAACCTGATTCAGAGGCAGTGGAACCTTGGTCAACCAAAACTTCTCATTTCAGTGACTGGGGGTGCCCTTGATTTTACTCTCAATAGCCGCCTCAAAGATGTATTCAGGAAAGGTCTGATCAAGGCTGCTTTAAGCACAGGTAACAATGATTAATAATGATCGAAGACAATTAAACCATGAAATGTCAAATGAAACTGACTTGTCATGTCATACAGCACTCTGGAGGACGGAAGGCAGTCCTTTGGTAAAATGTGATGTGAGTTTCCAGGCAGGGGGTCCACTTCATTTGTGTTCACGTTGAACATGAAAATGTTGCTAGTAGAACGGAGGGAATGTTCTGACTAAGCACCATCATATGTTATGGTATTTTGCCAAAGAGGGTCCCAGTAGTTGCATGTAGTGATTACAGTTGTACAGTATAGAAGGAATCTTTACCACAGCTCATAGAATAGGCTTGGAATAGTTACCTGATTTGACTTCAGAGGCCAACTCTAGCTGGAAGATGAGCATTTATTCCAAAACTTTTTTTGGAGTTGCAACTCTTGTGGAACTTTCAACACCATCAAGAACATGCACAAAAATCTTATGATTGTTTTTTCAATCATTTACAGTTATTTTCATCTGAAGGCAAAGTTTCACTGACATCCGCAATTCAGCCATAGGAGACTCTTTGGTGTAGGCCTGTTGGTTTATTAGTAGTCATTGATAGGCTAGTAGTTTACACTCAGCTGCTGTTGTGAAGACATCTTTGTAAAGAATGCAAGTTAGATTCACAACTTCGTTCAGAGTCATCCCTCCTAAGCCTTTGGGTACTGAATCCTGCAAAAAATGCAGACCAACCATATTGCAGAAGCAGTTCCATTTTATTCCTGTGATACTGCCAATAATGACTACAACTTCTTTGACATGTTTGTGTCCATTTTATCAAATAATTGCCGAGTACTTTTGCAACATATTATGTAGTTTGTTATATCTTCTTTCTCTTATTCAGGTGCTTGGATCATTACTGGAGGTTCTAATAGTGGTGTCATGAGGTATGTTGGTGAAGCTGTCAGAGACTATGCCATTGCTGCAGGAGGCAGCGCAGCTACCAATGTCGTTGCCATTGGCATTGCAACGTGGGGTGTGTTGGATCAGCAGGAAGCACTTATTCACCCTGAGGTATACCTTCAAAAAAAAATACATAGAACAGAAAATTGGTGAAATAATGTTTAGCTTTAGAGGGAGATATTGCATTTGTAAGACTTTTTATTTAACCTATCCTCTTTTACTTATGGTCAGGTCTCTGATGAAAGAGAGGTAACTGGGGAAAAAATTCTACCCAGTGAGCACTGATTAACAAGTAATTAACCTTTTTGTGAAAACTGATAAATTTGTTCACCCAAACAATTATGCATGCAAAACCGCACCTTCTTCACCCCTGATTTGAAATCCACCAATCAAATCCCATTTATCGCGTACTTCAGACAATAACAGACGCCTTTAACAGCATGCCGTGCAAAATGTTCATAGGCCTAAATTACGAACTAGTGAGAATTATTGCTACATTGTCTGTAGTGAACTATACAGTAAGTGTAATACGAGGTTTAACCTCCTCCCTGGTATACTATTCACAAATGAGGCTACTGCAATTCGAATTGAAGCCCTTGGTCCTTAGCAGGTTGCTTTGCTCTCAAGTAGGATGTAAGAGGGATTTTTGGTGCTTAACTGGTACTATCAGTTTAGGCCCTAGTAGAAAATGAAAACTACAAACCTGTGGTGCCACTCGAAAAACATAACGAAATAGCCTTCAACAGATCATGGAGATGCTGCCCCGAGGTAGTAATTCCATGGATAAAATACCATTTTTGTAACATCCTGTGAATGGTGCTCACTGTGTGAGAGGTGTACTGTTTATGGTAAACCAGGGAGATGACACTGCATCTCCCTGGGTGGGCTGCAATATTCCACAGTACTGCACAGGTGCTGTGGTAGTTTGTTGTGAACATAAAGCACAGGGTTAGCAAGGTCAACACGCATTGCATAATGAGTGTAAATATGACCCCATGTAACCGCTCTGAATATGCAGCAATACAAAACGTTGCAATGTGGGCGAGGTTTATTGTTGGATAATGAGCTGGTTCGATCAGAAAATTGTTGCTTCTTTTTGTCCATCTTTTGTGAGATTAGTTTTGATCTGCTGCAAGTTATTTGTGATTCATGTTTGGAGAGGGGAAAATACAACAATGGGATTACATTGGTGTCATTTTGTGATATCTTTTCAAATGCAATATTTCCCTTTAACAAGTTATCCCCTTTACATTGAAAGTATTGACCCCATGAGTTCTCCTCACATGACCTGTTTTGTTGTCAGCAAAGCTCGTCATTAGGAGGGGGATCTCTTCTAGGGCCCTTCTGAAACAAATGTTGATGGGCATTAGGTACTTTCAACCATTTAAGTGTTGATAAAGCTCAGATCAAAGCTGTTGTTCAAATTCTTTTGGTACATGTTGTTTCACATATGCATACGGGATTGTGACACTTTCTGAGTGACTTGTCCCAGTGCCTTTTCCAGGCAGTTACTTTAAATTCCTTGAAGCAAATTATGGGTTTATTGTTCTGTTAGGTCACTTATTACAGAATTTTTGGTAAGGTGTCATTCAGTAGATTTCCCTTACTATTTTGCAGCAGATACACTTTGATGCCTTCATAAGTATCCATTTGACTTCCTTTTTCATCAGTTATCCCACATATAGATAAACTTAAGATTTAATTGAATTTTTGTGAGATTTCGCAGTATGTGTAATTTGCAAACAAAAGTCTATTTAATATATTTTTCAACAGTGAATTGTATTATATTCAGCGTGTTGCTGAAAACTTAGCAACCTTCCGCCCTTTGAATTTGAATCTATTTCACTCCTCCTTACCTCCTATGTATTTCCCTTATTTGCCTAGCAATACCTTTCTGGCAGACTCTTAGCACAGGTGGCATTATCGCCCTTCCAACTTCCTTCCTGGCTCATTTCTCTATTGCCACGCTTTCAGTGTAGACCCACGTGGTCGAGCTTGTTTTTTTGGTTTCAATGAAAAGAGAAACCTATGCAGTCATTATGGTGTGTGTGTGTATGTATGTGTGTATGCGTGTGTGTGAACTTGTCTTCCTATCAGACCGAGGACCTGTCAGACCGAGGACCTGAACAATGGATTTGAGGTCCTCTGAAGGAAATTCAATAGATTTGTCAAGTCCTCGAAAGTTTGAACAATAGAGAGTCTATTGTCAAGGTTAGGGTTAAGGAAGTAAAAACAAAGGAAATAGCAATGAGGTCCTCGGATTGTATGTAAAATCGACTTGTGTGTGCGTGTGTGTGTGTGTATGTGTGTGTGTTTGTGACACTTTTCTTGTTTACACGATATCTCAAGAACGGAAACTCTGACAGTTCTCAAAGTTGGTAGGTAGATACCCCATATTGAGAGGAAGAACCCTATTGTTTTTGGTGGAGGTCAAAGGTCATTTGGGGTCACCAGGGGTCAAACTCTGAAAACTTTGTTTACACGTTATCTCAAGGTAGGAAACTTGGATAGATTTCATACTTGGGATGTGGATGCATTATGGTGTTTTACACGTTATCTCAAGGTAGGAAACTTGGATAGATTTCATACTTGGGATGTGGATGCATTATGGTGTAAGGAAGAACCCTATTGTTTTTGGTGGAGGTCAAAGGTCATTTGGGGTCACCAGGGGTCAAACACTGAAAATCTTGTTTACACTATATCTCAAGAAGGGAAACTCTGACAGTTCTCAAAGTTGGTAGGTAGATGCCCAATATTGAGAGGAACAACCCTATTGTTTTTGGTGGAAGTCAAAGGTCATTTGGGGTCACCAGGGGTCAAACTCTGAAAACCTTGTTTACACAATATCTCAAGATGTGAAGCTTTGATAGATTTCATACGTAGTATGTGGATGCGGTATGGTGCAAAGATGATTGCTGTCATGTTTCGTGGAGGTCAAAGTTCATATGGGGTCACCAGGGGTCAAACTCTGAAATTTTGTATACACTATATTTCAAAGTGGTAAGTTTGGATAGATTTCATACTTGGTGTGTGGATGCATTATGGTAAGAGGAAGAACCCTAATGTTTTTGGTGAAGGTCAAAGGTCATTTGGGGTCATCAGGGGTCAAACTCTGAAAACTTTGTTTACACAATATCTCAAGTTAGGAAGCTTGGGTAGATTTCATACTTGGTATGTTGATGCATTATCATGTAAGGAAGAACCCTATTGTTTTTGGTGGAGGTCAAAGGTCATTTGAGGTCACCAGTCGTCAAACTCTGAAAACTTTGTTTACACAATATTTCAAGGTAGTAAGCTTGGATAGATTTCATACTTATTGTGTGGATGCATTATGGTAAGAGGAAGAACCCTATTGTTTTTGGTGTAGGTCAAAGGTCATTTGGGGTCACCAGGGGTCAAACTCCATAAACCTTGTAAACATGATATCTTGAGGAAGAAAGCTTGGATAGATTTCATACTTAGTATGTGAATGCCTTATGGTCAGAGGTAGAATGCTATTGTTTTGTTTATTGTTTTTCGCTATTGTTTATGGTGAGAAAAAGAACCCGTTATTTTTAGTGGAGGTCAAAGGTCTTCTGGGGCCACCAGGGGTCAAAGGCTGCAAACCTTATTAACATGATATCTGAAGTTAGGAAACTTGGATAGATTTCATAGGTAGTATGTGGATGCCTTATGGTCAGAGGTGGAATCATATTGCTTTTGGTGGAGGTCAAAGGTCAAATGGGTTCACTGGGGGTCAAACTCTGAAAAGCTTGCTAACATGATATTGCAAGGTAGGAAGCTTAGATAGATTTCATAGATAGTATGTGGACGACTTATGGTGAGAGGAAGTACCCTACTATTTATGGTGGAGGTCAAAGGTCATCTGGGGTCAAACTCTGAAAACCTTGTTTGCAAGATAGCTCAAGTTAGGACGGGTGGATACTTCCCATGGTGATGCATTTAATCCATCAGAAAACCCCTATGAGTTTTGTCAGAAATCATAGGCCAGCTGAAATCACTGGAGGCCAAAAAGCAACAATTGCCAAGAATTCCCAGGGTGAAACATGAACATGAAACTGTAATTTTCCAGCACTTTAAGATCACAGTCAACCATTGACTGAAAGAAACAGGACATCTTGGCATTATTTGGGATTACACAAAGTGCTATATTCATCGAAACCACAATGTATTTTTGCATTCTGGTTTGTAGATTATATACAAGACTATGATGAACTCCATTACTGACTAGCATGTCATTTCTGTTTCATATCATTGCAGGGGAGATGGCCAGCAACTTACCGTATGGATAATCCAAAGCCTAAGGGGCCTCGTCTAGATCCCAACCACACCCACTTTATTCTGGTGGATGATGGCACGACTGGCAAGTTTGGAGTTGAGATCAAATTGAGGAGCAAGCTGGAGAAGGAAATATCAGAGCAGAAAGTTACCAGAGACAGTGGTAAGACAGAGTGACTCAGTTATTCAAGTGCTGCATTATATTTTTTCTTGATCAGAGAAGGGGGTGGGATTGGTAGTGGTAGAGGAGGTGGGATTGGTAGTGGTAGAGGGGGTAGTGGTGAGGAAGAACATTTCAAGGAAAAGGTATACAGAATGATGGGAGGGTAACAAAAGGGTGTGGCACAAGTAGACTTAGGGGGATAAGTGGAAGAGCTGATGTAAGGTTGCGGTGCATGCAGAGGGCTTTGTGGGGGAGGGGTTAAGGGTGGGGTGACCTGGGGTAGGGCATGGGGAAGAAAAGGAGAGGTTACCCTGCATGGAAGTATATTAAAATATAGTAATTGAGAAGGCAAGACAGCACATTGGCTTAATTGTACCACTCTCCTTCCTGTTTCAGATGAACGACTGAATGTGCCCTCTGTTTGTGTGGTAGTTGAAGGTGGTCCTAACACTGTCCAGACAGTGTACGAGGCTATCAAAAATGGTACCCCCTGTTTGATCATAGCAGGATCTGGGAGGGCAGCAGACATTTTAGCTTATGCTTTCAAGAAGGCAAGAAGTGTTACTAAGAAGATCCGGGGCAAAAATGGGACCATTCGTGAGGAGTAAGTATACCTGGGTGTGCTGTGGCTGTCTTGTGATGAAGCAATGAAAATCATATTCTTTACCAGGGAAGCTTGGCTTTTTCTGCATTGTTTTCTTTTCTCTTATTCATTTGTGAGGTACCATAGCAGATTATGATTTACGTTGGCCATAGACTATGTTGAATTATCAGTAGTAATGAAAAGAACACATTCAAAGTGAAACTGCGGCATCAAGATTGCAGGTATATGACCTTCCAATTTATTTAAAAGTGTGGGCTAAAATGGCCTTATTTTAATGAAAAAATATAGCAAGAAAACCTAACAAAATCAACTGTAACTCATTTTCATGCTGGCTGACATAATACCCAATCTGCCATGGTGCATCATATTTGATGGTATTTTAGACCTCCTCTTGAACTTAGAAAATCAGTCTTTGTACACATCACCTCTCTGCCTTTTGGTTAAGATCATGTGTAGTATCTGTTCTTTTCAGCCACTTTAGAACAGGGCCATGCATAGCAGACCCATCATGTAGAGGTCTTAAGGTCAAGAGGTTTGTCATGGTAAGTCTTGTTGTCCCCTTGAGGATGTAGCTTCTTTGAGGAGCAGAACTCTTTTGGGAGTAACATTTGATTTTCACCCTTCGGCTCTTTGCCAGAGAGTCAAAGTGACTTTGGAAAAATATCCCAAATACACATTACAAGTGTCTGTTTAGTATGGTCTTTTTAGCACTAAAGGTTGAACAAAGGGAAGGCTGACAGGAAGGGGGTATGTGGGGCAGGATGGATCAACAAAAAGTTTTGTGGAAAAGATTTTCTTTTATTAAAAGTTATTGTAAGCTGTTGAGACCAAGAAATTTACTGGTTATGCTCTGCATTTGTTTGATTTTCTCTCAAAGGCAGATCCAAGCTTTATACATTTGTGCCATTTCTCCCTTGATTTTGTAAGAGTATTTTGATTACAGTTCATGCTGTAATCAAAATGCTCTGAGCACTGTTTCACTTTCTGGAAGAAGTATAGAGGTTTCCTGTAGAAGGTGAATTTTGTCTACAATCTTTTCCACAGGACACGTATTGTTATCAGTGAGTCAGCATTGGTGAATATTGCAGAAATGTTGGACAAAGTGTTTAAAGGACAAGACTTGGATCTCCATCTGACTAGAATCAAGGAATGCATTCAGTATCCCAATCTCATTAATGTGTATGAATTGGATGGTCAGGAGGGGGTCATCAATGACATTGACAGTGCCATACTGCATGCTTTGCTTAAAGGTAAGTAAAGTGAGTGAGGAAGTTGTTGACATAGGGATGGTCAGGGACAGATGAGCAAATGATTCCTGTCTTGGTCTTTCCTTAGACTGGCTCAGGTCGTTTTCTTTGTTGTTGGTTTTTGAGGAACTAGTAATCAATGCAATCCTGCTGGTGGGGTTTTTGTGTAGAGGTGTGTGTGTGTGTATGTGTGTGTGGATGGTGTCAACTATTGCTCATGACTGTGATAACTCAAGAAGGGTAACTATGTCCCTAGTCAAGGAATGGAAGTTAATTTTTTGGTGCTGGTCAAAGGTCGTCTAAGATCACCAGAGGTCAAATTATGAAGAACTGAAATAGGGGGATATTGTCATAAGAGTTAATATAGATAGATGTCATACCAGACATGTGACTGGTTGAAATAGTTGGAAGTTGGTGACATTGTTTTGTGAAGACAAAAGGTCATTGAGATTGAGGTTAGGGGAGATTGTGTAAAATTGTAGCATTGCTTGTGAATTAAGTGGCTTGACATGGTGATTTTACAGTTAAGTTTTTTTGGAATTGTTAAGGAGAAGACTTTTTCAGCAGAGTGGGGAAGGGGGGTTCTAGATGTAAAGATAACTCTGTAAAGTCTGCCTTTTCCTCCCAAAGGTTCACCCTTTCTGAGACTTAGTGGTAATATTTTTAAAGTGTATTGAGAAAGGGTTTTGTAGTCACGTTGGTGATGGTCAGATATTTGTTTTAGAGTGGGAGCCAAGGAGAGGAAGGACGGAACCCATGTAAGTATGTCTGTACGTAGTGTATGTGGTCTATATTTGTATATATATCAACATTTCATGCTTTTTTTTAAATTCTGTAGCATAAATCATCTCGAAGGACTGACATTTACTAGTTTTGAGTTTGTTTCATGATTCTGAGGGAGTTTCATAGTGCACATGAAATGTTTGTACATATTTAGAACATAACATTCTACTGAATGTCTTTTGGTAGTGGTCTCATATCTGTGGGTAATGGCCCTCAAGGTCAAAGACTACTTCGCATAAGGTCCCGTTCAAAAAAAAAAAAAAACATTATCAGCCTAGATGCAAATTCTAGCAATGGCATTTGTAAGTTGAAAGAATGAGATTGGAGGATTGTGCAATAGTTGTTATTAGGCGGTTATTTTGCACAGAAATAAAATACCGAGGTACAAATTTGCATGTGGTCATTTTGTAGTACTAGAGTCATCCTAAACTATGACAATATCACATGCTAGACAAGGAAGATTTGTTTATAGAGTGATATACCTCAAGAAACTGCAAATTTATTAAAAAAATATTATATTGAATTATCAAAATCTGCTAAATTGTCATGTGTTGTTGTTATGATAAATCCCAACTCATTTCACAACTGTTTTATGTTGGAATATGTTAGGTATCCTCCAGCATTTGCACTGTAGTCCCTGATGAAGGATTCATGTGGCATAGTTCAGTGTTAACTATGAAGTTGCTGGCGATAATTTTCACGTTTAACAGTGTTTGGTTGGGACAGGGAACCTTTCTTTGAGTTTCTTTGAGTGGAGATCTTTTCAGATGCAAAGAGAAAATTCTCCATTGATAAAAATGAAAGTAGTAATGATAGTATATTAGTCACACCTCAAAGGCAGGCAGTGAATGGTCAATTTAAAGAAAAGTAAATGTTGCTAAAAGCTAATGACACTTAAAAACACAATTAATTTTTTTTGATAGTGCATGTTCTAATTCATCTTGTTATCATGTTGCATGTGCTTAGTTCAAGGGTTTGCCATGACTGAAAAGACAGTTAAGGTGCATACCCTACTTTTTGTCTATAGTGGCAGAATCTCCATTGCTGTGTAGTGATATTTGATATGGATGCACTTAATCCATTAAGCACCAGGCAACACTGGTGATTCACTTTAAGATTTGGACTCTGTAGTTGGACTTCTGATCAGGGTTTTCAGGTTTATTACTTAACTTGATGTTTCAATGTGAAAGCAGATTTCCTACCTGTGAGCCAAATATGGTTCAACGGTAAAAATAATGGCTGTGTTACCTTAAGTTATGACCTGAAATTGAATGTGAAATTAATTTGAACTCATTTTCATTGTAACCATATTCTTACACTATAGTCCTGATTGTTAAGGCAGGAACTTTTATAGTTACAACAAAATTTTTAGTCTCTAAAAGAATGTTCCCCAAAATGTTACATCATCTTTGAAAATTTAAGCAAACCCTTCTTAAGATTGGAAGTCCAGAGCATTACATCATATAACTGCTTACACATTGAGACAGACCACATGGAACCACTTGCTGTAAGTTGTTTATACCGCATTAAATTTGACCCAACAATAATTTGTCTGAAATTAGTCAAATTCAAATTACTTCCCTGGAGAATCATTTGAATAATAAAGTATTGTTTCATGTCTGATTGCATATTGTGATCAAGTCTTAATATTTACTTTAACATCTTGAATGCAGTGTTTATCACACCCACAGACATCCTATACATATAGACCAGTGTTTACACTAGAGCGCGGGATTGCGGGATTCCGGCAAAAAAATTGAGACTCCCACTAAAAAATAATTCATTGTGGGGAAATTCCCACAATGTGTTTGATACAAAGAAATGAAAAAATGTAAAGCAGCACTTGAAACATTTCAATTAATACCAGAAATATTGCAAACATTTTAAGGAAAACAGTAATAACAGATCAAAATTTCATTCAGAAATTACATTGTTCCGATACCCGATTTGGCAAACCTCTTCCTTTTGTACGTGATATCGCAAAGTTGATGCAATGGGCGGATTCCTGATTTGAACAACACTATTGGCAGCATGTGAGTGGTTCTAGCCATGACTTACCAGCATCGCATACAAGGTCTTTGTATTACGAAGCACCAACTGAGCAGAGACTTCTCCATTGTGCTAAATGTACATTGGCGGGGATGTGCGTGATTTCATTGGCTAGTGTGAGTAAGCTGCGTGGCAGGTGTGAATATTCACATCCCAAAGGCAGCCACTGTAGATCTAACAGACTCACAGTCTCGCAGTACAAGTTTACAAGTCTGCCCCGCAGTTGTTTTGAAGTGAATGAAGTTCATGAACTGCACAGGAGTGCAGCTGTACAAACCAAAGTAATAATGATCATGAAGTAATAATAATATCGTAACAACATATGAAAGGACACGTAAACTTTGAAATATTTAAACATTTTAACTGTCCCCACATATTTTTAAAATCCCCACCAAAAAATTAAGAAAGGGGGAGAATCCCCCCCATATTTTTGGTGCTAGTGTAAACACTGATATAGACAGAGGAGCACATAACTAAATGAGTTTCTACTGTAAGAACAAATTTAGGCTTACCAAGATGGCTGCTGAGCTATTGTTGTTTGCATAATTTGAAGATAGATCTGCCACGTTTCAGGCAAAATTTAGCACGAATAAAGGAAAACATAAAATGCTTCACAATGCTGGTTGATTTTAACCAGTAATTTTATTTTATTTGCCAATTTTCAAAATTTCTCGCATAATCTGTTGATACAAAACCAGTCCAAACTTTACGTAGAAGACATAGTGTAGGAGGCAGCCATATTGGTAAGCCTAAACATGTACATACAGTGGTGACAGTCTACACATAGGACGTTAGTGCAGTATGTTCTGCCCGTATTAAAAGAAGTCCATGATCACACCCTAAATACTTCTATCATTATTTAAAACAGAGCATGGGTTTTCACAATCAGCTTTCTGTGGTGTTTGAAGTTCAAGGGCATACACAGTTGCATGTACCCCTATTAAATGGATTTGCCAGAGACAAAATTCAATGAGTTCAAAAAATACAGAAAATTTTTCTCTTTAAGGAGGTGAAAACTGCACCTAAATAGCTCAGAGTGTTTGGAAGATACTAATTTTCAAAGAAATGCAATTTTTTCTAAAGATAAAGTGCATTATGGGAAATCTGTGATGTCTTCAATCTTTTGTGCAGTTTATACAAGATTGTGTGAAAGTTTCTAGTGAGACACTTCTGCCACTTGGCTTTGTGCAGTCTGTGTATCCATGTTTATAGTATGCATTGTATAGTACAGCAGTATACAGCAGTGTAGGTTCTGTACCATTAATTCAAGAAAATTGCACAACTGAAAAAGGAGACCATATTTGCTCAGGATATATGCACATAATGTGAGGTGGATGTACCAATCAGGGAACTCAAATGTGTTTAACCACTTTTTTGTGCAGATTGTATGTTTGTATAAAATTGTGGTATATATGTGAAGTGTCAAAGGGGAAACCTTCAACTTTTAAAGAGACTCTTGCAACTCAAAATTTCACTTTTTCGTTGACTCATGGTCATAGTACACAGATTAATGACAGTGTAAGAAGGGTGGTGAGCTAGCTGTCATGTGATATATAGATTGTGTTCATGAGTTCAAACTTCTACAAGGATCAGAGGACCACACAATGGACCAAATATTAAGACAATGAAGTTATATTACTGCACTACCTACCTGTACCTGACTTAAGAATTGTTTGAATTGGTTTGTATTCTTTTGCACTTCCCAGCAAATAAGGGCAACGTCATCGATCAGTTACAACTGGCTTTAGTCTGGAACAGGGTTGATGTAGCACAGAGAGAAATATTTACAGATGACAACAAATGGGAGGTATGAATCAGGATTGGTTATTGTAATCATGTAAATGTAATTATAATTACAGTTAATGTTGTAATCATAAGGGGAATCATAATCCTATCTGACAGTACCATTCTTTACCTGGGTTATAGCCAAATGTTATGGAACTTCATCTTACAATCTTATTGTGGCAGGGCTTGATGGCATTCTACATTCCTTCTATTTTTGGTATGCATGATGGCTCAACAGTGAACTTTAAGGCAGACCCCTCCTGAATTTACCTTTCAAAGAGAAACCAAATTTGATCTAAATATTATTGAGTTAGTTACCACCCAGTGTGAAGTTATCATTTAAAAGCTGTAGGCTTCCACACTATCTGTGGTCATGAAACATCATTAAACAACTTGGATGGCCCTTGGATGTCTGAATTTAAATGGTTATAAATTATTATCCAAGGTGTAACGAGGGTTTTTCCATCCCCATTGCTTTGAAGGCACTTTTGTTTAGCTTGTAAACAAAATTTCTAAGTGATTTTGGGGGATTTATGTTCTATCTTTTCAGAAAGGGGATTTGGATAATTCTGTACGATTTGCTATTGAACACAACTTACCTGAATTTTTGGATTTATTCATTGAGAACGGTGTCAGCATGAAAGATTATTTGACAGATAGAGAGTTGACTGTGCTCTACAACAAGGTGAGTGGAAAGTTTGGTTGGTAACTTCTGTTCCTAGCTGAGCAGTTGCTAAATTCTCTATAATTTTCAAAGAAGAGTTTCAAGCTTACTTGAGCAGATCTTGTGATTGTTTTTACTCTGACAATAGACACTGAAATGGATAGAAAATTTTGGAAAAGTATTTTTTGGTGGTTGGGGGAGGGGGGGGGGGAGATCTTGATTGTGTGTGGGTAGTAAGCAGTGCACACAACTAAGTAAACACTTTAAAAAATTAAAACAATGAAAAAACTCGATCGCAGTAACATTCTTGATTGTAATCTCTGAGATTTTGTAGTTAAAGTCTTTCTCTATTTAATTTTATATATTGCTTTCATTGATGGTTTTTTTTGTCTCTGATGGTTTTTTCCTCTCCAGATAAAATCATCAACTCTGTTATATGATCTTCTCTTCAAACAAAGCAAAAATGTAAGTCAGACAGTGTCTCTTTAAATAGCAGAATGGTACATATTAGGTAAAAATACATTAGAATAATGAGGATACATGGTTATATTTTATGCTTGAAAGGAGAGTGTAATATTTGCCTCCTCCCCCCAGCCCCCCAAAAAGTAAATAGATATCATAAACTAGACGATTTGTACTTACAGGCAAGTACAGATTGAAGTCTTTGAAGATGGTGTGAAACAAAGATAAAAAGCCCAGATATTTGCGCCACCTGATTTCATGATCGAATAAATATTGAGTGAGGTACAAAAAGGGGCAGATGGCCTGCCATGCTCACTTCTGAGGGAAAAAAATGTTCTGCTCCCAAATTTTCAACACACAACTTTAATCACAGTGTAAGAAATGTGTCTTTCAAGTAGGCAACAAACAACCGTAAGATGTTTCTACCCCAAATTCGGCATTTGTGCATGCGCAGTCCAAGCTGCGACGTTCAAACAAATTTATGTGTGGGATCTGTATGTTAAAAATATGGAGATTCTCAAAGGTTTTGTGGTGACTTCAGAGACAGACTTAGCCTGCATAGCGGCATTTAAGGCTGGGCCTTTTTTGAGAAGGATCACACTAAGTATTTGACAACTAAAGAAAAAGTCAATAGAACCTTGTAACAGCTTATCATCCTTTTAGAGAGAGCCTATCTCATTGCCTCAGATGGGCTGTTTATTATTCATATTGGAACACGGTTAATATGGTGAAATCGGGGAAATGGTCAAAATCTCCTCTTCATGAAATTGTCATTAAATAACTGTGTGGCAGATGAAGAATGCTGGGTATGTTTGTAGTGATCATGTTCACATGGAGTAATATATCACACTGAAAATTTCATACCACGAGCCACAAAAAATGGCACAAATTCACATGACAAACTGAGCAAATCCAATAAATGAAGCTTAAGGCTTCGATTAAAATAAGCTTTCACGTCTTATTCTTGTCTTCACAGTTTGTTTCTATAAGCTGAGGTGTAAAATGTGAAACATTCATTTTATTAGAGAGAATGTGCAATAATGTACAATGACCTTCTGGTACAACAGCAAGATTTTTTTCTTTTTTTGAATTTTCTAAAACAATTGTTGCTTGTTCAAAAATGTAATCAGAGTCTATTTTGATATGGCCTACTACATGGCTTGGCCAGTGTTTTACAAGCAGTTTGAGAGAAAAAGGGTAATTAAACAACTCTCTGAAGTAACTATACTGTAAGAATCACACAAGGTATTATGTGGTACATTTGTTCGATATCACAAGTCATTGCACAATAAAAGCATTTGGAAATTAAAGTAATAGATTCAACAATTTATCTCTTAGCAATTGAAAATTGTACAAAATGGCAGTTGGGCTTCTGAACACTTTCATGTTTTGATCTTTGTGAGACTTTAAACATTGAAATTTTAATTTGTTGTAGCCATTAAGAGGAGATCAGACATGTAAAATTTGCCATGTTTGAATGGAGGACATTTTTGCAATATTACATTGTTACGTGTGGAAGATTCATTCGTTGGTTGATGTTGCAGAGAGGGAAGGAAGGAAGGAGGGAACAGAGGGGGTTTAGGAAGTTATGTAAAGAGCATATCCCCTAAATACCTTTGAAAAGGTCTGAATACTGTATCTGGCAATGTCATAGATTGATTAGACTTTCAGCTTCTTCTGCCTCACTAGCATTGACATGTGCATTAAATTTGATCATAGTTCATTTCTTTTTGGTTCCCAAAATGGGAAACTTAGGGCTTCCTCGATAAAAGCTTTTGCAACTGTGGTACTTGAATGTCTATTGTCAACAGGGACTGTCATTACCATATGTTATGCACACACAATCCTATGCAACACAATTATAGCCTGAGAAGCTGAGGACACTGACACACCAATATAAACCAGCTTGTCAGCTTTGTGGAAGTGCATAGGTTTGTTGGGAGTAATTGCATGCATCCATTGTATGGGTTTGGTATTGAAACCATAGATTTGAAAAAATTAAGGGCTGTAGTCAAAATTGGGGGCAGTGCCCCAGAGTGTCCCTTTTGTTAAAAGCATGAGATATTACTCTAAGGCAAACTATGTGCTATGTTACTGAAAACGAACAAATCACTTTTTGCAGATGATATAATATCCATATAGTACCGTGAAGGTAAGGATGTCTTTTGAGAAACCGCAGTTTTGCTTGTTGCAAGTCTTTTAAGGTACAGGTTGTTAGTACCCAGTTTTGAGTATAATGAAATTCTCAACAATGGTAGAGATGGTACTCACTCATGCTAGTAATTGTATTACAGCTTCTAATGTTTGCTTCATGGAGATATGTCATGTTTTAACTTTCCATCAGAGTGAGGGCATGGCAACACTCTATGATGTTGGCAAGATTATACAGGCCTTGACCATGGACACATACCAGCCACTGTACCTGACTGACCCATCCCGTTTCCGCAAAAGACTGAGTTCTTTTGGTTCAACAAGATCAATTGAAAATCAAGAGGATGAGCTTCAGCAGATGTTTGAACAGCCAGACCAATGTAAGTTGTAAACTTTTATCAATGGGTAAATATTTCAAGTTTGCTAAAGCTTTTGAAAATTAATCACATAACTTGATAAGATGTAATAGCTTTCTCACCTTCACCTTCAGGGTTATTTCTGTGAAGTAACTAAACCTAAGCGATTAAGGCTGGTGTTGTGATTTTGTACGTGACTTGTTGCTTCATTCCTATGTTAGTAGAACTCGCAAATCATGTAATCATAGATTAGCTTACTTCACTTAAGTTTTTTTATTTAAACTTAAGTTGGAAAATGTACTTAAAATCTAGCAATCTGATGAGCAAGTAAGGTTTAAGTGGGATATTTTGGGAGCATATGTTCATGTATTATTCCATATGTAAGTAATTTCTGTTTTTTTTTTTTTTTTTTGTGAGGATATTATTCACAACAGGGAATCTTCCCAGGAATGAAATTTATCCTCAGGTTTTAAGGCTAAATGTATTTGTTTTCATCTTTTTGTAATAGCCCAACCTCAGTTCAGTCCAATAAGAGAGCTGTTCATCCTTTCCATTCTTCTGAACCGCAAGGAGATGGCCCGCCTCCTATGGGAGAGGATAGATGAAGCCATCCCTGCTGCTCTTACAGCAAGCAAGATGCTGAAGGCCATGGCATCTAAAGAGGATGATCTGGATCAGAAGGAAAACATGGTGCAGCATGCAGAGTAAGTTGGTACACACAGTAAGGACAGTGGTGTATTAGAGGTTATGAAGGGGGGTGGGGGTGGGGGCGGGTTAAGTTGGTAGTTGGTACACATAGTAAGGACTGGTGTATTAGAGGTTATGAAGGGGGGGGGTTAAGTTGGTACACACAGTAAGGACTGGTGTATTAGAGGTTATGGGGGGGGTTAAGTTGGTACACACAGTAAGGACAGTGGTGTATTCAAGGTTCTGAAGGGGGGGGGGCACAGTTGGTACACATAGTAAGGACAGTGGTGTATGAGAGGTTATGAAAGGGAGGTATAAGTTCGTACTTACAATAAGGACAGTGGTGTATTAGTGGTTATGAAGGGGAAGTGTAAGTTGGTACACACAGTAAGGACTGTGGTGTATCAGAGGTTATGTAGGGGAGGTTTAAGTTGGTACTTACAATAAGGACAGTGGTGTATTAGTGGTTATGAAGGGGAAGTGTAAGTTGGTACACACAGTAAGGACTGTGGTGTATCAGAGGTTATGTAGGGGAGGTTTAAGTTGGTACTTACAATAAGGACAGTGGTGTATTAGTGGTTATGAAGGGGAAGTGTAAGTTGGTACACACAGTAAGGACTGTGGTGTATCAGAGGTTATGTACCAACTTAAACCTCCCCTTCATATCCTCTAAGACACCACTGTCCTTACTCTGAGTACCAACTTAAACCTACCCTTCTTAAAGTGTACCTTAAGTCTACAATTTCAAAAATATATGTTACAAAGCTGAAAAATGCATCCAAATGGTCCAACTCCCATGTTCACAGGACATCCCTGAGCTGAGATATAAAATACTGAAGCTTATTCACTCAATTTAAAATGCTAGATTGCACAATAGTTTGTGATGTCATTCTTGTACTACTCAAATTACTCGTCTTTCTTTTTCTTTGTTTTTTTTGAAAGCCACTGCACTTTGTGCCAAAATGTATTAACTGTCTTACTGTTATAGGGTGACTTGGTTAAATAAGCCCTCTCCTTACAACATGCTATGTAAGGAAATCAGTAACTTTTTCAAGGTCATATAAACATCTTCATTCCAAAAGGAAACAAAAGAAGGTAAAGTGAGTTATACAAGAACGAGTCACAAACTATTGTGCAATTGAGTATTTCAAATAAAGTGAATTAATTTCAACATTTTATATCTCAGCAGTGGAGTAAACTATGAAAATGGGAGTTGGATGGTGAAATTCATTTTCCAACCGCTGAAATATATATTCCTGTAATTCTAGACTTTAGGTCCACTTTAACCTCTAATACACCACTGTCCTAACTGTATTTACCAACTTAAACCTCCCCTTCGTATCCTCTGATACACCACTGTACTTACTGTGTGTACCAACTTAAACCTCCCCTTCTTAACCTCGAATACACCACTGTCCTTACGGTGCATACCAACTTTAACACCCCCCCCCCACCACCACCACCGTCATGAGGGGAGGCATAAATGTTACAAATCCAGGATTGATGAACAGGGTGGTGCAGAGTCCCTCAGAGTAATGTTCAGATTTCATGTGTATTCAGTTTAGAATGAAGATTGTAAAAATTATGGATTGTGGTGTAGTCCTTAAAACAAACTGTACATTTTGTTGGAAAATTGAAATGGTTAGCATGTACTGAATACTTTGAAAAGAAGGAGAGTTAAGACCGATATGTTGATATCCTGATTTCCTTTTCCTTAGATGGATGGATATGTAGGGTTGGTGATCACCCTGACAAAGGTATCATTTTCTCCAAGGAATCTATAGTAATTCTTTTGGGTGGCAGTAGGGTTCCTTCAGCCCATGAAGTGAGGAGAGTGAATGTTTAATAGAAAAGGAGTACAACAGAAAATCAGACTTACAGTAGCACATGTAATGCTGTTACACATTTTTTCTTCACATGTCATTCCTGAAATAAATGCCATATTCTAACTATTCTGAAGGCTGAAATCGTGATCTGACTCTTACCTCTTGCTGTCAAGATGTCATTTATGCATCTTTCGTCTTCTTAAAATTGTTTAATTTTTCTTCTGTGTTTCCTTGTTTCATTTTTTAAGACAATATGAAGAATTGGCAATCGGAGTCTTAAACGAGTGTTATGACCAGGAGGAGGACCGTACCCTGATCATGATGATTAGGGAACTTCCCAATTGGGGCAACACAACCTGTTTAACCATGGCAGTCCAGGCACAGAACAGGAAATTCATTGCCCAGTCCGTTGTTCAGAATCTTCTCACCCAGATCTGGATGGGCAAAATATCAGATGAAAATAGTTACTGGAAAGTGAGTGTGTGTGGTGTAATTGTACAAAAATTAGAGAGAGTGTCTTCTGAAACCTTTATGTGACTCATACAGTCATGCTAAAGGGCCTACAAATTGTTAAGTAATTAGGAGTTTCTTGTTGCATTCAGGTCAGGTCCAGCCTAAAGACTTCTTTTTCCATAACTATTAGGCAGAAGGTGTGGAATAGTCTTTGATAAGTGGTTAAAGACTGGAATTACATCATTGTTTGTCTGATGGTGACATAAAGTATCAGGATTTGGATTGGAATCAATTACTGCCTGCTCTCTACAGAAGACTGGTGAGAGCAGTTGTCCTATTTAGTCTGGGTGGGCTTACTGAAGTACAGCTGTACAAAATCTTTAAAACCTGTGTCTATTCATCAACATTTTTGACATATTGGCAGAATGGGACATTGATCACAGCAATCAGAATCCAGTACAATGATGTGTCACTGAGGCAGAATTCAGTGCTTTATAAGTCAGTGTTGCCTGTTGCCCTTTCTGTCATTAAAGTCATAGTTTTGTTGCTTTCATTTACAGCCTGCTGTATTTGTAACTGATCCAATTATGCAATTCTAAAGTTGAGGTGCAAATTATCACTGGAAGACTGTGAAACTTTGGGAGGGTGGTATTAAAGGAATACTGTAATTTGTACCGCAAGTATCATACAGCCTGTACATCCTGTTACAGAATCATTCACTTTGTATGGCCATTGATCAATTGCGTTTTTGTTCTTTCATGACAGTTGTGGGTGTGTATGTTCTGTCCTCCGGCTGTTAATCTAACTGTGTGGTTCAGGGAAGATGAAAGATCCCGACAGGAGAGAGATCCACCCCAATCATCCATTGTAGCTGTGAATGAATCATTTGAGGTGAGTGAATTAATTATTTTGTAGGATGTGTGCTTTTGATACTTAATAACACTCAACAGTGTTACAGCAGGACCTTTTCAACTAAAATATTACTCCCTGCCCTAAATTTACTAGAACTTGACTTTCTGTTTATTTATGTGCAGAATCGCAACGGTGGTTGTGGTACATTAGTTGAACCTCAAGACCAAGATGTCTAGTTTGTACTTGTCTCTACAGATGGGGTTTGTCAAATAATATTGATTAAACACCACAGTCAATATCAGAGGCATATCAGTGGTTCTATCCTGTAATGATAAAGTTTGACATTTGTTTTTCAAATGTGTAGTTGACAGTATGTATAAGACAAGGTTACAAGTTTTTCTTTGCATTACTATATATGTCTGTACAAGTTCGATATGAATGTGAAGTCGTTTTTGTTGCAAAATTTTCACATTTTCTGAAAAAATTTCAGCTTCTGTGTCCCATCATTGTTTTCTTAGTACATTAAATGTGGTGTGCCTTCTTTGCTGAAAGAATGCTTCTGCCAAGGGTAGTAAATAGGGCAATTTAAAATCTAAGATCTGTTAACATCTTTATACTAGCAAGGAATTTCAGATTTATTGTGACTCATGAAAAAGATCAGAATGAAATCAATAAGAGAGGAGGAACAGGGATGGGCTTCTACCTCCCTTGCCATGCTCCCCTCCCAATCAATGGACTATTTGTGAAGATTTGGCTGGAAATTCTATTACGTTGATTATTTATTTTTTTTTTGAAGGGTCATGCATTTTATGTCAGAAGTGACAATTTCACTAACCAGGGCCTACCTTCACATACTAGTGAACATTTTCTGACTTAGTTATTTCACAAAAGTGATTCACAATAAGGTCCTTACATTAAAGAGTTGCAGTGTAGTATTGATGAGAAAACTTTTGATTGTTTTAATGCATGATTGCTTTTTTTAATTTTTTAGAAATGAGAAACAATGCATCGTGCGGTTTGTACATATGTATGGATGTATGTGAGTGTATGTGGGTTTTATGTCAGTTGTTGCTTGTGACCATATCTCAAGAATTTTAATCTGTAGGGTTTCATGTTTGGCATGTGACAGCCTCATGTAGAGGACTGTAAGCCTATCATTTTTGGTGCTGGTCAAAGGTCACCTGGGGTCACCAGAGATCTAGCAGGGTATTCCAAGAAGAGTAAGAGGGATAAATGCCTACTTGGCATGTAGGGAGCTCATGTTTTTTGGTAGTGGGTGCCTTGGATTAAGTGAAGAGGAAAGATCATTTCTGTGTCTACACATTGTGTTAAAGTGGAATATAACTTTTGACCAGGATGCCTCAAGAAGGGTGACCTTTAGGAGTTTCATGTTTGGCACAGATTTAGGTACCCGCATGTCTGGCACTAGAACCCTCTTGATTTGGTGGTGGCCAAATGCCCTTTGATTCTTAAAGAGGTCAAATTATGGAAAGCTCAAAAGGTAGAAATTTCAAAGAGTGTAACAGAGATAGATGTCATAGTTGGCAAGTGGGTGTCTCATATTGATTGGGTATAGGTGGTATGATGGTTAGGAGGAAAGGTCATGTGATATCAACAAGCATAGGAGTGTACAATTGTACAGTGACCAGCATATATGGAGGAGAGTTGATTTTGAAGAATGGGATGTATTAAATAAATTTATAGGTTGTGAGGAGCAACTGAGGTCATTCTGCATCAGTAGGGGCAAACTAGGAAATATTTTCTGAAGATGGTATCCGTAAAGAGAAAGTTTTGTTTTGGTGGCTTTGTACTTGACAAGTTGGAATGACATATTTACATACTGTTTCTGTCAAGGTGATTGATTGTAAAGGGTCATTAAAGGACAAAAACTGCATGGGTGGTCATAGTTGGGGAAATTTTTATCCACCAAACATTTCTCTTCCCCACATACCCCTGCCCCACCCTCTTCCCCTATTCATCTAAATCTGATACTTATCCAAAACATGTAGAGCTAGGCTTATTATTTTTATAAGAAACATACTCTAATAGAGGGTATCAGACTCTGGATTACTAAGTATCTTTGAAAATGCATTTTGTTCCTTGTGCAAACATTGTAGGTACTTGAACCACAGTTGATTTTACTGTTCCAACTCTGAACAGCCTCATTGGTAATCCCTCTACATCATCAAATTGACTGGCCATTAGTTCAAATTAAGCTGTTATATAAAAATGTGTTCAAATTGTTGTGATTTTGGTGGTGTGGTAAGTATGCACCAACTACTCTTTGAAGGTACAGTGGAACCATTCTGATGCACCAAAGTGTGAAAGAGCTTTGAGGGAGCACTTTGGTCCCTGGTCTTCAGTTAGTACAATTACAGTGCCTATCAGGGGTCTCCAGGCCCTCACTTATTAAATTCTTCCATCATTTTGTCCTGTTGTCACCCCAATAATTTCTTCTACCTACCCCACCAAATTTACCACCCTTCCCACTTTCATAACTCTATTGCTGCTGCTGACTAGAATCAACCAAAAATCATCATTCCTCCCGGGAATGCCTTTTCCTCAAATATGGGAGTACAAATGGATAGATTAAAAAAAAAGTCTGTTTTTAGAGCAGTTTACCTCAAAAATCTGCAAATACTTTAAAAGTATTTTAATACATTTTCAAACCCTTGAATCCTGAAACCACAATGTATCTTTATATTCTTGGTTTTAGGGAAATGACTACCAGACTGAGGGGGACCAACCAGTGGAAAGCCTGCAAATGGTTGCTGCTGATAATGGTGGTACTTCTACGAAAGAGGTGTCTTAGTAAGTTTACTCATTTTGATTGGTTATCAAATATTGTAGGATCACAGCTTGTGTAGTAAGTCATAAACGAAACATGAATGGTCAGTTATGTTGACTTGGGATGGTACATGCATACCAACTGCATGGTCAAGTGGTTAGAGCATCTGACTTGCAGCCAGAAGGTCTGGGGTTTGACTCCTGGCCGAGTCATACCAACAAACAAACATTAAAAATGGAACCTATTGCCATTGTACTTGGTGCTCAGCATAGGCAATGTAGTAGGGAAAACAAGCCAGTGAGCCACAACTGGAAAAAAGGCTGTGGCCGGCCCGACTTAAACCAGTTGGTTAGAAACTGAGCTGTAAAACCTCATGTAAGTAACTAACTACAAAGAAGAAAATGTACTGGACTGACGTCAGTTTAGTGTAATGACTTCCCACTCCATTACGTACTCTTTTATGGACTACCTGGTAAAGTAGTTTCAACCAACATGTGACATTTTGTACCAGATCTTTCATCAAAGACAACGTAGGAGAAAACTGAAACTTACTGGATTTTATTACTTTAAGTTGTAGTTGTGAGGTGTACAAGTAGTATCATAAAATTGATCTCTGGGGATGAACAGATACTCATTAATTAAAAAAGTAGCATCCACATTTAATGATATCTCAAAAAAGGAGGAATTGTGGATTTCTAATGAGCACAGTAGTTTGCAGATAATATGTAATTGGTTGTATACTATTAAAGTGTGTTGTATTCTTCTAGTATTAAAAGAGAAGTATAAACTGACTTTCAGAAAATGACATCTGTGTGATTTACATAAGATTGAAGATGAGCTTCTGTGTCATAACTGATCCTTTTTTTATATATATGGTTTTTGTCCAAGAGTAGTTTTTAATTTTGCAAAGAATATATGATTTTTGCAAGTTTGATTAGCAATTTGAAACTATCATCATTTTTGTGTTAGGCCCATTAATATTAATTCATGCATTTATGGCCTACCGAAAATGCACAAGGAAGGCATACCACTCAGACCCATTGTGAGCTCCATCAACTCACCTTCGTACAACCTAGCCAGGCATCTTGCAGACATACTGACTCCCTTATCAGGCAAGGGCATGTCATACATTAAAAACTCCCAACACTTTGTTGAAAGGGCTAAGAAGATATCAATAGAAACAAGTGATATCAATAGAAACAAGTGATATCAATAGAAACAAGTGAATAGAAACAAGTGAAAGGGCTAAGAAGATATCAATAGAAACAAGTTTCAGTTTTGATGTTGTTTCTCTCTTCACCAATGTTCCTATTAATGGCGCTTGCAAGGTAATAGGTGACAGATTACAAGCTGACCCAACTCTCCATCAAAGAACACAAATGACATGGGAAGAAATTGTTCATCTCACAAAACTGTGCCTCAATTCCACATATTTTAAATGGCATGGCCAGTTTTATGAACAATGTGAAGGTCAGGCAATGGGTTCCCCCCATCTCCTATCACAGCTAACATCTTTATGGACCATTTTGAGACTTTAGCCATAGCCACTCATAATTTGAAGCCCACAGTATGGTTCAGATACGTTGATGATACCTTTGTGGTATGGCGGCACGCATGGTCGTGAAGAACTAGACAAATTTCTTAATCACTTGAACAATCAACACACTGTTATTCACTTCACCATGGAATTGGAAAACCATGGCGTTATTCCGTTTCTGGATGTCAAGGTACAAACAACTGATAGCAAGCTATCGTTTTCAGTGTACAGGAAACCTACACACACTGATCAGTACCTTCACATCTCCTCCAATCACCATGTCTCTGCCAAAAATAGTGTGGTAAATACACTGGTACATAGAGCTTTAACACTGTGTGATGAGGATAAAGTATTGGATGAACTTGATCACATTACTAAAGCCTTACACAAAAATGGTTACCCCACCCACTATGTGCACAGAGCTGTGAAGAAACAAACCCAACAACAAATAAAAAAAAAAGAAGACAAGTGAAGAGTTTAACAAAGGCCTCACTTTCGTACGTCAAAGGAGTGTCCGAGAGGATAACCAGAATCTTGCATCGTGCAGGAGTTAAAACCTTCTATTCCCGATCTCAAAGCTACGGGATATCCCCAGCCAGCCCAAAGACCCCTCGCCCAAAAACCACACTGCTTGTGTTTACTCAATCCCAAGTAGCCGCGGAATACAGCACATTGGTCAAACAAAACGCCCACTCAGAGTGAGAGTAGCTGAGCATAAGAGAGCTACAGAACAAGGTAAGGTGGAAGGTTCTGCTTTGGCTGAGCGTGCTCACTGCAATAACCACACACCTCTATGGGCAGATGCCAAAAGCATTGTTAAAGTTCAGCATTTAGGGATGCCGCTAATTAGAGAGGCTCTAGAGATTAGGTTCAATGAAAAATCACTATTAACAGGATGGATGGGAAAGATGTCAGCCACACGTAGAACAGTCTTTTTGCATCCAATCATGGTCCTTTCTCACTTGCCTCATCCAATGAGAACACAGATAAATCAGCCAATCAGAACACAGAATCCTCCCATCAGGGTTGCAGCATAACTATATAACTTCACTGCACTTACTTCATGGTGGTCCATATCCCAACTTCACAACTTATTCAGTTGCTGAGATATAAAAGGTTGAAATTTATATACTTAATTTGAAATGGTTGTTTGTACAATAAGTTGTGTTATCCTTCTTGTACATCTCGTATTTCCTGCTTTTGTTCCCTGTTGAAACAGAAATGTGTATAAGGGCTTGAATAAATTACCCTTTCTTGCATGGCATGTTTGGAGGCTTGTATGGTCAAGTCTCCCTAAAACAATAAAACAGTCATGAAATTAAAAAAGAAAAACAAACAAACACGCAGAGACTGATCTGAGTAGTACAAGAATGAGATTACAAATTATTGCTTAAACTGCCATTTTCCATGGGGTGAATGAACTTAAATATTTCACATCTCAGCACAGGAATGTTCTGTGAAGATGGGAGTGTGACTAATTGGGTTTATTTCTCAATCCTTGTAAGATATATTTTTACAGTTTTTGAGCTAAGTTAAACTGTCATACGAGTAGAAATGATTAACTGTTTTAGATGCACTTGCAGCAAGATGCAGAACATTTCTAGAGGTTTAGTCTTCTGCTTTCCAGAGAATGAGAGATCAAGGGGGGGGGGGGGCTATTGGGCTCCACCTCCCCTTTTTTCATCACCACTTACCTTTCTGAGACGATCACAAAGCTGCATTTTATAATTTATGTATACTTGCAGAGATTGCCACATGCCAGGAGATACCATTAAACTGTTTGATTTCAAAATTTTCCCCACAGCCCACCCCAACCCCCTTTGAGAAGGTTTGAACTTTGTCCTAAAGGAGTTTGCCCCCCTTTTGCAAAATCTTAGAGCTGCTCTTAATTAATAGATGACTTTTCTGTTTCTTTAGTAAATTTTCATGTGTTTGTGTTATTTCAGTGAAATTGCTAATGGCGGACAGGGAGAACATTACACAGACACTGCAGATGTTGATATCAGAGACAGTGGCAGACGTCTTACCTGGTGGCAGAGAATAAAGCTTTTCTATAATGCTCCTATTATCAAGTTTAGATTCAATGTGGTATGTCCTTCTGGAATATAATATACAATTTGTAAATTAACTTTCTCCTTGCCAACTTTTGGAGTGGTTATTGGTTTATACAGTTTTTATAGTACCAGCCAAAGTTTGTCATAAATGTTCACTGCTCATGCCAGTAAAGTGCACCCAAATTTGCAGGTATTGGCTCACAAAAAAGGAAAGCAGCACAGCAACATATTGATCTTAGGGAACCCATCAACAGTATTAAAAAATTGATGGTATGCATATTGCACAGAAGCCCATGGCTATGTGGAAATGGCTGTTATGAATGTTCTTTTGTTAAATATTTGTTTTGGATCATTTCGAAGTATTTCTGGGATTTGAAATACTACACATTAGGAGAATCTGACATAGGTGGAAGGGGATCTGTGACACTTTAAGCAAGTTCAATGTACTTTCCTTAAGACCATTTGTAATACTGATAAAGGTGGTAGGAGCTATTTAAAATAGTTTTCTTGTCTTCTTCTAGTTAGTGGCACTATAAAGCTCCCAGCTGGTGTAAACAGTGGAAGGATGTACTTCTTATCATCTTGCAACTTATCTTTGTCTGTTTCTTTTAGCTGGCGTACTTTGCATTTCTGTTCCTGTTTAGTTACATCATACTAACAGACTTTGAGGACAAAAAAGTCTCATGGAAGGAGTGGTTACTCATTGCTTGGGTGGCTACACTCTACACAGAGGAATTCCGACAGGTATATTGCTATCTTATAGTATATTTCATATGATTTTTGTCATGTTAGTTAAGCCTTGCTACCCTTCACCTAGGTTGGCCAGATGTAGCTAGATTTTTCTTATAGGGCATGGATGTTTTATTTGTGGGATGGCAAGCCATCACTCTGAGAATCTATAAGAGAGCAGCAGTGAAAGAGAAGCAGAATAACTTTAAAATTGCTGCTGTGTGTTTGAAAACCCAAACAGATAGCTGAATAAACTGCTAGAAGTTTAAGCACAGACATAGGTAGTTTTGCTTAATGCTTAAAAATGCTTTTTTCAAAATATTGTGAAGTAAAGAGAGTCTTCTGAAATTACCATAACGATCTTATTATCCCTATTGTTATTACTATAATAATAGTGATAATGATAATTAAAATGATAACAATAATAATGGCAATGATAATAACAGTAATGATAATTATAATGACAACAATTATACTAACAATAATAGTAATGATGATGATGATAATGATGGTGATGGCGGTGGTGGTGGTGGTGGTGGTCAGCGTCACTGTCACTGTCACTGTCATAATCATAACAGTAATGATAGTCATCATAGTAAATGAGGTCCTTTTACAAAATATTTAAAGATGCTGCTTACACAAGACAGAGCCTCCAGTTGTGAAATATCATATTTGGCCCTGACATATTTCATTCACACTAATATGCTTACATTGCTTTCTTCAGATTGCTCACGGTGAAAGTAACAGCTGGAGACATCGAATTCTTCACTGGATATCTGATTACTGGAATATGGTAGATGTGGCGACGTTACTTTTGTTTGGAGTTGGTCTAGGGCTTCGTTTCAGTCGTGTGCCTATTGGCACTGCTCGTATTATACTAGCTCTGGACCTTCTGATATTTTATGTGAGGCTACTTCAGAGTTTTTCAGTCAGCAGGAACCTTGGACCAAAACTCATCATGATTGCTAGAATGGTATGAAGACATTTTCAGGAGGGGAGAGTGCAGAGGGGAGGATATATGACAATGTGTTCGGGGCAGAGGGAGGATGAGGGAGATAGTTAGAGGGATAAGAGCATGGATTCCTGTAAGGGCTAAATTGGGTCAATCTCATTGTTTGAATATTTATGTAACATTCATTTGCAGAGGAAGGAGTGAATGGGATAGATATTAACTTTAAGGGGAAGGGAAGGGGGCTGTTATTTACAGTGTATGGACATGTCAATAGACTTCATAACTTTGATAACTATTTGCTTAGCATCAGAATTGCATTTGCAATTAGACTGAGTGACCTGTGTGACCTTTTGCATCCATTGAGTCAGGTTTGTCACATACTGTTTTATTAAGGTTGAAACATCTGTTTCATAAATCAATACTATGATATCACAGAGCAGTTTTATTGGTTACATATATCTACTGGTTTGCTGATGGCCACCAAGAATTTTAACTATCCCTTTTTTGTTCTCTCCCTTGTAGATGGTGGATTTGCTTTTTTTTGTGTGTATTTTGGCAGTCTTTCTCATAGGCTATGGTGTAGCGTCTTATGCCATCATGTTTCCGAATCAGTCTGATGCTCAGAAGATATTCACTGGAATTTTTTACCAAGCCTACTTTCAGATGTATGGAGAATTGTTCTTAGAGGAGATACAAGGTACACTTCTAGTAATGTGTCTGGTTTTTTCGCACTCCTTCATTGCCACTGTCACCACTTAGTCCTTCCTATCGGCAAGCCCCTACAATGAAACCATGTGCCCCCAGTGCCTACCCCCTTCCCTCTTAAAAAAGTCTGACAATATAACTGGTGTCACTGGGAGTGTGTTCTGAAACTCCTCTCAAGACTTGATCCCGACAGTAGTGAGTCAAAGTCATAGGTAATATGTTGGTGAGCAACAGTCCAGATGGATGGCAAAAGTGATGTGAGATTACTTTGTAATGTCTTGTCTAAATGGTGTTATGATGAAAAGGTGTGTTATCAACTGCTGTTCCAGTGTACAATTGCTTGTACAAAATGTCGGTCTCTCTGTGTGTAAGCACAGAAAGTTGAAAAACAACAGTAATCCAACTGTGGAGGTTTACATATTACTCTATACATACATATTACTCTGATGTTTGAAACATTCAACTTTTAAAAATCCCATACTACTCACCACTTTTGTAGTATGTGCTACCTTCATTACGTTTTTGGTTTCGATGATAAGAGAAACCTATGCAGTCATGATGGCGTGTGTGTGTATGTATGTGTGTATGTGCGTGTGTGGGTGTGTGCGTGTGTGTGTATGTGTGTGTGTGTGTGTTTGTGACACTTTTCTTGTTTACACGATATCTCAAGAAGGGAAACTCTGACAGTTCTCAAAGTTGATAGGTAGATGCCCCATATTGAGAGGAAGAACCCTATTGTTTTTGGTGGAGGTCAAAGGTCATTTGGGGTCACCAGGGGTCAAACCCTGAAAACCTTGTTTACACGATATCTCAAGGTAGGAAGCTTGGATAGATTTCATACTTGGTGTGTGGATGCATTATGGTAAGAGGAAGAACCCTATTGTTTTTGGTGGAGGTCAAAGGTCATTTGGGGCCACCAGGGGTCAAACCCTGAAAACCTTGTTTACACGATATCTCAAGTTAGGTAGCTTGGATAGATTTCATACTTAGTGTGTGGATGCATTATGGTAAGAGGAAGAACCCTATCATTTTTGGTGGAGGTCAAAGGTCATTTGGGGTCACCAGGGGTCAAACCCTGAAAACCTTGTTTACACGATATCTCAAGTTAGGTAGCTTGGATAGATTTCATACTTGGTCTGTGGATGCATTATAGTGAGAGGAAGAACCTTATTGTTTTTGGTAGAGGTCAAAGGTCATTTGGGGTCACCAGGGGTCAAACACTGAAAACCTTGTTTACACGATATCTCAAGTTAGGTAGCTTGGATAGATTTCATACTTGGTATGTGGATGCATTATGGTGAGAGGAAGAATCTTATTGTTTTTGGTAGAGGTCAAAGCTCATTTGGGGTCACCAGGGGTCAAACACTGAAAACCTTGTTTACACGATATCTTAAGGTAGGAAGCTTGGATAGCTTTCATACTTAGTGTGTGGATGCATTATGGTAAGAGACAGAACCCTATCATTTTTGGTGGAGGTCAAAGGTCATTTGGGGTCACCAGGGGTCAAACCCTGAAAACCTTGTTTACACGATATCTCAAGTTAGGTAGCTTGGATAGATTTCATACTTGGTCTGTGGATGCATTATAGTGAGAGGAAGAACCTTATTGTTTTTGGTAGAGGTCAAAGGTCATTTGGGGTCACCAGGGGTCAAACCCTGAAAACCTTGTTTACACGATATCTCAAGTTAGGTAGCTTGGATAGATTTCATACTTGGTATGTGGCTGCATTATGGTGAGAGGAAGAACCTTATTGTTTTTGGTAGAGGTCAAAGCTCATTTGGGGTCACCAGGGGTCAAACACTGAAAACCTTGTTTACACGATATCTTAAGTTAGGAAGCTTGGATAGCTTTCATACTTAGTGTGTGGATGCATTATGGTAAGAGACAGAACCCTATCATTTTTGGTGGAGGTCAAAGGTCATCTGGGGTCACCAGGGGTCAAACACTGAAAACCTTGTTTACACGATACCTCAAGGTAGGAAGCTTGGATAGATTTCATACTTGGTGTGTTGATGCATTATGGTGAGAGAAAGAACCCAAGTTGTTTTTGTTGGAGGTTAAGGTCATTTAGGGTCACCAGTGGTCAAATTCTGAAAACTTTATTTAAACGATATCTCAAGTTAGGTAGCTTGGATAGATTTCATATGTGGTATGTATATGCATTATGGTGAGAGGAAGAATGCTATCATTTTTGGTGGAGATCAAAGGTCATCTGGGGTCACCAGGGGTCAAAGTCTGAAAACCTTGTTTACATAATATAACAAAGTAGGAAGCTTGGATAGATTTCATACATAGCATGTGGATGCATAATCTTCAGAGGTACAAAGCATATCATTTTCGGTGGAGGTCAAAGGTCATCTGGGGTCACCAGGGGTCATAGTCTGAAAACCTCATTAAACACAACATCTTGAGATAGGAAGTTTGGATAGATTTCATACGTAGTATGTGGATGACTTATGGTGAGAAGAAGTACCCTATTATTTATGGTGGAGGTCAAAGGTCATCTGGGGTTAAACTTTGAAATCCTTGTTTACAAGATAGCTCAAGTTAGGAAGGTTGGATACTTCACATGGTGTTGCATTTAATCCATCAGAAAACCCCTACAAGTGTAGTCAGAAATCAGAGGCCAGTTGAAATCACCAGAGGCAAAAAAGCAAAAAATTCCCAAGAATTCCCAAGGTCAAATATGAACATGAAACTGTAATTTTCCAGCACTTGAACATCACATTGAACCAGTGACTGACAGAAACAGGACATCTTGGCATTATTTGGGATTACACATTAAGTACTATATTCATCGAAACCACAATGCATTTTTGCATTCTGGTTTTTTTTAATTTTGTAGGGCGGGGGGGGGGGAGTGAGGGGTGGAAGGAGGATGTAGAGTTGAGACTGTTAGATGTGGCATGGTGATAAATATCTACAAGTCTGGCTTCTTCACTCATATTCCTGCAAAATGTACTTTGCATTTTTTTAGAACATGTTATTTAGCTCTATTCTTAGTACTGTGATAAAGTAATATGTCCCTGGTATTTCTTATACATTTCTTTGAGGTGATTGAACTTCTTTACTACTTTTGTACAGTCGAAGGGTGTACTGACGATCCAACCCTGAATGATGCGAATGGTCTAGAGTGCCCAGAGTATTCATGGATGGGTATTTTGCTCCTCTGTGGCTACATGATGCTGAGTAATGTGCTACTACTGAATCTACTTATTGCTATGTTCAGGTAAGGTTTCCTTATCTTTTAACTTCTATCTTCTAAACATTTGGTTCATAATTTTCATCACTGTGGTTCTTACTTGATTGTTGCACTATCCAAATTTGTGTACTGTTCAATATCACATGAGTAAAAGTAAGTATGCAAAAATCCTTGAAAGGAATTGCTTCCCGTAAATGACATCAGGGAAATACTGTCTCCTGCGCACCAGGGCACCAGGGTTGTTGAGTGACAGAGTGGTCTATTCCAGCTGCTGTGCACCTACGTGTTTCACATGTGCATGGGTTCAAATCCGGCTCGATGTATGTGGGGTTTTCTCAGGGTACCCAAGCTTTCCTTCCACTTCCCGTTTGGCTTGCCATTAAAATTGGTTGCCCAACCAATAGATTCAAGTGCCCTTGAGCAGAAACAGTTTGCAAAGCACCCTTGGGCGGAAACAGTTTACAGACCAACTTTGCTTTCTTTCATGGGCACCCTTTTTGTGGTTTTTAGTAAGACAAGAAACTTGCATCAAAGCTTGCTGATGAGATGACATTTTGATCATCAACAATAGAAGACCTTGTGTGATGGTAAATCTCAGTGTGGTAAATGATCATGGAGGGAAGACAGGCAAACTAAAGTTAGGGGTACAAGGAGGATCCTTTATTATTTACAGAATTTTGTTGTATCTCCCCTCCCCCAGTCCTTACCTTTTCCTATCCCTGATGGAATACAAGCCCTTCTTCCTCCTTATCCCTTTTTGGACTTCACATTTCATGCTTGACTCATTGCATTCTGTTTTTCAGTTACACATTTTCCAATGTACAAGATAACACTGATGAGTTGTGGAAGTTCCAGAGATACGAGGTCATCAATGAATTCTTTGGCCGCCCTCCTGTTCCCCCGCCTTTCATTATCATCTCACACTGTTTCTTCTTCTTCCGTTTTGTCCTGAAGAAATGCTGCAGGTGTTGTCCTATTAGATGGTCTTCTGGCAAGCTTAGTAAGTCGGGATGTACTTAAAGGGTTTTATCAAATAGAGGTCTCGTCTTTCTTTCAAACATAATGAACAGCAGCGGAATTTTTAAGTTCAGGGATGAGTAGAAGTATTTTCCTGAAAATGCTGAAATAAGCCATTTATGAGAACCTTTGGCTGGCAAAGTGTCATGTGCACATTTGAAGGTTCTTATTTTGCAGATTGTAGCCATAAGGATTGCAGTTTGGAAAAGTTAATTGGTTCTGATTTTTTTTCTTTTTTCTTTTAAGGTTGAAATGTTTGAAGGTCATTATTCAGTTAAAGTTTTGAAGTGATGATAATGAGAATGCTGTTGATGATTGTCGTAATGCATTTTGCAGGATATGCTTAGGTGGTTATTAAGACAGAGGCAGGTATAGAGATCACCGCTGCAAAATACATGTGGAGAAACTTTCCTCAAGATTATTAAGTAAATGTTAAGTGTGATATTTTGTTATATGTACAGGATAAAGTGGAAAAGTTCTCATTTTATAGACAGTGTATTCTTATCAAAGAAATTTATAAGCTGGGTAGGAGATTGTGGCATCAAGTTATCCATTTGAACAATTATAGTTGGGAACTTCCAAGGCTTTAAACTAATGACAAAAGAAAGACCAAAAGGCATGCAAAACAAAGTATTGCTGTGGCAACAAATAGTTTGATTTATGGAATCTTTGTTTCTTCTGTAGAACAACATCTTTCTCCAGGTGAGGTGAAGCAGTTTGTCATCTGGGAGGCAATTAATGCAGATAACTTTATCACCAAACAGTCTCAAAAGAGTCAGGAAAATATGGAAGAGAGGGTGAAGGTTACCAGTGATAGGTAGGAGGAGTAACCTCTGTCTCTAGTTTGCTTACTAGGAAAAGAAACATGGATCAAAGGATACTTTTAAGATCACCTATTTAATGAAGACCTCGTGGCGTATCTTTCATGCATGTGTTTGTGTGTCAAACTGTTTGTGCACACACATTGCATTTTCTGTAACTCTTAGGTGCATTGACCTATTGTCATTCAGTTTATGTCATAGATGCAACAGGGGTACATACTTATGTGCATGAAGTGACAAGGTCAAAGGTCACATGTTACATGCAGTCAAATTGTAAAATAACAGGAACATAAGAATGATGTTATGTGCATCTGATCCTATTTTAATGGCAAATTATAAATGTGTAGATAACAAGGATATGGAGGATAATATACACTGAAAGAAATCACAATGGAAATGTTAATGAGTCTTTAGAGGAACTGGCAACATTTGAGTTTGTGTCAATGAATCTACCATCTTTAGTTTATCAGCACAAGGAGTTTATAACTAAGTAATTCTGTATAGAAGCTAGCAATGTGTACTTGCTGTGTAATACATGATGTCATCAGCTGGGTCATATCTAGCTTCAAATAAGTTTTCTTTGCTGTTTCAGTTAACCCTGGCACTTATTTTCAGATGATATTGTTACTGCTTCCTTGTCTGTTTTAAGTCTGTCTTTTGATAATCATGTTTGAGGAAGTTGTACTTCTTGTGTAAGGCTGAAGGAAAGAGGGAAATCTGGGAGTGAGGTTATAGCTGCCAGTCCATAGACCCTTTTCCAAACAGCAGTTTCAAAAGATTGTGGGAGAGTTTTTTGGTGTGCATTGTTTTTTGCCACAGTAAAATGCAGTTGTCAAAAACGATGCTTACAAAAACTCTGTCCCACAGTTCTTGTAGTTACTATAGGTGAATGGTTGATGCAGTACAGTTGAAAGTAACATCATTTGCCAGTACGTTGCTGGGCAGTGTTAGGTGTATGAGTTTATAATTTTGTTCTGCAATAACTTCTCGTCTCAGTATCTTGTCTCTATCAAATCCCCAACTGTTCAAAATATCTTTATGTTCAATTGTTATCCAGGGTGCAGACTATTATGGCAATGATGGACAAACTTTTAGGTGAGGCTGAGCATGGTGGAAGAGGCCATGGCCATGGGAAACCTGTTGATGAAAGGTTGACCAGAATTGAGGATCAGGTATTGAAGGAAAACTTGAGGAATATTTATTATCATGTTGAATGACTCAAAGCTCAGGTATTGATGTGTATTGGATGACTTAAGGATGAGATATTACAATATAGGATGACTTGCAGCTCAGGCATACAATGTATGACAATACTGCCCAGGTATTGTAGTGTAGGATGATGTAAGGTTCAGGCAGTACAATTTATGACGACTCATGGCTCAGGTATTGCTATGAAGGATGGCATAAGGCTCAGGTACTGAAATGTGGAGTCTTAACACTCTTTGCTGATACTGATCCTAAGGCATACCTGATGCAAACCTCTGTATCATGAGATAATTAAGTATCAGTTTTTGAAAAAAAAACCCACTTAAACACATTTCATTATATGAACTTCCTTTGGTCGAGATGTGTTCAGATAAAGAGGGGTATTACTACACAAGGGGGGTTTGTTTTGTCAATAAACCTGGACAGCTTTCAATGCTCTATTTGCTAACAGTGTTGGAATTGTTCCACCAAGAATGATTTTGAAGTTTTCATCGTTACGATTACATTTATCAGCTTAATGATCCATGTGAAGTTGCCTAAGGGGTGTGGGTGTTTTTATGGTACAAACTGTGATCCTGTGATTCCTGTGACCTCAAAGGGCCTTGGGGGAGATTGGCTCATCTAGCTAACCGAGTTTACCCTTTTGAATGTTAAAATAAAATTCATATTAACACTTGGTAAAAGAAAGCAACAGATGTTAGAGCTTCAAACAAAATCCAAACGCTTAAAAAAGAAAGCTTAACATTGTGGTATAGACCCTGCATGGTTTAGAATTGAATTCCCACAATGCAATTCTCCTTAAATCCCTACTAATAATAGATTATGACTGATTATTCAGTATTTTTCACTCTTTTTAGCTGGATAGAACCAACAAAGCTATTGATTGGATTATAGCATCCATGTCAGAGAACAAGCTGAGTGTGAAAGAAGGACCTCCACAGCTGCAACCAATCAAACCTAGGGAAGGTAATGTACAATTTAAGTCAAAACATTCTAATTGTCAAGGTATGAGTGGGACGTTCCCGGAGAAAGCTGTGTTTTGATGGTGTTTTATGGTTTGGTCTTTTACTATCTAATTGTAAGGGATGTCAAAAGAACCTTGGTCTTGTAGTGTGGCATTATATTAACAAAGTATATTTTTGACGTGTGTATTCATCGACAAAAATTGGAGTGTAGGATAGAGTATCATTTATAGTGGGAATCTTAAATTTTAAATCACGTGATACATATGTCAAGATGAAGAGGTCCTCGTTCTTAAGCTAATGAGTTGGAATTTCTGTAAATCAAACCTATGTCGATGGTGCAACTGCAGATGATGGTGAATGTAATAGACCCTTTTTCAAATAGCACTTACAAAGGATTATGGGATAGCATTTTGGATGCATATTTTGGCCACTGTAAAATGTCATTGACAAAAGGGACACATGCAAAAACTTTATCCCATAATCCTTGAAACTTGCTTCTTGGAAAAAGGCCTATTAAGAGATGGAAGCATTATTTTTTCATGAACATTTGTTTCAGAAATTGAGGATGCTGTGGGAGATGACAGTGAAGAAGATCATGATGTTCCTTCAACAATTGAGGAGTTGGGTATAGCCATTCATGTCAAATCACGTACCAGTCCTTACCCTGGCACTGCCATGAGGCGGTTCCATGTCAGTGACAACAATGTACCCTGGAGTGTAAGTACTTTTGATGGGAACTTACATGTAAATAAGAAATGTTTTTGGGAGGGTAAAAATAGAACTCTACTGGTGCTATTTTTATCATCACAGCATGGTTGTAATCTGAGCGTGGAGTTGTTAGGAAGGAGATTCAACATTCTATGGACTCTTTGAAGCAATGTTCGTTTCCGACAATTATCTTTCCTTTCTTCTCAAAATTCTTATCTCAATACCCACATCAACTAGGATCAGTGATGCATTGTCCAAATGACAATGAGAAGACACACCTCTTTTGCTTGAACTTGTTAACTTTTTGTTGCCAGCCGTCATGCAAAAATGTGAAATTTTAACCTTTCGTCGTTATTCGTCACACTAAATATCATTTCATTTAAAGTCAGCTAAGAATTTCTTTGCAACTTACTTTTCAAATATGTTTCTTAATGATGGGAAAATTTGCTAAAAACTAAGAGAAATGTATAGGCTTGAACAGTGTTTCCAGCAGATGAGTTACTAAAATCGTGGGGCACAATTGAAGTACATCATTTAAGCATTTGTTGCCAGTTGTTTTACTGAAAATCCTGATTAAAGTTTGTTCATTGGCGGAAACAAACCTTACTTCAAAGCATGCATAGACAATGGCCTTTGTCTCGGGATTACTTGGAAAAGAAAGGGGGAGGTCATCATTAAAAGGGTTTAGTCAACAGAGACTTAACAATAGGAACAAAGGGACCTGTTAATCAAATGGCAGTGCCTGAAAAGAATTAAAGCATTTTCAAGTACATATTGTCTGACAGATTTTGCTGTTGTATCTCCTTCCTAACAACTCCCTGATCTGAGATAGAATTTGTTCAGTTTATTGAAGTGAATAAAGAAACCCCAGTGTTGTGTTGATTAAAGTAAACAGTTATATCTCTTGTGTACAACAGGAAAATATTGTCGTGAGGATCTTTCATTTCATTTGCACTGTTTTCCTTTACTTAAATAGATACTTCTTGCTTCAAGTTAGTTTGATGAAATTTAACGACACACCAACACAAATGTGTTGTATAGTGTCAACCAAAGTTTAAATACAGTGCAAGTCCTTCCCTTTAGTCGCCTCTTACGACAGGCAGGAAATACCGTGGGCATATTCTACAACCCCCAGCCCACAGGGGGCTGCTTGCTTCAAGTGTGATTGTGTCTTTAAATATTGTTATAAAATATGCTAACTCCAATGCACCAACTTTTCTAAGAAACATGAGACAATTAACACCAGGTGGTTAGAGTAGTAAGTGGATGATGTTTCAAGTAATGGTTCAAATAGGATTTGGAAGATATGGTGAAGATAAAGCCTTTCATAGCTCAGGATTTGTTTAAGCCATGAGGATAGAGGTGGGAGCTGGTACACCAAGGATTTTAACTTAGCAACCCCTTCAACATATATTTGAGAAGCTAGAGTTAAGTGTTGTATTAAAACTTTAACTCAAAAATAATTGGGTTTCAGTTTTCCTCTGTTTTGTGTGTTGTTGTAGGTGTGTGTGTAAAGTGGTGCTAAATATACAAGAAGGTGGGGCTTTAGTGGGATACATTTATTCATATGAATTAATCTATTGAAAGAAATGAGTTATATTTTATGAATCATGGAGATAAAATGAATTTTGTTTCATTACTGCTTGATGGAAAAATGAAGTGCGATGGTTGGCATTTGAGGGTGTCATAGTAGATGCTTGTAGTTACAAGAAAGTAATATCAACTCAGTTTGAAATGGTTTTAGAGTACAGGTGTTTGTTGAGCTGTCATGTGTTGAGTCTGTATTTACCATTTGATATTGTGTTTTGTATTCACTAACTGATTCTTCTGTTTTGCCTTATCTCTGACTGACAGGTGAGTTTCCCTGAGTATGAACCAGTCAATTACACACACAAGTCTGTTCTAGCTATGCCTCATTGGGCAGACCAGGATCTTTTGTCCATCAGCAAGAAAGAGAGGCCTGTATTACTATTTAACCAAGAGGACCCAGTCTGTCAGTACAACAGGGTTAGCCACATGGGAACCTATATAGTACAAGATGGATTACCCCTGTAAGTATGATCAGTCTTTATGTTTACACTTGGTAGAGTGACGGTTGTAATACATTGTACCTTCAAGTGTCAAAATTACAGTCAGTACACTCAGTTTTGTAGAAACATTGCAGTAAATGAAGATGTTTACATTCCAATTAGTTTGGTTCCAAAGGTACAGCTTTGGTCTCTTACTGTTTGCATCAAATCATCAAAACTTATCAAAAGATTGCATAAAAAGAAATTGTATCACAAATAAAACTCTTCAAGAGGATGTGCTGAAATACAAATTCCAGGCTGGGCATCTTTCACTCTGGTCGATCAGTAAAGCTTAGAATTGGACTTTTTTCCCCTTTTATATTTGTTTTTATTTAAGGTCAGTTTAGCTGGTAGTTACACAATTTATCTAATTTATTCTTTAAGGAATCCAAAGGGAAGAACGGGAATGATTGGTCGAGGTATGTTGGGAAGATTTGGACCAAACCATGCTGCAGATCCAATTGTAACAAGGTAAGGGATGACCAGATCTCGGGTACATTATGCTGCTGCTAATAACAGAGGTACAATGAAGTGTGATTCTGTGCATTTAGTCCCTTGAGAGCAATTAGCAAAAACTTGTTTTTGTGCATGATAGGACAAGTGTATTCTTGTGAACTTTTTTTTTTTTGGGGGGGGGGGGGGGGGGAGTTGGTTGGGGTGGGAGTTAACTTCCTTAAGCTAAAATAGCAAACTGTGTTTAAAATGTAGCTTGTATCCGTATTAGTTTGTCGCGTGTGTATATTATTATTAGTAGTATTAGTATTATTATTGTGTTGTTATTATTTTTTTCTTCTTTTGCCTTAAGGGAGTGGTTGCCTAGTTAAGCTCTTAAGAGTTTTTGCAATTACTCCCTTTCCCAACTTGCTGGTGTGATTACTATACCCGTTCTGCTTTCTTTGAATACCACCAATTTATGTTCAACATTATTTTGCACAGTACGTCGTGTAATTGCCGATTTATAGTAAGTTCTGTTATTGTTTAATCATATTTTAAGGTTAACAATTAATGTATGTATTCTACTTTAAGTTGTGGAAGAATCAATAAATGAAATGAAATGAACTTAGTGCCTTAAAATTGAATTTCTCCATTCAGGCTGTAAATATAAAAACATTTCTGATGACGCTCTTCATTTCAGGTGGAAACGAAACCAGGATGGAGAAATTATAACGGAGGATGACAAACCAGTTTTGGAGTTCATAGCAATTCAGAGGAGAGATAATCAGCAGTGGGCTATCCCAGGGGTGAGAATAATTATTATTCCGAATGTAGCTAAAATCGTAGTTGTAATATCAAACTTACAAGAGAGCAAGCGTAGAGTAGGGAAATAACCATATGGTTGCTAGAAACTGTCACTTTTCCTGAAAAAGTTAGAACCAAAGATATTCATCCATGGGTAGGAAAAAATATGTCAACGGAGTTTTTACATCAAGTTTTGCAAAATTGTAGACAGAGACAAAAGTTTGGAAACATTGACATAAAATTGTAGACAGATATATAAGTTAATGAGTTATCATGTGTTACCAACAAATCCATGTCCCTCCTCTCCCACTTACCTCTCCCCTGCCCTTACTCCTTCCCCAGCACAATCACTCCCCCTACTCTGCAGTTGTTTCTAAAACCAACGCTGCAAGTATCGCACAGTAATGATAGTGTATCCTGTTCATAACCAGCAACCTTGGTGTAACATTTTTCATTTTCAGCAGTTGTACCTTACAACAATGAACTGCTCCCTCTCCCTTGCCCCCCCCCCCCACTCCTTTGCCCCCATTTCCAACTGGTGGTAATAAAATCACATGTTGAGTGCAATTTATATCAGAAGGAAGAAAAAAACAATTTTGTCAAGAAAGGAAAGTGAAGTAAGTCCAGGGGTGGGATTTACCAGCAATTGCGTACACTGTGAAAGAACTTTCGTAAGCGGTATTCCTCAAATCAAACTTATGCAGTTCATACAGTTATGCGGCATACCTGCAGTAAATGTACATGAGCAAATCATGTGTGGGTCGCATCTTCTTTTGTCAAATTTTAAACCAGTCACATTAGCTTTTGTTGTTAAAACAATGGGTAAGGTTTACTGTGGTTACATAGCGTGGTCCTATTAAGCCTGCACTGCTATTTGGTACAGCGTGCCTTTGTATGTAATGCTATGGCTTTTCATACTTACCACAATGCTGAAATTTGCCTAAAGTTGTGCAAATATTTATGTAGTTTTCCCTTTATGAATGCAGACGAACAAAATATTTTGCATAAGTCAGACTAAGGCAAGTTTTGGTGCGAAAGCATTCTTTGTGAATAAGGTCCCTGGAATTGCAGAGATAAATTTGTAGGTATGAATAATTTTATTAACTCCCTGGTAGTCTGGTTGACATGGAATTTGTTCTGATATTAAACATGTTGATAATTGTTGGAAAAGGACAATTTTATAAAAATCCTGTCCTCATGAAAGCAGATTTTGGGATTTAGTCTCAAATCATGTAGGTGACTGCAGACTGCTTGTTGTGCAGATTATATAAAATCAAAATAAAATTTGATTTTGTTTAGTCTTTGATGTAAAATATTATGCTGCAACACTGCAATAATTATCTCTGGCTTTGAGTGGCAGAGTGGTTTATTCCAGTTGCTGTGCACCAGTGTGTTTCACAAGTGCATGGGTTCAATTCTGCCCGAGGTACGTGGGATCCAGGTACTCCAGCTTTCCTGCCACATGGCATTTGACTTGCCATTGAAATCAGTTGCCCAGCCAACATAGTCTGATGTGTTCCATACTGAAACACCCTGGGATGGACCAGTTAACTAGCAGACTTTGCGTTACTTTGAATTATCCCCATTCCGTAAGTTTGATGCAGGGTAACATATTTCCTCATTGGTTTGTAGGGTATGGTGGAACCAGGCCATCAGGTCAGCCAAACCTTGCTGAGAGAGTTTAGTGAGGAGGCACTGGGAGAGCTGGATAAAACTGAAGAAGAGAGGGAGGCACTTCAGAAAAAAGTTCAGGAACTTCTGAAACATGGAACACAGGTAAGCAATGATAGATATTATGTAATCATTGTCTGTTAGTGACTTAGTTCTTTTCCTGACATGCAATGGCTGAGGTAAGGTTATTGTCACCATACTGAAAACTGCACCACTGATGTGTTGAATAGTGGAGTGGAAATACTGGACAAGATGATGGCAGTATTTTGGGTGCCTAGCGTATGAGTGACTGAATGAGCAATACGATAACATTGGGCAATTATAATGTGCAAGTTTACATTCTGTAAATGTTTGAGGGGTTATCCATAAATCAGTCACAATCTGTTCATTCATAAAAGCTATCTCAAGCCCTCGAGAGCCCTGTCTCTATTATAGGCAGCCACTCATGAGCTCACAGCTTTAAATGTACTCTTTGGTATTGTAATGTATGATGTGGTGTAATGTGATTCAAGATTTGAACCATGGCCCACTGTCTGAGTGGTGAATGCTTTGACAACTAGATCAAACAGTTAGTCATTATAACTAGATATAGGTGCTGTTTGGCCAGGAAGGAAGTGATTTAACTACGTATTCGGTGTGAATGGCATTAATAGATTTTAAAGATGCTAAGCCATGATATTACCACGGAAAGAAGTGAAAACTGGTGCAGGAATTGCTCTCATTTTATTTAAATGGTAAGCATATGATTGTCTTCATCAGTCATCAATGTAACTTTTACATAAATTAATTTTTTTTAGCATAGTTCTGGTACAGTATCTCATACAGGCATGTCTTTTAAGTTCTACTAGTTTTTGTATTGGTACCAGACTCCCTTTCCACAGCTAACAGAAAAAAAAAAAACAAATTTACAAAGTCATACTACAAAGATCAGCAGTTACTAAAAAGGATTCTTTCATTTTCATATTTTGTTAATCACTGGGATTGTAACTTCTTTCAGGTTTATAAAGGGTATGTAGATGATCCTCGCAACACAGACAATGCCTGGATGGAAACAGTAGCAATGAATTTCCATGACGATACTGGAGAAGTATTTGCTCAGCTGGAGGACCTTTTACAGGTATGTTGTCTGTGTCACACTTATGCCTGTGTGGGCTTAGGGTAAAGTTTCTTCCCACCTCACCTCCCCCACCCCCACAAATACTCCCATGGAAGGTAATAGTAGTCTTCATTAGATACAAGGCCCATTTCTTTTTCCTGTCAAGGTGTTTGTGGTGAGATACTGAAAATCTAAGCAAACTCTTCCACTTACAATGCTGCTGTCTGCATCAAAATGTAAATTGATAAGTATTGGTAGTCTCGTTTGTTGAACTTAAACATAGAAATGATATGACCATTCAATTACTGATGTAAGTGGTGTTAGTGACAATTAACTAGGTAATATGTGGAGTTTTAAGAATATTCTATAATCACCAATCGTTAATTTATTCCTTGGCAATAACAAGTTTACATGTTTTCTTTTGTCATACAGGCTGGAGACGATGCCCAAGGGGTTCGTTGGCAGAGAGTGAGTTCTAAGATTCCACTGTTTGCTAGCCACACAGCCATGCTGTCCAAAGTAGCTGAAATACACAAGGCTGCATTCTAGAAACACCAACAAACACTGCTATGTATAAGGAACAGAAAGAGGCCATTTCCTGGCTTCTGTCACCTTTTATTTTGTCAGGGTGATTTGAAAGAATGTTTGTTTAGTCAGGTTTTATAGTCGGTTTGTTGGATAAATTAAATTTCCTGTTGTATGAGTGGTTTTGTTCGATGGGAATGCCCATCGAATAACCTGTCATTGTGAATGACGTGGTGGTTGCGTTAAGGTAGAGAAATCTGTCCTTTTTTATATTTCCTCATAAGCAGAGGTTACTTTCCATAGCCCAGGCTAATCAGAGTATGCATTTTGTTATGAGTAGTGTTAGAGTATATCATCTTAGGGCCTTGTCAAGGTTTGGGGGTTCGAGGGGATGGGGGAGGGAAGAAGTTGTTTGCTCAGGAATGTCACTGGTTTCTCTCATGCTTTAACAAATTAAACTTATCACCCTGAATTTTGGCAAATTGAGGTAATTAAGCTTTTTAATCCAAGTAGGTCTCACTTAACATTGTTGTAAATCATGTTTGCAAGATTTAATTATGCAAACGTAAAAAGAGGGCTGATAGTGCATCATGTCCTTTTCAATTTAAGAAAAGATAGTGTAGGTGGTTGTTTCACTTTTATTTGAAAACAGGTGAACTGCCAAATTTATTTGCATCAAAAAAAGACTTTCCCATCATGTCTCAAGTGTTGTGGTATGTAAATATTTATCGGAGATGGGTGTTGGTACAGGTACAGATAACAAGTAAATTTGAAGTAAAAGAAGTTGGAATTTTCCTCATTTATTAGCATTCTACAAAGAATTGATTTGAATACATGTGCAGTTTTACCCAAGAAGTTGATCTGATAGTTTTGTACTCCCTTATACTCTTTCCATACTTTATAGTGAGTTATAAAATGGATAGGATAACAGAATTATGTCACACCTAGAATAAAGTAAGATATCAAAGGTGAAGTAAAAGGTTAAAGTTAGATGAGGTTTTACCGCTCAGTTTCTAACCAATTGGTTTAAGTCGGGCCCTCCATGGCCTTTTTTCCAGTTGTGGCTCACTGGCTTGTTTTCCCTACTCCATTGCTTATGCTGAGCACCAAGCACAATGGCAGTAGGAAAGGTGGAAGAGAATAATTAGGAACAGTATGTGGTCTTATGCAGTTCAATTTTTTCACTTTTATGTTTGGATACAATATCATTGCACTGCCTTTAATTTATGGTGGATAACATACCTGCATGAGGGTGTCTTCACTTGGATAGAGCAAAGCTATGTAAAGTGCTTTCAAAATAGTGTGTAAAATTGTATGATCTTAAAGACTATGCAGTTTAGTGCACCAGCAGTAAGGTGTATTGTACAGAAACAATAATCTTGCCTTGAAATAAATGGCTGTTAATTCTTATAATGTGATATGATTCAACATGTATATTGATGAAATCAGTGAGAGAAATTGTCCATAAAGTTTTTTATGTTATGTTATGGTTTTACGTTACTTTAAATTTGCTACCAACTCAAAATAATTTCTGTTTGCAGAACTTGACAATTTTTGGTTTAGTTTCATTGTATTGGTTGTTGTGACAAGGCCTTTGTTTTGCTGACATTCTGTAGTCATCATCCTGTTATGATATTTTTTGTAATAAGACTGATAGATGGTTCTAACAGTTAAAACCCCTACCATAGTCTTTCTTGAATGTATATGGCTTGGTGAATTTAGCTTGTCACCATGTTTTGACATAACAGTCTTTAAAGAAAAAGTTGAAAAATCTGTCGGTCTTTCTTGAATAAATACAGCATTTTGCAGTCATCGTGTACATCGTATTTTGATGTAAGTCTCCTGAAAGCTTTTAATGACAATAGATAGAAAGCATGTAATAATTTTCCTTGGATTCCGTTGGTCTGCAGATGGCATGAAAAAAGAAGCCTAAGCTCAAACATGGAAATAATCAGGAATTTTGTTCTCATGTAAAGTGGATGATGGCATGAGTAGTTGCAAGAGATGGTGTGCGTAGTACAATGTGTGTCATTACCATTATTGATCTCCTTGATAAAAATACATGGCACTCACAGTACCAATACACTAGGTATCTGTAAACATGGTTAAAATGGCTTAATTCTATGAGCCGGTGGATTTCAAGAATTAATAGCATTATTGCTTTGTATGTGCTGGCTTCAGTTTTTTTATAAAGCATGCTGGACTGACACCTATTATTGATATACTTAGAAATATATTCAGAGGAGATGGTTACAAATTCATGCAATGTTATAGGCCAAAGGTCATTCATAAGAAAAAAGAAAGCAGATGTAAACATGCAATTAACTGCAGCTGTAAAGGTTAGTATCTGCACATACATGAGTTATATACAACCACTGACATATGTAAACAACTTTCTGGTTGGGGATTGCACATGCACGTTATTGTACAGGTATACACTATGCAATAGATTACTAGAAGATGAATACACTGACAAATGAAAAAGACATATATCCTGCTCTGTGGCCAGTACAGACATGCTCAGATACTAAACTTCACAGCTGCAGTTAATGGCATGAAGTAAGTAAAGTGTTACATGAAGTAGTTTGCATATTTTAAATATAAATGAATGAATTCAATTTTTGTAAGTAAATTCTGTTGGCACAAGCTTTCAGTTTTTTCTTTGCAGTACTCTGGCTCCTGCAATGATGGTTCTTGTTCAGTGAAATATTTTCACATTGAAATTAAAAAAAAAATAAGATTTGCTGGAGCTTGTAAAGCTTTTCAGCTGTAAAGTAGGAATATTAATGTATTTATGGTGGATGGAATTGCCATAAAAGTTTGCTCCCCACTATATTTGTTAATTATCTAGAGTTAATTTCTCAAAACGTCAGAGGGAGGGTAGAGAAATGTTGCTGTTTTAAGACTTGAAGAGAGTGGTAATTGTTCCTTTTAAAAAAAAACTTGTTCACAAAGTGTGGATGGGTAGAGAAGGAACCCAGGTAAATTTTGAATTCAGAAGATGCATGTCAACTTTATTGTTGTCAATCTTTACATTATCCATGTAGGCTGAAGTGTACATTATCATTATGTGTTGTATGTAAACCTGTGATCTAGCTTGCTTCTTCTGTATTTACATATTTGTAAATATAATCTTATACAACAGTCTATGAAAAGTGCAAACTGGTAGGCAGTGATAGGAAAAAGTGGGATGGGTGGGGGTGGGGGGGGGGTCAGGACACTGACTAGTGACCCTATAGTTAGGTTGAGGGTTAAGACCTTTGTAGAGAGGACAGCTACAAAGCCAGCTGTCATATTCTTCATTTGAGTATTGGTCAATGGAATGATTAAATGAATGTTTTTAAAGCAATTCTGACATGACATTAAAGAGGGGAACCATAAAACCACACTGTCCTGTTTACAAGACTAAAAGCTATGAAGGGCTTAACGACAATCCTTTTCTATTATCATGTGCATCATTTGTAAAAGATTTTTAGATATATGAAACAAAGGACAAGAGTAAGAAGAGAGGAACAGAATTTTTTCATCATTGTCATCATTTTCTCTGAAAGAATCTTTGCACATTTTGTTTCTTACCTGTCCTGCAACCCTTTGCCCAAGGTGGTATCTTACCCATTGGGTGTTTCTTTGAACATTATCAATCTGGAATCATAAGCAGCAGTCATCTTGCTTAGTTTTTTAAGCCCATAGGCATCTTGCCAGTCTTGTTCGTTTTGCACAGACAATTCTCTTACCATTTAAAATGGTATTGTGGCTGTTAATTTATATCTTTGTCTGCTTCTGGTGTTTGACGTAGCTATCGTAAAGGACCTGACCATAAGTTTTCAAAAGTGATCACAACCCTTTTCCAAGAAACATAAGTACATCCCCAACCTCTCAAGGCCTATGGGATCTTTCAGTCTAATAAGTAGCATGATGTGGAAGGTTGAAAGTACGTATTTGCCGTTATACATTTTTCAAATGCAGCCATTACCGGTATAGATGGTGATTGTACATACACTTAAATGACGAAAAAGCATTTTGAAATGCGCTTTTTAGTCCTAAACCCCTTTTGCCATACCTGTCAGAGAGGTCTAATGTCACCTTCCTGCACCTATACTCTCCCTCCCATTCCCCATTGCTGGAAGCTGTTCGTCTGGATTTTCGTTCAAACGTAGTAACTTGGATGTCAGGTAATAAGCATCATGTCAGTGCACCATTTTATATAATTAATCCAGAGCTTCCAGAAGGCCCTATACCGCTGTCTGCCAGCCTTAGATACCCTTATATAATGCACAATGAAGCAACGGAAAATTTTCGTAATAGTCCAAAAATGTTTCTATGGACTCCACACATGTATCTTTACGTAAAAAATCCCTGAATACAAGGCATTACTTAAAGTAGCTAAAAGGAGGGGGCAACAGGATTTTAAAAGTAGGGGGACAAATGGAAGGAAACAAAAAATGGGGGCAAAAAAATTTCACATGAAGCACGAGGTTTCTGAGGATTAAGTATATTTCTGGGTGAAAAATTAAGTCTCAGGATAGGTGTATTTTGGTTCATAATGCATCATCGAATGCAAAGATTCCAAATGATTTTAATGTTTTAGGCCATTCCACTATACTTCCGGAGCAGAGTGGGGGCAACTGGGGGAGGTTCTGACAAGGGGCAAATGCTCCCATCCCCCCCCCCCCCTTGGTGCCGCCACTGCCCTTTCGGCAAGGAATCACTAAGCCTTTGGGCTTTCTGGTTTATTCTTCAAAGTACGTCTAATGACAAAATAACCAGACAACACAGGTTCAACATAATGGTTCATCACAATATTGTCGTCAACCCTCATGTCAAGGGTTGACGACAATATTGTGATGAACCATGATGTTGAATCTGTGTTGTCTGGTTATTTTGATAGGGGTCGGGCAGGATTTGTGTTGCTGAAAGCATGCAGTGGATGTAGAATCCAAAAACTGACACACTTCAGATTTGCTACAATTATTGATCTGAATTTTAAAGTCACCAAGAATGATGACCTTATTGGTACAAAAGTGGGTAAAAAAGTCATCTTTGAATAATACAATTTAAAAGCTTAAAGGGGAAATCTCATCCCAGACAGTTCCAATTCTCCCAACTATGCTAGTTCTAGCCCCGCCCATAACTGTCTTTAGCTTCTCCTTGTGCAGACACAAACATAGTTTATTGCTCAGGGCCACATCCTGGTGAGTATACAAGGCCCTAATATGTAATCAAAACACTCTCTGTGCATGCTGTGTAATGTGAGCTGCTCTGCATCTTTTGAATTTTGCAACTCTGATGTCAATCAAAGAGTAGTCACCAATTGAGACTTTTGCTTACCCCTTTGTAAAAGTCATACTTGGGGTGATGCAAATCTCTCTTTAATACTTCTAGGTAAAAATGAATTCCTAAAACATTCTGTCTGCATACCAGGCAGGGTGTAAAATCTCCTTGGCTTGGAGTAAAACTGTGCAGAGAATGATCAGGATCACCGATAATGCCAGATGCATACTGAATGCAAACATGATCGATATAATCACCACTAATCGAGGTGTACTTCCTAAAATATTTATTCATGAGTTCTAGTTGACCTTTGAAACAGGAAGATAATCACACTGGAGCACAATAAACAACAAAAGAAAAAACCATTGTCTGAAAAAGCCAAAGTTGTTTGTCGAATACCAGACCAAATCCAGCAAGCTTCCTAATACCGTAAAAGCCTCCGTCTGGGTATTAGTTTCTAGGTCCCAAAATTTGACTTATCGAAGCTTCGAGAATTCGATTGCAATGTTTTGTCTTGTACATTTAATTATCAATGATACCTATTTTTTTTTTATTTATTTAAACCTTATTTCCAGAGGGTGACTCATTTAGCCGAGGCTAACCTTCCCCGAGGCCCTCAAACATTTACAAAATGATGAAACGATTCAAACAGAACAAAATAGAGAAAAAGGAAAATTATAAAATTAAAAATCGTTAAGAAGAGTGAAACATAACTAAGAACAGTGGCGTAGCTACAGGAAGGGGGGGGGGCAGAGGGGGCGGCCCCCCCCCGGCTCGGAAATTTTCAAATATCCCAAACATAGCTAAACATTATAAAATTTCCGAAAAAAGGGTAAAAATTTCCGAAAAATATAGTAAAATGTAGTGAAATATATCAAACTTTTCTTTGCCCCGCTGCGCTCGGCATCTAATAAACCTTACATTTAGGAAACTATAGCAAAATGTAATAAAATATATTAATTTTTTCTAAGCCTCTCTACGCTCAGCATCTAATAGAACTTATACATATGGCAAAATATAGCAAAATGTAATGAAATCATTTTTTCTTTGTCTCGCTATGCTCGGCATCTAATAATTCTTATATATGGCAAAATATAGCAAAATGTAGTGAAAAATATCAATTTTTTTTGCCTCGCCTACGCTCGGCATCTAATAAAACTTAATGGTCCAATAGAATTTATTTCTATAAGACATTATATGGTTATTATTAATAAATATCGTTTTCTTTTCCTACTCCGTGAAGATAATGGGTGAACACAATTTTTAAGATTTTGGTCACTGTACTAGACCTAAATAATTTATACTATGACCTGCACTTTAAGGATACCATAAATATCGTTCTTCCGTGTAGGCGTGATGCTACAGAAACACGAAAATGCATCGGTGCGAAGTTCTATCCTCTTTTTCCTAACTTTTGGAAGATTTTTTCTTCAGCCTCGCCATCGTGGCAAACATAATTTGTAAGAAAAAATTTTTTCACTTTCCTAGGGGACCCTTAATGTGTAAGATAAAGGATGTATTCCCCGACGACGACCATGCAGTCGCCCCAACAAATTTCTTTGTTTTGCTGTTAGGTAGGGCAGATTCTTCAATAAAAACCCAGACTTTTTCAACTTTCCTAAATGAAAACGAAAATGTGAAATTCTTTTCAATATAACCCCAAATTTTTCGGCGCGCTTCGAGCGCCTTGTATTTCGAGTTCAGCAACCCATTGCATCTGTCGGGGCTTAGAGTAGCTGGCGCCCAGTCAGGGCGCTTGACCCCCACGTCGGCAAATCAAAGCACCTACCCTGGCTGAGCCTGCATGCAGGGCTTTCCTAATTTTGGCATTGACGTATACCTCCAAATTTAGGCGCGCTTTGCGCGCAATCCTCACAATCCACGTTGTGTCCCTTATGAACATTATAAGCACAAAAGTAGCAGTGAACTCTTCCAGCATAAGCTAAGATGTACTCTTATGATGACTCATCCCTGGGGTCTTATGGTAGCCCATGGCAGCATGGTCCCCTAACCGTCCGAAAAGCACTCAACTCTTCATCTACGCTTGCGGAGCTGAAGGAGCACCATCATGGCCATAGCTTTGTTCTGTTCACTTGTGAGACTTTCCACAAATTGCCGCCAGGGAAGAGGGAACCTTTCGCGCACTTATCGCGCACGTTCGATACGTAGGCCCGATTCCTTTAAGCTATGATCCGTGTAGGCCTTGAAATATCATCCCTTGTGGTTCCCGCAAACTGCCCTCATCTGTTGGCACCACTAGCTTCAAACATAGTCTTCTTCGGTGCCCACCTTTGGGGTACCGGAGCCCCCTATATGTCAAAATTCCTGGCCACGGGCCTTCTCTTTATCCGGTTTCACCAGGGTCAATGGCAACATAGCCCCCCAATTATGTCCCTTCAACCGCGCCTGAATTATACGTGGAACTATTTTGATCACAACACTTTCCGAAAAAGAGAGATACATCTCCAAACATCTGCAAGGGCCTCGCATCAATATGGGATCTTTCAATCTTATTTGTAGCATGATGTGGAAGGTTGAGAGTACGTTGTTGTCGTTACACATTTTTCAAAATTTTCAAGGACCATCTTCGCGCGCAGCCATTATCGGTATAGATGGTGATTGTTAATACCCTTACGACAAAAAAGCATTCTGAAACGCGCTTGTTAGTCCTTCACCCCTTTGCTATACCTATCAGGGAGGTCTAATATCACCTTCCTGCACCTATACTCTCCCTCCCGTCCATTCCCCATTGCTGGAAGCTGTTCGTCTGGATTTTCGTTCAAAATTAGTAAAAATACGACAGATGTAAAGTGCTTGGCGTCATACTCTATATTACAATTTAGATGTCAAGTAAAAAGCATTATGTCATTGGCCCATTTTATATGATCGATCCAGAGCTTCCAGAAGGCCCTATACAGGTATCTGCTAGCCTTAGATGCCCTTTTACAATGCACAATGAAGGAAAGGAAAATTTTCGTAATTGTCTAAGAAAGTTTCTGTTGACTCCATGCACGTATTTTAGGGTAAAAACTTTGCCCGAATAGAAGGCAGTAAAGTAGCCAAGGGGGGAGGGGGCTTCAGGAGGTTTGTTGACAACGTATTCTTCTCTTAGACAATATACTCTCTGCTTTCACCTAACCAAAATTAGAATTCACTAAATTATGGACATTTTCCAGCCATATTTGATAAGCTCCAAAAATATACCAAAGATAATACCATTTTGCATCTAAGCAACCTTAAATAAAAAAAAAAATTCTCAAAGGGGGAGGGGAATAGGCCCCTCGCCCAGGACGGCACCTTTATGTAGTGACAAAGGAAGGATCCCCACTGCTGTATACAAACGCAGGGTGCTTAAAAAAGTGCAATTTACGCGGAGCCACTCAGTTGGAGGAGAACATCCAGCCTGTCGGAAAAATTAGAATTCACTTAATTGTAGACATTTTCCAGCCATATATGATCAGCTACAAGAATATCACAAAGATAGCACGATTTTGCATCTAAGCAACCTTAAATTAACAAGAATTTTTCAAAGGGGGAGGGGGACACCCCCTCCTCAGGAAGGCACCTTTATGTTGTGACAAAGAAAGGATCCCCACTGTTGTATTTAAAAACGCAGGGCGCACAAAAAGTGCAATTTACGCGTCGCTATTCAGCTGGAAAAAACAACCATCCAGTCGGAATTTGGGACCTTCACACCCCTCCCCCCCAAACATATGACCCTAGCTACGACCCTGTCTATGCTTATAATATCTTTGGGTAGGACTCAGTCCGCAGTCTGCTGACCTTGTATTTGGGTCGCTTTGGGACTTCCCATACTAGGTCAGTAATATCGCCATTTGCAAAATTGGGCTACCGCACCTTCAAAAATTTTGAATGGTCTCGATCTTTCGCAAATTCACGTATACTCAGGCCCGTAGCCAGGACGGGGCACCCGGGGCCGTGCCCCCCCGGGGCCGTGCCCCCCGTGCGGACCACTGTGCCCCCTATTCGGAAAATTGATAGAAAATAAAATTTTAGTACATGTAAACGGTGGCCCTGGTATGACACCAAGCGATTTGTAACCAAAAATGATCCCAAAAGGAATTTAATAATGAACTTATTTTGTTCTCTGTACCATTTTTGTTCTAAAATTACAAAAATTTTCGCGCGCTACGCGCGCTTTCATCTTCAGTTACATATAGCTTTAACACCCGTTTCAGATATGTTGGCTTAATTTATAAATGTACAGGTTCCACAATTAGGCTATTGTTCTCTCATGTAGGTGTGATTCCCGAAAAAAAAAACACAAAATTGAATCCATAAAAAGTATATCCTCTTTCTCTTACGATCAGGAAGATTCTTAATTCAGACTCAACATCATGATAACCATGTTTGTATGAAACGTAAAGTGTCTCAATGTCCAGGGGTGGTGGAAGGGGACATCCCCTCGCGACCAGCCGCCCGGCGTCTTGGTTTTGTTCTTAAAGACAGACACTCATCACCCCAAATACATTTTGGTTGGGAGAAAGCAAAATTCTCAATTGGTCATAAGTGAATGCTCTTTGATTGACATTAAAGCTCGCAATACACAGCATGCGCAGAGAATGTTCTGGTTACATATTATGGCCTTGTATGTCCAACAGGATATGCCCTTAAGCAATAAACTAGGTTTGTGTCTGCACAAGGAGGGGCTCAACACAGTTTTGGAAGGAGTAACTTAGTCGGGAGAATTGGAACTGTCTAGGACGAAGAGGGCAGATTCTTCCGCAGAAACCCAAATTTTCTAACTTTCCTTAAAAAGAACCAAATATTTTCAATTTTTCTTCAACAGAACCCCAAATTTTTCTCTGGTCGCCCAAAATTTCGCGTTCGGTATCCAATCTGTAACCCATTGCTTCTGACGGGGCTTCGGGTTGCTGGACCTCTTAGGGGAGCTTGATCCCTTCGTCGGGCTTATCTTTCCATCACCCCTTGCTGAGTCTGTATGCAGTTTTTACCGTGATAAATAATTTTCCTGCAAAATTTCGGCGCGCTTCGCGCGCAATTCTAACAAGCGAAGTAATATCACCCATGAACATTACTATTCTTCCAGCCAAAGCTAGGTGAAGCCTCAAAGTTAAATCCCGGACATCAAGGGGCTTTCATGTAGTAATCTAGTACCTTGAGTAACATTCGCTCCGCGACGACTATATGGTTTAAAGCTAAATTTACTCGTACCAAAAGTTTATTCAAAAATTTACTTTTTCTGTTTTTTTTTTTCAATGTAAAATTTCGTTCAAAGTAGAAATACGATAATGACTATCCGAATTGTGAACTGTGAAGACATTGGTGTGCTCTCACTGTCATTCAAAGTCCTGCTCAAAGCTCCATGCTAGTGTTCTCATAATGTTAATTCGTCACATATTCGGGGAATTTCCCTCTGGGTCCTAACAAAACCATACTGGATTACACCAAGCCTGCCTAATGGCAGCCCCTGGTCCCGCCTCGCCGTTCGTAAAGTACTCAACCAGCTTAACCTGCGCTTGCTAAGCTGAAGATATATCGTGATTATAGTCTTGTTCCCTTCACTTGTGGAAAATTTCTACGTCTCTGTAATGCAAGCGGAGGGAAAAATTTCCATCAGAAGAGTAAAATTTTCGTGCGTATGTGCACACGTAAAACAGATACCTTTAAGCTATGTGTGGTAAGCTTGAGATATAATCCCCTGTAGTTCCGGCAAACTGTAATCCTGTGGTGGCACTACTGACAACAAACATAATCTTCTTCGGTGCCCCTCTATGAGGTGTCGGTGCCCCTATATCAAAATTCCTGGCTACGGGCCTACGTATTCTCCTACGTAATTGACCTCTACGGGTAATTTATATCTTTAAAACCCTTCATTCTAAGAATATTTGCACTTAGTGTCCAAAAAGAGACCAAAAATTTTTGATTTACACAAACGATACTTTTTTACTTTTTAAACATTCTATGAAAATGCTAAATCTTGTTACTTAGGACGTTCACACTATTGTATGCTAAATAGCACGCATTGCTGTTAAATTGTGACATAGCCCATCATAGCCCATGGCTATGGTTACATTGATACACGCACATACGCGTATGTAGCAACAACCATTGTAGAAACGCATGCAGACGATGTTACCAGGGACCTGGGGTCTATTTCATAAAAGTTAGGAATATTCCTATCTCGGACTTAGGAATGATAATCATTCCTAGGTCGAGAATCATTCCTAACTTAGGAACATTATTTCTTCCTAAGACAGGAATTATCCTATCTGAATCGTTCCTAACTTAGTTAGGAACATTTATTTAGGAATGTTCCTAAGTAACTTTTATGAAATAGAGCCCTGATGTTACTCTCACAGTATAACACGCGGGAAAACTTTGTATAATGGGGTGACCGTCGAATGCGCACTTAAGAAACCTATCATTCAAAGATTGTGACATGCAGTTAGGCTAGACGCGCACTCGATGGGTCCGCGCAGTCGACGGGCGCCCTACTATACAGCTATATCCTAGCTCAGGGAACAAAGTGTACGTGAGAACTAGGCCTAGGCTAGGTAGGACAGAGAAATCCTAAGCTTTAGCTAACGCTTAGGATTTCTCTGGGGTATGACAGTTTCACCAGGCAGCTGTCTCTCACAGCTATGGCAAGCCAAATGCCCAATAATTCGAGAAAGTTGGTTTATCAATCGATAAACCAAGTTTTTTTTTGATAAACCAAGAGTTATCGGTTGATAAACCAGGTTTATCGAATTTCTCACTTAGAAAGTCTATAAACTTGGTTTATCGACTGATAAATCTGGTTTGTCAATTCGATAAACTTGGATTTTCGGATTATTGAGCATTCGGCGTCGATAAACTTGGTTTTTCGACTGATAAACTTAGTTTTTCGACTGATAAACTTGGTTTTTCGATTCCATAAACCAGGTTTATCATTTCACCGGCGATTGACTTGGTTTATGGAATTGATAAACCTGATTTATCAATTCGATAAACCAAGATTATCAAAAAACTTGGCTTATCGGTTGATAAACTTGGTTTATCAGTCGATAAACCTGGTTTTTCGACTGATAATCCAAGTTTATCGGTCGATAAACTCAAGCGCGGATCCAGGGGGGCTGGGGACCCGGGCCCCCCTCGCAACGAAAAAAAAAAACAAAAGGAGAAAGCATTAGCGGCTCGCCATAGGGGCACGGGGCAAGTCCCCCAAAAAGTTTGCAAAGCATGGTCTTCAATTTTCAAAAATAAAAATAATAAATAAAAAAAAAACATGTAATTCGAGATGGGTTAGGCCCTCCCTTTTCCTTGAGTGGGCTTAAAATTAAAGGAGTGAATAACTTTTCAATGCAATGCGAAGGTTAAACATTAATAAAGTGCTTTCAAAACGACATTTTTTCGGCGCGCTTCGCGCGCGTTTTCTCAGATGCTTATTTGTAATCTGATTAGCTTAGGCATCATAATGTCATTTACAGAGTGTAACGGTAATGCTGGAGTTAAATGCCCATAGTTTTGCAGACACTTCAGAGCTATCGGGGTCATTAGATATACTACCCATTAGCCGTGTTGATTATCATCCACGACTAAAAGCAGTTTTGCCAGGGTGTCACCTGGCCAGATTAGCATAGGTATCCGTCTACAAAAAGTTGTAACGGGCATGTATAGTCTAAAAGTATTGGGTTTCCCGTAGAAGGAGAGGTTTCCCTTCCCTTGTCCAAACTGACAGCGCCGTTGGCCTACGAGCGGTCTAATGACTGTCAAATGGCCTGTTATAAGCAAACGGTTCTCCACCTCTGTGCTAAAGTATACCGTTTCAATTGTTTTAAAATAAACACACCGAACAGTCAATCTAAGCTCAGTGTGATGAGACTTTTGACTAGTGGGCTAGCTATTTGTATATAGTATGAGACGTCGTTCTGAGTTAGGGGAATTCTTCTCTCCCTTTAAAAAAATTCGTTTCGGGACGGTACTGAGATCCAAAATACTTAGTGCTATCATTTCATCGTTTTCAAGTTTCTTCATGCTCGAAATTTTCGTTAGTTTAAGAAAACAATCTAGAAAACCAACATTTTATGGCTTTAAAGCTGAAACATATTGTGACACAATGAAAGAAACAATAAAATATTTAAAGGTGGGGCTCATTTATACAAATGGATCAAGCCGCTTTGCCCATTTCACCTGCCTCTTACTCCACCCCTATGGTAGTACGGTAGCGATCGGTTGATATGGTTGTATTTGTTTTGGAGTAGTCAGCTCATGACTAACTGCCTGAAATGGTTTTAAAGAGCTTTTGAAAACTACATGGGCATCGATCGCTGTAATACATAATCATACTCCCATGGGCGTAGGAGGCGGAGGGGGGGGGGGGGCTGGGGGCTGCAGCTCCCCCCCAACAAAATATTTTTGTGAAAATTCGGGCAATATTCTGAGAATTTTTCGGACACCTACTGAAAGGAAAATAATGCAATAATGTAGCCTAACGGAAATCGATACTTTAGAAAACTTTCTTGGTAATTAAAATATAGTTCTGATTTGGATTGCACCATAACCTATACATTCGGTATTAATTCACCAGTGTGTTTTAATTGTAATGGTTAAACTTATATATTATGATTATCAGTGGTGTATTTGAGGAGCCATTAGGCCATTCCCCCGTCACTGACGCCGATATTTTTAGTACCTAAAATAAAGCACAAACTTTTACTTCAAAGGTAGCATATGTGGCACCAGATTGCATGTAAGGACACCTAATTTTGCAAAATTTTTTAAAGTGGTAGAGGGTGATGCCTATTTTCTCTTTTACTACCTAAAATACGTACGGTAAATTTTTTAACACAAATTTTACTTCAAAGGTAGCATATGTGGCACCAGATTGCATGTAAGGACACCTAATTTTTAAAAAATTTTCAAAGGGTAGGGGGTGATGCCTATTTTTTCTTTTACTACCGAAAATACGTACGGTTAATTTTTTAACACAAATGTTACTTCAAAGGTAGCATATGTGGCACCAGGTTGCATGTATGGACACATAATTTTTCAAAAAATTTTCAAAGGGGAGGGATGCCCCTCCCCTTGGACCCCTCCCCTTATACCCCTCCCCAGGCCGGCGATCACACAACATAGTGCCTGCCCCACCTCCATGATAGAAGTCTTGGCCACACCACTGATTATTATCATCATTATTGTAACGACTTCCCCAAGAATTATAACCAATATGGAATAGGTAGTAACGTGGCAAATTATTGTATGTAATTGGCATGCGGTGTGATAACGGATGCATGCGTATATGATATGTACATTAACATAACATTTTGAACGCGCGCGGAGCGCGCTGAAATTTTTGTTTCAGTCTATTTTTCGGGCAGATCGTTACAGCCCCCCTCCCCATCAACTTGGGCCCCTACGCGTATGCATACTCCTATTGAGGCTATTGTACTATCCGGAGTTGACCATTAATATTGCTGGTGGGTCTTCCGAACTTCCCTGGATACGGACTTGAGTTTGCCCTCCCAAACAAAATTTCTTAGAGCCGCCCACGGGAGAAAGAAAAGGAAGAAAAAGAAAAAAAGAAAAGGAGAAAGAAATATTAAGAGCAAAAAATGAATAAAAGTGTCTAAGAACGTATTCAAAGTATATATTTCTGTAGGGGTTGGGTAGAGATGTAGCTGGATTGTCTCTTTAGATATCTTTCAAAGTGGTTGGCGACGAAAGGAGAGCTACAATGTTCGAAAACAGGTGAATACAGTGGCGTAGCTACAGGAGGGGGGGGGCAGAGGGGGCGGGCGCCCCCCTCGCTCGGAAATTTAGAAAATTCGGAAATTTTCAAATATCCAAAACATAGCTAAACATTATAAAATTTCCGAAAAATGGTAAAAATTTCCGAAAAATATAGCAAAATGTAGTGAAATATATCAAATTTTTCTTTGCCTTGCTGCGCTCGGCATCTAAAAAACCTTATATTTAGGAAACTATAGCAAAATGTAATAAAATATATCAATTTTTTCTGAGCCTCGCTACGCTCGGCATCTAATAGAACTTATACATATGGCAAAATATAGCAAAATGTAATGAAATCATCATTTTTTTCTTTGCGTCGCTATGCTCGGCATCTATGGCAATATATAGCAAAATGTAGTGAAATATATCAAATTTTTCTTTCCCTCGCCTACCCTCGGCATCTAATAAAACTTAATGGTCCAATAGATTTATTGCTATAAGACATTATATGGTTATTATTTATAAATATCGTTTTCTTTTCCTACTCCGTGAAGATAATGGGTGAATACAATTTTTAAGATTTTGGTCACTGTATTAGGCCTAAATAATTTATACTATGACCTGCACTTTAAGGATCACAATAAATTGTCAAGAATTCCTTGATACTAGACTTGACAAATATCTTTAAAGATAATTATCTTCCCGACATAAAATACTAAGAAAAAACATTAAGTTAATACAACACAATTGGGTAAATAAATGGATTTGGAGGCTTCAATTTCAAACAGAAGTAAAAAAAAATTGGGCCTCGCTTCGCTCGGCGATTATTACATACTTATACGTCCCTACGAAGCCCTAGTGGTAAAATGAGCTTGGTCTTACATTCACAATTGAATGTGAAGTACGTATTGCATAGATGCATATCCATATGTACAATACTGTGTAGGTGTAATATGCTTTGGGAAATGTAAACTATTCAACTTGAGTTGTAGTATAGAAGAAGAAAAAATTCGGATATTTTCAGATGGAAATTCGGAAATTTTTAGGTCTTGCCCCCCCCCCCCCCTGGAAAAAATCCTAGCCACGCCACTGGGTGAATAGCTGAGTAATGATCCTTGACTTAAGATCTAAATAGGTAAACATCGTGACATATGCAGTACGGGCCCGGCTAGCTGCACTGAAATTTAGTAACAATTTTGTGTTAAAGAGTGAAATTTTATGTAATCTAGAGGGATTGAGAGGCAATGTTTTCGCCATACAGACCTTGCAGAATGAGTACAGAAGACAAGCTGTCAGGTGACGTGCTATTATGCACAGTGGCACCAGCTGTTGCAGGCAAAGTAGCGGCGTGCATACCCTTTTCGATTTCAAAACTGTCTGAAAAGTTTTAAAATGAACTCAAAAGGCTATTAAGCTACAGACAGTGGCGTCGGCACAGTGGGCAATGGGTGACGTGTGTCCCCCTCCCCCAGCTATTCTTGAAAATTTTTAAAATGGTCCCCAAAGTCATTTAAGCTACAGATTTCTGTGGAGGGTGTAAGGTGAGATGTATTTTTGATGACTGGTTTATTTGTTCTTACCATTTTCTTTCACAAACTGTTCTCAAACTATCATAAGTTTTGGAAATTCTTGACAAATTCCAAATTTTCGCACGCTCCTCTAGCGTCAAGCCTTGTGTCAGAGTTGTCCTTATTATCAATAGCTTTCGCAAAGGAGCAAAAGTGCTTTTGTAAGAATTCTCAGTCAGAAGATTCGTTTCTGAATAGCATAGGTTGGTGGGAAAGTGACAGTGTCCGATGCAGGTTCTGAATGCAGGTTTTGTCATGGACTAATATTTTATTCAAAATTTCGGCGCGCTTGGCGCGCATACGACAGGGTTTACACCCGATTTCATATACCATTGACAAAGCTATGACGCAAGAAATTATTCCAATGCAAACATTCTTCTAAAAAGTACATCTCTTTCTTTGTAGGGATCTCATCATTATGGGATCTTTGACTAGTCTAGTCTAGCACATGATTTGAAAGATTGAAAGTACGTAATTGCCGTTGCTTATTTTCCAAACATTTAACCGCGACGTTCAATAACGACGAAAATCTTTTCTGAAACGAATTTTGCCTGTCCACCATCCCTCTTGCTATACCTAAAAAGACAGGTGATATATCATATCTCCTCCCATATGGATGTCGAGTAGTGAGAATCCCGTTGGTCCCTCTTTTGTATACTGTAACTAATTCAGAGCTCCCGGGAGGCTCTACTGTTCTCTGTCAACCTTGGATATCCTTTTAAAATGTAAAGGAAAAATTTTATTATAGTCCAAGAATGTTTCTGTGGACTCCATGCAGGTATAATTGCGTGTACAATTTTTCCATGGGCGTGGATCATGGGAGGACGGGGGGACACGTCCCTCTCACTTTTTTGGAAGGGGGACATCGTCAAAAAGTCCCCCTCACTTTTTCAAAAATGATAGAACAGACTGCAATTATGCCTAGGAAAACGAATTTTTAGAAGAAAAATAACCTAAAAATCCTACACTTTTGTGGCACCAAATCGCATCTGAGGGCATTCAGTTCTAGAAAAATTTCCCTTAGACCCCTCCGCCATGCCGACGATCACAAAACTTATTGTCTCCCCGTGACGCAAATTCTGGCTACCACCACTGCTTCTTCCACCAGGACGGCGATTCACAAATGTGGAAAAACCCACCCCCCACTTTTGGAGATGGATCCACGTCCATGATTTTTCCTGGGACTTAAGGAGGTTTGAAGACAATATATTAACCGTCTCTTACTCCCCTTTTTCGCCCGAACGAAAGTTAGAGTTCACTAAATAGTGGACATTTTTTAAACATACAATCACTTTAGAATGACACAAAGATACCACCATTTTGCATATAGGCCCCCTAAAATTAACAAAAATTTCTCAAAGGGGAGGGTAAACCCCTTCGTGGGATTGCACTCTCATGTACTAACAAGAAAGGGCTCTCCCGCTCTTGTATATAGCGTATACAAAATCCCACTGCCTAAAAAGGCACGGTTTAGCAGTTATCTGCGGTTCCCCCTAATCACCAACTCCCGCCGGCACCATCGTTCATAGATTTCTGAAGGGTATACCCTTAAGAAATACATAAAGAAGGTGACATCTCTCCTTTCATATGGATGTCAGGTTGTGAGAGTCCTGTTGGTCCCTCTTTTCAGTGTACAATTAATGCAGAGCTCCCGGGAGGCTCTATACCGAAAATTTTTGGCGCGCTTTGCGCGCAATTGTTTACGCTTACGGAGAGAGGTACGTTTTTATTGAGTGATGGATTTATTTTAATCACTTTTTACCAAAAATCATTGAAGTCTTTCACGATTTTTGCCAAGTCTTCTCAATATTTCTTGATTTTCGCTTGATCTGCGCACTTTTAGCATTAATTGCTCCTTTTACTATCAATAAGGTCCCAAAAGTATTCGCATTACTCATCGGTGGGGTTCTACCATAAGCCAATTATTCGTGTGCATAAACGTGATTTCAGAGGAGCCAGCATTGTAAGGCTGTAAAGCAACTGATATTCATTTTTTCACCCTCCTCTTCTTATGAGAACTGAAAACTTAGTATCGAACCCACCTTCTAATTGATAGACACACATAAAGGGAATTGACACCGTTAGTCATAGCAATGGTTTTAAATGTAAATTTAAATTTTCGGCGCGCTTCACCCGCAATTGTTTCATCTGACGTCCTATACCCGAATACCGTATAACGAAAATAAAACACTCATTATGGCAAAAATCATTTCAAGTTACCTACATGGGCTCATTATGTTGGCGTGTAAGTTTTAAGATAACTTAGACTCTCCGGAACTTCTGCAGGTACATATAGTAACTTATACTGAGCCATACACATCAAATTCCATGCAACATGAAAAGGTATAAAATCTCACTGACAAAAGAACTGGAGCCGATTTTTGTGCTCTTAAAATGCAATATTGCGAGAGCTTCCGGGGGCTTCGCCCCCTGGACTCCACCAGGGGCCCTAACGAGGGCCCGTGGACCCCACACGTAGGAACTCGCGCTTCGCTCTCGTGGTGCACCTTCGGTGCACATGAAATTTTCCGTCTTGGCCTCCCCCCCCCCCTCAAATTTCTGGATCCGCGCCTGGATAAACTTGGTTTATCGAACCATTGAGCATTTGGCGTCGATAAAAAACAAGTTTATCAACCGATAAGTCAAGTTTTTTGATGAAACTTGGTTTATCAAATCGATAAACCAAGTTTATCAATTCGATAAACCCAGTTTATCACCAGTAAAAGTGATAAACCTGGTTTATCGAATCGAAAAACCTATTTTATCAGTCGATAAACCAAGTTTATCAGTCGAAAAACAGGTTTATCGACGCCGAATGCTCAATAATTCGAAAAACCAGGTTTATCAAATTGATAAACCAAGTTTATCGACTTTTGTATATCGGTCGAAAAACTTGGCTTATCGGTCGAAAAACTTGGCTTATCGGTCGAAAAACTTGGTTTATCGGTCGAAAAACTTGGTTTATCGAATAATTGGGCATTTGGCGTCGATAAACCAAGTTTATCAATTGATAAGCCAAGTTTTTTGATAATCTTGGTTTATCGAATTGATAAATCAAGTTTATCAATTCCATAAACCAAGTCAATCTGGTGAAATGATAAACCTGGTTTATCGAATCGAAAAACCAAGTTTATCAGTCGAAAAACCAGGTTTATCGACGCCAAATGCTCAGTTATGCGAAAATCCAAGTTTATCGAATTGATAAACCAAGTTTATCAAATTGATAAACCAAGTTTATCGACTTTTTAAGTGAGAAACTCGATAAACCAAGTTTATCGACCGATAAACTTGGTTTATCAAATAAAACTTGGCTTATCGGTCGATAAACTTGGTTTATCGACCGATAAACCTGGTTTATCAATTCGATTAACCTGGTTTTTCGAATTATTGAGCATTCGTCGTCGATAAACCTCGTTTTTCGACTGATAAACTTGGTTTTTCGACTTATAAACCTGGCTTTTTGATTTGATAAACCAGGTTTATCATTTTACTGGTGATAACTTGGTTTATCGATTCGATAAACCAAGTTTATCAAAAAACTTGGCTTATCGGTTGATTAACTTGGTTCATCGACGCCAAATGCCCAATAATTCAAAAATCTTGGTTTATCGACAAACTTGGATTATCAGTCGAAAAACCAAGGTTATCGACCGATAAACCTAGTTTATCGATCGATAAACCAAGTTTCTCGAATTATTGGGCATTTGGCTTGCCATACAAAGGTCCCTGGTTTCACCGAGAATTCGCGGCGCGTTGTGATCAGAGCCATATATATGGCTCTGGTTGTGAATGGCGAATGACGAAGCCTACATCTGCAAAGCGGACGTGCCCTTCTGCAGTGCCTTACCTTGCATTGGGCCTATGCATTTTGTGAGAGAGACCGCATGGATAGCTACGCAGGTAATCGCAACTGCCGCGAACCTCCGTGAAATTAAGGTCCTACCTTGCCTACCTTGTTAGCTTACAATAGTTTGTAAGCTTATGCGGCCGTATTCACCTTTTGGACACCTGTGACGTCATCAAAAAGTAAAATACAGAAGAAATCCCCGATTCTCTCTTTACACCCTTAGGATATAGTAACATTACGACAGTATGTAAAATAGTGCCAAGTTTGTACTTATTTGTACATATCATGCACCTCTTCATACAACTTTTCACGTAGTCACCTAATTTTGGTCGCAGGTTTTGCGTCGAACACCACACACTTGACTCGATTTTGTTACACATAATCAGACATTGGTTCCATAATCTGAAAATTCCTTTTGACACCTTCGACATCGACAAAAGAGGAAACTCGTACATTATGTATGACCGTAAAATTGAGCCCCATTTCCATAAAATTATTAAAATAGTAGGCCCTACTACGAATTAGCACACATTTGTATCAAATTCGACAGTTCGTACTGATCGCCAAACGATTATCCAATGAGTTTTCTGGATTTTTCTCTGTAACGTCCGAATAGTAGTATTTATATAACACCTTATTAATATCTCTACATCTGACTGGAAGATTGGTGGTCACATGCCATGAGTGATTCGGCACTATCATCACGGTCATGTGTTATCCATCGTGCAATGGTCAAGTATAACACTACCGTGGCCCTGAAGGGACATTTCGATATTTCTATATTTCGACTTTTTTCGTTTCGATATTTCGACTTTTTCGTTTCGATATTTCGACTTTTTCGTTTCGATAATTCGACTTTTTCGTTTCGATATTTTTATATTCCGACTTTTCGTTTCGACATTTCGATATTTCTATATTTCTATATTTCTATATTCCGACTTTTTCGTTTCGATATTTCTATATTCCGACTTTTTCGTTTCGATATTTCTATATTCCGACTTTTTCATGCTTCGATGTTTCCACTTTTTCGTTTCGATATTGCAATTTTTCCTGGCAAGAAAAACTTCCAAATGGTACAAAAGAGAGATTTAATCGCGCTCTCTGATCAATATACGTGTTCTTGCTCTAAGTTAGAACAGGTCCTCCAATGTGAAGCTCCCGAAGAAACATCCCAGACGAGGAGAGTGTTCCTGTTCGAATCCATGCCCCCATGTCGTCATAAAAGGGATACCATCCAAAGTGTAATTGTTACCGTGACCCTGAAGGGACATCAAGTTAAACCATTGCGGCGATCAATCCCCGTAGGGCTACACGTTACCGTGCAGCTCCCGAAGAAAAACCTCCCACACGTGGACTGGGTACCCTTTCGAGACTATGCCCCAGACGTCTAAGTAGGCTACCATCCAAACAATTGTAGCTTGCAGTAAATTTAACTCGAAAACACAAAACAATGTCGCTTCTTTTTGAGTGTTGTATGGGTGATCCCTCATCATGAGGCCAGTCCCTAAGGATCGATGAAATAGGGAAAATGGTGGGGTATCAAGAACGTTTGAATCATAACCCATGCTTTAAGGTGATATTTGCCAAATGTAAGGAATGAAAATTTTTATGTATAACGGCACCCGTTTTCATTTATTTGCTACAGCAGCAGGGTCGATTTCGTCAAGGAAGCACCTGCTCCGAGTTGCTGAAGGAAAAAGGAATCTTTGCAACCACGCGAGAAATTGTGTGTATGTGTATGTGTGTGTGCGTGTGTGTTTGTGACGCTATAGGCTCGTAAGCACGGTATCTTAGGATAGCAATGATGGATAATCTTCATACTTCAGGGCCGGATCAAAGGGGCCGTAAGGGGGTTACGCCCATATTTTCGGCAAAGCAATGATTTTTTGTAGCAGGATTTTACATCTCCAAGCCCATCTGATTCCATCATGCACTTTCTGCAGACGGTTACGCCCCCCTTTCTCATATTCCTGGATCAGGCCGTGTACTTGAGATATAGAGTAATCAAATTGAGAGGAAGATCCCTATTGTTTTGGTGGAGGTCAAAGGTCATGTGAGGTCACCAGAGGTCAAAAACTGAAAACCTTGTAAACACACAATGTCTAGGGAGGGCGCAAGGATGCTTTTCATAGTTAGCATGTAGATGCGTTAAAGTCAGAAAATGAACCCCATTTCCTGGCACTTTGGAATCAAGAAAGTACAGTAAGAAGAATTTCTATGGCATTATCATCAGATCATGCAACATCAGATGACTACTCTGCATTTACGGAGAAATCGAGCGAGTATCGTCCCCATGTACCCTTGAAAATGGTCAGTTGAAGGAAAGCAAAAACGAAGCTGTTTATCAGATATGAGTCCAGTACTCTAAAGCCATTCGTACCAGGACAGCAGTTTGATTTTATTTTAGCAAGAAGGCTAGCTCTTTTCAAATGTTTTGGGAAACGAATTGTTGGAGATATTTTGGTATCTAGATAGACAATTTTAATTGCTCATATTGACAATTATCGAGGAGGGGAGCAGGGTTATTTTCTCAACAATTATTTGTGTGCCCTTCTCAACATCCATCTTGGGACTGCGAGGGTGAATCAAAGGTCACTCCATGTATTACCACACCCAGTTGGTGAGCAATGACCTAAGCTAAGCTTCACCATATATTACGGTGCTTTTGTCGTGTAGACAATGTAGGCATTTTGTCATCTTGTCCTAAAAATGGCACTATTAAATCATGTTACAAGGAAGCAATGCCAATGATGGTGCAAGAGTGAAGTTCAATTCAAACCTGAAAAGTGAACAGGCGATTTGAGTCCGTCAGGGGGCGAACGACCCCTGACTATATGGACAGTCCGCCACTGATATATTTCATTTCCCGACAAACGGAGTAATTTGCCTAGCCACTTTTTTAAGTTGAACATTTCAAATGTCAGCTTTTGACTCATAATGAGGAACCACTCATGTATATATCACACTTTTTCTGGGAGCTACAATTACGGTTTGGATGGTATCCCTTTTATGACGACATGGGGGCATGGCTTCGAACAGGAACACTGTCCTCGTCTGGGATGTTTTCTTCGGGAGCTTCACATTGGAGGACCTAGTATGGGAAGCCCCAAAGCGACCCAAATACTAGGTCAGCAGACTGCGGACTAAGTATATACTAACCAACGGTCCAGCACCACAATCTTGATGATAGTGCCGAATCACGCATGGCATGTGACCACCAATCTTCCAATCAGATGTAGAGAAATTAATAAGGCGTTGTATAAATCAGAATGTAAAACGTGACCATGACATCATGTGACTGTAGTGCCGAGACACAAACACAGCTTAACACTTCTGATGTCTGTATCACTCTGATTTGTACTTCAGTATTACTTGGGTTATATCATAACAAATAAGCATCCACAATATTCTACTGCGCTACACGCATAAACCCTTATGTGACGACATAATGCTATCTATACTGTAGGCCTATAGAGCTTATGCATTGACGTCATGCGACGTCATTTTGGCGCCAAAACAGTGAAGGACAGTGCACGCACGACGTAGACTTCGCACGCGACAGTAGAATACTACGCGCGTATCCGACCGATACACGAATCAGCTGTCTACATTTGCAGGGGTAAGTTGCAATGATACACGCTTGCCTCCATTGGAGGCAAGCGTGACGTCATATGCATAAGCTCTATAGATAGTTCTCACATGACGTCATAGGAGCTTTTCACGTGTAGTATGTCAGCCATCTCATAGGGCAACCCCGGCATGTATATACAAGCTTGCCCTATGACATGGCGGTTGCCAACCCCCAGTTGTGACGTCACTGAGAACTATCTATAGCCTAACATACACTCATGGCTATAGACCCTTTTCCAAATAGCAATTACAAAGGATTATGGGATACGTTTTGGTATGGGTCGTTTTTGTCAATGACATTTTACTGTGGCCAAAAACGACGCACACCAAAACTATATCCCACAATCCTTTGTAATTCCTGTTTGGAAAAGTGTCTATAGTGACGACATAGTAGCACTGTAGCAACAGTAGGCCTACTGTAGTGTACGTACGTACACTACATGACTATATTGTAAGCCTAGAAGCCTATGGCTTTTGATTAACATTTATCATTCTTGAGGTAAATACGAAAATTTTTCTCTTTGGAAGTGACTGGTAGGCAGGGTATCGTAGCAAAGTTTTACTAGGGTGCTGACCCCCCACCCCCACCCGCATGGCCGTACGGGCGAGGGCTCAACCCAATGTCAGAAACCTTAGAAACCGGGCTGAGAAAATTAGATGGTTAAATTAGGTCTGGAGTCGGGCCAACACCACCGTCCTCCGTGGGAAAAACAGTCCCGTACGGCCATGCCCCCTCCTCCTCCCCAATTTCACAGAGAAAACTTGCAAGTCTTACCAAAGACCTTGCAATTCATTGAATAATTTGACTAGAGCACCAATGGTGCAGAAGCTCAAACCTGGGCAAACTTTGGGGTCGGCTCTTCTCCCCCCTCCCCGCAAAACCATGTGTACATCACTGCATGGTGTGATTGCTGAAACAAATGCATGTCTTTCCCATTAGTAAAATGCAAATAAAAACTCGAGACCTTACCCCCCCCCCCCCATTCTCAAAAGCAAGGAAAGGAAATTCTCCCTTTGACCCCAGTGAAAATAACAGAACTAACCTATTTTAAGTTCAAAGCATTACCATACCAATTATCTATGAAGAGAGATGTTATTCAATATCACAGTGAGCTACAGTAATCAAGACACTAATTAACAGAACAGTTTTGACATAAAGCAATATTGATGTACTCACATATGCATTACCACAGGTCCAAAGATTCATATTTAAAATCTGAGAAGTGTGAATGTTAAGGCAGTGGACAAAATCCCCAAGTCTTACTTGACAGGTAGCAGAGGACAGACCTCTTTTGTATAAACTTCTTAAGTCTTGATTACTGCCTGACCTTAGCGGTGCAATCCTTGCCTTCAACTGCTAGATTGCACCATCTAAAAGCCCAGCAGCTTCTGGTTTTTACACACATTATTATAAAGTTACAGTTAGTAAACAATCTGGTATAAGCTCTCTGCTGCCACAAGGAACTTAGAATATACAGTTACCAGGAGAACAGGTAACCTGGTATTGTCAATTACAACTCATGCACGATGATGAATTATGATGCCAACCAGGGAGCTGTGCCAACAGACCTTCTACATCACCACACACAATACAGAACTTGTTCATAACATACTGCCCCAAAGCTAAGCAGCTCCCTTTAAACTAACCTTAACAACCTCACAGGACTGACCTGTTGTACACAGACAGTTTTAAAGAGAGTGAAGTATACAGAAAAATAGGTTGTTGAAGTGATTTTGTGAGACTGGTAAAAATAGAGGGGTGGCACAAAATTGGTTAGAAAGGTATGAAAGGATCCTTCATCCCAAATTGGAGAAGTAATTTGTAATCTGCACATGCCAGTCGTCCTTCTGAGCAATTTTGAAGATAATTTTGTAATGCATCTAGGAGAAAATAGCATTTCAAAATATTTACCACTATGGCCTCAAATGACCCTTGAATGACCTTTGACCTACATTTTTACACCCAGCTGGAAGCCCTTCAAAAGTCGATTAACTAAAACCATGTTTGGCAAATATCAGACTCACAGGTGCAAAGCAATACCACCACAAAGATATTTCCACCTTTTGACCTCTAATGACTTCGTATGACCTTGGATCAAAAATCTGTGTACAACCCTAAAGAACCACTATGTAAGGAATATTATGACTAAATTTCAAGAACATACAGCCCTATTTGTGGGAGGCATAGAAATAAAAGTAAGGGAGAACGCTGACACAATGCATCCATGCACGTTTAACCGGTGAAGCCACGAAAATTGTGAGGGCGCTTTCGTTGTACGGCAAAAGACCGGTTGATTGGTGTGTCTCCGTACGTACAGTGTGCATTCTGCTGCAGAAGTTATAGCTTATTTTATCCGTTTTTCGAAAGATTTGGAGTAATTTCCACAACAGAAATAAGTCTTGGTGCCTTAAGTATTTTGTTTTATACTCCTAACTTGAAAACTTGTAGTTTCTTTGCTAATACTTGGGGCAAAAGCAATGAGGTGATATTTGTATTACACGCAGGTGCTCTGTTGCCGTACAAACTAACCAAATCAATGGCTTCAGTCCAGATCGGCAGACTTCATTCTCCCTTACTTTTATTTCTATGGTGGGAGGAGATACGTTTTGAAGATATTCACACAACGGCCTTTAATGACCCCTAAATGACCTTTGACCTCAACTTCCTGAACATGACAGGTAGCCTAAAGTTCAACGACCAATGTTTCCGAGTTTCGTTAAAATCCGTCCACGAGTGTGCGCCTGAGAGCATTAAAGGCAATTGTGGATAGAAAGATTAGAAAGATTAGATGGATTAGATAGATTAGATAGCTTAGATAGCTTAGATAGATTAAATAGCTTAGAGAGATTAGATAGATTAGATAGATTAGATAGATTAGATAGAGTGATAGATAGAGTGATAGATAGATAGAGTGATAGATAGAGTGATAGATAGATAGAGTGCCGGATAGATAGAGTGACAGATAGATTGATAGTTAGAGTGATAGATAGATAGATAGAGTGATAGATAGAGTGATAGATAGAGTGATAGGTAGAGTGATAGATAGAGTGACAGATAGAGTGATAGATAGAGTGACGGTGGCGCATCACAATAGCTCAAACAGCTCTTTGAGCTGGTTTGAGCTAAAAAAAATGACGTTGGCTAATGACAGTGCGTGTGAAAATTTGCTAAGCCAGAAACACACAACTTGACGATGTAAGGATACAATTTTTAGATCCACTTGTCAGACGAAAACTGCACTAGGTATGCTTACCGATCATATACCATTTCTGAAAAAAAAAAGATTTAGTCTGGCAGGGTTAACTAGACAGAATATACCAAGCTTACTGTAAACCTTAGTCTTGACCCTGGCCGTAAACGTACGAGGCGGGGGGGGGGGCATAGGCCCTCCCAATTTTGGGCAAAAACAATGGATCCATTCGGGCAAATGAGACGTACAGCCAAGAATATAAATTATGCCCTTTTGCAATCGACACAGCGGTATCAAAATTCGGGCAACTTGGTCCAAAATTCTTAATTAGAGCAAATATTATCCCTGACCCCCCCCGGAAATATTGGACCCCGTACGCCCATGATCCTGACCATAATTCTTACCCAGACCCTTATCTTACCTGAAGATAATACTAAACCTTTGTATGTATCAAACCCGAATCATAGCCCTGATTCTCCGACTTCGAAGTTGATTTTCATCCAAGGGGATCTTCGGTCCACTGAGTGGGTAGTACCCATATGCTGTCAATGTCATTCAGGCTGATCGCACTCAAATGGAGGGCTCAGGATGTATATGGTCGCAGACCCGGATCGCCAGGGCGCAGGAGGCAATTTGCCTAGAGCCTACCGCATATGATAAATTTGGGATTACACCTTTTTAAATGTACGACCGTGCCCGACAGTTTTCAATCATGACTCATGGATATGGGCATAAGCGCACGAGAAAAATTTGTTTTGGGATCTTTTACACTCCTGCCCGAAGGTTCAATGCCTGTGTACCGGAGAGAAACACTTTTGCCCAAAAAACAGCACCCAACCCCCTCCCCCATCCTTCCGGGCAACCGTCTCCTCTTACCCATATGCTCATGCTCCTAGGTATACTAGCATTTCAAAAGGAAAAAATACGATTGAAGTTTTCGTCACAGTCAGTAGCGTATAGCTACGGGGGAGGGGGGCATGATGGAGCTTCCCCCCACGACATAGCCGTGCCACCCCAGGTGCCCCGTGGAAAATTCTGGAATGCACAGTTCTGTACATAAGCCCTACAGAAAGGGAGAGAATTCAGAAATTGTGCCCCCCTAGGAAAGCTTCATGGACCGCAGTGCTCCCTGCTAGAAAAATCCTGGCTACGCCACTGGTCAGTTGGCTGTGATAATCGTGTACAAAACGGTTCATGTAGGATTCACCCTCGCCCCTCTCCTATCTTGTGACCAGAAAGAAAACTACACATAGGACAGCTGTTGAAGAAAGCAGAGCGGATATCTGTGTACGAAATGTATTTCAAATAATCGTAACAAAAACCTGGCACAGGCACTCTTCACAAATCATTGATACGAACGAAAGCATAGCAAACAACTGGCCCCTATGAGTAAGGGCAATTCAGCCTTCTTTGAGGTATGTGAATCTGAATGTGAAATCTTTGTCCTAACATTACAACAGACATGTCAGGCTATCAGCTCCTAAAACTGAAATGATTGTATATAAAATAGTCCTTGATGTGACACGGCGTCAACAGCTCCTCAAAAGTGGTGGTGGTGTGCTGGGGGTGGGGAGGGGGATCCTAGATGCTATGTGGTGTGACTTCAGGTAATTTGGCACCATTATTACATTATTACCACTTCTTAGCCCATGCAACAGTGACAATTAATTTCTAATGTTTCCGATCCTTTCACATTTTTAATTATAAGGTCCCCTGTTTAGTGAACTTGAACGATATTGTATCCTGTTCATATAACTGCACCAACAATGTTTTATTTGGGTATTTGGGGGAAAAGTGTGTTGGGGTGGAGAACAAGCAACATGTCCCTTTTCTTTCAGAAGTGGAAAGGATGTCTCCCAACCCCCTCTGCCCCCACCCCCACCAATCCCAATCGAGACGGAAGTGGCCACAGGTTATTTTTACAAGGAGGTCCTTCATAATTTGAGACGCTGGCTGTTTTCTTCCTTTAGAAGAGAGGGGGTTAGTGTGACAGGAGATTGTGACTGGCCCTTCTATGCCTGTTGCAAGACCTGCTTGACTATTTGATATATTTATTTGTACGAAAGCTGTTAAATATTTGAATGTAAAAAGTGAGAACAAAATAATTATTCAAATGTCTTGTTTCTACTGTAAACAAAAGCAGGGAAACTTTCACATTCAGTTTGATTTTGAACAGCTTACTCCACTTTCAACACGGGGGATGCAGGATAATTATATAGCTCAAGGAGTTTCAAATTCACCTTTAAGACTAACCCAAAGCACACCTTTACCACTCATCCTTACCATATTGTCTTCAACAACTGAACAATCCGTCTTCAACATCTGCCTACCTTTGCTACTTTGAGAAGCAAACACAACTGCTGAAAGACAGCAACAAATTGGCAAGTGGCATCCCTCACTACAAACCCCATCCCTTATCTTATATGTAGACTGAAGTCAACTCTATTGACACATTGTCATGTTCTTGTCTTTATGCTGATTTGGTTAACAATCATCCATGGAAATTTGGGTGCAAACCTGCAATGTTGTAATTTCCAAAAGATTCTTTGGTAATAGAAAACTATTCACAAGTACCAATTTGAATAAGACCAAGCTATTTAACATGAAAACCTTGCCACAATTCTTCCTGTCAAATCGCAGCATGTAAGTGATAATCAGGGGCGTAGCGAAGGTGTTATCTTTGGGGAAGGGGGGGGGGGTGGAGATAATGTTTTGCCGACGGATCTGGTAATGCGTAGTGCGAATACGAGCTTTAGCGGGTGGGGTCCAGGGCCCCGCCTAAGGACCCCTGGTTGGATCCAGGGGGTACAGCCCCCGGAAGCTCCAAGGTTTAAGTATATCTCTGAGTGAAAAATTAAGTCTCAGGATGGATATATTTTGGTTCATAATGCATCGTCAAATACAGACTAAGTTCCCCACTAATTTAAATGTAGTAGGCTATTCCTCTCGTCAGGACGCTATAGTTTTAAGCGGTTGGGATCCCGAGGCCCGCCAGTGCTCTAGCTAGGACGTTTTCTCAATGCGACATTTAGGCCTACTGACCTGTGGCCTGGGGGAGGGGTCTAAGGGGAGGGGGCCCCCTCCCCTTTGGAAATTTTTGGAATTTGAAAGGTGCCTAGATGGCAAATGGTGCAATATTTGAGTGGATTTCTGCCCTAATGAGGATCCTCAAAATTTATACCCGGGTAGAATTTGCTTTTCAGATTTTTTTTGTTTTTGTGCGACATTTGTCACCGTTTATACGACATTGTCGCACAAATAGGGGCTAGCTAAAACACTGGGCCCACCTAAGGACCCCTAGTGAATTCCGGAGGGCAAACCCCCGGAAGCTCCGAGGTTTAAATGTATCTCTCGGTGAAAAATTAAGTCTCAGGATGGATATATTTTGATTCCACAATGCATTATCAAATGCAAAGATTCCCACTAATTTTAATGTATTAGGCTATCCCTCTCGTCAGGCCGCTATAGTTTTAAGCGGTTGGGGTCCAGAGGCCCGCCAGTGTTTAGCCTGGACGTTTTCTCAATGCGACATTTACTGATCTGTGGCCTGGGGGAGGGGTCTAAGGGGAGGGGGCGTCCCCCTCCCCTTTGGAAATTTTTGGAATTTGAAAGGTGCCAAGATGGCAAATGGTGCAATATTTGAGTGGATTTCTGCCCTGCTGAGGAACCTCAAAATTTACACCCAGGTAGAAATTGCGTGTCAGATTTTTTTTGTGCGACATTTTTCGCCGTTAATGCGACATTGTCCCACAAATAGGGGCTGGCTAAAACACTGGGCCTTAGGACCCCTGGTGGGGCTTTGCCCTCGGAAGCTCTGAGGTTTTAGCATAATCTCTCGGTAAAAAATTAAGTCTCATGCAGGATTGGTATATTTTGGTTCATGATGCATTATCCAATGCAAAGATTCCGGTTAATTCTAATGTGTTAGGCTATTCCTCCTGTCATGCCACTATAGTTCAGAATTGGAACACTATGTGTTCAGCATTTGAATACTAGACGCGTCAGGCGTTCAAATACGATAAGTAGATAGGCGTACGGCGTTCAAAAAGGGAGAAAAAGTGTTCAAAATCTTGACACAAGCGTTCAAAATATGCTTTGAACGCCAGGATCTGAAGATGAGTCCTGTATCTGTTTCATTTCGGTGTTCAAAAGTTAAAAGCCTGAGATTGCAGTGAAGGGAAGACACCCGCGACAAGCATTTTTTCCCAGGATGTTTGTGGGTAAACCGGATCCTCAGAGGTTTGCAAAATGTGTTTGAAGTCAAGGTTAGGGTTTAGAAGACGGGCTAAGGATACCCTATCCATGGGAAATCGGGTGCTGCTCCCGATGGTGATGATAAAAGTGAGGAATAATGTGCAGAAAGTGGTTTTTCAAGAATGTCATATGACACAAAATAGTGCACCTCTACGGAAGCCGTTAATTCCCTTTCTTTTCCCGAGTTCCCGACGGACTTAGTCACTCGTCCAATTACACCTAGGGCCGTTGATACGGCCGTATAAGGCCGTCACATGCATAATCAATTTGCCGACGGGCCTTCAACTTGAACGGGCCAATTAGATGAAGAGCCAAAAATCGAAATAGCCGATAACAGACTGGCCCGTTCTAGCTCAAGAAGAAGTCAATTCATTATCTGGCTCACAACATCTACAGGACTAATGGCTCCACAAGAGATGACACAAGCTCTTGTTCTGAAAATCACACATGTACACACATTTTCATATAGCCAAGCTTGATAATTTTTTAAAATTTTCAAAGGAAATTGCATGACTACTAATATTTCAGAAATGTGTTAAATATGTGTACCAATGATACCTACTCTTATAGGCATGCAGAAAGGGGTAGGAGAGAGGCGGAAGACGCCCACAGCAGGAGGAAGTATGCCTCTTTCTATCCTTTAAAGCAAACTTGCAACAACCACATTGGAGGCAAAAGTGGCCACACCTTCTCCCCATGATCAACTTTAAGGGGGCTGGCACATACACAGATGTTATAACCAAGGAGCATCAAATTTTATGATGCAGAATTTATCACATTCTCTTAAAGCTCTCTAACCTCACCACAGACAGAAATAAATTCTCCCAACCAAGTTTCCATTTAGCGTCACCCCCCCCCCCCCTTTAAAAGAAAACCCGTCATACACCTGATACTAAGCCACAGTAGCCTGCACTGAGTTTCAATTGCTTGAGGCCACATTTACACACAACTGTGTGTCAGCTTATAATTGATAAACCAGAGCGGAGTTTTTTTTTGTCAAAAAGAACACTTGTCACCTTTATTTGGAACTATAGGGGAGATGCCTACCCCCCCCCCCCCGGGGATAAACATGTCAATGTCATGCACATTAATATAAGGTAAAATCAATTAACAACTTACATCTCTTACACATTAAAACACACCAAATTTTGACTTCTTCTATCACCCTCCACTGTACATTTGCACCATAGGTTTACCTTGAGAACAGTGACATATAAATACAATGGAGTCATTGATTGGAAATTATACCCAGACAAATTTGAGCCAAATTTCTCATTTGGTTACATGTCCAAAATCCTTCATGTGTAACTCCTAGTTTCCACTCTATGTCATGAATAAGTCTACACACCCAAAATCCACACAATAACACAACGCTTGAAGCTCAGGTCCACAATTCGGTAACCACGCAGGGGCTTAAAGACACCAGAACCCATTCATGTTCTGCCTGGTCTAAATTTGTAACAAATTATTCAAGGTGGCATTTCTTGTTTATTTGACAAGCCCAATGGGTCCACTCAGGCACAGAAAATTTCCCTATGATTTGATGCTATGAGACTGCCCTTTTCATGATGTCGACAAATCATCTGCGCCCCCCCCCCCAATAATGTACATATCCCACTCATATTTTTTTCAGGCTACATGCTGGGCCTCATGTGTGGTAAGTTCTGGTAGCGAGTTAATCAGAAAAGCCTTGACAGACAGATGTTTCCAGCCTAGCACAGACCAAAAGTCCAGATGATACCTGTAGACAAAGCATATGCATAAAGTTGTAAGTGAACAACAATTCAGGGCAGGTTATCATCAAGGAGACAAGACCCAACATGACACTTAAGACAATACAGTTTACACAAAATATTATCTAATGTGAACAGGTACCTGTACAGTCAAGCATACCACAAGACAGTTCTGACTATTTTCCAGAAAATCTTAGAAAAAGATGAGGGGAAGGCACAAATGTGGAACTCTAACAATAGGAGCGACTCCACTTCTTGAATTTCACCATTATGCCATACAACCACAATCCAGCCATTCAAATTTGAACAAATTATGTCTTTGATATTTATTCACATTTTCTTCATATGAGTGGTTCAACAATCATACCACTAAAATTAAACATTTTATTTTAATTTGAATTACAGTAGTCCTTGCACGTGAGCACGAACCCTGTGTACACCAAGGTACTGTTCTTCAGGACACAATAAAGTTTGATCCCAAACACTAGTTTTGGAAAAAGCACTGTTAATTCTGTGGAACAGCAGAAAAAAAAATTAACTTTGAACCCTGCCTGACTGGGTATTTAAAATTTTAGCAGGATCGAAACTTCCTTTTGAAGGTTTGGAAGGATATTTTGGCATCATTTGTTGCTTTTTCTGATAATTCATAACATTTAAGTATGACATACCTTGGACATTGCCACCACAGAGTTCCTGTTCAAAACCACCACCTCAAGAGGCCACCTCGAGAGACCTCGAGTATGTAAACTGTTGATAAAAAAAAGACAAAATTACATTTCTGATGCTGACACTCTTCATCAGTTCAGGAGATCCCCCCTTCTGATAGAAACTACTTGTCCCCTGGTAGAAAGAAAAGGTGGTCGTGGGTGTCGCCATTTGTGTCTATTAACCCACGATTCCACATGTTCTTTGTGCACAGTACATTGCCTGTGGCGAATGGGTTTTCTTAACCCCTAGCAAAATTTCTCCGTCTAATGTAATAAACATAAATGTATATTTGCTAGGTGTATCATCATGACTACCAAAAGGCCAAATCCCCATCTATGGTACTCTGTGCCGGATTTTTGCTTAACCTTGTCTTTGTCAGGCTGGCAAGCCAGTACAATGTGTTGCATAAGTTTTCCTCAATTCTGGAGAATTTTGGTTTTCTCTAAAATGGGATAATCTCCCAGACTATTTGTATGACTGTTACAAACTCAAGGAAATTCAAACACCATTTTTCAAGCCTTCCCACGACAACCCACAAACTATATTTGCCCCAACTAGCCCGCCCCTCAAGACTGCATGCCTGAAAAAAGAAATAACAATGACATGTAGGAATAAAACCAAGCCCTCAAAAATAGAAAAAATTATCTCCTTCCAAAGTGGCAATCATGCCACGCAATTATATCAAATTCCAATGTTACATCGTGTTTTTTATTCATGTTTTTACTCATACATTTATTTTTCATTCCGGTAAACCCAGTTTATTAAAGCTTTCTGAGTAAGCTTACAGAGTGAATGATTGCATACACTCGTACTATTTTGCAACCCCTCCATCTAGTCATCTACAGTAACTAGAACAGTGTCCAACACAGCCTAACTTGACTCGCATGTTTAAATGTGTCAAAGATACAATGAATCAACCATTTCATGAATTGCAACCACATCTTAACAATGAAAGAATAAGGGATGACTTGGGGGTTGGGAAGGCCTCTCCCTTTTACTGGACAAGTTAAAGGCAAAGAAATAACAATTTATCAACTTTCTGTTTTGTGGCCCCATCTTTTGTTCCTTCTTCCACCCTTCTTTCAAAGCAAAACATTGATACATCAGTAGGTCATGACTTGCACCAGCCTCGAACTTTGACAATGAGGCACTATATTCTGTTATCACTCTGCTAACTGGTGCTACTTTCCATGCACTATACTCAATCTGATACTGCCATCTGCAGAACACATAGCATCTTGAGAAATTTGTCTTTTTGGTAGATATTCATGTATACGTGTAGGCCCTAAATACACTGGACAGACTTCTTTAAAAAAAAAAAAAAAACACTCCTACTTTGTTCATTACTTCTGGGTCAACTCAGGAAGCACATGTGTCCATGTGGTAGGCTCAGATTCCTTCTGTATTAAGTGTAGCCACACTGACTTTTTCTCAGTTCACATTCATCAGTACACCCAATTTCATGCACTGTATGATTTACCTTCATGTAGTCTACATCCTAACTGACTGCAGTTCATATAGCATTTTGACAGAAGTGTTGGTAGCCATTAAAAGTGAAATTGTAAAAATAAAAGGGACCCACTTTTTTATTTTATATACAGTATTCCAGAAGATCCACTGTCTTTTTTTTTCTTGGAATAATGGCAGTGTACCATATTACTTACTGTACAAGTTCTTCAATCTGATCTTCAACCTTGGAACAACAACAGCAGCATATGGTTGGAACAGTCACAAGGCATGGCCTTAGAACAAAACAAAAATCATAATAAGCCAATGAACTTATCTCAAACTTCAAATGCACCCAAATTACAAGTCTGGCCTGCTGTCACCATGCCATAATTAATGAACGAACAAAGATGAAAATATTGTGCCACTGCATGGAGGCAGTTTTCTCTTTGGCTACACCTTAGTAATGTAGGCTATATGAAGTCCATTTCAGATACATGGTCCCAGACACGGTTCTACAGGGAGGGGACTAGCAGTTCTACAGCTAGGGAGGGGACTAGGGGGCTGAAGCCCCCACCCAAATTTCCTAGCCCACCCCCCAAAATTGTGCAAAATTTTATATATGATGCTAGTAGTGGTGAAGATAAAGATATGCTCTGAAAATATTCAACATAGCTCTCCATCCGGTTTCCCATGTTACAGGAACCCCCCCCCCCCAAAAAAAACCCATTATTTATGTCCCTACAACCACGTCTGCATGCATGCTCCCCGTAAGAAATTAATTACCCTATAGGCTAATATTATATTTTATGTCCACAGGCTTCCTGGAAGCCAGTTCCCGATAACCTTTTGGAAGTTCCATAAGGTTAGGCCTATGGGGAACTGTGAAGTTGAATAGGTTACAACATTAAAAATGGCAACCCCAAAATTTGCATAAACAAATTTGACTTAGCCTATATATTAACACAAAAGTTATAGGCTTACTTGAGAACAGTTATTTCTTAGTTAAATTTGCCATTGAGTCAATGATATCTCTGGTGCCAAGATGTCTGGGCTAGGCCTACATTGTCTAAGGGGCCTAAAAAAGTAAACTAGGCCTAGTTATTGGGCTGATTATATAGCCTTAACTGGCCTAGGGCCTATAGCCAGTATGAAAAACACAGGAGTTTGAAACATTACGTACATACTACACAATATAAATATATATACTATGAATGTAGGCAATCTCTCAGCTACGCAGGCTACTATAATCTGTATCGCATTGAAGTGCGACCCAACCGCTTGTGTTCCGAATTTTACTTTCTCACATTTTTTTACTGTTTGGAAATTAATCTTATGCACAAAATTGTATCCGATGAGGTGCTGGATGTTCTGATGGAACAGATGACATGATTAACAAAACCTTTTGAGGTTCACGGTAAGAGTGTAAAAATAGGCCAAGTCAGGCAAGGTTAATGTTAGTAGGCCCAGCCTCTGGCCTGGGTTACCTTGTCTTACTCTTATTTGAAACAAATTTTCACACCGGCAAAAGGTAGCAACCAGTGTTGCCACTCAACGAAAACGAAAAACCCCAGATCTGAGTCCTAAAAAAACCCAGATTGCCAAATAAAAACCCAGATCAGCTATAACTTCTGCAAAGTCCGACAAAAGACGTAATTACAGGATGCATTACCTTTACATGATGGATAAAATCAAAGGTAAACGGGCGGGTTTTTATTGCGGCGGAAAGTATCAGGGGCGGATCCAGGATTTCTGAAAAGGGGGGCCGAAGTCGTTCGACCTGTGATTGACGGCACTATACCATCTAAGCGGAGCCCCACCATCAGTTGGCACGGAGCGTACAAGAAAATTTTTGACAAATAGACCGCCCAGATCGCCGGAAATACCACTTCCCATGTCTTATTTTGCATTTTCTGCTTCCTATAATTTCATGTCTCAACTCTCAACACAATAATTTTGCCCCAAGTCATTAACAGAAGACAGTTATCATAGGTACAGTGCCTTACTACAATGCATCCTGTTCAAGACGTCTAATCAGATCTCAGTAGTAGTCATGTTTTAACTTGGTGAATATTGAGGGACTTCCTTGAGAAATTTGTGACCCATATCTTAGTTCGACTAGATGCCAGGACCCAGGTACCTTGCACTGACATGTGGGCGTAAATGTACGTTTTATCACGTGCATGTTCCCCTCTGCCTAAATTCTTGTTTTGCGTGGACTCAGTGAGAAAGTGAAAATGACCCAAAATGCACGAGACTTGGCAGCCCTGTCATTGTTTTGGGGGTACGTCCAGGCAGTGTAATCATGGTATTATTGTAGGCCTTGCATAGTATTAAGACTGAATGACCGAATTGTAATGATTCCGACCACTATATTTCTAAATAAATTTTGTTGGTGACGTGCACTGTAGGCCAATCTTAACGTCTTTCAGAGAAAAATCGAGGGATTAATTAACTGACAGAACAGCATTTGGCCACTTAATTTGTCATTGATTATGGTTATACTTGTTGAGTGCTGATTTTTACTTATTTTATAATTCCTCATTTTTCTCCTTAGGAATTTATTTATGGAGGGACGTCCCCTTCACTGAAAATTTTAGGGAGGGACGTGTCCTCCCCCGTTCTCCCGCTACCGCCGCCTATGCGTAGCATACCAGAAAATTTGGGTGAAAACACATCCCAGATAGCCGGAAAAGACACTTCTAAGGCCTTTGTAATTCGCATGATTTTCCATTTTAATTCTTTTTGCAGTGGCGTAGCTAGGATTTTTTTGTTGGGGGGGGCGGAGCTTCCGTTTACTATATAAGCGGAGCGCCACCATGAGTTGGCGCGGAGCGTACCAAGAAAATTTGAGATTTTACTACATCCCAGATCGCCGGAAATGGCACTTGCCAGGCTTGATAGCAGCCATCAAGAAGTGCAATTTTTGTGAACAAAGTGTAAAGTTTGATTTTATTTTATTACACATTTCTGTGAGGACGGATTAGTTCAGCTGGTGGGACTTTTGGTCCAAGTCTTGCAAATTTGAGTCCCGTTTTACTCAGTGGCGAACCCAGGATTTCTCTCAAGGGGGGGGGGGGGGGAATGCAGTATGTTGTGTGATCGCCGGCGTGGGGGAGGGGTCTTTGAAAATTTTTGAAAAATTGGGTGTCCTTACATGCAATCTGGTGCCACATATGCTACCTTTTGAAGTAAAATTTGTGTTAAAAAATGGCCTCCACCTTGTGTACGCCACTGCGTTTACTTTCTAAGCGGAGCGCCACGATAGGTTGGCGCAGAGCGTTCCAAGAAAATTTGACGGAGGTTTTAATACATCCCAGATGGCCGGAAATGGCACTTGCCAGGCTTGATAGCAGCCCATCCCAACTGATGCGCACTGTCTCGTAAGGTATTTTCCGATTGGCTGATGGTATTTCATCGGTATTGTATCGTATTGATTGTATCCAATCATGTGTAGTAACATAGCATGCGTGTGAACGTCCCAATCGACGTTCAAACTGATCTGCTGTGCGCTATGACTCCCATACTTTGAGGTTGTCAATTGCAGCTTCATTCTCTATCACTCCACTCTCTGTCCTTCTCTCTATCTCTTCTGCCTTCCTTTTTTTTTCTCTTTTTTCCCTTTCATTTTTTTTTTTCGCATTTTCAAAAAGGGGGGGGGCGGGGCCGGATCGCCCCCCCCCCCTAGATCCTCCTACCGTATGCAATTTTCTTTTCTATTTTTTTTTTCGTTTTCTTTTTTATTTGGCGGGTGTTTATTGGCTGAATAGGAGCAGTCCTGTTGTGTGGATCACAAGCGCGGTTCTAGATCGAGACTTGGGGGGGGGGGGGCTTAGGGGGGCTTGAAACGGAAGAATCATAAAATTTTCTCTCAAATATGTAAATCGGCCACGCGCACGCTGAAACCAATGGTAATAAAAACAGTACCATAACCAGGGACGGCGCAAGGTTATTTTGATAGGGGACATGGGTTGAGTGATCGCCGTCGTGGGGGAGAGGTCTAAGGGGAGGGTCGTTCCCCTCCCTTTGAGAAATTTTTGCTAATTTAAGGTTGCTAAGATGCAAAATGGTGGGGTCTTTGGGTTATTTTTTGACTGATATATATGGCTGGAAAATGTTCATAATTTTGTGAATTCTAATTTTTGGTTAGGGGAAAGAGGGCGGTCCTAGGGGAGAGGTCTAAAGGGAGGGGTGTTCCCCTCTCCTGTGAGAAATTTTGGTTACTTTAAGGTTGCTAAGATGCAAAATGGTGCGGTCTTCGGGACAGTTTTGACTGATATATGGCTGGAAAATGTTCATAACTTCGTGAATTCTAATTTTTGTTTGGGTAAAAGAGGGCTGTTCTAGGGGATAGGTCTAAGGGGAGGGGTCCCCCTCCCCTTTTGAGAAATTTTGGTTACTTGAAGGTTGCTTAGATGCAGAAATGGTGTTGTCTTTGGGATATTTTTGGACCCGATCATATGGGTTCAAAACATTCTTAATATTTCTGGTTAGGTGAAAGAGGAGCCTTTTTTGTCTAAGAGTATGTATCAACAAACCTCCTGAAGTCCCCTTTTGGACACATTACTGCCTTCTAGTCGGGGAAAGTTTTACGCAAAAATACGTGCATGGAGTCCACAGAAATATTCTCGAACTATTAAGAAAATTTGCCTTGCTTCGTTTGTGCATTATAAAATCGTATCTAAAGGCTGGTAGAAACCGGAATATGGCCTCTTGGAAGCTCTGGATTAACTATATGGATCAGATATAGGCCTACCCCGCCCACCTCTTTTCTTCTCCTTTACGGCTTCTTTTCCTACTCTTTTTCTCTTTTCCTGCAAATTACAGGGGGGATAGGCCTCCCTTCCCCCCTGAGTGGCACCGCCCCTGACCATGACATAGATGTAACGTATATACAGGCATATATTTTTTTTTATTTGGAAGAATGTAGCAAACGTTACTGAGAGATACGAGCAACTGGACCTGTTCACATTAATGGGAGTAACGATTCGGCCTGTAGATTTGACTTAAAAGGACTGCTAGTATAGCTTGACGAGATCAGCGACGAAATGACTCGTTTTGAACTTCCAACAGATGATTAATCCGTTAACTTGATTTACATGTACGTACATACTATCATAGATATTACTTATGTTACTTATCTGACCCAACTTCCATTGTATGAAATCGTGGACCTAATATAAGATTTCGAGACACAGACGACAGTTTCCCTTGACAAACTAAATCCACTGGACCAAGATGTGCACAAGTGTATTGGGCAATTTTGTTTTTCTCAGTACAGGCAAATATAGCATAACACAACCTCTGAAAATTTTGGGGGGCTTGAGTGAACTTTTGGGGGGGCTTGAGCCCCCAAAGCCCCCCCCCCCCCCCGTAAAACCGCGCCTGGTGGATCAGCTGCATATGGAGGGAAAGTCACGGTTATTTGGGGTGCGTGCGTGTATACATTCATAACGTAATGTAACCGACCTGGGTTACCATAGATTAAGTCCACTGGGTACGAAATTTTTCTTAAATTCTTCTGTACCGAAACCTTTACTCTCATTTGCACATAAGCCTGAGATGTGGCCGTTATCCTCGTATGATTTCGTATTTTTCTTTGACTCAGTGATTAATGTATGGCCGGCTACGCAGTCATTTCCGCTCGCCGGCAGACTGCATTGTTTCAGAACTAGGGCACACGTGTTTACAAGCTTCGTGTGACAACGTATCATGTTTTCGATAGACCAATCATGTTGTACAAATGAAATTATGAATAACCAATGTTCGTGTTGTATATAGCTTCCTGTTGAGACGGCACTCATGAAGGCGTGTCAGGAAGTGAGTCTAACCAATCAGAGTAGCTAAAAGATTATATGCTGTTTGTATGTAAGAGTAACCACGTGTTTTCGCTTGCTGTCCAGGCAGACAGAGTCGAGATTAATTATTTAGGAACATTCTTCATTTAACTTTCAATGAGTAAACACGTACATTTTCATAGAGAGAAAGAACGAGAAAGACAGCCAGATTTTGTAAGTGTAAATAGCTCCTCGCACAGTTTGTTAATTTGCCGTTAGGCCTCGTGTAGTTTGCAGACAGTATTTAGCATTACGCAGTTGGTGCGAAGCGTCCGCAAATCAAGTATTTCAACTGCGCAGCTAGTGCTGAACTTTCGGGTATTGTTTGGTTTTCGCCCCTGGCTCTTCGCCAGAGAGTCAGGGGACTTTTGGAAAAAAAACTTTCGGGACCTGTTCTATTCAGCCAGTCTAGAACGGGACCACTGTCAGGTGGTGTCAGTTAAGTCAAAGTTTGTCCCTTGGGGACGTTGTTACTCCTTCGGGGAGCAGAACTCCTTCGGGAGTATTGTTTGGTTTTCGCCCCTGGCTCTTCGCCAGAGAGTCAGGGGACTTTTGGAAAAAAAACTTTCGCAGATCAAGTATTTCAATTGCGCAGCTAGTGCTGAACTTCTGCAGTTCAAGTATTTCACTTACGCAGTTGGTGTGGAGCTTCCGCAGGTCAAGTATTTCAGTTACGCAGTTGGTGTGGAGCGTCCGCAGTTCAAGTATTTCCACTTACGCAGCAAGTGCGGAGCTTCCGCAGATCAAGTATTCTAATAACGCAGTTGGTGCGGAGCTTCCGCAGTTCAAGTATTTCCATTTACGCAGCAAGTGCGGAGCTTCCGCAGATCAAGTATTCTAATTACGCAGCTAGTGCGGAGCTTCCGCAGATCAAGTATTTCAATTACGCAGTTGGTGCGGAGCGTCCGCAGTTCAAGTATTTCAATTACGCAGCAAGTGCGGAGCTTCCGCAGATCAAGTATTTCCATTTACGCAGCTAGTGCGGAGCTTCCGCAGATCAAGTATTTCAATTACGCAGTTGGTGCGGAGCGTCCGCAGTTCAAGTATTTTCATTTACGCAGCTAGTGCGGAGCTTCCGCAGATCAAGTATTTCAATTACGCAGTTGGTGCGCTGCTGGCCCAGGTTATATTTATTACTGCGCAGGTAGGTGCGGAGCTTCCGCAGATAGTCCCACAGTGCTGCGGAATTGGTGCGCAGTGCTCCGTAGTTACTTATCATCATTGTTTGGTTGGTGCGCTACGCCGTACCAAGGTTTTACTGTTGCGCAGATGTTGCGCAAGACATTTGTTACCGTGTATATATGTATATAAGTTAAGCTATTAGCTACAACAATTAATTGATAATGTGATCCGCCTCACGAGGCTGCACCATTCTTTTCAAATTAATCAGAATAAAAGTGAGATCTTTGCAGAAGGCAAAGTACCCTCTTCTGTCATATTTCTGAGTTCCATCTTCCAGACATCTTAACTGTTTTCTCCTTGACTGACAACGAAGTGACGTTACAGTAAGGTTAAATAAAAGGGCAAAGGAGGCTGGCTATTAAGTCCCCATAAGATGCCTTGGAGACCAAACCCTTTATTAAAAACAGCCAACCAGACCAACATCAAGCGAGTCCAGTAAAATCAGAAACTTGTCAGTGTTGAACTGCAAGTTCTTCCATGATTGTGGTAGAATCATCTAATTTTACTGGCTCGCTTGGTGTTGGTCTGGTACTCTGGTTGACTGTTTTTGGTAAGGAGCGTAGTTAACTACCCAATCTGGCAGAGTTGTCCACGGCATTCGGACAATTCTACGAGAGAGCGGAACTTCCTTATATTAAACCTTACAAAACAATTGGCAAGCTTCATACCATGACTTCGAACCCAAGAATCATCCTGAAGCTATACAAGATGACAAAGATTCATTTTCAGAGAGAAATTTGTAAACCTGGAGCAAGTTCACCCTCATCCTTCTTCAACTCGCAATCATAAACAGTTGAATGGACTGTTGAACTGACAGGAAGATCAGGCCCCCTACATTACAGGGATGCATTGTAGGCTGCTGTAGTCGGCTTCTCAATAACGTTTTTCACTATAGCTCTTAGGTGTTGGCCTGAAGTTACCAAAACACAGGCATATAACTCATTTGTACTGGTTGCCGTATGTTTTATCCAACATCCACCCCCAGGAGCGGATGCAGGTTTTGACTAAAGGGGGGGGGGGTTGCGATATAGTTACTATCTAAGCGGAGCGCCACCATGAGTTGGCGCGAAGCGTACAGAGAAAATTTTTGGTCCAGAAGACCCCCAGATTGCAGGAAATGGCATTTCCCACGCGTTTCCTAGGCTCTTTGATCCGTATAAAAACAATTTTTCATTGAAATTCCCTGTATCAGAAATTTTATGATAAATGTCCTGTCAGAAAGTTGTCTTCCTTCTTGTGAGAGATGCATGCTATACAGCCCGATAACGATCTTGGGCGTCAGGAGTTCGGAGCATTCAGTCATTTGTTGTGCTCTCTCTAGGCACTCACAGTGACTCACTCAAAGTTGCTCGCTTGTGCTCAATAAAGAAAATATGGCCTCTCTTTTTGAAATCTTCTGAAAGTATTTTGGTATTGGGGCCTTAAAATTCAACTGGTAAGCTTAATCGCATGCATGGGATTTTTGGTTGTCTCGTTATCTAAGCGGAGCGCGACCATCGGTTGGCGCGGCGTCAGGGGTGGCGCAGACTCCCCGACGGGGGCCAGCGACCCGAAGCCCCAACAGCCATGATGTCGTCGAGGAATTGATGAGAAGGGATTTGAAGAAAACTTGTGTACTAGATTATGTCATTGCGGGGCATATATTTCATAATATTTGTATGTACTAGGGAAATATATTTCCGCCCTGATTTATCGTTTTTCCTAGAATCTAAACTGTGAAATTTCAAAGCGCACAAAGCGCGCGAAATTTTTTTTGGATAGGCCTACACTAAAAAGAACCTGTGCTTATTTGAAGCATATATACATAGGTCAATTGTCAGGGCAGTTGGGCCATATCGGGCATAACCTACGCTGAACTTTCCTCCTCGAGTCACTGGCAGTACCGCACGACAAACACGAGGGAACATTAACTAGGTTTAGCAAAATAAGATGAAATGACCGACATTTACATAAATCCATGTATTCTACTTATATTAAGTTGCTTGAAAAGGTGGAAAGGATTTGTACTATATTTAGCTATTAGTAACGAAACTGAGGAAGAGTGGGCAAAGTGGACCGAAAATTTTTGGTTTTATCGAAGAAATGACCCATTGAAAGCCAAAATAAGTAAACCGACTAGGTCGGTAGCGACAGGATTTTCCCGACAGGGGGCCGGATCAGACAGTGACCCGAAGTTCCGACAGCCCATATGTCGAGGGGGTGGTGAGGAGGGGATATGGAGGAGCCTAAATATCCCAAGTCATTGCAGGGCATATTTTGCATAATATCACTGAATACTTCATGAGCCGAGTTGCGCACTGATAGTGTACTTTTGAATCTAAAACGTAAAATTGCAAAGCGCGCGAAGGGCGCGATTTTTTTTCTGTTGGTTTTACACAAAAAATATATGTAATCATTAAGAACAAAAAGAAAAAGAAAATCTGTAGAGGTTGTAGACCATATCAGGAATAACATACATTTTATCGAAACCAACTGGACTACCCTGTGAAATACCCAAACTTTGCTGGTTGAGTCGCTCACCAACTGACCGTACCGCATGACACACACAAGACAACAGCAAGTAGACTTTTTGAGATATGGGATGGAATTTACGACCTCTATAATAACTGTGTACTCTACCTACATGTTACTTGTTAAGTTTGACAGGTCTTGTGCTATCTAGCAATGTAGAATAGAAATACTGAAGAAACTGGAGTGACTCTACCGCGCGCCTAGAGCGCCGAAAATTTTGGGTTCTTTTAAGGGAAATTGTCCTCTTGAGAGCAAAAAACAGGTAAACCACCGGGGCGACTTGTCGCCGTTGGGGACTACACTTTACCGTATCGACTAAGGCTCGCCGACGAAACTGTAAAAATGCCCCGACAGGGGGCCATGGCCCCCTGCCCCCCACCTGGCGCCATCACTGCGCTTCGTGAACCAAGAAAAATTGACCCTTCTCAGACCTTACAATCTATACTTAGGCCATCTTCATGTTTCATGTTTTGTATGTTTGTCATTCCCATGGAAACATTACGTTTCTTTGATACCCTCCCTTGCTGTACATACAACCATATCGCCTAGAGGCACGAAGAAAAATATGGTAAAATACCGCCTACAGGTCATGGGCGTGGATCCATCTCCAAAGATGGGGGGGGGGGACTTTTCACCATTTGCGAATCGCCGTCCTGGGGAGGGGTCTAAGGGAGGGGGTGTCTCCCTCCCCTTTGGAAAAGTTGCTCACGAAAGTTTGGCTGGATGCAAATTAGTGCTACATTTGGTGCTAAAGTTAAATTGAATATATCACCAGGAATTTTTATTTTTTATGAAGTTTTTCATCTTCCTTGCTTTAGTGAATTTTTTACTTAGTTCTTGGGGTAAATCAAGACCACACTGTGTGAAGTAAGTAAACAGTAAACCATTAGCAAGGGGCGTATATACATGAATTTGCAGGGGGTGAACTATTTTGGGACCAACTACATTTCTTGGAGACCGACTCCCATTGGCATAGTTGTATGATCCAAATTTCCTAGATAATTACAATTTACAGGACGGTAGTAATAACGATAGGCGTACGGGACTCTTCCAATTTGGGGATAGAAAATCTTTTGCCCGAATCTCAAAAAATTGCCCGAAATTCGTTGCAGTTCAGGTGCATAAAATAGACCACTAAGCCATTACATCCGCGCGAAGCTAGCGAAAATTTTCGCACATTTTGGGGCATTCGATCAAAAATTCGAAAACTCAGTAGAAAATTCCGGCAATGTTTATTCACATGAAACTTGTGAAATGCAGTGAAATGTTCGAGTTTCAATTACAAACTGTAAAAAACCCAGATTTGTACCAGTCTGAAAAAAATAAACACAGAAACCCAGATGAACCTAATAAAACATAGAACTAGTGAAAAAAACCTACCTGTAGGAGTGGCAACACTGGTAGCAACTGGCCTTAAAGTTCAGAGGCAGTCGCCCCAAACTTATTTTGAAACAATAGCTAAATGTCACAAATTTCTTCTTATTTTTCTTCCAAGTATCTTTCATGATATTTTAGAACATAAATATTGCATATTCAAGGTAAATCAAGCAGTTGCTCCTTGTAAATTGTACAAATGAGTGAGAAAAATACTGTCACATGATTCTCAAGAGCCATTCAGGAAATAGGATAGTCCACTATACAATTCTTTTTTGGGGGGACTGCATTCTTTCTTTAACAACCATTAGGCTACTCTAGGCTGGGCCTAGACCATTTGCTGCGTTACAGGGTCCCATGTAGCTGCCTGGCGAGTTGGTATGATGGCACGACCTTATAAGGCCACTCTAAGAAAGTTTTCATTTTTGTAAAACAAGAAAAACAAATGTGAATCTGTTTGTACCTGCAAATCTTTTGGCGAACTTGATCTTATTTGAGAGCTATAAATCTTTACCACAAAATTTTCCTTTCGAGAGATGCAATTACTACAAGTCAGAGTTTCCAGATTAAAGACAGACAGTCATCACCCCAAAGTATATTTTTAGTGTGGGTATATCAAAATTCTCAGTTGGTGACTGCTCTTTGATTGACATCAAAGTTTGAAAATTTGAAAGATGTAGAGTAGCTCACATTCCACACAAGGCAGAGTACTTTTCTTACATTTTATAGTCTTGTATGCTCACCAGGACATGGCCTTAGGCAATAAAACAGGTTTATTCCTGCAGAAGGAAGAGCTTCATACAGTTATGGGAGGAGCTAGAAGATGCATAGTTGGGAGAATTGGAACTGTCTGGGATCATGAAAATTCCTCTTTAAGCCTAACATCAGAAGTAACCTAATAAGGTCGGCGGGCGCTGTTTGCAGTTTTACGTACAGAGCTGTATGTACGGGTCGCGCAATTTTTTTACCCACGAGGTTATGGGCAAATCACGCCAATGGACCAATCAGCCTCTTGGAAATAGGCCACACCCCTAGTTCCAAAATGACAGCTTTCCGACCCTTCTAATGTAATTCTGACACCGGATTATGAAAGAACAGGCCAAATAACCTTTGACCACTTAACCCTAACCCTAAACGTAACCCTAACCATGATTTTGAAACAAATTTGAAAAATTTTGAAATTCGAATTTGCCCATAACCTCGTGGGAAAAAAAATTAGGCGTACGGGTCATAGAAATAAAAGTCTATGGTACGGGTTCAGTGTAGGCAGTTTGAGCGTTAAATTTGAGGCTGCATATCTTAGCGTGTGCGTGCTCGAAATATTAAACAGGTCCACGCGCATTTGCAAGGGAGTTTGCTATGCGCGTATTGCATCAAAAATTGACGCACTGATTGTGACAGCAGTTTGACGCGCTTTGTTGACTGTGTCGATGCACGAAATTCGAAAGTGGCCTTATTAGGTAATGTCACTATAACCACTAGTCTTCCAATGTAGCCTACAGCCTAGTAGGCCCAACCACCTCGGCCTAGGCTCGGCTAAACCGTACCATCCTCGGCCCTCGGCACAACTTAGGCTAGGCCAGGGCCTTTGTGTATTATATTGCTCTGACGCGTAAGGCTTCGCTAAATGGGGAATCGCAACAGGTGCACCCAACTCGCTCAACCAATTTGAAATCGTTTTAAAGTTCAATCAACACTTCCAAAAGTCTCAGTCTCCGGGTTGCTATGAGGTTTTCGTACTATACCGTTGCTAAGCTTGAGTCATAGAAATAAAAGTAAGGGAGAATGACGTCAGCCGATCTGGACTAAAGCCATTGATTTGGCCAGTCTGTACGGCAACAGAGCACCTGCGCTTTATACAAATATCACGTCATTGCTTTTGCCCCAAGTATTGGCAAAGAAACTACAAGTTTTCAAGTTAGGAGTATAAAACAAAATACTTAAGGCACCATGACTTATTTCTGTTGTAAAAATTACTCCAAATCTTTCGAAAAACGCATAAAATAAGCCAGGGCCGTAGCGAGCGGGGTGGGGTGGGGTGGGGGTGTCACACCCCCCAATATTTGGTCGCCCGTCGGCAAATTTTCGGTCTGTCGGCAAAAAGAGGAGAGGGAAAGGAAAAGAAAAGGAAAAGAGGAGAGGAGGAAAAGAAGAGAGAAGAAGAGAAAAGAAAGGGAAAGGAAGGGAAGGAAAGGAAAGGGAAGACGGAGAATGAAAAGAAAAAAGAGAAAGAGAGAACGGGCCAGTCTGTTATCGGCTATTTCGATTTGGGCTCTTCATCTAATTGGTCCATTCAAGTTGAAGGCCCGTCGGCAAATTGATTATGCATGTGACGGCCTTATACGGCCGTATCAACGGCCGTCGGTGTAATTGGACGAGTGACTGAGTCCGTCGGGAACTCGGGAAAAGAAAGGAAATTAACGGCTTCCGTATAGGTGCACTATTTCGGGTCATATGACATTCTTGAAAAACCACTTTCTGCACATTATTCCTCACTTTAATCATCACCATGCGGAGCAGCACCCGATTACCCATGGAGAGGGTATCCTTAGCCCGTCTTCTAAACACTAACCTTGACTTCAAACACATTTTGCAGACTTCTGAGGATCCGGTTTACCCACAAACATCCCGGGGAAAAGAATAATGCGTGCCGCGCTTGTCTTCCCTTCACTGGCGTTCAAAGCATATTTTGAACGCTTGTGTTAGATTCTGAACACTTCTCCCTTTTTGAACGCCGGACACCTATCCACTTATCGTATCTGAACGCCTGACGCGTCTAGTGTCCAAATGCTGAACACATAGTGTTCCAATTCTGAACGACAGGTTCAGCACCTGAAGTACAGTGGCATGACGGGAGGAATAGCCTAACACATAAGAATTAACCGGAATCTTTGCATTGGATAATGCATTATGAACCATAATATATGAATCCTGCATGAGACTTAATTTTTTACCGAGAGATTATTCTAAAACCTCAGAGCTTCCGGGGGTTAAGCCCCCCGGACCCCCACCAGGGGCCCTAGAGCCGGCCCAGTGTTTTTGCCAGCCCCTATTTGTGGGACACTGTCGCATAAACGGCGACAAATGTCGCACAAAAAAAATCTGACACGCAATTTCTACCCGCCGGGTGTAAATTTTGAGGTTCCTCATTAGGGCAGAAATCCACTCAAATATTGCACCATTTGCGATCTAGGCACCTTCCAAATTCCAAAAATTTCCAAAGGGGAGGGGGAACCCCCTCCCCTTAGACCCCTCCCCCATGCCACAGATCAGTAAATGTCGCATTGAGAAAACGACCTCACTAAAACACTGGCGGGCCTCTTGATCCCAACCCCCTAAAACTATAGCAGCCTGGCGAGAGGAATAGCCCAATACATTAAAATTAGTGGGATCTAATTTGTATTTGATGATGCATTATGAACCAAAATATATCCATCCTGAGACTTAATTTTCCACCCAGAGATATACTTAAACCTCAGGGCTTCCGGAGGCTTCACCCTCCGGAATCCTCCTTAGGCGAGGCCAGTGTTTTTGCCAGCCCCTATTTGTGGGACAATGTCGCATAAACGGCGACAAATGTCGGACAAAAAAAATCTGACATGCAAATTCTACCCGGGTGTAAATTTTGAGGTTCCTCAGCAGGGCAGAAATCCACTCAAATGTTGCACCATTTGCGATCTAGGCAACTTGCAAATTCCAAAAATTTCCAAAGGGGAGGGGGACACCCCCTCACCTTAGACCCCTCCCCCATGCCACAGATCAGTAAATGTCGCATTGAGAAAACATCATACTAGCTAAAGCACTGGGCACTGGCGGGCCTCTGGATCCCAACCGCTTAAAACTATAGTGGCCTGACGAGAGGAATAGCCCAATACATTAAAATTAGTGGGATCTAATTTGTATTTGATGATGCATTATGAACCAAAATATATCCATCCTGAGACTTAATTTTTCACCCAGATATATACTTAAAGACAGACTGTCATCACCTCAAAGTATATTTTTAGTGTATGTATATCAAAATTCTCAGTTGGTGACTGCTCTTTGATTAACATCAAAGTTTGAAAATTTGAAAGATGCAGAGTAGCTCACATTCCACACAAGGCAGAGAGAGTACTTTTATTACATTTTATAGCCTTGTATGCTCACCAGGACATGGCCTTAAGCAATAAAACAGGTTTATTCTTGCACAAGGAAGAGCCTCATACAGTTATGGGAGGAGCTAGAAGATGCATAGTTGGTAGAATTGGAACTGTCTGGGATCATGAAAATTCCCCTTTAAACCTCAGAGCTTCCAGGGGCTGCGCCCCCTGGACCCAGCCAGGGGTCCTTAGGCGGAGCTCAGGACCCCACCGGCTAAAGCTCGTTTTCGCGCTACGCATTACCACATCCGTCGGCAACAGTGGCGTAGCCAGGTTTTTTGTCAGGGGGGGCAAGAGCACCAAGATTTCCCCCAATTAGTGATCTGCTTCCTAATAATCAGTGTTCTCCGCAGGTCAAAATTTTGTCCCGGTGCTTTCCTCTGACCTGGCTGATGTGACTGATTGCCGTCCTGGGGGAGGGGTTTAAGTGGAGGGGGTGTCCCCTCCCCTTTGGAAAATTTTTGCTCATATAAGGTGGGCTAGATGCAAAATGGTGCCACATTTGGTGCCAAATGTAAACTGCATACATCACCAAGAATTCCTATTTTTTTAGGAAGCTTTTTTATCTTGCTTGTCTTCAGGTCATGGTGAATTTTTCTTGAGTCCTACTGGAAGATCAGAATCACAATGGGTGAAGTACAGTAATTAAGAGAACCCTGGTACACCTTTCCCTTCATCAGTTCACCACATTCACCACAATCAGTCCAAATTTTACCAGGACCTGCCCTTGTAGCAGAGTATAGCACTTGACCACTGACCCATTCTAACAACTGCATATACTAGTACCACAATGCTGCTGCTTTAATTATCAAGAAACATTGGAAGTATACAGTGAAAGGACAGAGTCCCTTGTCAGAGGTCCAGAGATCCCATGCTGTATAAAACAGATAGTAAAACATAACTAGTACAACTATAAGCGTGGTGTCATCATTCCATCTCTGAAAACCTTAATAATGAGGACTGGTTGTGCCAGTATGGCATAAACTTTGAAACAAGTAAAGTGTACTGGCTGAGAAATTTAAAATTTTACCAGATCATGCACAAATTGCACCATATATTCACTTTCAAAATTTCCCCCAAGATTTTCCAGAGGGGGCAACTTGCCCCCCCTGTCCCCCCTGGCTACGCCACTGGTCGGCAAAGCATAATCTCCACACCCCCCCTCCCCAAAGATAACACCTTCGCTACGCCCCTGAAATAAGCTATAACTTCTGCAGCAGAATGCACACTGTACGTACGGAGAGACATCAATCAACCGGTCTTTTGCCGTACAACGAAAGCGCCCTTACAATTTTCGTGGATGCATGGATGCATTGTGTTAGCGTTCTTCCTTACTTTTATTTCTATGGCTTGGATTACGTAACATTGCAACACACATCACGCCATGCCCTTGAAACTATCTCTTAGGTAATGAATTGGAACAGGAAGAGTCGAAGAGTGTAAGGACTGACCCCGTGTTAGGGCATAGACCATGTTGCGAACTGAAATGTAAATTTTAAGATGAGAAAATCAATACGCTTAACGCCCGTGGTCTGATCAAAAAGCTACAGGTATAATTAATGGTGACCGTCGAATCATTCCAAGATTGTGACATGGAATGTTAGGCTAGACTAGTCCTTGAACAGGACCGTGTACTGCGTTAACGGTAGCCTCTGCCGAGTCTTTCCGGCGTAAGTTTCTTTCACCTCCCCCTGTAAACACTGGCTGTTACCTCCTGTGTTATACTCCCCCCGGTATGCGCTACGCCGGATGCCGAGGCTAGATCCGTGCAGGCGCAGTAAATACGAGGCAGGCGAGGTGAACCCGAAGATTCGAATCGAAATAACAAAGGAGGGATAATAAATGGCAGAAAAGCCTTGACAAAGGCTACGTTAACGAGTAACGGTAGAACCTACTCCGCACCACGGATAGAACCTACTCCGTACCACGGAGTAAAACAAAGTGTACGTAGCATGCATAGACTAGGACTAGGCTGGACGGACACCCTACAAGTAAATTTGTCAGTGGTGCTCAAGTTGTTTCATTGGGAACAAGTTCACTTTACAAACCAAGTTTGGAACTGACATTGATACTTTTGTTAAACATGGAGAAGTCTCTAAGCTTCAGGTCCTCCTCAATGTTTCAGAGGCAAACCTCACTCTATGATAAGGAGGATATTGAAAGACTCCTCACAGAAGAAACCACGGAAAGTTTGGTAAGGTAAACATGCAGATGAATAGGCCTAGCTGCTTGTTTGTTTTCTTGTCCTCACAGGTAAAAATTCCTTTTTCACTTTTAAGCAGATCCAGATGTGGAAAACTTTATTGTCTCATCCTGTTGAAAAGCCACATTTTTCATTGCAACTGTAACATGCAAGCAGCATTTTCTTTTCCTAATGTATAACTGGGACCATCAATGGCATTTCTCAGTCAGAGGTTCTGGTGTATTTAGGGTTAGGGCGTTGACCATGAGTGAGTGCAGAGCGGGAACAAACTTAGAGTAGGCCTACAGTATCTTTGAATTAAACAGTAGTGGCAACACTTGTACAAGGAAAGGAGAGACAGAAACGATAGGTTGCATGAATTGCTTGTGTGTTACAGACGTGCTCCAACTCAAGTCTGGCAACAGAATGCCATCTCAGTTGAATACAATGTGCAACGAAGACTAGGCCTAACGTTAATTAACATAAAACTAACAAACATAAAAACACTCAAATAGGCCTACATACAACTGCACACACAGCTGGCTCATTACAACAATTAATAAAATAGTTACGGTAACTTAGCAACTCGAACAGAATACACAACTCGACTACAACAACTTTTACATAGGGCCTATAGGCTCATACACTAAGAAGAATAAATCCCTTTGAACACCTTTTTTTATTTTTTGTTACTCATAACTGAGATATGTTTTAAACTTAAGTATTGCACAGAAAGTCAGGTCAAGAGCAGTCGCCCCAAACTTACTTTGAAGCAACAGCTAAATCTCACAATTGTCTTCTTATTTCTCTTCAAAGTATCTTTCGTAATATGTTAGGACTTTAATATTGCATATTCAAGGTAAACCAATCAGTTACTTCTTGTAAATTTCACATTTGAGGAAAAAAAATATTGTCACATGACTCTCAAGAGCCAATCATGAAACAGGACAGTCTACTACACTACTTCAAGTTGGGGTGACTGCATTTCCCCTTTAATGATCAGCACAGTATACATAATTGTAGCCTGATGGTTTACTAAATCCAAGGGTGGTTTGCTGTCTGCATTGCATGTGAACTACTCTAGGCCTTCTGTAAGATTTTATTCACAAAGCTGTCACAAGTTGCCAACTAAAGCCTGGGCCACATTGCCACAACTATCCACATCACGGACGACAAGATACAGTCCTCAGTAAAGGCACGTGTATAGCTGGTCGCCGATAGCTCCCTTTACATGGTCCTTACACCGATCCATTGAAAACCCGGGGTCTTCGACCAGCACAGTGCTGGTCAAAATTGATTTTCTTCCTGTAGCAAAGCTAGGACCTAAGGTCTAAATTTACTACCATTCCTTTTCCTTTCTAAATCTTACACTTACATTGCAGTTGTTTTTTATCACTTTAAACCACGGGAAAGTTCTGAAAATTTGAAATAAAATCATCAACTTTGCCACTTCGTAAAAATTTTGTGTAGAGTTTGAAATTGTTGTTGACATCAGAATGCCGTGTGCGTAACATTGTGACGTCACGCACAACATTTTGATTACTGTAGTTTCAGTACATACACATATGGCAATTGCCTCTGCAAACATTCTATATACCGATGTAACGATATAGTCATTAGCATACTGATATAAACAAAGTTCCATAGTCGCACAGTAAATTTAACGGCGCAAAAAAGTTGCAGATTTCATTTCACATTTTTGGAACTTTCCAAAATTTCTCAGTGATCAAAAAAGCTGCATGAATCAGGCCTGAAGCCAGACAAGGTGCTGAAGGGGGGCGAAAAAGCTTCTGGGGGGCGAAAAATTTTCCAGAGGGGGCAAACATACTAAAATGCATTATGGCAGTAGTACTTTTTGATCTTCTAGGAGGGGCAAAAAATTTTCCAAGGGGGGCTTGCCCCCCTTCCCCGACTACGGGCCTGGCTGCAATATGCCTGTAAGATCTGGAGAAGAAAAGACCTGGTAGTAAATAAGGACTTTTCTTTCAAAATTTGCTGTGAGAAGAAAGACTCGCAACCATTACACAGATGGCTGATCCCCCCCCCCCCTATTTCCAATGGTCGGTGTAAGGACTGTGTATAGTGAGCTGTAGGCCAATGACCACATTCCTTTACTGAGGACTGTAGACAAGATATTGCTTTGGCTGTAGTGGTGGTGTTGTGAACAGTTCCATGACTGCAATTTCTTTGATTTCAGTCAGGTGGTAAGCGGAATTGAACATGTTCCCAATATATCCCAGCCATCTTTTGATGCTCAGTGATGTACAATAGAGGCCATCAGCTTGGATTTATGCCCAGATATGAACATGGATTTATGACTGGTTATGTCAAGGAAGTTTTCACACAGGGTCATAGACCTATGGACAAGGAGCAGTGAAGGACCCCATGTATCACAAACCTTGCATTAAAGAGGGATTTGCATCACCTCAAGTATGACTTTCACTTTGTGGTAAGCCCGCCCATAATTATCTTTACTGCTTCTCCTTGTGCAGACACAAACAGTTCACTGCTCAAGGCCACATCCTGGTGAGCATAAAAGACCCCCTCAAAACATTCTCTGTGCATGCTGTGTAATATGAGCTGCTCTGTATCTTTTGAATTTTGTAACTCTGATATAGTCACCGAGACTTTTGCTTACCCCTATGTAAAAGTCATACATGGGGTGATGCAAATCCGTCTTTAAGCCCTTAAACCCAGATAAATAATAAGTAATGATATGCATATCTCATACAAGTCCGTTAGGGAAATGTTACATGCCTCCCAGTGCTTTGATAAGAAATCCCGGGTGATCCATCTTGCTTCCTTTCAAGCATGCTAATTGATTTGCTTGCTCGGCCGGCCACTTGGCTGCTCAAGTTTCTATGCTTAACGCTATTAATAACATGCATGGGCGGATTTAGGGGGGGGGGCCCGGGGGGCCCGGGCCCCCCCTTCCAAAAATTTTGAAAGTTTTTTCAACTTCATAAAACAAAGGACAAGGCCCTATTCCAATGAATTAGGCCTATGAGATGTGTCAGAGTGAAACTCAAACTTGTTCATTATTTCCTACCTCAGAAAATAAGTGTTATGTTAATAACTCTGCTACTGACTTTCAACTGATAACATTTTGGCTTATACTGGCCTCAATAACTTTCTCTGGGCATTGCAAGGAGTTACTCATGAGCGCTGTATTAATGGATTGCTAACTTCAGTCTATTACCGGCCAGGCCCACAGCATTGGGAGCGCTGCTTCTACTTTCAAGGGAATTTCAGAATTCTTTAATATTTAGAGGAATATTTTCGACAACATAAGGCTTTTAACTATAACTTGCTGCAATATTACCCTGTAGTGCCTTATTTAAGCCTTGTAATTTATTTTAATGAAATGCACTGTGAATTAAGGGTAAAATTTAAAGTTCACTAAATTATGAACATTTTCCAGCGACATATGATCAGTTCAAAAATATACTAAAGGCATCACCATTTTGCATCTAAGCAATCTTAAATTAACAAAAATTTCTCAAAGGGGAGGGGACACCCTCCCCTTAACCCCTCCCCCAGGACGGCGATTACTCATCACATGCTTTGTCCCCTATCAAAATACCCTGGCACTGCCCCCGGGGGACACCCACTCTCCTTAGACCCCTCCCCCAGATCGGACTTTTATACAAACCACTATGACCTGGGCCCCCCCTTTTGCCAAATCCTGGATCCGCCACTGACATGCAACGCCAATTTAACAATGACTGCAGTCAGATCTGGTGCTAGTGGTCACCGTGTCCTTCTCCACTGAAGAAGTCATGCGAATAATCCGCTAATTAGCCATGCCCAAGATTGTTGATCACAGAGATTATGTTCCGTGATTGACATGTGAGAGGTTGGTCTTCACTCTTCAGACTCTAACCAAGATGTTCACCTTATGGCCATTGAAGAACCAAGTACTGTAGGCATATGTAGGTAAAACATTAAGCATCGTATCCATGCAGGCCCAAAACCCCAAAGGTTTTTTGTTAATCTTAGTCGGGGCCCCCTGGACCCTAGGGGTCCCTGGACGATTGTCCACCTGCTTACTATGCCTCTGCTTTCAGAACTTTGCATGTATGTAAACAGCTCATAACAGTGGCTTGAGGTCTATTTAAAAACTTCTTGCACTTGTCTTTGAAGAAACTGTTGTGCCAAGCTATACACAAAAAAGCATTGCTCTTTTCTAGACTTGAATGATATCGATTTAAATCATAAAGGGAGGGATTAAAGGAAGAAAATCAATTTAAGCTGAATCAATAACATACCTTTGATAATAATGTTGTGGTTCAGTGGCAGAGGTTTAACTTTTGTTACATGCATTAATTAAATGCGAAGTTCCTGGCACATTTCCATAGACAATCCAGACATAGTTGGGGTTACCGAAACTAATTGGCTCCATAGCAAAATCAGCAACTCTGAAATTCAGGTTCCTGGGTATGAAACTTTCAGGCAAGATAGGACAGATACTGTCTGTGGTAGAGGTGTAGGGGGTTTAATGTATGGTAAGGATAGCATAAAATGTGTTCATGTCACCAACCAATTTTCTTCAGGGTTTTTTAACTGCTTGTGGTGTTAACTTAGTTTTGTCAATGAGTGTGGCACTCTTTTAGTTGTTGGTAAATATTATTTATCATTCACCAAATTCTTGAGCTGAAAAAAATCAGTTTGCTCGAAAGTTTTCGAAATGTCTTTTCGAAAATGGCAGTTGTGTTTGGGGATTTCAACTTCCCTGATATTGATTGGCATTTATGTACTAGTGGGTCACATGGGAGGGATTTTCTTGAGGCAATGTCAGATGGTTTCTAAACCCAGCATGTTCTGTAACTTCCCACTCGTGAGGATAATTGTCTGGATTTGGTTTTAAGTACTGATGAAAACATTGTTAGAGCTAGTGGTGGTAAGATAGGATCTAGTGACCATGACCGTATTACCTTTGAGTTACGTTGTTTCAGCAAACTTCAAGGTAGTGACAACTTTTAGATTTCAGAAAGGCTAACTTTATGCTAAAGAGCTTCTTACCATAGATTGGACTGCATGTTTGTCTCACTTCAAACCCTGCTGTGGCATGGAGTGTTTTTGATTCCTTACCTAAGGCAGGCAGGGAATCTATGCGATGGTGATGTCATGTGTGTGTATGAAAGGCTATTCCAAGGGAACCATCAATAGATTCAAACTAGTGTCCTACTGTATAATCTCTGGCTGCTGACAAAAATATTAAAACTGCACCAGATCTGTTAGGGGAGATGAAGAAACAACAAACAATGTAAAATGCAAATCATAAACAGATAACATACTCCCCCTTGTTTCAAAGTTAAAAGTTCAAACAAGATCTGGGGTAAGGAAAGAAACAAGAAGTGTTCAAAGGTCACTTGATAGACAAAAATGCAGTGTTCAGGTAAATTGTGGAGAAGACTAATGTCCAAACGATTAATTTTTGTCTTCAATGCTCTTCATCTTCAACTCTCCAGTGGTGAAGCATTCTATCAACCAATCACAGTCAACTCCTCTTCTGGTGATACAGTCAGCTGACTGAAGTTTTCCGTGTATCCATTCAATGGCCTGTACGTCTCCAGATGACAACATCCTACAAATGTATTTCAGCAATATTAATCTGTAAATGTTTCTCATGAATCTGCTTCGTAGAGTGAATGTTCTGATGAAGAGACTTGTTGTCAGTGTACACAACTATCATAGGTAGCCTGTTCCCTGTGCAGCTGCTGCAATAAATTTCTGTTATGAGACTGCCTAAATGTGTGGCTTCATCCGAGGCATCGTACATTGAGAGAGCCTCTGCTGCCAATGTGCTTGATACTTTCCTTTGTATTTATTGGATGTCCATGACAAATATAACATGACCTTGGGCACTTGATACCCCATCAGGTAAGTTTCCCCATGATGCATCACAGAAGATATTCATCTTTAGCTGGCTGAATGAACCGAACTTTGGGAACAAATTATCCATCTGGACTCTTTTTGCTTGACGAATGGCTTTATTGGCTCTTACCAACTGCTCCACTGTAGGATGATGTTTTGACATAATCAGCTCTAGAGCACCATAGCTCATATCAGGACGTGTCTGTGTTGCCATCCAATTTAACTGGCCGGCCGTGGCTCTCAGACTTTGTAATTCTCCCTTGGTCAGAGGAGATGTTTTGTCACTTTTTCTGCTTGAGGTAACTGGAATTTTTTCTTGGATCTCAGCTCCATATTCATTTTGGTTCACTCTAATCCCACTAGCATCTTGGGATACACACAAACCAACATAACAGAAGTTGTCAACCTGTCTCTTAAGTACCAACTTTGTACTTGTTGACAATTGGGTCTATGACACTCAGAATAAAAGCTTTGGTCCCTGCAAAAAGGAAGTCATCAACATGCATTACAAAAATACCTTCTACTGTAGGTTTCCACTTTCACTGTACCATCTGAAGAGTGCTTTGTCCAGCTCTGACTGCTTACAACCAAACTTTGTTAATTCATCTTTTACATCAGGTACCAATTTCGAGATGCATCATCAAGTCCATAGGCTGCTTTGTTGACCTTCCATATCATATACCATCTTCTTTTGCTTCTTCTGGTGGTATAACTCTGTCAGTCTTCCTTCCTTGTAAGAAAGCTGCCTTTATATCCATAGTTTCACACTGGCATCCTTCACTGGCAATTACTGCCATGGCTATTTTCAGGGTTGACTTGGCTGCAGTTGGTGAATCAGACTGGACTTTTTCTTCTTCTTCAAACCCTCTTACTACAAGCCTAGCTTTCACCACCTTATGCCCTTGGGGTGATGACTTTTCAGTTATAACCCAACGTGTAGTCAATTTTGCATTTTGACCTCGGTCTTCAACTTAGGCATATGCTTGAAAATTACACCAATTTTTCAACTCTTGCTCTTTTGCTTCAGTAATTTCTGGTGTTCCATGGCTCCTTAAAGGAACAAATACAACATTAGCTTCATCTTCCTCACACTCAGTAGCATGATCATCGTCTTTACAGGCATCATCTTTGATCATCTGGTACTCCAGCCTATCTAGGTGAATTCCTAACTTCTGTTTATTGCTGTCATTAATCACATTCACATAGTACCCATTGTTTTTTCCAGTGGTCTTTCCACCTCTACTAGTGATGTTTGCATAAATCCACTCATCACTATGTGGTAGGCAGTATTTTATTCTAGAATTAAATTTGGGAATCTCTCTTTCCAGTTCCACAGGCTTTTGTTGCCTTTGTAACTTGGATGACATCCGCTTTTCACTTCCAATCACTGGTTCTGACTGATTATTTGGTAGGGATATATTTCCATTATCATCATGGTGATCACTGTACCTATGATGTGTCTCAGTGTTTTCAGTTTCTGGTTCATCTTCTTTTTCATTACTGTTGTCTTCATCACGACATCCATTACCATACTCCTCATTTTCATCATCAATTGTCTGTTCACAGCTTGAAAGCCTTGTTCTTTCATTGACTGCCTTGTGGTCTTTCTTGCTGTTTCCACATTTGTTCTCAGACACATCTCCTTGGTTCTTTACAGGCACATTTTCATGTTGTGTCTATGGCTCTGCATGTTGCTACTCGTACCAACTGGCTTCCATGTCTGATGAAGACAATCTTGCCATCCTGCCGTATTACTCTACCAGGTCCATGCCACCTATTGCTGTCATCTCGTTTGTAGAAAACATTATCTCCAGGTTCAAAGGTAGTCTCAGTCGCTCTGACATTATGTTTCAAGGCTTTGCATATTCTTTCTGATGATTCTGCTTTGGTAAATGCTCTTCTTGCAGCATGAAGAGCATTCAGGTGCCTGATTACAGTATCACTTACTTCAGCATTCTCGAAGGCTTGCAGTTGACTGGATAGTACCGAAGGCAGGTTTGGATGGTTATCAAGAACTAGCTGTATTGGACTGAATCCACAATGATTCTGCATACAATTTTTGGCATTAACTGCCCATGCTAGAGCAACCTCTACTTCCATTTTGGGATCTTCTTCAAGCATCTTCTGTACACAAACATCGATTACAGAGTGATTTCTTTCGCAGATACCATTTGACCAGGGTGAATATGCTGCAGTGGCACATACTTCTACATTGAATTGTTCGGCTACAGTAGTTCTCTGTATTCTGCATTGTCAAATTCCCCTCCATTGTCAACCATAAATTTCTTGGGAGGCCCAAGTCCAGCTGCTATCCACTCCGTTACAACACTGTCTACAATCAGTTTGGGTGTCTTTCTTCACTTTGCTTTTACTGAATCTTGTGAAGAGGTCAATAAAATGCAGAAAGTATATGTCACCAAACTATTTAAGGTCCATAGCTACCACATCATTAAACTGCTTTGCCAAGGGTAGGCTTACTACATGTCGTGCAGGGGTCTTCTTAAATCTCATGCATACTTCACACTTCTTGCTTATATTCTCAATAAGACTTTCACAGTCATCATCAAGTGCATCTGCGTTTCTCATGATAGCCTTCAGACTCTTTGCAGAAGGATGGGCGAATTGACGATGCAGTTTTTGTACCATCTTTTCTTTGTCTTCATGAGACTGCTGTTCTGCAACCATGTGCACATTTTCTATCTTAACCACACATTCTTTCAGGAGAATATAGTAGTGTCCTGAAGAGGTTGTATCTAGCTCAATCTTCCTTCCATTGACTTCCAGGGTATCGTCTTCCATGTTCGACTTGAACCCCATTCTTTTCATATCCTGTTTACTTAACAGTAGTGGGATATATCTGTATCAACAACATCAGTTTTTACAGTTGTCCTCAGTCCACCTATGACACAGGGAATCTCCATTCGCCCCTCTGACTGGATTTTGTTTCCTGCTCCAAACTTGAACTTGGTTCCACCAGAAAGGAACTTCACTTGTTTCTTCTCACTGTCAGACAGGGATGCCAAATACATCTCTTTCCATGCCCGGCCTGCCACTGTTTTACTGCAGGCACTGTCCAGAACAGCAGCACTGGCAGTTTCAGCCATCAGTACATCTTCACCCGAATAATGCTTCACTTTGTATGCTTCAGGGCAATTCCGCGGTAACACCGTGATACATTGGAAGCAAAATTCACATTTCAAGTGTTAATAACAGGGAGACCTTTATGTTAGGAACAAACTTTTATCACATTTCTACTACTACAATCACAAAGTTAATCTGGAAAGTTATTTTTTCTTCAAAAAGTGCACTTAGTATGAAAATAGGAATGTTAATGACTGTGGTAACACCGTGAGGCTGAGAAAGGACGTGCATTTTCTGGTCACTCGCAAACTGTTAAAACCCTGTGAAGTTAAAGGACTTTTTACAGTTTCTTCACATTAAATACATTATGTAGACAGTTATCTACAACAGTTTGGTGAAATATAAAACAAAAAAAATATGATTATGGTAGATATGATAAGATATTTAAAAAAAAAAGTCTGGTAACGCCATGACGGTAACGCCAAGACCAAAGCCTTACTATATGGGAAACACCTGTTTAAAAGAATTAAGTTAATAAGCTGATGGAAAATGGTGATGTTGATAGTCAGAATGTTTGTAATTCATCTAAATATGAGTAATTTAGATATTTTAAGAAATACTTGCATACAAATTTAGTCTTTCTCTGTATTTACGCTGCTTCTCTGCATTAGACTGCTTGACCATTTTGGATTGTAATGGTGGTGTACACTATACTGTACTATATTGTATGTGTGATTCATTGTCCTGCTGCTATGCTTTATAAGTGCTTCTCATACTCAATAGTGTACAAGGAGTGTACCATGGATTGACTTTATGCTATATAAACTGGAAATACTGTTGCAAGTCACATCAGAACTAACTGAAACAATCTAGCAGACCATCATAGCCTCTGAGCATAAAAGGCAGATTACCATAATAAAAGAAAGGGTCCAGTGGTGCATTTTCTGCCTGTACCTTCAAAGAAGGGGGCCCAGAAAGTTGACAAAAAATCATTATCATACAGTAGGATGCTGTTACTAAAGTACCAGCAACCACAGTGACTGTAATTGTCAGTCACCATACAGTAAATAAATGCCAGTCACGGCCTTACCAAAAAAGTAATGTAGTGACATATTTCTAATTGGTACAATTAATTAATGAGAGATATTATAACTTCAGTGCATGGAAGTTGTAGGCCAGGGTGGGTGTGACTTGCATTATAAAAAATATTCCACTCCAATTTGTGTATCTTGTAAACACAAAGTTAAAATTGTTTTATTTAGGGTAACGCTGTGATGTAATGAGACAACTTTAATTAGTTGCTCGTTAGTGTGGAAGACATTGCTGAAATCATAATTTGATTTCATATGTGGTACGTATATGAAAATAACTCCATGATGGAGTATGAATTAAAACAAAAATCTCACTGCAGTTGTTGCTAGAAAGCTTTTTATTTTGCCGTATTTTGTGAAAATATTGACACTTTGATTTCTGCTAATTAATTATGCATGAAAAAGAGTGAATTTTGTTTTTTTTTATGAACAATTATTTTTATTGGAAAATAAACTTTCATCTTCAATCTGATACCACGTTTACTGATATTGGAGAATTTTTAGAATTTGGTGGTCATGTCCACTTTTGTGTGGAATTGCCCTTCAGCATCAGGGGTTGCTGTCGCTTCAAAAGTACTAGCTTCAAGATTGTGTCTGGCATGGGGACAGTCTCTCTTAAAATGCATGACTGACTCACAAATTAAACATTTGAGATAGTTTCCATCGGCATCACAGGGATTTTTCTGACTACTGCTTGTAGCTGTATTTCCAGTATATGATCCTCTTCCCCTACTTGTCTGAACAAAGGCTTGTGAACTTGTAAAATTTTGTCTTTCAGTCCTGACTGTTGTCTGTTCAGTATTGGCACCACGACCAATACCACCTCTACCTTTTCAGCGTCCTGACCAGGCCCTTGACGACCACGCCTTGCACCAGTGTTGCCACGGCTGCTTCTGATAAAATAAGCCTCATCTGTCTCTGTGGCATACACAGGTTCTTCTTTGACGGAGGTTCCTGCTTCATGTGGTTTTTGCCTGTATGCCATGGCTTGTTCACCAAAAAACTTTCTTAAAGCATTTTTCATTTGGTCGTACATTTCCTCTTTCTTCTTGTAATTGACCGCTGTAAGAACAATCTGTTTGTCCGTCTTGTCCATTCCATCACTGTCAATAAGCTGCATAGCCATAACTACCTCTGGGAGGGTAACACCTTCTTTTTTCAAAGCTTTGACTTTCTTTTCATATTCATTGAGAAATAGATCCATGGTATCGGAGTCTTTCTTAGTCAAATCCTTGAATGAACACCATGCTTCACACACTACACTAAAGCCATCTTTCTGGTACCATTTATCAAGAATGGTAAATATTTGCTTGACGGAATCCTCTTCACTTATCTTGATTTCTTCATTTTGCATAGCCAATCGCACTTTTTCATGTACACCTCTTTTTGTTGGCAGAACATTGTATAGGGCAAATCCTTGTCTAGCTTTCTGTACTTTTGTAAACTGAGTCCATAAATTCAAACTTCCAATCCTCATAGGATGTGGTTTCAGTGTCCCATACTGGTGGGGTTACATAACTTTTTAGCTCAAACCAGCTCGAAGAGCTGTTTGAGCTATTATAATCCGCCACCGTCACTCTGTCTATCTATCCTGTCTGTCAACAATTGCCTTTAATGCTCTCAGGCGCACATTCGTCGATGGATTCTAACGAAACTCGGATACATTGGTCGTTGAACATTGGGATACCTGTCACATTTGGGAAGTTGAGGTCAAAGGTCATTTAGGGGTCATTTAAGGCTGTTATGTGAATATTTTCAAAACCTATCTCCTCCCACAAATAGCGCTGTATGTTCTTGAAAGTTGGTCATAATATTCCTTACGTAGTGGCTCTTTAGGATTGTACACAGATTTTTGATCCAAGGTCATACGAACTCATTAGAGGTCAAAAGGTGGAAATATCTTTGATGTGGTATTGCTTTGTGCCTGTGAGTCTGATATTTGCTAAACATGGTTTTAGTTAATCCACTTTTGAAGGGCTTCCAGCTGGGTGTAAAAATGCAGGTCAAAGGTCATCCAAGGGTCATTTGAGGCCATAGTTGTAAATATTTTGAAATGCTGTTTTCTCCTAGATGCATAACAAAATAATCTTCAAAATTGCTCAGAAGGATGACTGGCATGTGCAGATTACAAATTACTTCTCTAATTTGGGATGAAGGATACTTTTGATACCCTTCTAACCAAGTTTGTGCCACCCCTCTATTTTTACCACTCTCACAAAATCACTTTACTACCTGTTTTTCTGTATACTGCACTCTCTTTAAAACTGTCTGTCTACAAGAGGTCAGTCCTGTGAGGTTGTAAGGGTTAGTTTAAAGGGAGCTGCTTAGCTTCTGGACAGTATATGAACAATTTCTGTATTGTGTGTGGTGATGTAGAAGGTCTGTTGGTACAGCTCCCTGGTTGGCATCATAATTCATCATCGTGCACGAGTTGTAATTGACAATACCTCTTCCTTGCAAAGTTTACCTGTTCTCCTGGTAACTGTATATTCTAAGTTCCTTGTGGCAGCAGAGAGTTAATACCAGATTGTTTACTAACTGTAACTTTATAATAATGTGTGTAAAAACCAGAAGCTACTGGGCTTTTAGATGATCTAGCAGTTGAAAGGCAAGGATTGCACCGCTAAGGTTAGACAGTAATCAAGACTTAAAGGAGAATTTTCATGATCCCAGACAGTTCCAGTTCTCCCAACTATGCAACTTCTAGCTCCTCCCATAACTGTATGAAGCTCTTCCTTCTGCAGGAATAAACCTGTTTTATTGCTTAAAGCCATGTCCCGGTGAGCATACAAGGCTATAAAATGCAATAGAAGCACTCTCTTTGCCTTGTGTGGAATGTGAGCTACTCTGCATCTTTCAAATGTTCAAACTTTGATGTCAATCAAAGAGCAGCCACCAACTGAGAATTTTGATACCCCCACACTAAAAATATATTTTGGGGTGATGACTGTCTGTCTTTAAGTTGATACAAAAGAGGTCGATCCTCTGCTACTTGTCAAGTAGGACTTGGGGATTTTATCCACTGTCTTAACATTCACACTTCTCAGATTTTAAATATGAATCTTTGGACCTGTGGTAATGCATATATGTGAATACATCAGTATTGCTTTATGTCAAAACTGTTCTGTTAATTATTGTCTTGATTACTGTAGCCCACTGTGATGTTGAATAACATCTTTCTTCATAGATAATTGGTATGATAATGCTTTGAACTTGGAGGGGGGGGGGTAAGGTCTTGATTTTTTATTGATTCCTTGCCGTAGGCAGGCAAGGAATCTATGCGATGGTGATGTCGTGTGTGTGTGTGTATGTGTGTGTGTGTGTATGTGTGTGTGGGTGTGGGTGTGTATGTGTGTGTGTATGTGTGTTTGTGTGTTTGTGACGCTGCTTGTAATCGCGATATCTCAAGATAGGATTGACCAACACTTTTCATATTTGGTATATAGATTTGTCATGTTGAGAGGAAGAACCCTATTATTTTTGGAGGAGGTCGAAGGTCATCGGAGGTCACCAGAGGTCAAAAACCGAAAACCTTGTAATCGCGTTATCTTGAGTTAGCGATGACCGACACTTTTCATATTTGGTATATAGATTTGTCATGTTGAGAGGAAGAACCCTATTGTTTTTGGTGAAGGTCAAAGGTCATTTGAGGTCACCGGAGGTAGAAAGCCGAAAAGCTCGTAATCGCGATATCTCAAGATAGGAATGACAGACACTTTTCATATTTGATATATAGGTTTGTCATTTTGAGAGAAAGAATCCTATTGTTTTTGGTGGAGTTCAAAGGTCATTTGAGGTCACCAGAGGTGAAAGACCGAAAACCTTGAAATCACGATATTTCAAGATAGGAGTGGCCTGTATGGATTTGTCGTGTTGAGAGGAAGAACCCGATTATTTTTGGTAGAGGTCAAAGGTCATCTGAGGTCACCAGAGGTCAAAAACCAAAAAACCTTGTAATCGCGATATCTCGAGGTAGGGGTGACCGACACTTTTCATATTTGGTATGTAGATTTGTCATGTTGAGAGGAAGAGCCCTGTTGTTTTTGGTGAAGGTGAAAGGTCACTTGGGGTCACCGGAGTTAAAAAGCCGTAAAGCTTGTTAATCACGATATCTCAAGATAGGAATGACAGACACTTTTCATATTTGGTATATAGACTTGTTATGTTGAGAGAAAGAATCCTATTGTTTTTGGTGGAGGTCAAAGGTCATTTGAGGTCACTAGAGGTCAAAGACTGAAAACCTTGAAATCGCCATATGTCAAGATGGGAATAGCCTATATAGATTTGTCATGTTGAGAGGAAGAATCCTATTGTTTTTGGTAGAGGTCAAAGGTCATCTGAGGTCACCAGAGGTTAAACTGCAAAAACCTTGTAAATGGCTTGTAAACACGATATCTCCAGATAGCAATGACCGACACTTTTCTTATTTGGTACATAGATTTGTCATGTTGACAGGAAGAAGCCTTTTGTTTTTGTTGAAGGTCAAAGGTCATTTGAGATCACTGGAGGTAAAAAGCTGAAAAGCTCATAATCATGATATCTCAAGATAGGAATGACTGACACTTTTCATATTTGGTATATAGATTTGTCATGATGTAAGGAAGAACCCTATTGTTTTTGGTGGAGGTCAAAGGTCATCTTGGGTTACCAAACGTCAAAAAGCAAAATTTCCCAAGATTTCCCAAGATTGTAATCTAGCATCACTGGGGTCAAAAGCAACATTTCCCAAGAATTCCCAAGATTGTTATGTGGGGTCACCAGAGGTCAAAAAGCAAAAATTCCCAAGATTGTTATATGGGGTCACCAGAGGTCAAAAAGCAAAATATCCCAAGAATTCCCAAGATTGCAATCTGGCGTCACTGGGGTCAAAAATCAACATTTCCCAAGAATTCCCAAGATCATCATCTCGAGTTATCAGAGGCCAAAAAGCAAAAGCAAAATTTCTCAAGAATTCCCAAGGTTGTTATATGGGGTCACCAGAGGTCAAAAAGCAAAATATCCCAAGATCATGATATGGGGTCACCAGAGGTCAAAAAGTGAAATTTCCCAAGAATTCCCAAGATAGTCATCAGGAGTCACCAGAGGTCAAACAGCAAACTATCCCAAGTATTCCTAAGATCGTCATCTAGGGTCACCAGAGGTCAAAAAGCAAAATTTTCCAAGAATTTTCAAGATCCAAGATCCATTGGAGTTGAATCCCTTTCAAGACACTTCAGATTTTCTTTTTTGTTATATTTGGTGGGTTTCAAGGGTCATTCGAGGTCAGCAGAGGTCAAATTGTTAAAACATAAAATGATGTAGTCAAGAAAGATTAATTTGAGGGATAAACCTCAGTGCAACAAAGCATCCCCATTCGGCAAGGAATCACTAAGCCTTTGGGCTTTCTGGTTTGCATTTTACTAATGTTGGGAAAGATGTATTTGTTTTGATTATGTGTTTCCTGCAATCACACCATACAGTGATGTACACAGGGTTTTGCAGGGGTGGAGAAGAGCCGACCCCAAAGTTTGCCCGGGTTTGAGCTACTGCACCATTGGTGCTCTAGTTTTTTTCTGCCATTGTGGTTTCAGTAACCAGGCTCTGCTACCATGAAAGGCTATTCAAAGGGAACCATCAATAGATTCACACTAGTGTCCTATAATCTCTGGCTGCTGACACAAATATTAAAACCCCACCAGATCTGTTAGGGGAGATGAAGAAACAAACATAAATGTAAAATGCAAATCATAAACAGATAACAGTGTATGGGTGCACTCACCAACATGACCTTAGCGGGTACCGGGGCAGCCGGCAAGAGCTCTGCTCTGGCACGTCTTTCCTAGCTCACACGGGGTTCGAAACTGGCGTAGCTGCCCGACAATTCGGCCACTGACATGAAGAATCACGCGTGGCTGCATGTGCCTGCCTTGGAGCGCAGCCTGCCCTCAAGCACGTACGTCTACTCCCCTCGTTCGTGGGCAGCTTCGCTGCTGGAAAATTCCCTTGCATTCCCTACCGGGTCCTTTCCTAGTACCCCGTAAGGCATTGAGTGTGCGTACTGTGTGGGTGTGTGCGTGTGTATGTGACGCTAAGCTTGTAAACATATCTCAAGGTAGCAATGTTCGACACTTTTCATATTTGATATATAGATTTGTAATGTTGAGAGGAAGAACCCTATTGTTGTTGGTGGAGGTCAAAGGTCATTTGAGGTCACCAGAGGTCAAAAACCGAAACCTCGTAAACATGATATCTCAAGATAGCAATGACTGACACTTTTCATATTTTGTATATAGATTTGTCATGTCTAGAGGAAGAACGCTATTGTTTTCGTTAAGGGTCAAAGGTCATTTAAAGTCACCGGAGGTTAAACTGCGAAAACCTTGAAAATGGCTTGTAAACACGATATCTCAAGATAGCAGTGACCGAAACTTTTCATATATGGTATATGGATTCGTCATGTTAAGAGAAAGAACCCTATTGTTTTTGATGCAGGTGAAAGGCCATTTGAGGTCACCAGAGGTCAAAGACGGAAAACCTTGTTATTGCAATATCTCAAGGTAGGAGTGACCGACACTTCATATATGGTACAGTATAAAAATTTGTTATGTTGAGAGGAATAACCCTATTGTTTTTTGTAGAGGTCAAAGGTCATCTGAGGTCACTGGAGGCTAAATTGCAAAAACCTTGTAAATGGCTTGTAATCACTATATCTCAAGTTAGCAATGACAGACACTTTTCATATTTGGTATATAGATTTGTTATGTTGAAAGGAAGAACCTTATTGTTTTTGGTGAAAGTCAAAGGTCATTTGGGGTCACTGGAGCTAAAAAACCGAAAAACTTGTAACCACAATATCTCAAGGTAGGAATGAAGGATAATTTTTATATTTGGTATATAGATTTGCCATGATGTAAGGAAGAACCCTATTGTTTTTGGTGGAGGTCAAAGGTCATCTGGGGTCACAAGAAGCCAAACAGCAAATTTCCCAAAAATTCCAAAGATTGTTATCTGGGGTCACCGGGCTCAAAAGTAACATTTCCCAAGAATTTGAAAGACTTACATATATGGGGTTTCCAGAGGAGGTCAAAAAGCAAAATTTCCCAAGAATTCTCAAGATCGTCATCTGGGTCACTAAAGGTCAAAAAGCAAAATTTCCCAAGAATTTCCAAGATCGCATCTGGGGTCACCACAGATCAAAAAGCAAAATCTCCCAAGAATTTTTAAGATCTAAGATCCATTGGAGTTGAATCCCTTTCAAGACACTTCTGTTTTTCCTTTTTTGTTATATTTGGTGGGGTTCAGAGGTCATGTGAGGTCAGCAGAGGTCAAATTGTTAAAATGTAAAATGATGTAGTCAAGAAAGATAAATTTGAGGGATAAACCTCAGTGCAACAAAGCATCCCCATTTGGCAAGGAATCACTATAAGCCTTTGGGCTTTCTGGTTTAGTGGGCAACTGCCGATACAGCACGTACACGGTGTAAAATGTTTTTTCAAACTGTCTCTGTAGCATTGGTTTTAGCAGTTGTTTATCTCTTTCTATTTTTAGCAAAATCCGTCATGGATCAAGTCACACATGCACATGAGAGAGTGTATCCGTTTTACAGAAATACCTGGGGCTACGTAAGTCAAACATTCAGTTGTTCTTATCCATTGCATTGAGGTTTGAATGGCAAAGACCTATATTGGATTCAAAAGAAGAATTAAGGCTTAAATTAGGTTTTGATTTGTTAGACAGGGACTATGTAAGTATAGTGCTGTAGATAATGCAGTTCAAATTCATGGCTTCAAAGTAGGAGCATTTGTCAGGGTGAACAGAGGAGTATAGGGCTGCCTTTGTAGACCACTGTTAGGGAATGGAATGACCTGAATTCTTATTTTAACAAAGCACCGGCAATCACCTTGAAAATTGAACAGAGGATGATCTACATCGCCCTTCCTTACCTCTTATTTACCAGACTGTGGAATATGTGGAGTTATTGATATTGCTATTGAAAGAAATCTTAAGATAGTGAGCAGCAATATAAGATCATTGGGAATATGATGCACCAGGGAATGATGCAACTCCCTGGATGCAAATACAGTTCAGTGCAGTGCAGTGCACAGTTTTTCATAAAGTTCTGTATTTATTACCTTTAGACCAGATGATCCTAGATGTCAGTGTGGGAAAAAGAAATCCAATCACGAGGAGAGATACCACACCAACCTTCATCGTAGTGCAAAGTGGAAGGTGGAAACTCACACCCAGGTCAGCCCCACCAATGCATATGGTGAGATTGAATTCATGGGCTGGTCTGGCCAGGGACAGAAAAAAATGTTGAGGAAGGTGAGTTGAAACTAAGAGCTCAGTTTTATCAAAGATGCAGTAAATGAATTTATGACTGCTTCACATTATACAACATAGTACTTGGAAATAAGGGGAAAATCGAGCCTGCGGGGGACGATGAATGGGTGCAAGGTGCAAGCCAAATGAATGACCATGATAGAGCAGTGTTCTGTTAATGTCTTTAGTTTATTTCTCGTACTTAGACCAAACGGTCTCAACCAACAGCCTTACCAAACAATAAACAACTAAACGAAGTGGTCCAGAGCTACCGATAGTCCACTGTGCTACATCTGGCTCAAACATGACACAAATCCACCATCGTTTCCCAAAAGAGGAAATGGACCCTCAGAATGAACTCTAACAGCCAGCTGGCAGGCAACACTTCTGCTTCTCTCAAGTGCTTGATGAGAAGTGAACAATGGGTGCAAGCATGTAGTGTTGTAATGAGTCACCTTTAGGTCAAGTCACAAGTCAGTAAAGTCAAGTCATTCGTCACATTTCCCAAGTCAAGTCAAGCCCATTTTCAAGTCAAGTCAAAACAAAAGCCAAGTCAATTCAGACATTTTGGTGGAGTCAACTTGAGTCAGTTGGTGGTACGTATCTACAAGTCAATGCAAGTCACACTATCACATAATCATAACAAATTTAGGACTGGTATTTCTTCTTTGGTGTGGCCTGGAGACAACTAGTTCCTTTCTGCCTCTTGAGTCTTCTGAAGCAGGGAGGTGTTAGGACATAACACTTCCCTGCTGTCACTGACTGTAATCTCCTTCTATTCTATGCCACAGGTGCATTGTTTTCACATAACTTTGCATGCAATTTACCACATAACTTAACATGCTCATACAAAGGTACCACTGTCACGTAACTTGCACCCAATGCACGAATGCTAAAACTACTCAAGCAAATAATATTAAGGTATATCTGCTGTGAATATCGATTATAAGTACTGTGAACTTGATGCAGTTGCTGGTAAGCTCCACTGCTGCTTGATTCGTCATGGTTATCTGTACTGTGAATGTTCACCATAAGTTTGACACAAAAACTGATTAAGACTATTTTACATTTTTCTCAGAGTGTATTCCACTTTTAAGTTTCAGTGCATAGTTGCATACTACCAACATTGGTCTGAATGTACAGTAAAATAGACCACCAATGGTGGAAACTTTGACTTTGGTGCATCCAGGATTTCAAGCACAAAAAGGACGGAGGTGGGCTAACTCCATAAGGGCAAATCTCGCACCTACGAGCGCCAGTTGTACGAAGCCTCCAAACAGGGGTGGTCTTAGGAAAAAAAGTTGAAATTTATACACTTGAATGGTATTTCTGACATCTGGCAATTAAAATAAGAGCATATTGTGAAGAAGTTTTTGGGACCATGTAAAAAAGGTAAAAAGTGGTGTCAAAAAAGGTGGCTACAGCTAGGAAAATCCCCTCTGCATGAAGACGACAGTTCCTTTACGACTATGGTAACCACATACCCGCTCGCCTCGGGGATTTCGACGGGTACCCTGGAACACGATCAATTACCACCTGCAGCAGCAAGTTCCCAAAAGATAAACAAAGATATGATACCTAACACACAAATAACTGCTCTGCTAGCTAAAGCAAACAATCTTCCAGGCTTCTGGAGTTCTATAGTACAGAGCCGTGTGACTCCACTTCCTATCGGCCATGTACACACTAAACAGACCTTTACTGCAGTAAATAAACTACCGCTAGTTGTTGTGTGGGGAAATCGTGTGAGATTCATTAAGATTTGCCTTTAAGAAGGCAATTTATTTGAGATGGGTTTTTCACAAATTTTTAGCTACTTCTAAACTGCAGGTCCATAGCCGGACAAGGCACTGAAGGAGCGAGACAATTTCCAGGCCAGGCGAAACTAGTCACTGAACGTGACCGTATAATCTGCTCCTATGGTCACTTCTTACTACAGTCACTGGCCCGCATGTACAAAATTTCAACTATTTAAGCCAAAACAAGAAAATTGGTTCTAAAATGCAGTAATATGATTCGCTTGACAATTTTACAAGAACACAATGCTTCCAGCCCTTCTTCAATACTGTGGTTACTTTCTTACGTGTTTAAAACTACCAACTTCATGGCAAAAACCACGAAAAGACCTTCGTTTTTTGGCCTTAGAACCTGTTCAAGCAACCCAGGTCAGGTGACAACAGTGTTTCCACTTGTCCCGATATTTGGGAAATTTGGACAGACAATCTGCCACAGTTTTGGGAAACATTTTGTAAAGTTCGGGTAATAGAGAGGAGATCGTTATAATTACCCAACAGTGACTACGTTAGACTAAAACCCGTTGCATTAGCACCAGTGAATTTGGGAGAAATGGTCCTGGATCCCAGGAACTTTATTTACGTAAATCAGGAAATCCATTTCTAAAATATGGAAACAGTGCATGACAAATCAGCTGCGCTGTTTTCAAAAGTATCTACATTGGACTAATGTTGTGTTCGAATTTATCGAGCTAAACTTTACCATTTAGACATCTTAGTTTTAAGAGAGACTTATGGGGTAGGTGGATTTGATGCCAGAGATCATCTGTGGAAAATTTGGTGAGAAAAAGTAACTTTTTGGGGTTGACGATCTTGGCCGAGGTCAGCAAATGAGTCAGAATTTTGTGTGTACCGGGTAAGGGTCCAGAAATGGAGTGTATAGTATAGGAACGTAATGCTGGGTCCTGTTCAAGGGCTAGGCAAAACATGTTTTAGGGGCCGAGAACTTGTACTAAAATACATTAAGGCAATGGTAATTTTTAATTTTCTAGAGGGTGAAACATTTTTCAGGGGGCCCGCGTGTGCCCCTCCCCCTTGGCTAAGGACTTGTCTAAATGACATATTTGTCGAAAGAAAATAACAGTGTTTAAGTCAGGGTTCTAGCCCACGCCAGCCGGCAACGACCGGCTGTAACTGGCACTGATGCTTGCCGACTGGCATGAAGAGCGAATGGCCAGACTACCGGCCAGCACAAAATTCAATAAAGTTTCCACAGAAAATGTCTGACAATTTATGGAGGTATATATTATTGCAATATAAAACAACCCAAATTTTTGTCATTTGATGAAAAATGTAGCATTTGCCAGTACATTTGTAACTTCACGGCTGAGACACCTGATGTTAAGTAGAGCCCTCACTGAACAATTATTGAAACAATACGCTGAAGCATCGTTTCAATAATAATCGTAACCTTTGCATTTATACTTTCCTGGTTTGCCACCCATTGCAAAATGTTCAAGATTTTGCATCTCAGTTTAGTGCAATTTCGGTGAAATGTATGTTAAACACGTATTGGAAGGCTATTGGACATTATTTGGACAATTCTAACTTGGTGACATTTTGAAGACGGTACAGTTCTCACCTCGGAAACTTTCGCTTGTACAATCCATCCCCAGCAAAAGGCTTGTGTGAAAACATTATAGCCATTTACTGCCCCTCAATGGCATCCCCTTCAAGTTGATTGCTTAACAAGAGAAGGGTTAACCTTTGGGTAGTGCTTCTTCAGGAGGTAGTCAAGAACAACTTCTGGTTTGTATCCTGAACAAATAATTACACGCAAATGTCGAAAAATCTGATCAGTATTTTAAATCGATGCAGTACTTGAAAGCAAAGACAATATTCGAAAGGAAACTGAATAGTTTTAAGCAACCACGACAACGAAATACGCTCCCTCCACAGTTGTCAGCTATAGTCACTGCCTACGTAGCAGACTGTACGTCATATCCCTGTTCAGTCACATGTTTAGGAAGCTTCAAAAAGAAGATGAACAAACAGAGTCCACTCTGCGGGTTACTACAGTATTTTCATGGTTCGGATTACCGTGTGCGAATACATGAGAAGTCGAAGCACAAGCATGAGTTGAATCACCATTTCACGCACAATTGCAATTGAAAGTGATGACTCACCACATCTGCAGCTGCAGAAGAGTAGAAACAGCCTTTTCTCTTTCACATGCTGTTCTCCCCCAGATTGCGGAGAGAATCCTTTGCTAACGTGTTGCGTGTGTAGGACTCTGTCCTTAGTATAATACACTAGCACAATAGCGATTGTATACTGTGGCCGTTGGCGTGCATTTTTGCAGGGAGGAGGTTACAGACAAACAGCCCATTTCCTGTAAGACCGTGCAAGGCCGCTTTTGTAACTTGAAACCATCCTGCGGTCAGTTTTGTTTGCTTTAGTCCGAGAATGTACAGCTATCTGAGAACGTAACGTTCAAGTCTCAATGTGGGCTCATTTTGGCATGACTAGCGAAACTGCAAACAATGCATAACTTTGTGTAGGTTTAGTCAGCACTGGTCAACACTCAACACTTCGCTTTATGTAAAAGTTGTGTTGCGAACAAGTGAAAACGATGCCCTGACAACTCCCTGACTACAATGAGCCCTTTGTTTTTATGTTGGTACATTGGCTGCAAAGATTTTCGTTTGGCCACCAATTTCGTGCATGAAATACACAGCAAAACTGAATGCCAAATGATTTCAGTTGGTGTTTTCCTAAAATTTCTTTGACCTGCACCAGGTCAAAATGCCAAACATGTTTGCACCGGACAGAATCGATTGCTTCGGAGGAAGAGAAGGTTTATTTTGGATTTTCTCCCACATAAGTTGATGAAATGTAATTTACAGAGCAGATTACTGACAAAATTTAAAAGCAACTGAGATCAGAGAATGTTTTATTTTTTGCTCCATCAGGAGTTACTCCTCCCAAAAGAGAATGGTCATTATTCATTATTCAATTAAAATTACCCCCTAAAAACATAGTTTTTCGTCATTTTGATTACTTCTTTACAAGCTATAAGAATTAAGAACCGCAAACAACTGTGCAAGGGTTCGGGCACAAATATCATAATCCCCAGAAGAAGATAGGTTTTATGGCCAAACATTGGAAAAGAAGCTCTAGGGACTTCATATAACTATCGATCAACACAAAATTTTAGTGGCCAAATTTCCTTGAGACGATCCACATCCTCTGCAAATTTCAGATCCGTAGCTTTTACATCGACTGAGAAAACGCAATTGGAAGGTGAAAATCTCTGACCCGCTCGCCAAAACTGCTGTTTCCGATCACATTACTTCCACTAGTCTTCATACACATATCTGAATGAGCTAAATCTAAAATTCGATATTATAGCAATAAGTGAGACTTGGTTAAATTTGGATTCGAATACTGCTCTTTATGAACTTGATGGATATGATATGTTTCATGTTGATCGTAGCAACAGAAGGGGTGGTGGAGTTGCTGTATATGTCAAGAATAGCTTAAACATACAAGGTTATTGATAAAATGTGTACAGAAATCAATGATGTTTTAGAATTTGTTTCAATCGAAATTTGTGTGAAGAACAAGAAAAATGTAATTGTAAGCTGCTTATACAGACAGCCAGGTTCTTCAATTGAAACACTCACCGATCATATTGAAAAAATGTATAGAAACAAGAAGTCTGACATTTGTTTATGTGGTGACTTTAATGTTAATCTCCTTAATTATGGCAGTGAAACTGGTACTAGAGATTTTGTAGATACTTTGTTTAGCTTAGGTTTTTTCCCCCTTATTGATAGACCAACTCGTATAACTGATCATTCTGCTTCATTAATCGATAATATTTTCACAAATGTTATTAATACTGACTTAAAAAGTGGATTGCTTATTAACGATATTAGCGACCATCTTCCCGTGTTTAGTATTACTGATTACAGCATATACATGAGAAATGTGCATGGGTTTGTTTATAATAGGAGGTTGGATGAAGGTTCTTTGTCTTCCTCTTATCAAAGTTTAAACCAGGTTAGTTGGGATATGGTTTATGCAGAAGATGATGTACAGTACATAAAGCTAAATGACCTTTTTATTGATATTATAATGAAGTTATATAATGAATGTTGTCCAGTTAGAAAGATGTCCATCAAAGCAATAAAAAGTGATAGAGCATGGGTCAGGAAGGGGTTGAAAAATGCTTGTAAAAAGAAAAAGACATTGTACATGAAATTTCTCAAAAACAGAACTTCAGAAAGTGAGCAAAGGTATAAAACATATAAGAATAAATTAAATTCTGGTTTAAAATTTTGCAAAAGGGAGTATTTTACAAATCTTTTAGAGGGCCAGAAAAATAACATGAAAGGAACATGGAAAGTTTTAAACGATATTATAAGAAAAAAGTATCAAAAACAGATTGTTTTCCCAGAGGTATTTAAGGATAACAATAAAGAAATTAAAGGCAAAGATACTGTATTTCCAATGGTTTCAACACCTTTTTCACAAATATTGGCCAAAGCCATACCGAAACAAATGAAATCTGTGCTTGATTTTTTAGGTGGCAGGAATATTAATTCCATGTTCCTAGCAGACACAAATGAGGCTGGAATTTTGGAGGTTGTGAGAGGTTTAAGTAAGAAAACCTCACTTGATTATAATGGTATGAGCATGACATTGATCAAAAATATCATACCATATGTTATACAACCATTTACATATATTTGCAAGAAATCTTTTACAAAAGGTATCTTTCTGGAAAGCATGAAGGTGGCAAAAGTTATTCCATTTTTCAAGTGTGGTGAAAAAGACATTTTCACAAATTATAGGCCAGTATCTTTATTACCGCAATTTTCCAAGATACTTGAAAAGGTGTTTGATAAAAGGTTGGATGGCTTTATAACCAGACATAATTTACTCAGTGAGAGTCAGTATAGTTTTAGACCAGGTCGTTCTACATCCTTGGCATTATTAGAGTTAACTGAAGAAATATCTACATCGTTAGATAATAAGAAATCATCCATTGGAGTTTTATTGATCTCAAAAAACCATTTGACACTATAGATCATCAATCATTATTAAAAAAGTTAGATAATTACGGATGCCAATAGAAAGCAATATGTTCATTTCAATGGCATCAACTCAGACTTAAGTAATGTTACATGCGGAGTCCCACAGGGCTCAATTCTTGGACCGAAACTTTTTTTCTTATATATTATGTAACGTATATGTGTAACGTACATATGTAACGTATCAAATTTATTAAATTTTGTAATATTCGCTGACGATACGAACTAGTGTTCGACCGATTATGCCATAATCGGTAATCACCGATTACCGATTATTCAATTACACAATCGGGCCGATGCCGATTACCGATCACCGATTATTTACATGTATAGAAGGTCATGTTTTCTCGCCGTCAGTCGCATATTTCAAACTTTGTTCACACGCCATAACATAACCTTCACACTAGAGATGAACGATTAATTACAGTACACCACGTTCCACGAATGGAGTATTGTTTTTTGAAGGATTTCCTCTCGAAATACTAAGATAAAAATCAACCATAAATACATGCTTTCGTACGATGTCACAGGCTTAAAGTTAACCAGTCTGTCGGCTTACATACGGCTCTGCCTACAGTAGTTCTATACACCGATCATGTCGGAAGATTCCGTGTAAAGGTCTGTACTGGACTGTAGTAGTGCTATATAGTAGCCTATCCACCCCAGTTTTAAGCAAAACTGGCCTTAAGGGCCACTAAACATTCTACTTAATTTACTTGATTTACTCATCTCATGGTTCCTTAACGATATGGTTATATATTTTTTAAACCCTTTTTAAAGCTTCTTGCCCAACACTTACGTCTTAAATATGTTAGATTCTCCAAATGAAATGTAAAACTAATTCCCGATAAATTCCCGTAATCGAAAAACTGTTGCCATTCCATCGTGAATTTAACACGGGCCCGTTTCCCTTCGTTCATCAGGAGCACAGAGTAGTTCATGACCAACGTGCTACGTAAAAAGCGTGGGCAATGCACTTAGCTTGAATTATGTATTACACACTGTACTGGTGTGCTTCGAAGGTGAACTTCAACTTCGCAAGAACTGTACGGCAATTACGTGTGCGCATGTGCAGGTCATAGGTAATTAAAAACTTAACGAAAGGAATGTGGGAAGTGGCATAATTTATGCAGGATAATGAGCCTCGAGTTTCCAAAGTTGCTACAGTACGTATGTGCACCAAATGTGTATCGATGATGTGGTTAGCACTGAAACTTGAAAAAAAGTAGCACGAAGTCATTTCTTCCTGTAGTACAATTTGTATGCATATTGTGGCATGTTCCGTGGCATACACACCTTCTAGGTAATACCGTGTGCCCTTTCACGCACCAGAATTTTGCTGCACTAGAGTTACGGCAACAATTACGATGATCGATCGCTATCATTTGGAGAGCTTAAAATGTTGCAAGTTTTGTGAGTATCAGAGCTGATATTTTGGGCGGGAACTTAAAGAAATGCGTGTTTTGGTGAATTGTAAAGATTTTTGCAGAAACTTTGAAGTGTATTTTAGCCCTGTTTCCATTTTTCAAATAATCGGTGATGGTAATCGGTTGAATGGCAAAATTTTACCGATGCCGATTATTTACCGATTGTGCGATAATCGGCCCGATGCCGATTATCTAACAGATGATCGGTCGAACACTAATACGAACATTTTTTGTTTTCACGAGGACATCAAATATCTGTGTGAACAAGTCAGTATTGAACTTCAAAAACTGAGTGTATGGTTTGCAGTGAACACATTATCTCTGAATGTTACTAAAACTAATTATATGGTTTTCTCCAATCGGCCGTTACTCTAGATGACGTCAAGATACAAAGGGTGTATGTTTCCAAATTTCTTGGTGTATTGATTGACCACAAGCTAATGTGGAAAGAGCACATTCTAAATTTATCAAGAAAACTTTCTAAAAGCATTGCACTCAATACGGAAAGTCAGTAGCGATTTTAAATAGAAATGCACTGAACATTTTATATTGGACAATTTTTTATCCGTACCTCAATTATTGTGCAGAAGTATGGGGGAATATGTATAAATCAAATATATCTATCTTATTTCTAAAACAGAAAAAGGATATACGTTTAATTTGTAATGCTAAATATTTGGACCATACCTCGGTACTTTTTCAGAATTTACAAATTTTGAGACTAGATCAAATCATTGATTTCAAAACTGCTCTGGTTATGTTTAAAGCTTTTCATAGTCTGTTACCAAAACCTTTACAAAATCGTTTCCATTTAAAATCAAGTGAACACTACTATACTCGACAAAAGGATACCTTTATGCAAAAATTAGTTAGAACAAGACAAAAACAATTTTGTATTTCATTTTCAGGAGTGAAACTCTGGAACTCACTTGATGACGGCCTAAAAAATTCTAAAATGATTAATTCATTTAAGAAAAAGTATATAAATGTAAGTTATTGGCAACTTAGAGATGGATTGTGCTAGTTTCGTTTGCATTGTTACTATCTGTATGGACTTCATTGTCTATTGTGTGATTCCTGTTAACTTAACTATTTCTGTTTTGGGGAGGAGGGAGGGTTAAACAAGTTTCTTGTCAAAATGTTGCAGGTATTTAGTATGTATTTCCATCAGCAGCTCATTCAGTTCATAATTTCACATTTCTTTAGGAGAAAACGATTTATAAGTATTGCACTTCTGCTTTTCTCCTTTTCCATACAACCATTTGTAAATTATCATTATATCAAATGTAAATCTTTCGATTTTGAAGTTGGTGGAAATAAATTGTTAAACTGTAAACTGTAACTGATTGAAAAGGTGGCCATAATTTTGGTTTCTTTTTGGAGTTAGTTAAAAATTGTTCATCATTTTGAGTTTCCTGAATGAAATTTGGATGGTGTACTTTCATTTCATTTTTGTGTATTTTTTCCCCCTCATGTATTTTCCTGCCATTTCAATGTTGTATATGTAAATAAGAGGTAAAGTGTCAGGGCTTAGAAATTCCAAAACCACGCAGCTTGGTGATTCTCCCATTTACTCCCCGACATGTATGAAAGCCTCATTTACCACAGTGTGCATCAAAATTAGAACATCTTACCTGAGAGTAAAGCTAAAGCAGCAAAATTACCTTGTGGCAGTTCCTCACAATGTTATAGCCATTTGATAAAATGAAAGGAATGGGAGTGGGGGTCTTGTTCTTCCAAATTCTTTCACCCCTCTTTCTTAACCCTATCTTATTTCACATTCCTCCCCCTTTCCACACACCCCCTTGCACTCCAAGAGCATAATTTAAGTCAAGAATTATGTTTGCTGCCTTGCATAGTATGACAGTGAATAATGTACAACTGTTTGGCTTCCTTTTATAACAGTTATTAATGTGGATTACTTTTTCTATTTTGGTCTTCAGTTTGTTCGTGTTGAACATAATACTCCTCCAAAGAAACTCCTTCACCTGATTCAGAAGCAGTGGAACCTTGGTCAAACAAAACTTCTCATTTCAGTGACTGGGGGTGCCGTCGATTTTCTCAATAGCCGTCTCAAAGATGTACTCAGGAAAGGTCTGATTAAGGCTGCTTTAAGCACAGGTAATGATGATCGGAAAGAAACCATGAAATGTCAAGTGAAACTCGTTTGTCATGTCATATAGCACTGTGCAGGACTGAAGGCAGTCCTTTGGTAAAATGTGTTGCAAGTTTCTTGCAGGGGTCCACCTCAGTTGTGTTTGTGTTGAACATTAAAATGTTGTTGGACAGATGGAGGGAATATTCTGACTAAGTATGATTATATGTAAAGGTATTTTGCTGAAGAGGGAGTTGCATTTAGTGATTGCAGTTGTAAAGTACAGAAGGAAAGTTTACTACAGTTCATAGAACAGACATATCTTATGCATATGACATCACAGAACAAAAAGTGCGCCCTTCAATTGAGGCAAGTAGGTATCATTGCAACTTACACCACCAAATGCAGAAAGCTTATTTGTGCACTGGTCAGATAAATGCAAAGTTTTCCTCGAGCATGTGTGAAGTCTGTGTTGGGCATGCAGTGCGCTTCATTGCTTTACTTCCAAAGTGACGTTGTGTGACGTCAGTGCATAAGGTCTATAGGCCAGGAACAGTTACCCGATTCTACTTCAAAGGCCAACTCTAGCTGAAAAGCTGAGTATTTATTCCAATTTTTTGGGAAGTTGCAACTCTTGTGGAACTTTCAATACCGTCAAGAACATACACAAAAATCATATTTTTGTTTTTTCAATCGTTTGCTGTTATTTTCATCTGTAAGTTTTAAGTGTAGTAATAACTGCCTCTCTTAGCTCTTTCCATCACTTCAACTATATGGAAAAATTCTCTGCTGTCACCAGTTCAGCATTTCAGTCATAGAAAACTCTTTGGTGTAGGCCTGTTGGTTTATTAACAGTTATAAATATGCTAGTAGTGTACACTTGACTGCTGTTGTATATGTGCCTGCAGCAGCTATGACATCTTAGAAAAGAATGCAAGTTAGATTTGCAACTTCATTCAGAGTCATCCCTCCTAATTACCTGTGGGTACCCAGCTCCACAAAAAATTGAAGTCGCCCAAGAGCATATTGCAGAAGCAGCTCCATTGTACTCCTGTGATACTGCCAAAAATGATCACAATTTTTTGACATCTTTTGTTTCCATTTTACCAGATAATTGCTGAGTACTTTCAACAAATGACATAGTGTGTTGTATCTTTTCTCTCTTACTCAGGTGGTGCTTGGATCATTACTGGAGGTTCGAATAGTGGTGTCATGAAGTATGTTGGTGAAGCTGTCAGAGACTATGCCATTGCTGCAGGAGGGAATACAGCTACCAATATCATTGCCATTGGCATTGCATCATGGGGTGTGTTGGATCAGCAAGAAGAACTGATTCACCCTGAGGTATAGCTTCAAAACAATGCACAGAATAGAAAATTGGTGAAATAAGATTTAGCCTTCACAGGTTACCCCCTTTACATAAAAAGAATTAACCCCATGATCTCTCCTTAGCAGACCGCTGGGTTTTCTTGTCAATGAAGCTCATCATCAGGAGGAGATCTCTCCCAGGGTCTTCTAAACCAGGTCTTTGATTAGCATCTGATGCTTTTCAACCATTTAACCAAATGAAGTAATAATATAATAATTTAGGATCTTGAAGGGCAATTGTTTTACGATGCTAAACGACCACAGATGTGGAAGAAGTCTATAACTCATGAATTACAACTTCACGTCGTGTGGCAACCAACTCACAATTTATATCACATTAGGTTCTTTCAAAGGCCAGTTCAAGATGGGAAAACCATAGATTTATCTTGGATAAAAAACCCATCTTACTTTGACCTGGCTGTGGATGGAAGCCCGAGCCCCCTGGCTGCTAAACCTTATCACATCAAATGCCCTGTCTTTATCCACTTTCTTAAAGCATATCATGGTTTGAATTGTTCTGTCAAGTCAATTATTGCAGAATTTTTGGGAAAGTGTCATTCAGTATACTCATTTTACAGCAGAGACACTGGGATTTCAAAAGTTTCAAAAGTATCCATTTAACTTCTTTCTCATGAGTTTATCCCACTTATAGATAAACTCTAGATATCATGCAGTATTTAGTGAGATTTGACAGTACGTGTAATTTATAAATAAACCTATAGTTCTTACATTTTTCAACAGTGAACTGTATTATGTTGAGCATCATGCTAAAAACTTCACAAGCTTTCACCCTTTGCAATTAAATTATATGCAAGACTGTGATGAATTGCATTACTGACTAGCATGCCATTTCTGTTTCATACCAATGCAGGGGAGATGGCCAGCAATTTACCGTATGGATAATCCAAAGCCTAAGGGGCTTCGTCTAGATCCCAACCACACCCACTTTATTCTGGTGGATAATGGCACGACTGGCCATTTTGGAGTTGAGATCAAATTGAGAAGCAAACTGGAGAAGGTACTATCAGAGCAGAAAATTACTACAGGCAGTGGTAAGACAGAGTGATGCAATTATTTAAGTGCTGCATTACATTGTTTCGTGATCATGGAAGGAGGTGGGATTGGCAGGGGGTGGGATTGGTAGGGGGTAGTGGTGAGGAGGGATATGTGAGGGAAAAGGTATACAGAATGATAGGAGGGTAACAAATGTCACACAAATGGCCTTAGGGGGATAAGTGGAAGAGCTGGTGGGAGGTTGAGGTGGGTGCAGATGGGTTTTGGGGGTGGGGGTGGGGCTGGCCTGGGAATAGGGTAAGATGGAAGAAAGGAAAAGGGTATCCTGCATGTGAGAACATTTAAGGGTAGAATTAAGATACAGTTAACTGAGAAAGCATGTCAACACCTTGCTTAATTGCATCATGTGTGACCAGTCAAAAAAGTTGTACCCCTCTCCTTCCTGTTTCAGATGAGCGACTGAATGCGTCCCCTGTTTGTGTGGTAGTTGAAGGTGGTCCTATGACTGTCCACACAGTCTACGAGGCTATCCAAAATGGTACCCCTTCTTTGATCATAGCAGGAACTGGGAGGGCAGCAGACATTTTAGCGTATGCCTTCAAGATGGCAAGAAGTGTTACTAAGAAGATCCGGGGCAAAAATGGGACCATTTGTGAGGAGTAAGTATACCTGGGTGTGCTGTGGTTATTGATTCCTTGCTGAAGGCCGAAGGAATCTATGCAGTGGTGATGTCTTGTGTGTGCGTGTAATTGTGTATGTATGTGATGCTTTGCTTGTAAACACACTATCTCAAGAAGGGTAACCTTGAGGGATCTCATACTTGGTATGTAGATTGCCTATATTGAGTAGATGATCCCTATTGTTTTTGGTGAAATTCAGAGGTCATTTGGAGTCACCAGAGGTCAAAAGGTCAAAACCTTGGATATTGCTCATAAACGCTGTCTCAAGATGTGTGACATCAAGGAATCTCATACTTGGCATATGCATGGCACATATTAGAAAGATGATCCGTATTGTTTTTAGTTGAGGTCAAAGGTCATTTGGGATCACCAGAGGTCAAAAGGGTTAAAACCTTTTAAATACTATATCTCAACTTCTCAAGCAGGGAACTTTGATGAATCTCATACTTAGCATGTGGATGGCCCATTGAGTAAATGATCACTTTTGTTTTGGTGGAGGTCAAAGGTCATTTGGGGTCATCAGAGGTCAAAAGGTCAAAATCTTTTTACATGATATTTCAAGCAAGGTAACTTTGATGAATCTCATACTAAGTATCAGGAATGAGCTTTTTCCACGAATTTGCGGATTTCATAACTTTTTCCAACATTCGCTACTATACGTTTCCCATAACTGCGGAAAAAATTGTGAAGTTTCTTCGCAGAAGAAAATTGGAACAGCTCAGTGTCTTTAATAAAATGAATTTCCACATATTTTGTGCATAACGCAACACACTGCAGCTGGTATACCACTTTTCCTTATCGTAACCTGTTTTCCTTGCCATAATGGTTCCATGGTCAGATGAACTGCTTAAAAGGAAACAAACAGTCATATCTGTTGACTCCATACCATGTTAATGATGAATTTTGCTCTGGAAAGTGAAATATTTTACCTTTATTGAAACATCAGAGTGCACGCGACAAACACAGCATGTGATAAGTTTCTCACTTGTGGACCACACCCAAGGGTGCACAACACTACAAAATGATTATACTTTCATGAGTGTGCAATCTCAACACCCCCACTTACTCTCATGATACAAAACTATAGTACATTATACAACTGCACCCTCACAAGAATATCCCCATGCTACTGCCCTACATAAAGGATTATAAAATACAGCACTTTAATATCCAAAAATATAGTTTTTGAATTTTTGCAGGTTGAATTTACTTGGTGGTTTTGTAAAGATATCTGCCACCATATTATCAGTGGGGCAGTATTGGGTATTAATTTTACCATCTTCTTGAGCATTATGGATGAAATGATATCTGTTGTCTATAAGCTTTTGATCTTTGCCTGTTGACTGGGTTATTGATTCCTTGCCGTAGGCAGGCAAGGAATCTATGCAGTGGTGATGTAGTGTGTGTGTGTGCACTCACCAACGTGGCCTTAGCAGGTACCGGGGCAGCCGGCGAGAGCTCCGCTCTCGCACGTCTTTCCTAGCTCACATGCGGCTCGAAACTGGCGTAGCTGCCCGAAAATTCGGTCACTGTGAAGAAAAGTCACGCGCGACTGCACGTGTCTGCCTTGGAGCGGAGCCCGCCCTCAAGCATGTCTGTCTACTTGGCTCCTCAAGCAGCTTCGCTGCTGGGAAATTCCCTTGCATTGCCTACGGGGTCCTTTGCCAGTACCCCGTAAGGCATTGAGTGTGCGTGTGTTTGTGTGTGTGTGTATGTGAGTTGTGACGCTGCTTGTAATCGCAATATCTCAAGATAGGAATGACCGACGCTTTTCATATTTGGTATATAGATTTGTCATGGTGAGAGGAAGAACACTATTGTTTTTGGAGGAGGTCAAAGGTCATTTGAGGTTACCAGAGGTCAAAAACCGAAAACCTTGTAATCGCGATATCTCAAGCTAGGGATGACCGACACTTTTCATATTTGGTATATAGATTTGTCATGTTGAGAGGAAGAACCCTATTGTTTTTGGTGAAGGTCAAAGGTCACTAGAGGTAAAAAGCCGAAAAGCTTGTAATCGCGATATCAGCAGATATGGATGACAGACACTTTTCACATTTGCTATATAGGGTCATTTGAGGTCACCAGAGGTCAAAGACCGAGAACCTTGAAATCGTGTTTTGTCAAGATAGGAATGATTTTTATAGATTTGTCATGTTGAGAGCAAGAACTCTATTGTTTTTGGTAGAGGTCAAAAGTCATCTGAGGTCACCAGAGGTTTAACTGCGAAAATCTCGTAAACGGCTTGTAAACACAATATCTCAAGATAGCAATGATCGACACTTTTCATATTTGATACATAGATTTGTCATGTTGAGAGGAAGAACCGTTTTGTTTTTTGGTGAAGGTCAAAGGTCATTTGAGGTCGCTGGAGGTAAAAAGCCAAAGAGCTTGTAATCACGATATCTCAAGATAGGAATGACCGACACTTTTCACATGTGGTATATAGATTTGCCGTGATGTAAGGAAAAACCCTATTGTTTTGGTGGAGGTCAAAGGTCACCTTGGGTTACCAAAGGTCAAAAAACAAAATTTCCCAAGCATTCCCAAGATTGTCATCTGGGGTCACTGGGGTGAAAAAGCAACATATCCCAAGCATTCCCAAGATCGTCATCTGGGGGGTTTTCAGAGGTCAAAAAGCAAAATTTCCAAAGAATTCCAAAGATCGTCATCTGGGGTCACCAAGGGTCAAAAAGCAAAATTCCCAAGAATTCCCAAGATTTATATGGGGTCACCAGAGGTCAAAAAGCAAAATTTCCCAAGAATTCCCAAGTTCATCATCTGGGGTCACTAATGGTCGAAAAGCAAAATTTCCCAAGAATTCCCAAGATCATCATATGGGGTCACCAGAGGTCAAAAAGCAAAATTTCCCAAGAATTCACAAGATCCATTAGAGTTGAATCCCTTTCAAGACACTTCAGATTTTCTTTTTGATTCCTTGCCGAAGGCCGAAGGAATCTATGCGATGGTGATGTCGTGTGTGTGTGTGTATGTGTGTGTGTTTACGTGTGTGTATGTGATGCTTTGCTTGTAAACACGATATCTCAAGAAGGGTAACTCCGAGGGATCTCATACTCAGCATGTAGATTGCCCATATTGAGTAGATGATCCCTATTGTTTTTGGTGGAGGTGAAAGGTCATTTGGGGTCACAGGAGGTCAAAGGGTCAAAACCTTGTAAAAACGATACCTCCAGAAGCGAAACTACGAGGGATGTCATACTTGGCAGGTAGGTTGCCCATAATGATTAGATGATCCCTATTCTTTTTGGTGGAGGTGAAAGGTCATTTGGGGTCACAAGGGGTCAAATAGTAAATATGCTGGAAATTACTTGTAAACACGATATCTCCAGAAGCATAAACGTGAGAGATCGCATACTTACCATGTGGATTGCCCATATTAAGTAGATGAACCATATTATTTTTGGTGGAGGTCAAAGGTCATTTGGGGTCACCAGGGGTCAGAAGGTCAAAACCATGTAGACACTATATCTCAAGAAAGGTAAGTGTGAGGGATCTCATACTTAGCATATAGATTGCTCATATTGAGTAGATGATCCTTATAGTTTTTGGTGGAGGTCAAAGGTCATTTGGGGTCACCAGAGGTCAGAAGGTTGAAACCTTGTAAACACGATATCTCAAGAAGGGTAACTGTAAGGGAACTCATACTTAGCATGTGGATTGCCCATATTGAGTAGACGGTCCCTATCGTTTTTGGTGGAGGTCAAAGGTCATTTGGGGTCACCAGAGGTTAGAAGGTCAAAACCTTGTAAACACGATATCTCAAGAAAGGTAACTGTGAGGGATGTCATACGTAGCAGGTAAGTTGCCCATAGTAAGTAAATGATGCCTATTGTTTTTGGTGGAGGTCAAAGGTCATTTGAAGTCACAATAGATCAAATGGTAAATACCCTGGAAATTGCTTGTAAACATGGTATCTCCAGAAGGATAAATGTGAGGGATGTCATACTTACCATATAGTTTGTCCATATTGAGTAGATGATCCCTATTGTTTTTGGTGGAGGTCAAAGGTCATTGGGGTCATCAGTGGTCAAAAGGTAAAACCTTGTAAACATGATTTCTCAAGAAGGGTCACTGTGAGGGATCTCATACTTAGCATGTGGATTGCCCATATAGAGTAGATGATCCCTATCGTTTTTGGTGGAGGTCAAAGGTCATTTGGGGTCACCAGTGGTCAAAAGGTCAAAACCTTGTAAGCACGATATCTCAAGAAGGGTAACTGTGAGGGATCTCATACGTAGCATGTGGATTGCCCTTATGGAGTAGATGATCCCTATTATTTTTGGTAGAGGTCAAAGGTTATTTGGGGTCACAAGAGGTCAAATGGTAAATACCCTGGAAATTGCTTGTTAACACGATATCTCCAGAAGGATAAATGTGAGGGATGTCATACTTACCATGTGGTTTGCCCATATTGAGTAGATGTTCCCTATTGTTTTTGGTGGAGGTCAAAAGTCATTGGGGTCATCAGTGTTCAAAAGGTAAAACCTTGTAAACATGATATCTCAAGAAGGGTCACTGTGAGGGATCTCATACTTAGCATGTGGATTGCCCATATAGAGTAGATAATCGCTATTGTTTTTGGTGGAGGTCAAAGGTCATTTGGGGTCACCAGTGGTCAAAAAGTCAAAACGTTGTAAACACGATTTCTCTAGAAGGGTAACTGTGAGGGAGCTCATATGTAGCATATGTAAATTGCCCATATAGAGTAGATGATCCCTATTATTTTTGGTGGAGGTCAAAGGCCATTTGGGGTCAGCAGAGGTCAAAAGGTCAAAACCTTGTAAAACACTATATTACAAGAAGGGTAACTGTGAGGGGTCTCATACTTAGCTTGTGTATGTCCTATATTGAGTAAATGATCTGTATTGCTTTTGGTGGAGGTCAAAGGTCATTTGGGGTCACCAGAGGCCAAAAGGTCATCACCTTGTAAACACGATATCTTAAGAAGGATAACTGTGAGGAATCTCACACTTGACATATGGATTTTCGTATTGAGTAGATGATACCTATAATATTCTGTGCAGGTCAAAGGTCATTTGAGGTCGCAGAAGGTCAAAACCTAGTCATATTTTAAGGAGGATAACTATGAGGGATCACATACTTGGCATGTGGGTTGTTTATATTTGGCATTTAGGTCATTTTGGGTCACAAGATTTCAAAAGTTTTTGATCTAATTAACATGATACCTCAAGTAGGATTACTGTGAGGGATCTCATGCTTGTCATGTGGGTGATTCATGCTTGTTACAATATATCCATGTGGCAAGGAATCACTAAGCCTTTTGGCTTTCTGGTTACTTGGATATCCCAGGCCTGGTCCATGCTGGTTGTAAAAGGCGACTGAAAGGGAGAACCTAATACTGTTTTATCATGTAGACACTGTATAACAACCTTTTGGTGTGTTGTTCAAGTTTATCTGCCTACGTACTATTAGATCTAATCCCAGGTCGCTGTGCATGGTTCCCCTATGAGATTAGGCGTGGAGAAAACAATCTATCCCCAAATTGGTGAATCTTCGACTAACGAAATTTCATGAAAAGTGAAAACTGAGTGAATCTGTGCCTTAATTTTTCTTTAATATTGTGAATCTGGGGTGAATCTTTGCCTTGAAATTTTCATAAAAAAGTGAATACTTGTGAATGCTTGAGGTGGGGGGGGGGGGGGGGGGTCAAAAGTTCCATTTGACCTGTGCATAAGCCTAAGCTAAAGGCCTGTAAAATGTGCTGCAAGCTTGAATGGTGTTGAAACTTTATAGTGAGCCAGTAAATGTTGGACATTGGTTCATTGAAGTCAAGAAGCCAGTTGGTATGAACTAGGTTTAAGATAGACATGGTTATAGTGTTCACCTAACTGCTTGTGCCTAATTTTAAGCCTAGACTGTTTCTGTAATTTTTGATGAAAATTCTGTTTCTTCTAAACTTGGTAAAAATTAGCCCATTTGGGCCATATGGAGTGTTAAAAATCCAGGAGCTTCCACTGGATCCCTGCCAAGGTTACCAGGGGCCCTAAGGTGTGCCCCTGGATCCCACCACTAAGGTGACCGACTGCATGATCAAGTGGTTAGAGCATCCGACTTGCAGTCAGAACGTCTGGGGTTCAACTCCTAGCCGGGTCATACCAAAGACTTTAAAATGGAACCTACTGCTATTGTGCTTGGTGCTCAGCATAAGCTGTGGAGTAGGGAAAATAATCCAGTGAGCCACAACTGGAAAAATGGCCGTGGCCGGCCCGACTTAAACCAATTGGTTAGAAACTGAGCTGTAAAACCTCATCTAAAGTCTATCTCCCACCCCTAAGGTTTCGCGCTTTGCGCTCTGTGCTCACACTGACACCTTAGGCGTCAGTGTGATACCCACCCAAACTTCAGTGATTTTTTGCATCTCAGGCTCATCCCTGTACTATGTTGATAGCCCACATTAAGTAGATGATGCTCATCATATTGGTGGAGGTCAAGGCCATTTGGGGTCATTAGAGGTAAAAAGGTGAAAACCTTGTAAACACTCTATCTCATGCAGGGAAATTCCAAGGGATCTCTTGCTTAAGATGTAGGTGGCCCACATTGAGTAGATAATCTGTGCTGTTTTTTGTGGCAGCCATAGGCCATTTGAAGTCACCAGAAGTCAAAAGGTCAGAATCTTGTTAATGACATTTAAAGCAAGGTAACTTGATGAATCCCATACTTAGTATGTGGATGGCCCATATTGAATAAAAGTGGCTAGTAATATTTGGTGGAGGTCAAAGGTCATTTGGGTCAGCACAGGTCAAAAGGTTAAAACCTTGTAAACACTGTCTCATGCAGTTAAAGTTCAAGGGATCTCATGCTTAACATATAGGTGGCCCACATTGAGTAGATGATCGCTATTGTTTTTATGTAGGTCAAAGGTCATTTGAGGTCACCTAAGGTCAAAAGATTAAACTCTTGTTAGCATGATATTTCAAGCAGGGAAATTTTATTGAATCTCATACTTAGCATGTGGATGGTTCACATTGAATGATCCTTATTGTTTTTGGTGGGGGTAAAAGGTCATTTAGGGTCACCAGAGGTGAAAAAGTTATTAAAACCTTCTTTCCATAATATCTCAAGCAGGATAACTTTGATGAATCTCATACTTGACATGTGAATGGCTTGTATTGATTAAATGATCCCTGTTGTTTTTAGTGAAGGTCTGAGGTCATTTGGGGGTAACAGGGTCAGAAGGTTGACACTTTGTGAAGACTATAAACACTATATCATGAGCAGAGAAATGTTGACGGGTCACATACTTGACATGTGGATGGTCCATATGCAGTGAAAGTCAAAAGTCATTTGAAGTCATTGGAGGTCAATATGGTATAGTGTTGATCTATGCGCAGGGATCCTAGACATTGTGCCAAAATTTTAAAGACAATTAATTTATGAAACACTGTCAATTTGTAAACACAGTAATAGATTTACATTTCATTTGCAAGGAATCACTAAGTCTTTTGGCTTTCTGGTGTTACGATGAAGCAATGAAAATTTTTAATAGGAGACTTGGCTGTGTTTTTTTTGTTTTTTTTGTTCATTTGTGAGGCAACATAGCAGATTACATTTTGTGTTGGCCAAGCTTATGGCTACATTGAATTTTCAGTAGTAATGAAAAGAGTACAATTAAAGTAAAACCGCGACAGTAAGATTGTAGGTGTGTGACTTTTCCAGTATATTTGAAAGTGTACGCTAAAAGGGCCTCATTTAATATAGCAAGAAAACCTAACAAATTCAACTGTAGCTCATTTTTATGCTGACTGCCATAATGCCTAATTTGCCATTTTATTAGTGCATCACATTTGATGGTATTTTAGACCTCTTCTTAAACTTAGAGTATCAGTCTTTGAATGCATCACCTCTTGGCCTTTTGGCTTAGATCATGTGTAGATCAGCTGTTCTTTTCAGCCACTTTAGAACGGGCCATGTTGGTCATGTGAAGTCTTGTTGTCTCCTCAGGGATGATGTAGCTCCTTTGAGAAGCAGAACTTCAGGAGTAACGTTTGGTTTCACCGTTGGGCTCTTTGCTAGAGAGTCGAGGTGACTTTGGAAATTGGAAAAAATATGTCTTTGTTCACATTACAAATAACATAACATAACATAACAGGTTAAAGGGCAAAGGAGGGCTAAGGCCCCATAAGATGCCCTGAAGTCCATACAACCTTAACTGAAAACAAAGAACCAACCAACACCAAACGAGCCCAGCACAATTAGATTCTACCACACTTATGGAAGAACTTGTCAATGTTAACCTTAAAGCAGTGCACAGATGTGGAGTTAACTACCCACTCAGGCAGACTATTCCACTCGTTAACAACTTGATGAGAAAAGCTGAACTTCCTAATGTCGAGCCTTGCAAAACACTTAACTAGCTTCTTACAATGGCCTCGAACCCGAGAATTACATTGAACCTGTAAATAATTGCAAGAGGACAAAGGATTCCTTTCAGAGAGAAATTTGTACACCTGAAGCATGTCCCCCCTAATCCTCCTCAACTCCAGGGTGGTAAGCCCAAGATGCTTAAGTCTAACATGATAAGGTAGGTGTCTCACCTCGGGTATAAGGCGAGTGGCTCTCCTCTGAACTTGCTCTAAAAGAAGCTTGTCCTTTTCATAGAAGGGATTCCAAGCCTGGGCTGCATAGTCGAGGTGGGGTCTTACCAACTGCTTATACAGATTTAGTACAATTTCTTTACTAAAACTACTGAAATTCCTCTTGATCAATCCAAGCACCCTATTAGCCCTAGCAGCAGCAGCTGCACACTGTCTAGATGGCTTTAAATCACCTGTAATAACTACACCCAGATCCTTCTCAAAAGTCACATCACTCAGAATACTACCATTCATGTTATAATCATAGCTGAAATTTTTAGGACCAAAGTGAAGGACTTTGCACTTATCTGCATTGAAAGACATTTGCCAAGTCTGAGACCATGAAAATAACCTATCCAAGTCTTTTTGCAGTAAGGAGGCATCATCCTTATCACTAACCTTCCTATAGAGCTTAGTATCATCAGCGAACTTACTAATACTAGACGTGAGAGAGCTATCAATATCATTGATGAAAATTAAGAAAAGAAGCGGGCCAAGATCAGAACCCTGTGGAACTCCACTTGTAACTTCTTTCCAAGAAGAGAAATTACCATTAACAACAACTCTCTGAGATCTACCATTGAGCCATGAATTTATCCAGTCAGCACACCTGCCCTTGATGCCTAACCTATGCAGTTTAACCATAAGTCTACCTAATGGAACTTTATCAAAGGCTTTTGAAAAATCAAGGTAAATGACATCAACACTGTGACCACAGTCAAGAGATAAGGAAACATCCTCAAGAAAGCTTAGTAAATTAGTAACACAAGATCTACTCGGTAAAAAACCATGCTGTGACAGATTGAGTAACCCATTATCTAAAAGATATTTAAGCAAACAATCCTTGATTACCGATTCCATAACTTTGCACACAACACTGGTTAAACTGACCGGCCTATAATTGCAAGGCAAGCTCCGATCCCCCTTTTTGAAAATTGGAGTAACATTAGCAATCCGCCAGTGAGCAGGTACAAAGTTTGAATCCAGAAACTTCTTAAAAATAATGCAAAGAGGAACTGACAAAATCTCAGAGCATTCATGGAGAATGGCAGGATGGATCCCATCAGGCCCAGGGGCCTTACTAGCTTTTAAACTCTTCAACTTATTACAAACCAACTCTTCAAATGTTTGTTTATTATGGTCTCTGAAGCACTGAAGGGTGAAAGAAGGGAAGGCATACTTACCATAACTTGCACAACACTCTTATTTGGTCAGTAGACCCTAGCTGATCTTTTTAGGAAGGATCAATAAAAGTTTTGAGGAAAAGATGTTTTTTTAGTAGAAGTTACTGTTAGCTGTTGAGACCAAGAAATTACTGGTTATACTCTGCATTTGTTTCATTTTCTCTCAAAGGCAGATCAAAGCTTTATACATTTGTGTAATTTCTTCTTTGATTTTGTAGGAGTATTTTGGTTACAGTACATGCTGTAATCAAAATGCTCTGAGCACTGTTTAACTCTTTCTGGAAGAAGTATAGAGGTTTCCAGTAGAAGATGAATTTTGTCTACAATCTTTTCTACAGGACACGTATGGTTATCAGTGAGTCAGTACTGGTGAATATTGCAGAAATGTTGGTGAAAGTGTTTGGTAAAAAAGACTTGGATCTCCATCTGACTAGAATCAAGGAATGTGTGAAGTATCCCAATCTCATTAATGTGTATGAATTGGACGGTCAGGAGGGGGTCAGTAATGGCATTGACAGTGCCATACTGAATGCTTTAATTAAAGGTAAGTAAAGTGAGTGGGGAAGTTGTTGACATGGAGATGGTCAGGGGAAAGGTGAACAAATGATTCCTGTTGAGGTCCTTCCTTAGATTGGCTCAGGTCATTTTCTTTGTGTTCAGTTTTAAGGAACTAGGAATCAATGTAACCCTGCTGGTGGGGTTTATGTGTGTGTGTGGATGTGTCAACTATTTCTTATGACCAAGATAACTCAAAAAGGGTAACTATATCCCTAGTCAAGGAATGGAAGTTAATAATTTTTTGGTCCTGATCAAAGGTTGTCTGGGATCACAAGAGGTCAAATTGTGAAGAACTGAAATAGGGGGATATTGTCATAAGGGTTAACATAGGTAGATGTCATACCAGACACCTGACTGGTTGAATTAGATGGGAGTTGGTGCATCATTTTGGTTTAGGGAAAAGTTTTTTAAGGTTGAGCTGTGGGGAAATGTGTAAAATTTAGCATTGTTTGTGAATTAAGAAGCTTAACATTGTAATTTTACAGTAAAAACTTCTTCCGGAAATGGTAAGGGGAAGAATTGTTTTAGCAGAGTGGGTGGGGAGCAGATATAAAGATAGTTTTTAGCTCAACAAGTTGAGCTATTGTCATGGCAATGCATCTTTTTGTCTGTCTGTCTGTCTGTCTGTCTGTCTGTCTGTCTGTCTGTCTGTCTGTCTGTCTGTCTGTCTGTCTGTCTGTCTGTCAACTTGGAAAAAAAGCTGCTGTCTGCAGGTGCTTTGACCGTTCCTTGTCAAAGTTGGTGTGGCTATAACACATAGCAAGGGCTTGATAATTATGGTAACAGGAAGTAGGTCAAAGGTCATTTGGGGTCGTGAGAGGTCAAAGAGTGAAATCACGCAAAAGCCCTCAACTCCTTGTGGTTATGTTGGAATCTTTTCAAATTTGACAGGAGTATTTAGTAAATGATGGGTAATCAATGTTGTACTTTTGAAGTAGATCAAAGGTCATTTGGGGTCAAAGAGTGGTCACGCAAAAGGAGGTCAAACAGTGTAATCATGCAAAAGCCTTCAACTCCTATGGGTTATGTCTGAATTTTATCAAATTTGGCAAGAGTGTTTAGAACATAATGAGTCATCAATGTTGTACTTTTGAAGTAGGTCAAAGGTCATTTGGGGTCAAAGAGAGGTCAAACAGTGAAATCACTCAAAATCCTTCATCTCCTAGGGGTTGTATTCAAATCTTATCAATGTTGGCAAGAGTGTTCAGTAGATGACAGGTCAGCAAAGTTGTACTTTTGAAGTAGGTCAAAGGTCATTTGGGGTCAAGGAGAGGTCAAATACTGGAATTGTGCAAATGCCTTCAGCTCCTAGGGGTTGTGTGTGAATCTTATCAAAGTTGGCAAGAGTGTGCAGTAGATGAATTGATGGGTCGATCATCAGAGTTGTACTTTTGAAGAAGTTCAAAGATTGTTTGGGGTCAAAGAGAGGGCAAACAGTCTAATCAAGCAAAAGCCTTGAAATAGTCATGGTTGTGTCAAAATCTATCAAAGTTGGCCAGGGTGTTCAGTGGATGATGCAAAGGTCCACTCTGTGTTGATGTTAAATGGCATTTGGGGTCTCAAAAAGTCAGATGGTGAAATCCATGCCAGTGCTTTTCCATAAGTGTTTATGTTTTGTAAGATGTATATTGCCATAGGACTCATTTTTTGATGGACCTGACAAATTGGGGTATATGTAACACTTCATTTTTGTCAGCAGCATTACCCATAGTATTGTGCCTACAAACACTTAAAAAAAGTCGCAAGCTGGGCAACTCGCTGATATGCCACTGCTGTGACCATTTACATCTATAGCACTGAAGTTGTTAGATCATGACAGTCCATGACTCCTTGATTTGGATCCCAATGAAACTGCATAAAAGTAACTGTGTGAGGGAAATTGTAGTTGAGCTACAGCATCATTGATGCTCTTGTGTTAAGTCTGCTTCTTCCTCCCAAAGGTTCACCCTTTCACCAAGTGGTAATTTTTTTGAGCTCAACAAGTTGAGCTATTGTCATGGCAATTTATCTGTCTGTCTGTCTGTCAACACTTGTTAAAAGGCGGCTGTCTGCTGGTTCTTTGACTGTTTTTTGTTAAAGTTGGTAAGTGTATAACACATGTCAAGGGCTTGATAATTATGGTAAAAGGAAGTAGATCAAAGGTCATTTGGGGTTGTGAAAGGTCAATGAGTGAAATAACACAAAAGCCTTCACCTCCTTGTTGTTATGTTGGAATCTTTCAAATTTGACTCGAGTGTTCAGTAAATAATAAGTCAAATAATAGGTCAAAGGTCATTTTGGGGTGAAAGAAAGGTCAAACAAAAGGAGGTCAAACGGTGTAACCACTCAAAAGCCATCAATTCCTAAGGGTTATGTCTGAATTTTATCTTATTTGGCAAGAGTGTTTAGTAGACAATGAGTCATGAAAGTTGTACTTTTGAAGTAGATCAAAGGTCATTTCAGGTTCGTACAGAGGTCAAACAGTGGAATAATACAAAAGCCTTCAACTCCTAGGGGCTACTTGCAAATTTTATCAAATGTGGCAAGAGTGTATAGTAGATGATGGGTCATGACAGGTGTGCTTTTGAAGTAGGTCAAAGGTCATTTGGGGTCATTGAGAAAGAGAGGTCTAACAGTGAAATCACTCAAAAGCCTTCAACTCCTAGGGACTACCTGCAAATTTTATAAAATGTGGCCAGAATGTTAAGTAGATGATGGGTCATAGCAGTTGTACTTTTGAAGTAGGTCAAAGCTCATTTGGGGTCATTGAGAAAGAGAGGTCTAACAGTGAAATCACTCAAAGCCTTCAACTCCTGGAGGTAATACCTGTATCTTATCAAAGTTGGCCAGAGTGTTCAGTAGATGACAGGTCATCAAATTTGTACTTTGAAGTAGGTTAAAGGTCATTTGGGGTCAAAGAGAGGTCAAACAGTGAAAAACTTGCAAAATCCTTTAATTCCTAGCTGTTATATCCAAACCTTATCAAAGTTTGCCAGTGTTCAGCAGATAATTTGTCAGTAAAGTTGTACCTTGAAGTAGGTCAAAGGTCATTTAGAGTCATATAGAGGTCAAATAGTTAGTTGATGGGATTTAAAGACGCATCAACACAAATGTGTTATATAGTGTCAGCTAGATAAAAAGGTAAAGTTCAAAAACAGTTCAAATCCAAGTCCAGTTTCAAATACAGTTCAAGTCCTTCCCTTTAGTCACCTCTTACAACAAGTGGGGAATACCATGGGCATATTTTACAACCCCCAGTCCACAGGGGGCTATAGAGGTCAAAGAGAGAAATCACTCAAAGCCTTCAACCCCAAGGTGTTATATCCAAATCTTATTAAAGTTGGCAAGAGTGTTCAGTAGATGATGGGTCACGACAGTTGTACTTTTGAAGTTGATAACAGGTCATTTGGGGTCATACAGGTCAAACAGTGAAATCATGCAAAAGCCTTCGACTCCTAGGGGTTATCTGCAAATTTTATCAAATATGGCTAGAGTGTTTAATAGATGATGGGTCATGACAGTTGTACTTTTGAAGAAGGTCAAGGTCATTTGGGGTCAAAGAGAGGTCAAACACTGGAATCACACAAAAGCCTTAAATAATGGAATCATGCAATAGCCTTCAACTTCTATGGGTTGTGTTTGAATTTATTGGCAAGAGTATGCAATAGATGATGGATCATCAGAGTTGTCCTTTTGAAGGTCAAAGGTCATTTGGGGTCAAAGAGAGGTCAGAAAGTAAAATCAAGCAAAAGCCTTTACATAATAGTGGTTGTGTCAGAATCTTATCAAAGTTGACCAGAGTGTTCAGTGGATGATGACACACCATAAGTGTACTTTATGTTGATGTTAAATGCCTGTACTGGGTTCAAAGGTCGTTAGTCCCAGATTCCCCCAGTTAGTGTCAACCATGAAACAAAAAGGTCAGGGCTCAGGTTTCAATCGTCTGTATTTCACGTGAACTATCAAAACAAACAAAATATAAAAGAAATAAAATGAGCACTCATAAAACTGAGTGACATAAACAAAAACGTTCCTGAAACACTTCTGTTCCTCCGTGAGCTTGTAACAATACACAGCTACCTCCTAAAGTGTAATAATCATCCTGCAACTACTGTACGTTGGAATAGTGCAATGTCGCCCTCTATTGGTCGAGCATTCAATGTCAGACAGGCCAACTCTCATGCAGACCGCGCCTAAGATCCCACTCAAAAACAGTCGCCCATGGCAATCAACATTACCAAAGATCCAGGTCCGCTCCCCAGGGAGACAAACACCCGCATAACGCAGAGTGCTAAAACGTGATTAACCATTTACCATCATTCCGTCACTGAACCTTCAGACATAATCCTAACATTAATCTGAAACCACTCATGTCTCTGTAGCTTAGCTAAACGATGAAAAGTGATAGGTACTGTAGCTCGGCCAGTACAAAGCCTCACATATAGAATACATAAAACACTGTTCACAATCTAACTCCCAGAAATTACCTTAGAACATGCAAATGATCTCTATGAGAGTCAAAGTAGTGGTAAGGTAACGTGATAATAAGGCACCTGGGCTGAGCTAAAAGTCTTACATCTCCTAAGTAAACATTGTAAGCCCGACTTTGGAAGAGCAACTTTTCTTCACACGTTTGTAAACTATAATGTTACTTTAGCAAAACTAATACCTACTACACTAAACTGTTCGCTAGGTACCCAGAAGGTACGAAGCCGAATTATTTGACAACTTTATCTCGTGACATCATAAGCATTACTTACTGGATTGTGAATCTCCTGTCGTGAGGCAAAAAATAAATGTGCATACGTTCGAGTTCATAAAACTTATCGGCTCTGAAAGCCTGGCTTGTGCAAAAGATTTGGTGAGAAAATCAGCCGTGTGAAGCTTACATGGTAACATATATGTTCGGTAACGAACTCGTCCCCCAAAAACAAACCAACTCGCCCCCAACGAGGTGTTGTGCAATACTCGGTCCAGGCACATACTGAATCCAAATGAGCGCCCTCAGCTTTTCTTTGTCTAGAAGAGTATACCCGACACAGTCCCCGTCTAAAAATGCTGAAGTGTTTTTAAAAACTAAACAATACTAAACGTTCAAGGCTAAAACTACACGTTCAAAGAACAAATCTGGAGAGTCCTCAGAAAACAAATAAAAAAAAAAACATGAGTCTATGGAGAAGTGTTCGCCCTTTCAATCAGAACCAGTTCTGATATTAGTCTTGCGAAATTACGTCTCGCCCCTTCTGTACACACTAGAACATCCACTTTCCGGACTTTGTCGTCCTCACTCTCGTGGGTCCTCACAACTCGGGCAAGAGGCCAGGAACCTCTGACAACATCTTTCTCCTTCAAGAGCACAAAATCTCCGGTAGACACGTTCTCCTGTGGGTGAAACCATTTCTGGCAAGGTTGCAGGCTTTGGAGGTACTCTTTCCTCCAACGCACCCAGAATTGATCGGCCAGATATTGTACCTGTGGCCATCTCTTACGACCATAAATGTCCTGACGGGTAAACTCATCGGTAAATGGCTGCAATGGACTCGTCTTCTGGGTAAGTAACATATTCGGAGTCAAGGGAGCTGGATCATTTGCATCTGATGAAATGGAACTGATAGGTCTTGAGTCTACAATAGCGACTGCTTCTGCCATAAAAGTAACTAACACCTCGTGTGTAAGTTGGTGTTCCCCTAGTTGGTAAAACATAGAATCAAGGACACGTCGTAAAGTTTTGATCTGATGTTCCCATACTCCCCCAATGTGTGAGGCGTGTGGGGGGTTGAAAAGCCACTCTGTACCCTTTGACAATAAGTACTGGTTAATATGTCTCTGTCTAGATTTCCAGCAGAGCCCTCAAGTTTACTGCTTGCACCAATGAAGTTGGTTCCTTGATCACATCGAAGTTTAGAAATAGGACCCCGAATCGCCATAAATCTCCTCAAGGCCATGATGAATGATGAAGTGTCCATAGACTCTACGACCTTGATGTGTACGACCCTGCTTGAGAGGCAAGTGAATATAACAGCCCACCTTTTGGAGTTTGCAGAACCTCCCCTGGTTCGCCTGGTAACTATAGTCCAAGGGCCAAACACATCAGTACCAACATTTGTAAAGGGAGGTGAGGTTTCCATTCTATCTTTTGGAAGAACTGCCATCTGCTGAGTGATTGGTTTTGCACGCAGTCTCTTACAAATGGTACACTTGTCAATGATTCTTCTAATGAGGGTGTGGACTCCTAGAATCTAGAAACCACCAGATCTTACAGCCCCAGTAGTCATATGTCGCCCTTGGTGTTGTATACTCTCGTGAAAGTAGGTTGCCATCAGTCGGGATACATGACTATTCTTTGGAAGCAGGATAGGATGACGTCCTCCCAAATCAAGATCAGCTCGTCGCAGTCTTCCCCCAACTATGAGGTGACCGTCCTCATCGAGGAATGGATTCAGTTTCTTGAGTGGGATGTTTTGTTAGAAAATTTGGTTTTGCCCTTTGTCATTGTTTGCAGTCCTTAGCGCATTAATTTCTCTGCCAAAACTCTCTTTCTGGACTGACTTCAATATTATCTTTGAGACTCATGCAATTCCTTCACTGTCGGTTGCTTGGCAAGCACTCTTGTATCTGATAATTTTTCATGGTTGCCACCAAGTGCCAGAATTTTGTTGGATCTGCATGACTTCACCCTCGCAATAAGGTTTGCAATGGCTCTCTTCAATGACTGCCAGCTTGAGAACCGGAGAAATTGGTGGCAACCTAGTTCAGAGTTAGCTGCAATGGACTTCTCACGGCCTTTACTTTGAACATCAGTGGCAGAGGAATGTACTTCCTTTCGAACGTCGGGATTGTTCGGATCGAGTGGTAGTTGATCTCCAGGCGATAATGGTTGGATGGTTGATGCAGGTAATGATCGCTGCCACAGGAACTCTGGTCCTCTAAACCACAGTGAATTCATCAGTTGATCTGCTTGAACTGATCTTGATGCCAAGTCTGCTGGGTTCTGGCTTGTAGGAACATGGGCCTATTGTGAAGGGTCCGATATGCTGTGTATCTTGTGCACCCTATTGGTCACGTAAACATCAAATCGTCTTGATTCATTTGATATATAGCCAAGAACTACTTTGCTGTCTGTACGGCATGTGTAGTACCTTATGTTGTCGATATGGAGCCTTCCTTCTAATGCTGGTAGAAAGGTCTGAGTAAGGGACATAGCCAGCACTGCTGCACAGAATTCTACTCTGGGGATTGATATGGCGTGCTTTGGCGTCAGTATTGCCTTAGCCAATAGTAATGAAATGTGGATTTCTTTCTTCATCTAGCTGCCTGAGGTAAGCCACTGCCCCAATGGTGATGTTGCTGGCATCTAAGAAGATGTGTACCTCTTGTTATATAACAGGGCTAAAATTAGGAGGTGTGTAGCAGCGAGGCACACTAACTAACCTTGTAAAGATGGTAAAGAGAGTCGCCAACGAGCCCATTTTGGATGAAACTTCGCAGGAAGTGGTTTGTCTCATGTGTCAGAAGCTGTGTTCCCTTCCTCTTTCATCTCTGTCATCAGTTCTCGTAGAACTTTTCCTTCTATTGACACTGGTGCCACAAGTCCAATGGGATCATAGATTGAACTGGCTATTGACAAAACTCCCCGCCATGAGAATGGTTTGACTGGCAAGTGCACTTTGAAATTGAAGGCATCCGCGTCCAGATTCCAGTGAATACCAAGTGACTGCTGGGTTGGGAGTTCCTCTCTTTGCCGGTCTACAGCTCTTTAAGCCATCTGCCTTATCTTCCTCAGTTAGGAAGCATCAGTTTGCCAGCATCACCTCTTTACTGTTTGACACAAGCTTATGAAAGTGCAGATTTTTAGTAGAGAGTGCACTGCAGCTTCGTTTTATGAGGCTGACTGCAGTTTTAGCATCTGCCGTAAACGTCAGTCCGTCGTCCACGTAGAAATCTTTGTTGACAAACTCTGTGACATCCTCACCATGAGAAGCCTTGCAGGTATCTGCAATCATTTGAAGACCAAAAGTCACCACTGCTGGTGACGATACACTCCCATATAAATAAATGTGTAGATAGCCCCACAGATATACGTGAGAATAAATCCACGAAAAAAACGCAAATTTAGGCGTCTCCTAAAAGCTACTAAAAGCACTACACGATCTCATACCAGCAAAAGGAAATGTGAGACTACCTGTAGTCTAAAGAACACCCACAACCTTAATTTAAAGGTAAAAGACTCCCCAAGTACATCAAAAACCTCTCTGATAGAAAAATATCAGATATAGAGACTATTGCTCTGGGGAATGGTCTTTAATTCATAATGACACCCGAAAAGCCCTCCCGAATCAATATCCTTAAGTCCCTAAAGGACCTAATGTGAAGAATGAGGATATGATTGGTCATCCAAGATAAGAAGCATAAGCTTTTCTATAAGTTCCGCCTACCCTCGACTTGCTCACCTCAGATGGCAGTCGTAATTTGGAAGACTATCTTGAAGCTACTAAAGAAAAACTTGCTAAAATACCTATCCAAAATGCCCCCCAAAATATCTCCAAGGCTGAAAAGGTTGCTCTCAGATCGCTTGCTAAAGACAGGTCTGTCATCCTTAAACCCTTTGATAAAGGCAGAGGTATTGCAATTCTGAATCGCACTAACTACCAGGCCGAAATAGAAAGGCAACTGAAAAGTCACCATTATCAAAAACATGATAGCAATATAACCCATGCTACAACTAAAGTAGTAGTCGATACACTTCAAGATATCTTGTCCAAGAAAGAGATTGAATAGATTTTCGATAATTTGAATCCACTCAACCATGATATCCGCACCCCAGTCATTTACGTACTCCCCAAAGTACATAAAATCCCACTGGCTAACTCAAAATTTGCTGGTCGACCAATCATAAGTGGGAACGGATCCCCTACAGAAAAAATATCTGAGTTTGTGGATTATTTTCTGCTTCCGATCGTGGTAAAACAACACACGTACGTTAAGGATACAAATCATATCCTTAATTTACTGGAAGCCACCCCTCTCCCCGAAAATGTCATTCTCGCTACTCTGGACGTTGTTTCTATGTACACAAATACCCCACAAGACAAAGCTTTAGATCTTGTTCAAAAAGCCTATTCCGAAGCCCCCCAAAGCTTCTACGAGATAAAGAAAGTATCTCCTAGCTCTGTGCGCAGGCTGGACGAATTAATTTTAACGAGAAGTTGTTTTGAATTGAACGGCCAATTCTACCTACAAAAAATAGGTTGCGCCATGGGCAGTCAGGCCTCCCCCGAAATCTGTGATATTGTCATGCATCCCTTAGAAGAACGCATAATATCCACAGATCCGAACATTATAAAATCGCTTCGGTACAGGGATGACATTTTATTATTGTACAAAGGAACCTTCACGGAACTCTTCACGGAACTCTAGTGGATAACCTCGACGCTTCTCATGAATTTTTCAAGTTTACTGCTCCTTAGAGGAAGTCACATGTCAGCATGTTTAGATCTCAAAATATTTGAATGGGATCGTTTCCGCTCATGTGGTATCCTAGACACAAGTCTTCACTAAATCCACAGAAACTTACCAGTATTTAGATCGAAATTCTGCACACCCCCAGCCACATTTAAAGGCTTTATTAAAGGCGAAGTACTTAGATACGCCCGCCTGTGCAGTAACATAAGCGACTTTCAAGAGAAAAAGGACTCTTTCATAGAGAACCTATTAATGAAGAATTATTCCCGTGATGAAATAGAATCCGCAGCCTCGAGTATAAAGCACAGAGAGAAGCGCTCTATTAACCACGGAACCAAAAACAAAGGTACCACCACTAGTTTTCAAATTGACCTACACCCCACATGTTCGGACAACACATTTAAAAAATGTGCTAACCAAACACTGGTATTTAATTCCCGAACATGAGCAATTAAAAAAGCTTTTTCCAAATAACCCAATAATTGCCTACAAAAGGGCAAAATATCTGAAAGAGCTCCAAGTGAGATCACGGTTTGAGAACGACTCAAACCCTGAGGAAACAGTTTCTGATGATACTTTTCTCGACACCCTTCTAGAGGCACTCGAGCAAGACAATGATATTTGAAAAATTATGAATATCCCAAACCTACAAAATTTTGAAAGGTTGCTACTGATGAAACTCTGCTGTATTAATGCATGAGAGCAGAAACCGGTCTAGCTTGATTATAAGAATCAAACTTATTTTCTTAACCCAGCTAATAAAGCGTTTGAAACTCCACCAGTCCTAAAGAACTTTAGTGGAGTTAGTTTGTCTTACAACCCCCGCCAAATTTCATAAAGCCTGTATCTCTTTCGCATGAGTCACATAGATAGGCTCGGGTATTTCCTAAAAAACGTGCGGTTTGACGGCTGTCACGTGACGTCAGATGGTGGTACCACCTACCTTTCCTTTCTTGCTGATTTTAACTGGGTCTTTTATTTTATTTGCTATTAATTTTCAAAGTTTCTCGCATAATCTGTTGATACCAAACCACTTGAGTAAGTCCAAGCTTTACACAGGAGACAGAGGAGGCAGCCATATTGATAAGCCTTAAACGTGTACGTACTGTGGTGACAGTCTACGCATGGGACGTTAGTGCAGTATGCTCTGACCATATTAAAAGAAGTACTTGATCACATCCTCAATACTTTTGTCATTGTTTAAAACAGTTTCACGGGTTGTCACAATCAGGTTTTCATGGTATATTTAGTTAAAAGGCATACACAGTTGCTTGTAACCTATTAATACCTTTGCTTTCTCAGAAAGTTCCACCTGTGATCATTTCCAGATGGTTGATTAATTTATTAGAGGGGAGCAAGGGAAGTGGGACCATGTTAATTTTGTTAAATTTATACAAGGAAAAGGACAATTTTTGATTAGGATAAATTGAACATTTGTTTGGAAATCTTTTGAATAGCACTAAGTTAAGTATTTTGCCAAGGACCTGGCTGGATAGGCTACCATTAGTATATACTGGTACAGAACTGTTACAAGAAATCTTTTGACATGATCTGTGGACGAAAACTAGGCAGAGTTGTAGCGTTTTCAGCCGAGCGGGGGCTGTTTGGTGTTGGTAGACCGTGGTTACAGTAAGGCCTCGACGGTATGGATAGGTAGTAGTGTCAACACACGGGAATAATTAGACAAGAAACCAAGTTGTTATTCAAGAGTGTATATTTTGAGACCCCAAGTCCTTCTCTTCATGACTGTCTCTCTTGCAATCTCTCTTCCTGAATAATGATGGTATGGTTAAAATGTTACACCATTTATACGAGTCCCTACCGATGCAAGTAGCTAAAAATATGTGTCCAGTTCCTTCTAAAAATAGTGCAATCACTCCTAAACTTGGAAATGACATGACTAAGCAAAGCTGGACACTAACACTAAGGTGGTCACTCTTATACAAATAATGACACAATGCCCTCCTAGACACATCAGACACGCTTAGCACGATGGTGACGTCACTCAGGGTTTATTTGAGGTGTATGCACAAAGGATAGAGGATGACACAAACTCCTAAGTCATCATGACATTGCAATTGCTACTAAGAAGGAGTTCTTACAGCTTCTAGAAGCTTGCACAAAATGACTTGGCAATTTAACAGGGATATTAAGAATTGAATAATGTCATATTTCACCTTCATTACAGAGTGTTATGTAGATTGACAGACTCCTTGTTTAGGCCTGTGACATTGTAGGCAAGGAAGCCTACTGTATTTTCCTATGGAAATCCCTCTAAAAATTAAGATCCCTTTCACTGTAATACTGTGTACACATATTAAAGTGCAGTGGGGGGTACATGACCTTTCTAAATGATAATAATCATTGACTGTTCAGGGGCATGGGTCTGGTTGCGTATATAATCATTAATCATTAATGTTGGTTATAGTCAGTCGGTCACTAGGTATGAGCTAGGTTAAATGCTTCCATGTTGTATTCATACTTCAAACCACTTCAGCCCCTTCAGTGAAGTGAATAGACGTGTTGGGAAATTCGGTACTTCCGGACGGGTCACAAGGTCAAGTGTACCATGACAACGGGTAATGCGTTCAGCTCTGCGCGCTCACCATGCAACACTCGCGCTGAGACACTGTAAGGGTGGTACACTTCACCTTTGACACATTCCCATATTGCATTGCGTGGAGACATTTCCCAACTCGTCTATTGTCATACCAGACTGTGTGATAGTTACTAGTGAGAAACTTTTGCCACCTGGCATTATGCAGTCCATCTAGTAGCCATGTATAAAATAGCATACCCTCAACCTTGTAGGTTCTGGACCATTAATTTAAGGATAATTTGAGGATGTATACATGTGAAGTAGATGTACCAAAGTAACTGCTGCAGTATGTAGAAATCAGGGGAATCAAATGTGGTAAACTACATTTTTGCACAGATTGTATATTGTATAAAATTGTTGTACATACAGTACAGTAAGTATAGTATCAAAGAGGTAACTTTCAATTTTCAAAGAGGTTCCTTGTGACTCAAAATTCTCATTTTTGATTCCTTGCTGAAGGCAAAAGGAATCTATGCAATCATGTGGTAAATTGTGTGTGCATGCATGTATGTATGTGTGTTTGTGGTGCTTAATTGGCTCGTGAACAAGATATCTCAAAATAGCAATGATGGATAATTTTTGAACTTGGGATATAGAACTATCATATTGAGAGAAAGATCCCTATTATTTGGAGGTTAAGGGCCTTGAAGTCACCAGAGGTCAAAAACCAAAAACCTTAAGTAAATATGATATCTCTAAGTAGGATACATGGATGCTTTTCATACTTGGTATGTAGATGCATTATAGTTAGAAGATGAACCCTATAGATGTTGGTGAAGGTCAAAAGTTATGAGGTCACCAGAGGTGAAAATATGAAATTCTTTAAAAGTACTTCTTGCAAACACGATATCTCAAGATAGCAATGATGAATAATCTTCATACTTGGTGTATAACTTTGTCATATTGAAAGGGAGAATCCTGTTTTTTCAGTGGAGGTTAAAGGTCATTTGAGGTCATCAGAGGTCAAAAACTGAAAACCTTGAAAAAAAAATGACGTGTCAAGACGGGGATGGTGGATCCTTTTCATACTTGGTATATACATGTGTTACTTTAAGAGAGAAGGAACTCCATGAGTTTGTTGATGGTCAGAGGTCATATGAGGTCATCAGACGTGGAACTACGGAAACCTCGTAAACTAAATAGACATTTGGCGGTACTTCCAAATTGTGTCCAGCATCAGTTTCATGACCAGTGGAAAGTTAGGGCTAAATTTTTTACCATTCCAAAGATAAAGTTATAGAGAACAACATTTATTTTTTCACAAGCATAACTGTTACAGTAATTGTACTTAAAATTACCTAATTATGAACACCGTGAAAAGGATGCTGTGACTATACCACATGCTTAACAAGTTCTGTACTGGGGTAGTGGATTAGAGCTCAGTTTCTCAAGCAGACAGTCCTGGTGCAGTTCCCTCCGAAAGGCATGTTTTTTTTTCTTTTTTTTTAAATCCGCTTTTTGGTGGGGTTCAAAGATTACAGTATATGAGGTCAGCAGATGTCACATTGTGAAAAACATAAAAATGATATAGTCAAAAAGTATTGAGGGATGAACCTCAATGTAACAAATCACCCCCTCTTAGGGAGGAATCACTATAAAGCCTATGGGCTTTCTGGTTCTTGAATTCATGGTCATGGTACACAAATTAATGACAGTGTAAAAGCCCAAAAGTGCTCCTTGTTGGCTAGCTTTCTTATGATAAATAAATTGTATTTATGAGTTGGAAACTTCTACAAGTATCAAAGGACCACACAATGGACCAAATTTTAAGACAATGAAGTTACAAGCTGCATTACCTGTACCTGACATGTTTGTATTCTTTTGCATTTCCCAGCAAAGAAGGGCAACTTTGTGGATCAGTTACAACTGGCTTTAGTCTGGAACAGGGCTGATGTAGCACAGAGAGAAATATTTTATGGCCATGTGCACTGGGAGGTATCAATCATGAATGATTATTGTAATCATGTAAATGTAATAAGTTGTAATCATAGGGGCAATAATCCTATCTGACAGCACCATTCATTACGGATGACAAGGACTGGAGGGTACGAATCAGGATTTATTATTGTAACCATGTAAATGTAATTATAATTACAATTACTGTTATATCATAAAGGCAATAGTAATTCTATCTGACAGTACCATTCATGCTGGTCATAACCAAATGTTATGAAGCACCCTCTTACAAACTTAGTGAGGTAGGGCTTGATGGCATTCTACATTCCATCTCTCTTTGGTATGCATAATGGCTCAACAGTAACTTTAAGGCAGACACCTGCCTGAACTGTCCTTTCAAAGAGAAATCAAATTAGATCTAATTATTGTGTTAGTTTAGCCACTCAACTTGTAGCTTACATTGTATCATTCTTCAACAAACATGCAAAGGAAAATGCTTTCAATTCATATATTCTACCATACATTATTTATGCTGTACCTGTGTGGTATCACTTCATTTCAACTGATAAGACTAAAATAAACAAATTCCTAAAATATATTTCCTGGATGATGGGTTTAGATTGCCAATCACTGTGTAATACTGTGGATACAGCTGCTAGGAGAGAATTTGTTAGAATGATGCATAAAATTTAAAGTGACAAGAAGCACCCACTACATTTCCCCCTTTATACTGACCTTCTGATCAAATCAAAAAGAAACCTCAGAAATTCTTATATTTTGCCAAAATACAGGACCCGACTTTTCCTTCCTTTATCGTGGTGCCATCCATTCAGAAATTTTAGAACCTTTACTATTGTTTTAATCAGCGCAATCTTTTGACATATTAACCTTTTAAGAATCTTACTCACTGTTATAAATATATATGTATATGTGTAAATTATTCTATCGTTTATTGTAGCGGTTTTGATCTTTGCTTGTTTTTGAACTCCTGTTTATGAATGCTTGTCATTTATACTGGTTTTAATAAATGAAATAAAATGAAAATGAAATGAAATTATCATTTAAAATCTGTAGGCTTCCAAAACACTTGTGGTCACCTTGTGTCGTAAAACAACTGCCCTTCACCATCTGAAGTATAATGGTTATAAATTATTTACCTAGACAAGAAGAGGGTTTTCCCATCCCCAGTGGTTTGAAAGCAAGTTTTAAGCTTCTAAACAAACTTACTAAGTGAGTTTTGCTGGGAATTGTGTTCTATCTTTTCAGAAAGGGGAGTTGGATAATTTTGTACGGTATGCAATTGTACACAACTTACCTGAATTCTTGGATTTGTTCATTGAGAAGGGTGTCAGCATGAAAGATTATTTGACAGATAGAGAGTTGACCGTGCTCTACAACAAGGTGAGTGCAAAGTTTGGTTGGTAACTTCTGTCCTTAGCAGAGCAGGTATTAACTTCTTCATCATTTTTAAGAAAGAGTTTCAAATACTTAGCAGATCTTGAGATCTTTTAACTCTGAGAATAGACATTGAAATCGATGGAAAACTTTGGAAAGTAGTTTTTGCGTGGGGACAGGGGATGTCCAACCAAGAACCTTAATTGTGTGTATGTGTGTGTGGTGAACAGTGCACACAACAAATTAAAAACTTCAAAAAAAAAATAATAATAAAAAAATGAAAAATTAAAAGAAAAACTTAGTGTAACGTACCTCATTTTAATCTTTGACTTTTTATAGTGCAGTGTTTCTCTGTTCAGTTTTATACATTCCTATCACTGGTGGGTTATTTTGTTTTCTCTCCAGATAACATCATCAACTCTGTTACACGACCTCTTCAAACAAAGCAGAATCGTAAGTCAGACACTTTCTCGTTAAATGGCAGAACAGTGCATAATATAAAAAGTATATTTCAATAACAAGGATGTATGATTGGATTTTATGCTTGAAGGAGACTAGAGTCAAATATTTGAAACAATAATAATAGTAATAATAACAAAAACAGCGTCAGCAGCAGCAATAAACTGAAAAATGAAACTTTCACATCTAATTGTTGTATTCACAATATGTTCCGATAGGCTGAGGTATAAAATTTGAAACTTATTCATTTTAATGAAAAGAAAGTGCAATAATGTACAGTGACGCAGTCAGAGGAACCTATGCAATGGTGATGGCGTGCGTGTGTATGTGTGTGTGTATGTAATGCTTGGCTTGTAAACACTATTTCAAGAACAGTAACCTCAAGGGATCTCATACTTAGCATGTAGATATCCCTTATTGAGTAGATGATCCCTATTGTTTTTGGTGAAGGTCAAAGGTCATTTCGGGTCACCAGAGGTCAAATGGTAAATACCTTAAAAATTGCTTGTGAACACTGTATCTCAAGATATGTAACTTCCAGGAAATTCATACTTGGCATGTGCATGGCCCATGTAAAGAAGATGATCCCTATTATTTTTGGTACATTTGAGAGGTCATTTGGGGTCACCAGAGGTCAAAAGGGTAAAATCTTCCAAGCACAATATCTGTGAATGTAAAAGTTGGTTCAACTTGAAATTTGCTGTGTAGCTTGCTTTTATTTAGTACATATTTGTCCTAAAATTTCATGGAGATTAAATGTCGTTTGAGGTCAAAATTGGCATTTTCTTTGAAGGTCATTCTACGGTAGCCTAGATTGACCATTCAGATCCGATGATGTCATAACATCTACATTTGGTTACTACACGCAATGTAAAACTTAATCGTACCCCATTGGTATCTGTATTATAAAGTTCAATCACAACATATGGCTAGACCACTGAACTAAAATACAGAACGGTTGGTAAACGGAAGCAAGTGTCGCTATGTGGTTGCCATTTTACTCAGCAAAATATATTTGAATTGTTAGTGAGTGAGCTAGTGCATGCATGATCATGGTTGATCATTACATTATCTGTTGCTTAGTTGAGGGGTATTGTCTAGACTCCACCTCGTACAGTGGTCAGTCTACGTGCGCATGTTGTACTGAATGCATTGTACACATTGAAATTAAAGGACGGACTTGCTTTGCTATGTACGCCATCATTGGGTCGGTGTGCACTGCATTTTTTGATTCCTTGCCGAAGGCCAAAGGAATCTATGCGATGGTGATGTCGTGTGTGTGCGTGTGCGTATGTAAAGGCTCCCAATCGGGGACTTTTATGATGTTACACACCTTCCAAATGGGGACCTCCTACCAAACGGGGACGTCCCCATTTGGTTTTAGTGCTGATTTGGGTTCTGATTGGCCAGCATAATTCCCGCCGAAAATCTTGGCGCTAACTACGCTAGTCCCCAATTTGTGATCTGGGAACAGTCGGGGTATACACAATTGTGCGTTCTGATGTTATGCCTACTCGCAGTCCAGTCCACAATTGCACAGAACGAAGTTAGTCACGTGATATTTGGTAAATGTATGGGAGGGATGTACGTCCGCGATTAGTCGAGATTGTCTCAGGGTTGAATGTATCGCTGCATGTGCCAACTAGCTACATGCTTGCACGCATGTTGCTTCACTGTCCATCGCAAGATCGTTAAAGAAAGACAGTCGGAAAGTTCTGTGGTTGGATTTTCCTAATAATTAGGTAAGTTCATTTCATTTTAACATTAGTAAATTGCACCGATTTTCGGTGATTAATAGTAGTATATTTGGATAGTACTAAACGGGGACGGCCGCGATTAAACAGGCCATTTTCTTATGTCTGATTTCATACTCCTAAATACAGTAGGCTGTAGTAATGTTAAAAGATTCATAACGTTAGGCCTAGCCTAACGTTAGGCGCAGATCAGGATTAAAACAATGTAGCCTATGCGGGTAGGCTGTGTAAGCAAATGCTAACGTTGGTAGCCTGGTAGCCTAACGAGGCCCATGCTGTCTTTCTTTCCTCTGCTTGTAGCCCCCTTCTATTGAAACGGATATTGTTTTCTATTAAATGTTCGCTGTTCGTGTGTACTTTGGTCTGCAGGCGTCCCAAACACACTGTCTGCCTTTTCAGCTAATGGTGTGGGCGTGTTTGTATGTACTACTTCAATGTATTGAGAAACTACCGGTTTAAAACACTGTAAAATACTTTAATGTAGTACCACTACTCACTACGCCATGTGGAAGAGTATTAATAATCAACCAAATCAAACCAAAATCATTTCATAAGTTCCCTCTGTTTTCAATGGATTCTAGTCTATCCCATCGTGTAATGGTATAACCAACGATCCGTGGATTTGATTGGTTCATGATCTGTTTTCTACGCGTTGAGTTCAGTCCGTCTTATGTCACCGCGGCCAACCATATACGGATGCCTCAGTTTATCGTTGCCAAAATCATTTGCGGATAACCAAATCACTGTGTGTTTCTAGCGGACAGTGGCAAAAAAGGACAGGATTTAATAGTGGGATTTGTTTGTAATTACTGTCCGGAAAAGATGGTAACAGTAAAATGTGTCTGACGGGACACAATTTCTTAATGTGGTGGGAAAAACTGTCTCTCCAGACACTGTTTCCAGGACTTAACCTGGAAATATCGTCCGGTGGGACACAGACTAATTTTTCAGGGTTGATTTTCAGAGCTTATGGCATAAATTCAGTCTTTCCACTTTTTATCATTGTCTCTGATAAAAAAAAATGAAATTACTGTACATGTGTAGGCCTATAATTAAATCCTATATTATATTTCATACAAGTTTTCGTGAAGTGATGGTTATTAAAGAAAATTATTTGTCTTTCACCGCTGTAATGATGATTTTAACAAGGTTGTCTTGGGTAGAGACAGTAACAGTGTGATACCAAACTTGAGTATGTTGACTTTCTCTCACGTTAAACGAGTAGACTGACATGATCCCCCCGTTGTCACTAGTTAAAAAATGGGCAGGTATATGCCCTCAAAATGTTTAATCCTGTTAGTTAGTTATTCCCTATGAAGGCTGTGACAATACTATGTACCATACTTGATGGTCTTCAGTACATGGATTTTGTTTTGTGTAGGTACTGCTAAGAGGACTCTTTTTACACGGGAACACATCTTCCCGCTACACCGGCATCAAAGCCTTTGGACAAAGTGTTAATATATGCATCTATGATATTCACGTTGCTACTACCATGGGCGGCTCTAAGAAATTTTGTTTGGGGGGGGGGGGGGCAAACTCAAGTCCGTATTCAGGGAGGTTCGGAAGACCCCCAGCAATATTATATAATGGTCAGCTCCGGATAGTACAATAGCCTCAATAGGAGTATGCATAGGCGTAGGGGCCCAAGTTGATTGGGGTAGGGGGCTGTAACGATCTGCCCGAAAAATAGAAACAAAAATTCTAAATGCTAATGTACATATCATATAGGCATACATCCGTTATCACACCGCATGCCAATTACATACAATAATTTGCTACGTTACTACCTATATCATATTGGTTATAATTCTGGGGGAAGTCGTTACAATAATGATGATAATAATCAGTTGTGTAGCCAAGATTTTTCTCATAGGGGTGGAGCAGGCACTATGTTGTGTGATCGCCGACCTGGGGGAGGAGTCTAAGGCGAGGGGGTGTCCCCCTCCCCCTTTGAAAATTTTTGAAAAATAAGGTGTCCATACATGCAATCTCGTGCCACATATGCTACCTTTGAAGTAAAATTTGTGTTAAAAAATTTACCGTACGTATTTTGAGGTACAAAAAGAAAGAAATAGGCATCACCCCCTACCCTTTGAAAATTTTTGAAAAATTGGGTGTCTTTACATGCAATCTGGTGCCACATATGCTACCTTTGAAGTAAAATTTTGTGTTTTATTTTAGATACTAAAAAAAATCGGCGTCAGTGACGGGAGCATGGCCTAATGGATCCTCAAATACACCACTGATAATCATAATATATAAGTTTGACCATTAAAAAACACACTGCTGAATTAATACCGAATATATAGGTGATGGTGCAATCCAAATCAGAACTATATTTTAATTACCAAGGAAGTTTTTAAAGTATCGATTTCCGTTAAGCTACATTATTGCATTATTTTCCTTTCAGTAGGTGCCCAAAAAATTCTCAGAATATTGCCCGAATTTTCACAAAAATATTTTGTTGGGGGAGCTGCAGCCCCAACCCCCGCCTCCTATTATTATGTATTACAGCGATGCCCCATGTAGTTTTCAAAAGCTCTTCAAAAACCATTTCAGGCAGTTAGTCATGAGCTGACTACTTTAAAAATAAATACAACCACATCAACCGATCGCTACCGTACTGGGGTGGAGCAAGAGACAGGTGAAATGGGCAAGGCGGCTTGATCCATTTGTATAAAATGAGCCCCACCTTTCAATATTTTATTCTTTCTTTCATTGTGTCACAATATGTTTCAGCTTTGCCAAGAAGCCATAAAATGTCTGGATTTTTTTCTTAAACTAACGAAAATTTCGAGCATGAAGACACTTGAAAACGATGAAGTGATAGCACTAGTATTTTGGATCTCAGTACCGTTCCGAAATGAATTTTTTAAAAGGGGGAGGGGAATTCTCCTAACTCAGAACGACGTCTCATCCTATATACAAATAGCTAGGCCACTAGTCAAAAGTCTCATCACACTGAGCTTAGATTGACTGTTTGGTGTGTTTATTTTAAATCAATTGAAACGGTATACTTTAGCACAGAGGTGGAGAACCTTTTGCTTATCACAGGCCATTTGACAGTCATAAGACCGCTCGTGGGCCAACGGCGCCGTCAATTTGGACAAGGGAAGGGAAACCTCTTCTTCTATGGGAAACAAAATACTTTTAGACTACATGCCCGTTACAACTTTTTGTAGAGAGATATCCATGCTAATCTGGCCAGGTGACACCCTGGCAAAAGTGCTTTTAGTCGTGGATGATAATCAACACGGCTAATGGGTTGTGTATCTAATGACCCCGAAACCTCTGAAGCTTGGTGTCTGCAAAACTATAGGCATTTAACTCCAGTACTAACGTTACATTCTGTAAATGACATTATGATGCCTAAGCTAATCAGATTACAAATATCACAGCGCGATCATTTGTTTTGATTACCTTAGCTCGCACATACGGCGGTCCATTTGTGATGTCTGAAGTATATATAGTAGCAAACAAGCGAATGAGAAAACGCGCGCGAAGCGCGCCGAAAAAATGTCGTTTTGAAAGCATTTTATTAATGTTTAACCTTCGCATTGCATTGGAAAGTTATTCACTTCTTTAATTTTAAGCCCACTCAAGGAAAGGGGAGGGCCTAACCCATCTCGAATTACATGTTTTTTTTTATTATTTTTATTTTTGAAAACTGAAGACCATGCTTTGCAAACTTTTTTTGGGGGGGGGGGCACGTCCCCCCCCCCCCGTGCCCCTATGGCGAGCCGCTAATGGCTACTACTTACTATTAATTGTTATTATGCTGCTATGTCGTCGAAAGGAAATTGACCAATGAAATTGCTCGATCCTTTATTATTGTTGCTTGAACACTCGCAGAACCAGTCCCTGTTGTTGACCTTGCGATATTACGTCGACCCAACGTTATCGCTCGAAGAACGGCGGACAGTGGTAAATCAAACTCTTACCAAATCCATACGGCAGGTTCACAAATGTGTCCGTCCCGTTTGAAACAGAGCTTCGAGCTGTCGATTTATTAATGAATTCGCGTCTAAACTAAGAAGAGCTGCTGAATGTTGTGCGCTTGAATCATCCCATTGATCCCAGTTGTTGTTCGCCATGGAACGAACAGGCAAGGTACAGTCGTGCATATTCATGAATCATTGAAACCGAAGACTCTCTGATTGGTTCCCACTAATTACTACCGATTTGGTAGCAGATTTCAAAGGTTTAGTTAAGCAGTTTGTGCATGAAATTAACTTTGTCCAGAGGCTTTCCTGCGTAGCGATTTCCAGGGGGAGTACAACACCCAGAAGGTAACAGCCAATGTTTCCTGCTAATGTTTCCAGAGGGAGGAGGAAAACTGTCGCAGGAAAGACTCGACAGAGGCTACAACTGCAGGAGCTTCATTTCACCTGTTTTAAATATTTATTACCTATGCTCGAGTCGTGATGGGCACATGGTCATTGACCAGGGGTCATGAGTCCAGAACCCTGGGAATGACAAAAACATTCATGTCATAAAAGTAGACTTTTGACCAAGGTTGTAACTTCGACCAATCAGGGATGGACGAAATAAAAGACCGTGTTATCAGAAAGTCGGGGCTGCTTCTGTTTGGCTTTTGCCGTAGCTCGTACTCGTAATGTGTGCTATTCCGAAGCTGTTAATTTTCCAAAGTTGTAACTACTAGAGCTCCTGAGTCAGAAGTTGCTCCTCCGAGAAGCCATAAATCGCATTTCGTGTTCATTTGGGTTTTAAGTCTTGTGGAATAAGAAGTCACTGCGGTATTGCAAACGGATCGGCACAATAATTCCGTGAGTTGTCACTTTTTAATGTCATTATTTTAGTCTACTGAGAAACTTACGGAGCATGTCACTGATCGAGAAAAGCGCTAGCAAGACAAAGCCTCCTGTGCTGTATATAATGTTATGTGAAGAGGAGAGTCACAAGAGAGAGTAAGAAGAAATAGATTATTTTCAACTTTTAAATCGATGTTTTGTCTTTGCATGTATCTTGTCACATAATTGTTCAGTCGGAAAAGCTTGGACAGCCTGACAGCCGTAACGGTCGACGTTACACACTCTAAAAATTAGTGGGTAAATACACATTTTTAAAAGGTACTTAAACACTAACGAGCGTAAAACTAGTAGCGGAATTGTATTGCTACAATTTGAAGAGTATTTAAAACACTCTAACGTGTCATTTTACCTGCTGTCGCATACAAAACACACTGAGAGTGTAAAAAAACACGAGTGCTTGGGCCGTAGTGTGCATATGATATGCAGTGGGTGAACGTAGCACTCAATAGGGTTAAAAGAGCTACGTAACAGCGTAAAAATACATGTTGAGTTGTTTATTCTAGCAGTAAGAATTTTGTGTTTTTGCTACAATCTGACAATCTTGAATTTTAAACACAACAAAGGGTTAATTAAGTGCCCTTATATGTGTTATGTGTACGTGATAAACACCCCTAACTTTGAAACGGCAGCTTACATCAATGATGGTGTAGACCTAAATTAAGTTCGACGTGAAAATGAGGGCGGGTATACACATTATATAAATGTGTAATTAAACAACAGAAAAGCACTTTGTTGTTACACTTTGGTGTTCTAAAACCATTCTTGCGTGTCATTTTACATGCTGTCACCAGAAATCATACGGAAATTCCGGAATGTGTAAGTTTACGCTAGATGTTTACATCCCCAGTGTGATGTTTACAGGATCACGTACTGTATACCGTCTCGATCACACATTTGCGGTATGTGCATTGCACAAAAAAGGGGGAAACGGTAAACATTTTACTTTACTAATACATAAGCAGACGAACAAACACAGCAAAAACTGTAGGGGACTTTTCTGTTGCTGTATTCATGCATGCACTCACTCCCCTGTAAGCAATATCTTGCGGTCCGCCGCCGGAGGCCATTGATGGCTCAAGGGTCACGTGGCCAAGAACTCTGGCGGGCCGACGGAGAGTCATCGGATGTCCACTAGCTTGATACAAAAGTGCATGACGGGTAAAAAGTTGTAAGCCAATCAGCATCACGCCCATTCGCGAACCGTCATCGAACCCCCGGACATTTCTCCAACGGACCGCTGAAGTGGCCGACAACGATCCGTGAAAGGGCCGACGATACTTTGCTGGCTGGTTAAGCAATCATGTGAATATAAATCGTTAATGACAACGACACGCGTACTTTTTACCGTGGGATGGCGAAGGAAAAAAATCGATTTTTCAAAAAGTTTTACATTTGTTTCAAAATCATGGTTACGGTTAGGAGAAAGGTTAAGGTTTCGTGGAATAGGGATATTTGATATGCTCTTTCATAATCCGGTGTCATAATTACAAAATGGGGTCAATGAAAAGCTGTCATTTTGGAATTAGGGGTGTGGTCTATTTCTAAGAAGCTGAATGGTCCATTGGCATAAATTTCCCTTCGCCATCCTACCAAAAAAAAAATCGCCAACGGTCTTGGCACTGTTTTAAAAGCAAATCTCGTCATCCCAGACAGTTCCGTTTCTCCCAACTATGCAACTTGTAGCTCCTCCCATAACTGTATGCAGTGGCGCCGGCACGGGGCATGGGGGGCGCGTGCCCCCCCAATGAAATTTTTTTGAAAATTCTAAAATGATCCCAAAAGGCGATTAAGCTATAGATTTCTGTAGGGGGTAGGGTGATGTGTGCTTTAACCGATCTATTTAATCATTTTCCGTCACAAATGTTTCTCAGCTATCAGAATTTTCCCCAAATCCTTCCCAAACTATTAAAAACTTCATACCTTACCACAATGTTCTTATTATCAACATCTTCTGATAGCAACTCCCGGAGAAACACAGCAGCAAAAGTTGAAAGCTGTCACGAATTAACAGGTAAAAGAATGGTTTTTTGAGTGGCATGTAGGTTTGTTGGGCAATGGAAAGTGTCTCGATGCAGATTCTGAATGCAGGTTTTGTCATGGAAATCTCGTTTAATGAAAAATTTTGCGCTCATGCTTTACGGTTTGCTCTCCATCTCATGACCATTATTAAGGTAATAATACATGGAACTATAATCGCAACATCTGTAGGGGCCTAGAATTAATATGGGATCTTTCAGTCTAAGTTGTTGTAGCATGATTTGGAAAGTTGAAATTATGTATTTGCCGTTATACATTTTCCAAAAAAAATTTACGGAGCGCTTTGCGCGCAGCCATTATAGGTATAGATTGCAGGCACGTAGCCAAGGGGGAGTCGCCCCCTGAGCATATTTTTGGTATTTCCAATGTTTAATTTTACAATATTGCTAGTGTTTCCCCTATTTATGTGCGGTAAAATGGGCCTGGACAGTTCCATTTCCAGCGATCTGGGAAGCATTTTGGGCCAAAATTTTCTTGCGCTTTGAGCCAACCCATGGTGGCGGGAAGCGCTGAGAATCTGTCTATGGGCTTCACCTCCCTTGACAAATTCCTGGCTACGCCCCTGACAGATGGTGATTTTTAAATACACTTACGACAAAAAAGCATTCTGAAACGCGCTTGTTAGTCCTTCACCCCTTTTGCTATACCTGTCAGGGAGGTCTGATATCAACTTCCTGCACCTATACTATCTCTCCCGCCCTTCCCCATTGCTGGATGCTGTTCATCTGGATTTTCGTTCAAAATAAGTTAAAATACGATAGTTGTGAAGTGCTCTGCATCAAACTCTATATTATCATTTGGATGTCAAGTAATAAGCATTTTGTCAATGCTCAATTTTATGTACTTGAACTAGAGCTTCCAGGAGGTCCTATACAGGTATCTGCCAGCCTTAGATGCCTTTTTATAATGCACAATGAAGAGGAGGAAAAATTTCGTTATAGTCCAACAATGTTTCTGTGGACTCCACGCAGCCACGTATTTTGGGTAAAAACTTTGCCAATAGAAGGCGGTAAAGTAGCCACAAGGAAGGTATGTTGACAACGTATTCTTCTCTTAGACAACATACTCTCCTTTTCCCCCTAACCAAAAATTAGAGTCTTCTAGATTATGGACATTTTCCAGCTATATATGATCAGCTCCAAAAATATTCCAAAAGATAGCACCATTTTGCATCTAAGCAACCTTAAATAAATAAAAAATTTCTCAAAGGGGAGGGGGACATCCCCTCCCCCTGGACCCTTCCCCAGGACGGCACCGTAGTGTAGTGACACCTGACAAAGGAAGGATCCCGACTGTGAATAGGAAAGCAGGGAGCACACGAAAAAAAAAACGCATTTAAGGCACACATGGGAGGTTAACTGAAGTGCCATTACGACATCATCTGTTGTGCCCCCCCCCCCATCACCAAAGCCTGGCGGCGCTACTGACTGTATGAAGATCCTCCTTGTGCAGACACAAACCTATTTTATTGTTTTAAGGCCATGTCCTCAGGAGGGTGAGCATACAAGTCTATAATGTGTTATAAAAGCACTGCCCGTGCATTGTGTGGATGTGAGCTCTTCTGCATCATTTGGATTTTCAAACTTTGCTGTCAATCAAAGAGTAGTGACCAACTTAGAATTTTGATACCCCCTTACTAAAAATATACTTTGAGTGCTTTAAACAGGAATGAAATGTTCAATAGAAAAGGTATAGATATACTTCAGCTCTTTTTCGACATAACAAACTCTACCCTGATAAATAATAATGTATATTCTTCACTCTCCTTGTGATACTTGCTTTGCTTTTGTCCGCGTATATTGTACATCGATTATGAAAATGTCATTACATCTAGCCTAAGGGTGTGGAACTGTACACTCAAAGAACTGAAGGCTAAAATGGTAACACCTAACGGGTGCCAAAAGCTTTTTGGACATAACGGAATATTCCGAATTGGTAGGCGGGGCTTATTTCTCTAGACAATTTTCTCTTCAACGATTCCGACTTCGACAACAAATCTATTTGAACCTTTCATTTTGTAACAAATTAACTACCAGCTTCCCCTGATTGAAAATTTTAAGGCCGATTTTATGGTATAGTTTATAGCATTTACTTTAAAGACAATTATTAAGTATTCCAAGGGATTTGTAAACATGACTTGAAATAGTTATCATTGACATATTAATGACAAACTGCAATGTAATAGGCTATCTTGGAAGTAGTGAGTATCCGTGATCACGACGGTGGAACTCTAAACTTACTTATGGGTGGTGGGAGTTTGGTGTGGTATTCTTGGTGTTTCGGTTTTTTGGTTGTTAAGTGATGGCAGTCTGGTTTTGTGTTGTCTTTTCGTTTCAGTGTCTGTGGCTACTCAGTGGCAGTGTTGGTGGTTTTTGTTTGTTTGCGAGGGTGTTGTTGTTCGGTTTTTTGGTTGTTGGCCATATCGTATATCCTTTCGCTGGTCTGGCCGTGCCCGTTTGTTTAGCACGTAAAAAGCACTCTAAACTGCATCCGGTTGTGGAGCTTGTTTAAGAGTAGGGATAATGAGGTTTCCCTTTACCACAAGTGCCTCCGGGGCACTCTTGGGCAAGGTGCACCTGTATTTGCCCTGTGTCGTTGCCTTCGAGCGAGGGGACGCCTTCGGACGTGGTGTTGCCTTCGGGCGAGAAGTTGCCTTCGGGCGAGAAGTTGCCTTCGGGCGTGTTGTTACCGTCGGGCGTGAAGTTGCCTTCGGGCGTGGTCTTGCCTTCGGGCGTGTTGTGTTGCCTTCGGGCGTTGTTGCTTTCGGACGTTTGTTGTTGCCTTCGGGTGTGTGTTGCTGCCTTCTGGCGTGTGTTGTTTCCCTGTTTGTAAATAGTCTTGTGTGGTGGGTAGGCTGGGGGTGTCCTATATGTTGGCCACAGAAATTTTGTTTTGCTAGCTTAGTGTAAGGTAACTTTGTAAATAATTGTAAGTAGTTCATGGTTGTGTTCTTGCCGGTCCGGATTTGGTTCTTCCTGTTTGATAGTGTCCGTTCTATGCACTTAAAAAGCACTTCCAGCCCCTGGCTCTTCGCCAAAGAGTTGAGGGGACTTTTGAAATAAAAAAGCTCCCAGGGTGAGGCGGAGGCCGTTCTATTCATCCAGTCTAGAACGAGACTTCGCACGGCAGGTTGTTCGGTAGTTACATAGGCGGATCCAGGGGGGGCAACTAGGGTCAACTGCCCCCCCCCCCTATGACCAGTCTAGCGCCCCTCAATACAAGAAAAATGCGCCCCTGCATCCTAAAAGTTAAGTAAAAACTGCCCGAAAAGTAAAAAAAAAAAAAAGGGCCCCAGAATTTCGAACCGTATAGCTATATATAACTATGGCAATGGGAGATGGTCTCCGAAATGTAGTCGGTCAAATTCAAGAGTATGCGGCCCCTGCATGATGTTGGCGCCCCCTTTTCAAACTGCCCCCCCCCCTTCAGCTAGGGGCTGGATCCGCCCTTGGGTAGTTAAGTTGTCTGTTGGGGACGTATAGCTCCATAAGGGAGCAGAACTCCTTTAAGAGCAGTGTTTGGTTTTCGCCCCTGGCTCTTCGCCAGAGAGTTGAAGGGACTAAAAAAGATAAAAAAAAAAAAAAAAACAACTCCCTGGTTTACCGCGTCCCTTGAATTTTCGTCAGAGAGTTGAGCGAACGTTAGAAATCACTTTCAAACGGTCAGTGGCACTCTTCCATGGTAGAGTCTATGAATGTTTTGCATCATTGTTTTAAACAGTAGTCATTGTAAAACAACACCTTGAATGACTGTGTTATGTTACCCAGAGAATGCGTAAATGTATATCATTCATAGCAACAATTTTAAGGGTAAACCTACACTTGACTGTGTTACATTACCCAGGGAATGGAAAAATGTATATCCTTCGTAGCAACAATCTTAAGGGTAAAACTACACTCTGACTATTAAACAATAACCAAAAGGGTGTAAATGTATATCCTTCACAGCAACACTACCTTCGGTATGATTACACTACTTTTTTTTGTAATTGAGCACCTTGATGGGTTAATGTAATGCTCTCACTGCAACAACAAAGGGGGACCTTACCGACTAAAGGTACCTACCAGTGGTGTTGCTATGAATGATTTACATTTACCTTTTTAAGTGTAATACACCCTTTTATTTTGTAGAGTGCAATACCTCGAAGGTCACCGGACCCAGCGGTTGTTAGTCGTGTGACGACGGTAGTTCTCTTCTTCTAGTAAGTTAGTGTATCCTTTATTTCCAAAAACTAAACATGCAGCGCGCCCTTATCCCCTCCAATCATTCCAAATTTGGCAACACTCATCGATTGACATCTCCTCTTTCATATCCGTAAAAAATCTGCCACAACTGATCATCTTAACATGAGTAAATCACACCTAATATGGACCTAAAACTGACGGTGTACTTTGGGCACTACTTTCCGCAGGAAGGCCGTTCTCCTAATAGACGTGTGCCCCCTAAATAGCAACTCCCTGATCTGACGAAAGCAATCAGAGGATAGAGACCCTATAGTGTGAGAGATTGGCCAACTTATTTCATGGGCGCCATTTTGGAGCCAAATGGTAACTATGGCCAGATATCATATACACTGTGTGCGTACAGTTTTCCGTACAAAATGTAAAACAAAGTGAGTTACAGCGTTCTGTTCTCTTGTGACAATCATTCGTATTGGTTGACTCTGGCTGGCACTGTCTGCCGGATCCTTTAGTTTGTCACCCGGTGCAAGAAAAGTCGTCCTGGGAGGGGTCTAGAGGGAGGGGATAACACCCTCCATTTTGAGTAACTTTTGCTAATAGAAAGGGTTGAAAATGCAGAATGGTGTATGTTATTTTGACAGTTTTAAAAGTGATTTTATTTTAAAAAAATCTCATTTTAGTGTGTCTTATTTTTGTGCTTGTAAGAGAGGGGGAGGGGGTGGGTCTACCCCTACTTTCTAGGAAAACTACTAGTACGTTAATGCAGGATGGCATACATGCAAAATGGTGCTTTTTATGGAAAGTTCAAGCAAGTTGAACTAACCATTTAAGATTTTCCATTATTTAGTGAAAGATTCAGGAGAGGTCTGGGGAAGGGATAATTATAGGGGAGCACTTCGTAGTGCGACTTTTTCATTTTATGGAAAGGCCTAGGCATGGGCGTCAATCTTTACTGGAGTGTGGGGGACACTTCTGTCAAAAATTTCCTGTGTAAAAATCTTAAGTCAATGGGTGCATTTCCAAAACGTGGGGAGACGTGTCCCCCTGTCCCCCCCCCAGGATTGACGCCCACGGGCGTAGGCCTAGGTTTTATAAAATTGTGACTGACCAGGGTGTATTCCATGTAGAAACCTACATCAAAGTCAAAGGTACGCAAATGTTTCAGTTTTCTCATGTTACTAATAGATCCAGGAGCAATGTTTGATCTGTTATTGTGCCCCCTCGACCCCCCATGAATTTTTTTTAAAAATTGTGTCCTTACAATCATGCAATCTTGTGCCACATAGGCTACATTTGAAGTAAAATTTGTGTAAAAAAATTGACGTATTTTTCGGAACTAAAACAAAAATATCGGCAATCAGTGAGGGGAACCATGGCCCAATGGCATGCCCCCTCCCCTTTGAAAATTGTTGAAAAATTAGGTGTCCTAACATGCAATCTGGTGCCACATATGCTACCATTTGCAGTAAAATTTGTGTTAAAAACTTAACGAATCTTTAGGAAGTAAAACAAATTCGGTATCAGTGAGGGGGTGGGGGGCATGTCTCAATGCCCCCTTAATACGCCACTGCTCCAACATCGGACTGGGGACTGCAGCTCTGGTATTCCAGCGTCTCTATGGGTATGTTCCGACAACTCTCCAATAGGGGTAGTACTAGGGTTAGCTGGTTAGGCCAAAGGGTTGTATTTGGGTTTATGTGTTGGAATATCAACTTCGCAGTCGGAATACAGAGATGGAACCGCCGTATACGGTATAGGCTAGGCCTTGTACAGAACGTCGTTACCTAACTCTAAGGCTAAGCCTACTCTAACGTTAGGCCTACATGTATTACTAAGTTGTATACGGTAAAGTTACGTCGCAAAGCGATTTTTCGTTCAGCTCATCGCTGTGAAAAAACAAACTGAAGGCGGAAGCCCAAGGGGGTACACCTTTTCAGTCCGACACGTTTTCATTCCGAAAATGAAATACACGTCTTCATTCCGAAAAAGCGAGTTTTCAGTCCGACACGTCTTCATTCCGAAAATGGAATGCACGTTTTCATTCCGAAAAAACGAGTTTTCAGTCCGACACGTTTTCATTCCGAAAATGGAAAACACGTTTTCATTCCGAAAAAACGAGTTTTCATTCCGAAAATAAAATGCACGTCTTCATTCCGAAAAAACGGGTTTTCAGTCCGACAAGTTTTCATTCCGAAAATGGAAAACACGTTTTCATTCCGAAAAAAACGAGTTTTCATTCCGAAAATGAAATGCACGTCTTCATTCCGAAAAAACGAGTTTTCAGTCCGACACGTTTTCATTCCGAAAATAGAAAACACTTTTTCATTCCGAAAAAACGAGTTTTCATTCCGAAAATGTAATGCACGTCTTCATTCCGAAAAAACGCGTTTTCAGTCCGACACGTTTTCATTCCGAAAATAGAAAACACGTTTTCATTCCGAAAATAAAATACACGTTTTCATTCCGAAAAAAAAACGAGTTTTCAGTTACTGTCACTGTCACTGTCATTATCACTATCACTGTCTTTATCATTATCATTATCATTAATAATATCCTAGTTTACTGTACAACCTAAAAACGGTGTTTAGGAATTGATCATTTTGAATATTTTTTCTAAGCACTTTCATCCCCGCACTTTGTAATCATGTTTAGATGCTAAACACGTGTTTTTATCCCCCCCCCCCCCCCAAAAAAAAAGAAAAAATATGTTTTGAAACACCTGCTAAACATCACAGTTAGTGAACAATAGCTAGACAACCATTTTATGATTTTAACGTGTTTATAAAGTGAGGCAAAATAAGTGTTTCATTGGTGAACACGTTCTTCAGAGTGCATAATAACTTACAATGTTAAAAATAAAATTGCAACTACACATACTAAGATAAAAAGGCACCCTGAGCCGAGAAGCTTCCGGCTATTTATTCAGCCTTCCTTAGCTCTAATGAAAAACGATCAAGTGCGTTCATATGTCCACCTATAAAGTTTTTAAAACACATGCAAAGAGCAATAAAGAATTAAAGCAACTACTGTTCAAAGTTTGTGCTGATTAATCAGCACAATCAGCACAAACTTTGGACAGTAGTATTACTTAAAACATAAAGCTTAAAATAAGCAGCAGTAAAGCAACAAAATAGGATATTTAAATCCAGCTGTAAGTGCGTCTCATTGAAGTTAAGATAATACTAAAAAAGTTAAAAACAGTGGTAGCTTATAGGGACAAGGAAGTGGTATCAGTCAAGACCATTTCACATTAGAAAACACAGAAAGGGGTAGAAAAAGTACCCCTGAACTGTGCCGTAGATAACTTGCTCTAAAAATCTCTAGGAGGATGCAACAAAACAAGAAGATAAAATTGGATTCTTAAAACTAGCATGTAAATTTGTTGCATTGTAGTTAAGAAAACTAGCTTATACCAACGTAGCTTAAGAGGAATGGGAGGAGTAATCGAGCAAGAACATTTCATAAAACAAACCGCCAAAAGGAATAGAAAAAACTCCTTATTTTCATTCAGGCCTAGAGAAAACAAAGTGTTCTGTTCTCTTTGTCCTCCAAAGAGGTATCAGAACTTAATATGAAAAATACATACATGTCAAAAAGTATATCACTAAGACAAAAGAAAATATATGTATATATATATATATATATATATTTATAAAAGAAAGAAAAGAAAAAACACATTATAATACAATGACACAGTTAACTGTCATGTGACCAAAATACTGGCACCAGTTTTGAAAAGAAAGAATAGGTAATGCACTGTTTGCAACTAGCGAAACTTTTCCATGATTTTTCAACCAAAAAAATTCTAACTTCTAAGGGCAGCTTTATTACTTGACTGAAAAAGTAATTCCATTTGAGTAGCCCTTACTGTGGATCTAAATATTTTGAAATACATACTACGCTCATTGGAAAAGGGGCGTTCAAAAATAGTGTGCAATTCGTCACCGATTTGGTTCTCAGAACAGAAAAACGAACTCATGTAAATCAAACCTTGGTATTTACCACAAATGGAGAGAATGTTGGTATTACTACATCTGTATTAACAAAGATTTACAGATCAAGGAGGACTTAGGCTTACTAAATAATTCTCGAAATTAAGTCTCTGTTTAAATATCGTATATATTTTACAATTAGAGATTATTTTTCTCTGTAAACCATCAGGCCCGTAGCCAGGAATTCTTACATAGGGGGCACCGGCACCTCATAGGGGGGCACCGAAGAAGATAATTATATTTGCAGACGCCATATGATTACAGTTTGCGGGAACTACATGGGATGATATTTCAAGCTTACCACGGACAGCTTAAAGGTTTCGGTTTTACGTGTGCACATACGCGCGAAGGGCGCGAAAATTTTACTCTTGTGATGGACATTTTCGCCCCCTTTTGCAATATACAAAGACTTGGAAAGTCTCCACAAGTAAAAGGGAACAAGATTATAATCACGATGATGCTTCTTCAGCTTCGCAAGCGCAGGTGAAGAGTTGAGTACTTTGCGAACGGCGAGGGGACCAGGAGCTGCCATTAGGCAGTCTTGGTGTTGTCCAGTATGATTTTGTTAGGATCCAGAGGGAAATTCCCCAAATGTCTGAGGAAATAGCAAAATGGGAACACTAACATGGAGCTTTGAGCAGGACTTTGAATGACAGTGAGAGCACACCAATCTCCTCACAGTTCACAATTCAGATGGTCATTATCGTATTTCTACTTTGAACGAAATTTAGCATGAACAGAAAAAACTAAATTTTAGAATAAATTTGGGTATGATTAAATTTAGCTTCAAACCATATAGTCATCGCGTTACGAATCTTACTCAAGTTACTAGATTACTAGATGAAAACACCTTGATACCCAGCATCTAAGTTTGAGCCTTCACCTAGCTTTGGCTAGAATAGTTCACTGGAATTTTTATGCTGATAATGTTCATAGGCGATATAACTTCGCTTGTGAGAACTGCGCGCGAAGCGCGCCAAACTTTTGCAGGAAACTTGTTACCACGGTAAAACCTGCATACAGACTCAGCAAAAGCTGGTGAAAAGATAAGCCCGACGACGGGACGAAACTCCCCTAAGGGGTCCATCAATCAAGGGGTCCGTCAATCAAAGAGCATTCACCACTGACAAATTGAGAATTTTGCTTTCTCTCAACCAAAATGTATGTCGGGTGATGTGTGTCTGCAAAACCAAGACGCCGCACAACTGGTCGCGGGGCGACCTTTCACCACCCCTGGACATTGTGACAATTTACGTTTCTTAAAAATATGTTTATCATGATGTTGAGTCTGAATTAAGAATCTTCCTGATCATAAGAGAAAGAGGATAGAACTTCTCATGGATTCAATTTTGTGTTTTTCCGGGAATCACGCCTACACGAAAGAACAATAGCCTAATTGTGGAACCTTTTTATATAAAGCCAGCATATCTGAAACCGGTGTTAAAGCCATATGAAACTGAAGATGGAAGCGCGCGTAGCGCGCGAAAATTTTTGTAATTGTATTACAAATATGTTACAGAAAGCAAAATACGTTCATTATTTAACGACTTTTGGGATCATTTTTAGTCAAAAATTGCCTGGTGTAATACCAGAGCCATCGTTTACACGGTATTAAAATTTTATTTTCGATCGATTTTCCATATGGTGGGGCACAGTGGTCCGCACGGGGGGGGGGCACGGCCCCCCGTGCGCCGGCCTGGCTACGGGCCTGTAAACCATTCTTGTTCATAAATATCCCTTAGTCCCCTACTTATTGAGTTATTTAACCAGGGTTTTCGAGAAGAGACTTGCATACTGTCTATTTGACTCACGCCTAAATGTTCTGGTTACAAAAGACATTCCAGACTTATTTAGTTTGACCTTAACTATCCAAGGGGAACTGTAAAAACCATTATTATCAAGAGCTCTTAAGAATTGATACATCACGTATGACAGCTTATGTTCACTACTAGTAATAATTCGATACCAAAATATTAATCGCCCTAATTTCAATTGTTTTAAGTAATTTGTGACGCCCAAGAATACCAAACACCATACAATTTGGAGTATTCTTACCAAGCTTTAGGATAGACTCACGAAATTTACTATGAAAATTCTCTATTTGTTTTAGGTCTTCAAACCTCCAGATTTCACATCCATACAGTAAAACGGGTAAAAGTAATTGATCAAATCCAATGGAAGACAAAGACTAGAACTTTTGTTTAACATACCGTGAGAACTGTATTAATACTAGACTAGCTGTAAGTCTGCTCTTAATGAACTTAATATCCGATACCTGATAAGAAGAATTGTAATTAGGGAGCTAGACCCCTAATCATTTACACTATTGGGAAAGAAAGGTTTGGTGATCTCGTTGTGTCAAGGACATAGTGGGAAAGAATAAAACCCATTCCTTTAAGTGCAGCATATGGGGCCATAAGGAGAGGTGGGGCCCTAAATGGCCCCCAAAATGACCTTCATTTACATTTTTGAGAACAACACTGATATTCATAACAATTTAAAGTACTAAACCCAGTCGATTGAAACAAAATCTGGGACATTCTTTACTTAAGGAGGGCCCAAAGTGTACCCAAAATAGGGTCTCATTTACACTTTTGAGAACAAGGATGAAACTCCTATTGTAATATCTCCACACATCACTGATTATAAAAATATAACTTAAGAAAGGATGGTCCGGGGCATTTCAGCTTAAGAAGGGCTTAAGTGGACCACAAGAGCCCATATGGGGCCAAATTACACCTTTATGAACAATGCCGACATGAACAGCAATTGATCCACTTACATCGTAAGTTTCAAAAATAAAACTCAAGCAAAAAATCGGGGCAGTGGTCGTTTAAGAAGGGTCCAATTCGGGTCCCAAAGAGAGGGCGCCTCAATTACACTTCTGAGAACAAAGCTGAAATTGATACTGTATAGTATCATCAAACATCAGTACTTTTAGAAATATATCTTAAGAAAGGATGGTCCCCGGCATACCAGATTAAGAGGGCTCACCTGCACCTTGCACTGCATTCCAGTTTTGTTAACAGCCCTTTTTACGTCAAATGTTTAAAAACTGCGACAGAAAATGAAAAAGCAGTGTGTTAAACCATCTTTTGAAATAGGCAGAAAGAACACACAGAGGCCCACTGTAAAAAAATGATTAACACTTTCTTGTAACAGATAATAAACGCGTCTTGGCGTTTATGTGACCCCAAAACAATAAAATACATAAGCAAATTAAACGTCTAAAACGCCAACTTTAACACAATGAGGCCACTTTAACGCCATCTCGTAAACACGTTTATGCGTTTATTTCATGATTACTGTAAACATCAAGTTGTTTTTAATAAAGGCAAATTAACACACATATATATATATATATATATATATATATATACATATATATGTATATGTATATGTATATGTATGTATATATATATATATATATATATAACATATCAACGTGTTTGCGGAGTGCACTTTAATTGACGTCATTATCTTTATCATGTGTTAATATTCGTTCAGTCATTTACTGTGCTTATCCATTTTGTTGTTCATTTTCTAATTTTTTAAGGCCATAATGTGTTAAAAAATGAAGAGGTCTCTTTTTACAGTGGGGCCTCTGAAAACCAAGGCATATTATTCCTGTAAAATTGTCTGACATCGGTTAATTGTCGGTGGTTGTGGCTTTGCGTCTTCCGAATTTTGGAATGAAAAAAGCAAGCGGGATTATACATGGTCATACACTGGCCTACTTTGCCGACATGAAAGCCTCCTAAAGCCCTCCAAGTAGAGAAAAATTAACTTACCACTCGGAGTGAGAGCAGAAGTTTTTCTCTTCATTTGGCAAATTACATCGGCTTAATAAAAGTGCATATTTTTTTAGCTGAAATGGCATGAGCCATAGAAGACAGAACATAGAAGAAAGTACAAGGTAAACAGGAAATGGTCTAGCATAATCCTTATTTGTTATCAAACACCTTGCAATTCATTAAGAGTTGAAAGTAAATGTATTGTATTCCCAGCTTAAGTAGGGATACGGGCTTTGTAAAGACACAAAACTAAATGAAAATGTAAACTCCAATAATGCATTAAGACCACTCTATTTGAAAAAAAAGATAATATTTAAGCGACTTCTAGCTGTCAGACAGAGCCGCTTTATTTCAGAGGATTTTGTGAGGAACAGACACCTTCCTGCATCGCGGGATTTTCCTTAATCTGTTACTGGAAAAACAGCAACAGTGCAAAGCGTGCAAAATGATTCGCCATTACAGACTTGGTCAGCTAGCCAACCACGACAAGAAAAGGCTTCATTTATGTAGGTAAGCAACTTTATTTGGTATTTAGATGTATGATTTATGCATGAAAAACGGTTGCATCCTATTTGAAACTTTTATTTTACAATTTAGAGCAGATGGGCATGTTCTCCTATTGTCTCCCGATTTTACTGTAAGAAGGTTATCGTCAGAACATTTTCATAGGTTTAAAGTTCCCCATGAACTTAGTATTTCTTTTTCAGCCAGGTCAGCAAAACCTTAATGGCCTCAGGGCGTGACTCTGTTCATTTTTAAAATATACGCGATTATAACAGTCTCAACCCATTTTTCTTTTTCTTGAACAGACTTTAGTAGGGACTATTACTGTTAGTATGGAGTGAGTTTGATACCACTGCTTCAAACAAGTTGTTGAAATACTGTATTTTTTACGGTACAGTAGAATTCTATTTTTCATAGAACTGTTACACGTCAAATATTCTTTCAGAGTCCTTTTGTCTGTTTGTGCCATTGAATCCCCGGGATCATACTGTAAAATGAGTGGTATCATAGAATATGATGTATATACATGGATACCAGGATTGTAGCTTTGTCTTCAAAACTCTAGTTGAACCACCGACGACCAGCCCCTGCTATATTCCTTACCTTAAACAATTTCCCAAGAGAGGCCGATTTCGGTCCTAGGCAAATCCATTACCGAAAGTTGTACAGTATTTGGTCATGCTTTCAAATGCTTGCAGACTTGTGGCCAAATTATGTTGATCTGAGTTTCGGCATTCGAAACTGAGCTCCCGAAGTAAAGATTCGCACATTCATATGTCGGTTCTATGACTGGAGGTATGACTTTCACAACACTGATTGCAAATCTTTGGTCTCCTTCGTCATTTGCCACGTACTATACCGAATTTCATATTATTATTTAATTAATCGTCTGCATGAGAAAGTATCAGTTTGAGCCTACTTCGGGAGATTTTTAACTCCGTTTAATTCTCCAACAATTATCTTTGGTCCATGTTGTTATAGAAATATTTTTGGGGAGTTAAAAGTGTGGGCCCTATAAATAACAAATTTGTATTGTCAATAAAATAGAGTCACGGCAACTGCCACTTTCTCCTAAGTTTAATTTCATTTCCCCTAACAGACAAGCTTGGGACCCACAAAAACTATCACTGGGAGAGCTACAGTATGTTGCTAGTCTTATGGCCGCTCGTATGTGTGTAATCCAACAATTATCACCTGAATAATAAATGTATTCCGGTGATCAATTTATGGCTGACGTGGGCCTAAAAGTTGCAAACAGAAACACTTCTGAAAGCTAAAAGTGTGCACTTTTAATGACCAGTTCTTTCTAAATAAAGTTGCACCTTCAACATCAAATTCCATTTGAGTTTTGAGATTTTTATGCTTTACGGTGGTAACTCAGTGCAAATGGCAATTTGGCCACTCTCCAGGCCTTCATGGTCCCTTTGAGATACTTAAGAATTAGTTTCAGATTTGTTCTCACAAGTGCAACTTGGAACTTATTTAAAGTGTTCCTTAAGTGTGAAATTTCAAAAGTACATGTTACTGAACTTCAAGAAAAATGCATCCAAATGTCCAACTCCGGCCCATCTTCACAGGATATTCCTGAGCTTAGATATGGTAAAGCTTATTCACTCAATATTAAGTGCTAGAATGCGCAATAATTTGTGATGTCATTTTTCTGCAGAAACGAGAGAAAGTCGCAGAAATAAAAAAAAGTCGCAGAAACGAAAAAAAAGTCGCAAAACGAAAGAAAACGTTTGTGAGGTTAGTCCTAATGGTCTTCCGTAAGTTCGACACAGGAAGGATTGGGGAAGTCAGAACTGATGAGATCTAAAAGTATATATGGCATTCCGGCAATCGGAAAAAAGAAAAACAGGCATTCTGGGTTTTCGAATTTTCCAAAAATTTTATTGCGATGGTTCTGGACGGCGATTATAGGCTAAGGCAATTTAACAACGCTGCATAAATTTGAAGGCGATACCGTTTCCTTTGGGTATCAAAGTTCATCGTTATTTGAGACCCAAGTAATTTGATAATCAAGGAATTAGACCACATCGTAATTGTAGGAGAAAAGTCGGTGTTGGGGTATTTTAGTACTTTGTGAGGGCGCCTTCCCTCCCAAGATGTGCGCATGCGAAAACTTTGTAACGATGTCTAAAGGTTCGTGTCGTTTGATCATTGTTAGAAGAATATGTTCTCATGAAAACGACCAAAAGTCGACTTTTATTAACCTCTCGAAAATGCTCGAAAATATCGCTATTGAATTAATTATTCCTCTTGAAAAATGCCTCCTTCATGGTTTTTTAATTCCTAAAATAGAGCAGAAGTTTATCTGCACAGAGACTTCTCGTTTGTAATTTTCTTCCTTTTAGAAAAGTTGATTTCTTAATGTAATTTTAATTCCTCTTTTCTAAAAGTAGGTTTTTCCCGTATACAGTAACACAAAAGTGTTAAATTATAGTGTGGGGGTATTTGTGATCCCCCACAATGGGCCATTAATGTGTTATAACACAGAATTTTTCTCGTTATTTTATTTTTTGGATTAAATATGAGAGAGGGCAAATTGCTCATCAATAGCATACTTTTTAAGCAAAAATTTGTGTTATTGCGTGTAGTCACTACCATTATTGTCTGATGTCGATTTAATGCAATATAAATTACTTCATCGGGACATTCTGGCTGTGATAATTGTACTTCTTCGGTGATTGAGAGTGGTGCAGTACATTGTTATAGGGCCTTTTACTGTGTGAAGATACGCACAATGAATGACAGGCAGTTTGGTGCACACCGGTGTTAAGTGAATGATCGCGTTTTTGCACCAAATAAGATAGCAAAAGTTGCATCCTTAACACGTTTCTAATGTAGGTTTTCAACTTTTCACCCTGATGATGAGGTATTGGTCCTTAGAACAATAAAAGCACCCGATTTTCCCATTAGTGTGCTCAGTTCTCAAAATCAAATGCTTAACGTGTTTGAATCCCAAACACTCAAGATATAGGATAATTAAAACCCCGACGACCCATGGACCTTGAATAAGACATGGAATGAGTTTATCCCTCAATTGTTCTGGCTTGTGTCGGCTTTAGTAATAACCATAGGATTACTCAAACCGACACAAGCCACAATCGAAAGTTATATGATGTCAACACAGGTTATGGGTTGTGGGGGTTGAGGGGGTTGTGGTCGTTGTGGGGGTCTCAGAACTAATCCGTGGAAGCTGCGATGTCAAGGACACGTACACCGATATAACACATGACAGGTAACAGGAAGGAAGCCGGAAAGTCTACTAGGTGAAAGAGCAAGGAAGGCAAACGAGTCTGCGTGGCACGCTGGCGGTTAAATTGACCTACTTAATTAAAATGCGTTGTATGTTTTCAATACTATCCAACAATACATTAAAGATCACTTGTTTAGCCCAATCTAATAGTTGGCCATACTTCGGTATTTCGTTTCGATATCGTTACTAATTAACCTGCAAAATGCAATGCCGGTGGGGTCACCCCGTCCGTTAACTTACTGATAGACGCTGAGTTCAATGGTGCAGGTTTCAGCTACATCGGACATTTTGATGGTAAAAATAAAGTCGAAATTGAGTTACCTGAAGTACGCCTTCATTTCTTCTAGGTTAGTCATCGGACATCACCCCTTTCTTTGCATATGTTACAGATCTCGAAAGTGCAATCCTATAGCTTAGCCAAATATCTCGAGATTTAAGAGTTCAAAGGCGATCGAACATTTCCAAAAAGTTACATAAATTTTCAAAAAGCAATTTAATGGAAAATATGCAGGGGTCACTTTAAAAATGTTTTTCTTAAAGAGGATGCATGATACAAATATGTGGTTTCTTGTATAGTAAAAATTACTATGAATGAATAAAAAATCGCCTAAAGTTGTCGTTTGAAGTTAAGAACATGTAAACATTTTATGAGAATAATTTAAAAAGTTGGCAAAAGGGACGCTGGTTTTATCTTATATCTCAACAACAGAAAGTCCGATGGAGATAAGGATTACGGCCTTGTGACTCGCGGGGTCGAATCACTATAATATGGTGTTACTGCATGGTAATTCTGAAGGGTTCGGTGAGATTTTTTAAATTTTGTATTCCTTGGGTACCCCTGTAAAATTAAATTTATTAATTTAACCAGAAAGCAAAAAAGCATTGAGGTTTCGATGAAATGTTTTATTGGAAATTATAACATGATGTACCATTTATTATAGTCACCAAAGGTAAAATGCTATCTTAAAGTGTCGGAAAAAAGTTTTTTCATCATATTAGATCTTAGGAATCCTTGGAAAGTTTTTTCTCTTGAGCTAATAATCTCAGATGACGTTCTTGGGAATTCTGGGGATATTTTGCTTTGTGACCTCTGGAGACTGATTACCACAAGGACACTTTTGGGAATTCTTGGGAAATTTTGCTTTCTAACCTCTGCTTACACCAAAATAATCTTTGGAGTTCTTGGGAAATTTTGCTCTTCGACATCTAGTGACCCCATATAACCTTTCACCTCCAATAAAACAGTAGGGTCCTTCTTCCTATCATAGTGCATCCACATACCAAGTATCAAATATATCGAAGCTTCCTACCATGAAATATTTTAATGGGGTTTTTGATTCCATGCCGAAGGCAAGCAAGGAATCTATTCGATGGTGATGACGTGTGTGTGTGTGTGTGGGTGTGCGTGTATGTGTTTGTGAAGCTTCTTGTATTCGCGATATCTCACGATAAGAACGACCGATATTTGCTATATTTGGTATAGATTTTCCATGTTGAGAGGAAACTATATTGTTTTTGGTGGAGGTCAGTGGTCATTTGAGGTCACCAGAATTGAAATACTGAAGACTTTGTAAACACCATATCTCAAAGTAAAAATGGGAGATTTTCATATTTAGTGGCTAGATTTGTCATGTTGAGAGGAATAAACCTATAATTTTAGGTGGAGGTCTATGGTCATGTAAAGGTCAGCAGAGGTTAAACTGAAGAAAATTGTAAAAACCAATATAGTCAGGAAGTACAAATTTTAAGGCTGAACCTTACTGACAAAGCACACCTTCTCGGCAAGGAATCACTAAGTCTTTGGGCTTTCTGGTTAGACTTTGACACCCAGTGAACCCAGATGACCTTTAACCTCCGCCAAATTCACACTCTTGCCATAGTTCATCAATATACCAAGTTTGAAATAAATCCAAGCTTCCTATCTCCAAAATTGTGTTAACAAGGTTTTCAAAGTTTGACTCCTGGTGACCCTAGATGATCTTTGACCCTCATCCAAAACAATAGGTTCCTCCTCTCTATATGGGGCACCTGTGTACCAAGTTTGAGAACTGTCAAAGCTTCCCTTCTTGAGACATCGTGTTAACGAGCGAAGTGTCACAAACTCACACATACATCCACACACACATCCACACACCCATTCACACACTTACACACACACGCCATCATGGCATAGGATTCTCTTTCATCGAAACCAAAAGACTTTTAGAAAGCAATACATTTTCAATGGTACATTGTTATGCTTATAGGCGTAGGAAGCTGTTCGAGATTGAGGGGGGAGGCTGAACTTTGTTTCGGAGAGCCGTCCTTTTAGGAGGGGCCCCCTACCCTTAGCAAATTTATTGAGTATTTGGGGGTCTTTATATGCAATTTGATGCAACAAATTGGGTGAATTTTAAGAAAAATTACTGCAAAGTTTGACATTTTCTACACAGGCAACAAATAAGGGGTTTTCATCCTTGGATTGAGGGGAGCTAAAGCATACTTCACATCATACCTCCAAATTTTTGACTGGGGAGCTAAAGCCCCCAAGCCTCCCGCTTCCTACGCCTATGGTTATGCTGTATTCCATTTTCGAAATGAAAACGTGTATTTTGTTTTCGGAATGAAAACTCGTTTTTTCGGAATGAAAGCGTGTATTTTATTTTCGGAATGAAAACGTGTATTTTGCTTTTCGGAATGAAAACGTGTCGGATTGAAAACTTGTTTTTTCGGAATGAAAACGTGTATTTTATTTTCGGAATGAAAACGTGTCGGAATGAAAACTCGTTTTTTCGGAATGAAAACGTGTATTTTATTTTCGGAATGAAAACGTGTCGGAATGAAAACTCGTTTTTTCGGAATGAAAACGTGTATTTTATTTTCGGAATGAAAACTCGTTTTTTCGGAATGAAAACGTGTATTTTATTTTTCGGAATGAAAACGTGTATTTCATTTTCGGAATGAAAACGTGTCGGACTGAAAACTTGTCGGACTGAAGACGTGTCGGACTGATGGGTGCACCCCGCCCAGGGTGGGTGGGTGGGTGGGTGGGCGGGTGGGTGGGCGGGTGGGCGGGTGGGTGGGGGTGGGGCGGGTGGGTGGGGGTGGGGTGGGTGGGTGGGGTGGGTGGGGGTGGGGGTGGGTGGGGTGGGTGGGTGGGGGTGGGTGGGTGGGTGGGTGGGGGTGGGTGGGTGGGGGCGGCAGCCACAGAGGCGCTACGTAGGCTACATAAGCGATCGCTATTTGATGGATTCCAATTGAACCTTCAAACTTTCACAGCCCACCGAAGCCTTCTTTTTGTACAGGATGGGAATCTATACAACTTGTATCCCTTTTCTGATCTGTTCGTGCATCCAAATGCAGCACAACCTGGCCGCAATTTTGGAAACAAAACATGTCTATCTTACACAGAATGCGTACGTCCGGCCGTATGTACAGTACAGCATGCACAACTTCTCAGATGTACATAGGCTACACATGATCTTGCAAGCTCGTACTTTGGCTCCAAAATGGTGCCCATACATTTCGTCCAATCAGAATGCGTATCTGAGAACAATGGTTGGCCAGCCTCTCCCACTATAGGGTCTCTATCAGAGCATGGAGCTACTACTTGGTCCAAGTAGTAGCTCCATGATCAGAGGATATGCACAGTTGAGAGCAAAGCGGCATTAGATGTCTGAGCGCACGGAGCCGTATATTAGGAATAGCGCCACCAACAAAATATGCTTTTATTGTGGGAATTTGAGAAGGGTAAAGATTCACAAGTATTGACCAAGACTAAACGGTTGTAGGAGGTTGACAGCTGGCAAGGCAAGGAGGCCCAGTGTACCTTTATGGAGAGTAACGAGCCTGTTAACAGACCTTCTGTCTTTAAGACTAACCCACCCTAGATCATTCAACGATTGGTTACACTATTGTGGACGGAGTAGTCACTACAAACAAACCTAGCAGCCCTACGTTGAATTTGTTCAATTTTATTAGTAAAGGAGACAGTGTAACGATTCCAGACGTATGAAGAGTACTCCAATAAAGGCCGAACGAGTGTAAGATAGGCACTGGCTTTAATACTTGGGGTAGGAGTATAGATTACTTAATTTACTTTTTATAAAATCTAAGGACTTATTAGCCGACGAGGTGAGATACGGTTAATGTGCTTGTTCCAGGTAAGGGTGTTAGCGATGTCAACTTCATGGTAAGTATGGCAGTCAGTAGATTCCAGGATTCCTTTCACTAGAGAGTAGACATAAAGTTAAGGATTCTTCGAGTGAATAATCCTCATTAAAAACACATTTCTTGGCGTTAAAGTGCATTTGCCAATTATTCTACCATTTAGAAAGGTGTGTAGGTCATTTTGGAGTTGTACCTGGTCTAAGGACAGGTACTCCTCATTTTCTGTACATTACACAATCATCAGCAAAAATGTCAGTGTTATTGGTTGAACGCTTCAAGTGATCACAAGCGATAGCGCTGCTCATAAATATGTATATGTAACCTTGAAGCTCCACATTCACTGGAAGTGTAAATCAGTACAAAATGCTCCCTGACTGGGAAAAGTGCAGAAGACCAAATGTAAAAACCTTCCCTTCATCAGGGTTACACTAACTAGCACCAAATTAACTCGACCCCACCTAACTCGGACCCAGGCCAACTCCTTCTACGGCGAGCCAAGTTACAACATGCTTCGGTATGGTTTCCCTAAAAACTTCACACTGCTACCGGGAGTGTCCATTAAAAACCTGCGTGGGAAGAGATAAAGCAAGTCACTTTTTTCAATAAAGGACCAATCCTGTGAAGGGAGAGGGGCCAGGGGAGCTCGCGTTCCGTTTGTGGCAAATATCGGGTCAATTGGCTTAGTGTTCATAGGCTCCCCCACCTTGCAAAATCTTGCATGTGTACGGGACTGCCTGAGTAGGTGTTTTGAACAAAATAGTAATTACCCATTTAAAATGCATGTTGTCTCACAGTTTAACATGTTATCAAAGTTTTTGATACAATGGAGTCTGATTCTCGTCATAACTTGAAAATGTGCTCATAATAAGATACCAATTGCAAGGTATCTCAATGTTAGAGTTACCGTACTGCTAGTAAAATCGAATGCCTCAAATGGGTAGTTTCTGGATCAGTCGTTGAACTTTTCCAAGCAGCTCCCTGAACTGTTCGGGACACACTTTTTAGTTGGAAAGCCAAATAAAATGGGATGTTTTTCATCTGCGAGTTCACTCTTCAAGCTTTCATTGTGGCCTAAAACTTGGCGAGCCATTGCCGGGCCACCAACTTCGAAGTTGCTTCTCTTCCTCATTCTCCTGCGCCTAAGCAAAGTAGGGTTATTTGCACCAGCATTTCGCTGCCGCTGCAATGGACCAGTCATAATCTGCACGTCATCAGCAGTCAATAAGGGCGCCGTCGTGAGTTTCTATCCCAGGAGCAGTGATAACATCCATTGTACATAAGCACGCAAAGCCGGAAAATGTCCCAGCTTTGCGGTTCACCTGGTTCTCTCAAACCGTCAGGTGTCGTCAATAATTCTCTCACAAAAATCGTGTAGTGTGCACCCCTACATCGTGAAAAGTCGTGAGTCGCAGCATATCGCAGGAAATTGTACATTTCTCCCGCAAATGTTCGGGATTTCCAAAAGGTGAAGAATCGTTTGGAATCGTGAGAAATCGCGGAAAAAGTCGTGCAGTGGGCACCTGGCTTTACTCTTTTGAGAAGCTGTTGACGCTCACGTATAACCAGACTAAATGAATCGCAACAGGTCATGCGGCTTGCACTAAATTCATTTTCAATTAAGCCGCACTCACACCGTGCATGCCTCAATGGCAACACATTACAACATAACAGTTACCACAAAGAACTTTCGAAATTATTTCACTCATGCTACACAACAGAAGGTAATGTTGAAACAACTTTCCGCCAGGTGTACCACCAAGAGGGACTCCCAACACAGGCCTAAGATCACCGAAGATGCATCTATGACGGCGGAGCTGGGGACCCGCCTGGAGAATTTGAAAAAGAGGCTCTAGCACTGTATGTGATTTAGAGGGTAATGCACCCCTTCAAATCATAATTAGGACAGCGCCATTTCGTACAGGTTCATCAGCAAAAATGAGAAAACGGGTGGCTTCCAGGCGTTAACACCACTCTTAGAGTAGACTAGTAGCGAGCAGAAAATGATGGGACTCAATACTAAAGAATGTTCGTACAAGTACATATACCCATCATTTAGGTATGGCCAATTTGAGGTCCAAGGTGCATTGCGTGATCTCACCTCCGTGACGATGCATTAACGCAACGTTTCCCGTCCAAGTTTTAAGACACCAGGCTAGTTGTTTAAAATTGACGTACATTACAAAATGAAGCTATTGAGTATCCCCATTGTTGCTGAAAAAGGGCGTTAAAAAGGCAACAACAGTTGATCAAACGTAGAATTGGACTCATGGAATGTACATGAGAAAAGTACTGAATGGGAGAATACACTCAGTTTTAGTGGTCTCATAGCTCTTAGAAGTAAATATTGGAAAAATAGTTCTGGAATATGTTCCTTATTGATTATGTATGTGCTTTGCAAAAATAGATGCCTGCAAATTGCGCTACGACTATATATTTTTAAGAACATTTTATGAAATTTAGTCCCAATGATTAACTGATAAAGTGGCATTAAACCCAAATCGATTTTAAGTAATTTTAAGAACAGGTTCATTCATAGGAAAAAAAAGGAAATTAATTTCCTCTGGGTTGACACGTTTTCTTGTAATTGTTTCAATGTCTAGGCTATTAATAGGGATCTTTCTCAGTAGTGTAGTGAGCATTGTGGGCAGGGGAAGTGCCGCAGGGGCATGTGTATACTTTTCAAAAGTCCCCTTGACTCTCTGGCGAAGAGCCGGGGGGAAACCAAACATTACTCCAGGAGTGCTGCTCTCCTAAGGAGCTACATCTCCGAAGGAAACAAAGCGTCCCCGAAAGAAAAACTTAACAGGGGCACGTGTCTATTTCCTGTCGTCCTCTACTTTAACTAAATCTGGCAACAATCCAACTGTTGCTAACGGCAACAATCCAACTTTTATTGAAAAAAAAACATTTTCTAATACCAATCATTGCCTAGTTCCTGGAAATGCGATGTTTTGTCAACGAACGAAGCGAACGAAACGAAGCGATGTATAGTGTCATGTTCTCACCATGTGTACAGAATGTGACTGGTCCCTTACGCCTATGTTTATTAAATAATGTAGATTTATCCCCTATGTTAATTTAATTCTTAAGAATTTCCTGGGACAGGAAATAAAGGGGGCGTGATTGGTTAGTTGGATTAGGTATTGGTTCTCTGATTGGTCGTTGGTCGAAACGTAGTGACGAGGAAGCCTCATGTTCTATCCAACAGTCAGTCTTGTCCAAGAACTGGTAGCTTGCAGACTCCGTGTACGTTTATCCTCTTAATATCAGTCTTGTAACGAGTCATGACTCGAGTTACTATTTTTCAAAAGGGAAATGACTCGAGCAATTGTATTATAATTTTCCTCAAAGAAATAATACAATGACTCGAGTCACACTGAAAGTAGTAAATGACTTGACTCGACTGCAAAATTGATTGACTCGTTTCAACACTGCTTAATATCCAGAACGTAAAATCTTTGAAAATCGTTATAAAAAATCTGATCGAAATCGAGTTTGCTATTTTGGACTCTTTGGAGTGTTGTCTTTTAACAAATATACGCTACTAAAATAGACGCTGGAACGAAGAGAGACACGGCAAGCGATATTACTGAATCAAACCCCGATGCAATGACAGCCATTATATTGCCATATTTGTGGTTCACATACTGCGCATCAAGTGCCATTTAAAGACAATTAAATAACTAATTCTAATTTCAACAAGTTTTTTTTTTCACATCCAGAGCTTTTGAAAAGGGTACACCAGTATCGAATGAACAAAGGTTTTTCTTTTGAACCCAACTAGTCGTTAATTCCCCCCCCCCCGCATTGATTATCTAAGCAGTATATATAGTACGTTTATGTGCACATGCTAATTTTTTACCCATGCCCCTGTAGGAAAATGACCAATTTTGAAGAGTATCCTTCAGATACTGTATTCTCCACTTTTCGACATGTACCCCTTTAAAATATAGTGTTTTCTCCCTCCGATAGAGGGTTATGAAAGGTGTCTAGGGGGTCAGGGAGGGGTGGCCATAGGGATAGCAGGGGTGATGTCAAACTAAACACTTTTCGACTTGATGATTCATACAACAATTAGATGGAATAAGCTTTATATTTAAATAAGGAGTAGCCCCAGGATTTGCCCGATGGGAGGGAGCAACCCAACGGCGACAGCAACCCAAATCCGGACACTAGAGACGGGTTGCCGGAAGGATGGAAAGAAAGTGTAATAAATTTTTGGTGCGCTTCGCCGGCAAAAAAATTTGTGATCTTATATGGGAAAAATCTTGGGTTGTTACATTATTGAAGAAAATATGAAAATTGTAAGTTTTATTATAGAAAAATTTAAAAAATGGAAGTTTCAATATAGTTTGGATTAAAGTGAAGAATCGACCCTACATGACAGCAAAATCAGGTAAACCGTCAGGGTTATTGGTCGTCGTCGGGGCTACATATTTAGCTTTAACCGTTGAGGCTCCGAAAAGAAGGTAGAAATTCCCTTGAGAGGAGTCGTCTTCTTTGACAGGAGGGTCACCCCTGTAACCTACCTGGCGCCACCCTTGTTTAAAAAAAAGTCACAGGACAATAAAATGAAACAATAAAATAATTCATTCGTGTTTGTGGAGTTAGTAGGGGTAAATGGGGACTTGCAGATCTCAGAGGTAGGGGCCAAATGCACTTCTAGTGCAGTTAGTTATACTAACACATTATAAGCCATCATACAATCTGAGGGGTTAAACTTACCTTTGATCTTGACTAAGAGTAATTTCACTGCCATCCTTATCCCCTTACTTTCGTGAGTGGGCTTCTAATGAGACAGCGGCTGTCTGCAATGAACATCGGCGTTGGAGTGGTGTCATGTCACAGTGAGGCCTCAAACTTTCCAAATAACCAAAATTTCCAGAGATACCATCAATTCAGAGACTTACGTTCAAAGAATATCTCACCCTGAATCTGAGTAACCTTACGTTAGAAAATATTTCTTACGGATTACCCGCACCCCCGCGTCTTGGGGGCAATCTTTTCTTACGCCTAGCCCGGAAGTCAGTTAAATATTGAGAGTTCCCAAACCTATCAGTACTAAGCTTTGCCAAAAATGAAGTCAACTTACATTCAAGAGACCATAAAAAAAAAGAAGGTCTTAAGATGATTCAACTTTCCTTGCGATCAGCTAAACACAAAAAATATATACCAAATGAATACATGCACTTAATAAAAAGTTTTAAAAGATACACATTTTACAGCGTAGACACCGAAATAGACAAAACCCTATGAGGGGAGGGAAAAATCCTTCCACCTCCAATAAAACCTATACCCAGTACCAACGCTCTAATACGCCGATCTCGGCAATTTGAAGGAGAAATTCACCAAAATGTGAAAATGTTAGAAAAACATGCTTTTGAGCATGATTTTAATGTGTGGTTTCTTAACATTTTTTTTCCACCATTTTTTTTTTTGGTTTGAGATTTCTCCTATCAAACGCCCGAGATCCCCGCGTATTAGAAAGCCGGTTTTTTGGTACTGGGTATAAAGGTTGTTTATTGGAGGTGGGAAAGGATTTTTTCCCTCCCTCCATAGGGTTTTTTGGTCTATTTCGCGGTTGTCCTACGCTTTTGTAAATGTTGTGTATCTTTTTTAAAAAATTTTTTTTTATTTAATGGCAATGTTTATTTTCAATTTTGGTATAATTTTTTTTTTGTGTTTTAGCTGATCGCAAGGAAAGTTTTTAATCATCCCTTAAGACCTTCTTTTTTTTTTTTATGGTCTCTTTGGATGTAATTTGACTCCATTTTTTTGGCAAAGCCCTTAGTCACTGATTAGGTTTTTGTTTGGGAACCTCTCAATATTTAACTGACCTTCCCGGGCCTTAGGTCCCCGTAAGAACAAGATTTCCCCCAAGAACCCGGCAGGGGGTTGTGCGGGTAAAATCCCGTAAGAAATTTTTTTCCTAAACCGTAAAGGTTAACTCAGAATTTCAGGGTGAGATTAATTTCTTTTGTTGAAACCGTTAAAGGTCCTCCTGAAATTGACATGGTATCTCTTGAAAATTTTTTTGATTGGGGGTTTTTATTTGGGAAAAAGTTTTTGAGGCCTCCCACCTGTGGACATGAACACGAGAACCTCCAACGCCGATGTTTTCATTGCAAGAACCAGCCGCTTTGTCCCCCCCCCATCATTTAGAAGCCCACCTTTTCACGAAAGTTAAGGGGAATAAGGATGGGCAGTGAAATTACTCCTTTAGTCCCAAGATAAAAGGTAAGTTTTTTTTTAACCCCTCAGATTTGTTATGAGGGCTTTTATAATTCGTGGTTTTTAGTAACAATAACTAACTGCACCTAGAAGTGTTTTTTGCCATTTGGCCCCTACCTCCTTGAGATCCTGCAAGTTCCCCCATTTTTTACCCCTACTAACTCCACAAACACGAATGAATTTATTTTATTGTTTGTCCCATTTTTTAATTGTCCCTGGTTTAGCCCTTTTATTTTTTTTTTTTAAATAATGGTGGCCGCACCCAGGTAGGTTTTTACAGGGGTTGAACCCTCCCTTGTCCAACGGAAGACAAACTCCTCCTCCCAAGGGAATTTTTCCTACCGTTTCTTTTTTTCGGAGCACCTCCAACCGGTTTAAAAAGCCTTAAATATTGTAGCCCCCGACGGACGACCCAAATTAACCCTGACGGTTTTTTTTACCTGATTTTTTTGCTGTCATGTAGGGTCGATTTCCTTCACTGTTTTAATCCAAACTATAATTTGAAAACTTCCATTTTTTTAAAATTTTTTCTATAATAAAACCTTTACAATTTTTCATAATTTTTCTTCAATAATGTAACAACCCAAGATTTTTTTTTGGCCCATATAAGATCCACAAATTTTTTTTTTGCCGCCGAAGCGCACCAAACATTTATTACACTTTTTTCTTTTTCCATCCTTTTCCGGGCAACCCCGGTTCCCCTCCTCGTGGTGGTCCCGGAATTTGGGGTTTTTGCCCTGTCGCCTTTTGGGTTGCTCCCTCCCCATCGGGCAAATCCTGGGGCTTACTCCTTATTGTTAAATATAAAGCTTTATTCCATCCATATTTTGTTTTTGTTAATGACTCATCAAGTCCGAAAGTTGTTTTTTTTTTTTTTTTAGTTTTTTTGTTTTGAACCCATCACCCCCTGGCTTAGCCCTATGGCCAACCCTCTCCCCTGGTGACCCCCTAGACCACCTTTCCATAACCCTCTATCCGGAGGGAGAACAACAACTATATTTTTTTTTTTTAAAGGGGTTACGTGTCCGAAAAAGTGGAAGAATAACAGTTAAATCTGAACGGATACTCCCTCCAAAATTGGTCAATTTTTCCCTACAGGGGCAAATTGGTAAAAAAATTATCAAGGTGCCCACATAAACGTAAACTTAATATATACTTTCTTTTTTTACATAATCAAATGACGGGGGGTTGGCGGGGGGGAATTAACGACTAGTTGGGTTTTCAAAAAGAAAAAACCTTTTGTTCCATTCGAATACTGGTTGGTACCCTTTTATTTCCAAAAGCTCTGGATGTTGAAAAAAAAAAACTTGTTGAAATTTTTAAGAATTTAGTTATTTATTTCTTTTTAAATGGACACCTTTGATGCCGGCAGTAAATGTTGAAACCACAAATATGGCCAATATTATGGGCCTGTCATTTGCATCGGGGGGTTTTTTTTTGAATATTCAGTTAATATCGGCTTGGCCAGTTGTAGCCCCCCTCTCTTTCGTTGTGTCCATCGTCCCCTATTTTTAGTAGCCGTCATATTTTTTGTTTAAAGACAACACTTCCCAAAGAGTCCAAAATATCAAAACTCGATTTTCGATCAGGATTTTTTTTAATAACGATTTTTCCCAAAGATTTTTTACGTTCTGGATATTAGGCAGTGTTTTTTAAAACGAGTCAATCCAAATTTTGTTGGGCAGTCGAGTCCAAGTTCCCCATTTTTATACTACTTTCCATTTGTGACCTCGAGTCCTTGTATGATTGTTTGCTTTGAGGAAAAATTATAATACAATTTGCTCGAGGGTCCATTTTCCCTTATTGAAAACAAAAAGTAACTCCGAAGTCCCCATGACTCGTTACAAGACTGAATATTAAGAGGATAAAAACGTACACGGAGTCCCCCCCCCCCTGCAAGCTAACCAGTTTTTTTTTCTTGGACAAGACTGACTGTTGGATAGTAACCTGAAGGCCTTCCTCGTCCCACTACGTTTCGACCAACGACCAAAATCAGGTAGAACCAATACCCTAATCCCAAACTAACCAATCACGCCCCCTTTTAAATTTCCTGTCCCCCCCCAGGAAATTTCCTTACGAAATTAAATTTAACATAGGGGATAAAATCTTACATTATTTTTTTATAAACATAGGCGTAAGGTACCCCCGGGGGATTCACAATTCTTTTACACATTGTGAGAGACATGACACCATACAATCGCTTCCGTTTCGTTTCCGCCTTCGTTTTTCTTTTTTTTGACAAAACTATTCCGCATTTTCCAGGAACTAAGGGCCCCATGATTGGTATTAGAAACATGTATTTTTTTTGTTTCCAATAAAAGTGTGGATTGGTTTTTTTGGCCGTTTTATCAACAGTTGGAATTGTTGCCAGATTTCGAGTTTAACGTAGAGGGAGACCGACAAGGAAAATTAGATACCAACGGCCCCCTGGTGTAAGTTTTTTCTTTCCGGGGGAACGCCCCTTTTGTTTTTCCCTTTCCCGGAAGATTGTAGCTCCTTAGGAGAGCAGCACTCCTGGGAGTTAATTGTTTTGGTTTTCCCGGCCCCCCCGGCTCTTCCGCCAGAGACGTCAAGGGGACCTTTTTTTTGAAAAGTAATACCCATGCCCCTGCGGGCACTTCCCCCCTGCCCAGACAAGTGCCTCCACTACACGTCTGAGAAAGATCCCAATTAATAAGCCCTAGACATTTGAAACAATTTAACGAAGAAAACGTGTCCCCCACCCCCAAAGGAAAGGAAAATTAATTTTTTTCCTTTTTTTTTTCCCTTATGAATGCACCCACTGTGGTTTTTCTTAAAATTACTTTTAAATCGATTTTGGGTTTTAATTGCCACTTTTATCAGTTTTTAAATCTTTTGGGACTAAATTTTTCATAAAATGTTTTCTTTATAAAAATATATAGTCGTAAGGCCGCAATTTTGGCAGGCATCTATTTTTTTGCAAAGCACATATCATAATATCAATTAAGGAACATATTCTCAGAAACTATTTTTCCATATTTTTACTTTCTAATGAGGCTTATGAGAACCACTAAAAACTGAGTGTTATTCTCCCATTCAGTAACTTTTTCTCATGTACAATTCCATGAGTTCCCAATTTCTACGTTATTTGATCAAACTGTTGTTGCCCTTTATTAACGCCCTTTTTCAGCAACAATGGGGATACTCAATATAGCTTCATTTTTGTAAATTGTACGTTTTCAAATTTTAAACAACTAGCCTAGGTGTTTCCCCCCTTAAAACTTTGGAACGGGAACACGTGTGCGTTACTTGCATCGTCCCGACGTGAAGGTGAGATTCACGCAATTGCCACCCTTGGGACCTCCACATTGGCCATACCTTAAATGATGTGGTATAATGTACTTTGTACGACTTCCCTTTTATTAGTAATTGGTTCCCCCCCCCAATCATTCTTTGCTTGCTTCGCTTACTAGTACCCCGACTCCTAAGGGTGGTGTGTAACGCCTGGAAGCCACCCGTTTTTTTTCTCATTTTTGCTGATCCACGAAACAACCTGTTACGAAAATGGCGCCTGTAAAAAAAAAAACTAATTATGAAATTTGAATGGGTGCATTACCCCTCTAAATCACAATACAGTGCCCCTAAGAAGCCTCCTTTTTTTTTCAAATTCTCCCCAGGGCCGGGTCCCCAGCTCCCGGCACGTCCCCCTAGATTGGCCATCTTCGGTGAATCTTAGGCCTGTGGTTTGGGATTTCCACCCTCTTGGGATGGTACACCTTGCGGGAAAGTTTTTGTTTTCCAACATTACCTTTCTGTTTGTGTAGCATTAGTGAAAATAATTTCCGAAAGTTTCTTGTTGTGGTAACCTGTTATGTTTTTTTTTTTTGTAATGTTTTGTTGCCCCATTTGTAGGCATGCACGGTGTGAGTGGCGGCTTAATTGAAAATTTGAAAAATTTAAGTTTTGCAAGCCGCACATTGACCTGTTTGGCCGATTCAATTTTAGTCCCCTGGTTTTTTTTATACGTTTGAGCGTCAACAGCCTTTTCCTCTGTACAAGAGTAAAGCCAGGTTGCCCCACTGGGCAGCGACCTTTGTTTTTTCCCGCGAATTTTTCCTCACGATTCAAGCCGATTGATCTTCACCTTTTGGAAATCCCCGAACATTTTGCGGGGAAGAAATGTACAATTTCCCGCCTGCGGATATGCCCCCCTTGCGACTCACGACTTTTTCCACAAACGATGTTAGGGGTGCAAACACTACACGAAATTTTTTTTGTGAGAGAATTAATTTGACGACACCTTGACGTTTTTTTTTTGAGAGAACCAGGTGAACCGCAAAAAAGCCTGGGACCCCTTTTCCCCGGCTTTGGTTGCTTTATGTTACAATGGAATTGTTGATCAACTGCTCCTGGGATTAGAAAACTTCACGACGGCCGCCCTTTTTTTTGAACCTGCTGATGAACGTTTTTGGGGGCCAGATTTATAACCTTGGTCCCCCATTTGCAAGCGGCCAGCGAAAAAATGCTGGTGCAAATAACCCTACTTTGCTTAGGCCGCAGAGGAAAAGTGATGAAGAGAGAGCAACTTCGAAGTTGGTGGGCCCCGGCAATTTGGCTTCCCGCCAAGTTTTTAGGCCCCACAATGAAACCTTGAAGAGTGAACTCGCAGAATGAAAAACAATCCCCATTTTATTTTTTGGCTTTTCACCACTAAAAAAAAGTGTTGTCCCCGAACAGTTTTTTTCAGGTGAGCTGGCTTTGGAGCAAAGTTTTCCAACGACTGAATCCCAGAAACTAACCCATTTTTGAGTGACATTCCGATTTTTACTACGAGTTAAGCTGTAACTCTAACATTTGAGATACCTTTGCAATTTGGTATGCTTTATTGTTATTGGAGCACATTTTTCAAAAGTTTTAGAACGAGATATCAGACTCCATTTGTACATCCCAAAAACGTTTTGATAACATGTTTTTTCACCTGTGATACAACCTGCCATTTTAAATGGGTAATTTACTAATTTTTTTGTTCCAAAAACACCTACGCCTCAGGCCAGTTCCCCGTACACATGGCCCAAGAGTTTTTGCAAGGTGGAGGAGCCTATGGAACACTAAGATCCCCCAATTGACCCGATATTTTTGGCCACAAACGGAAACGCGGATCTCCCCTGGCCCCTCTCCCCTTCCCACAGGATTGGTCCTTTTATTGAAAACAGTGACACTTGCTTTTAAATCTCCTTCCCACGCAGGTTGTTTTTTTAAAATGGACACTTCCCCGGTAAGCAGTGTGAAGTTTTTTTTTAGGGAAACCCATACCGAAGGCATTGTTGTAAAACTTTTGGCTCCGCCCGTAGAAAGGAGTTTGGCCTGGGTTCCCCCCGAGTTAGGTGGGGTCCGAGTTTTTTTTAATTTGGTGCTATTTTTTTAGTGTAACCCTGAATGAAGGGAAGGTTGTTTTTTACATTTTGGTCCTTCTTGCACTTTTTCCCAGTCAGGTGAGCAATTTTTGTCAACTGATTTTTAAGCACTTCCAGTGAATGTGGAGCGCTTTCCATGTTTTAACATAAGCATATTTTTTTTATGAAAGCAGGCGCTAATCGCTTTGTGGATCACCCTTTTGATGCGTTTCAACCAATAACCACTGACATTTTTTGCTGATGATTGTTGTAATGTACAGAAAATGAGGAGTTAAAAAACCCTGTCCCTTTTAATACCAGGTACAACTCCAAAATGGACCTACCCACCTTTTTTTCTAACATGGTAAGAATAATTTTTTTGGCAAATGCACTTTTAACGCCCAAAAATTGTTGTTTTTTAAATGAGGATTTATTCACTCCTAAAGAATCCTTTAACCTTTTATGTCCTACGCCTCTAGTGAAAGGAATCCTGGAATCTACTGAACCTGCCCCATACTTACCATGAAAGTTTTGACATCGCCTAACACCCCTTACCCTGGAACAAGCAACATTAACAGTATCTTCACCTTCCGTTCGGCCTAATAAGGTCCCGTAGCTGTTTATAAAAAAGTAAAAAAAATTATGTAATCTATACTCCTACACCCAAGTAATGAAACCAGTGCCTATCTTTACACTCGTTCGGCCTTTTTAATTTGGATCAGGAAATATAATGTAGTTCCTCTCCTTCAGTACGTCCTGGGAAATCCCGTTTTTTTTTACACTGTCCCCTCCCTTTTACTAATGAAAATTTTAACAAAATTCACCGTAGGGCTGCTAAGGTTGTTTGTTATTGGACTAACTTCCACCGTCCCACAATAGTGTAAACCATCGTTGAATGAAATCTAGGGTGGGTTTTAGTCCCCTTACAGAACAGAAGGTCCCTTGTAACAAGGCTCGTTACTCCTTCCATAAATGGTACACTGGGCCCCGCCCTCCTTGCCTTGCCAGCTGTCAACCTCCCTACAACCGTTTTTTAGTCCCGTGGGTCAATTTACTTAGGTTGAATCTTTGTACCCTTCTTCGAAATTTCCCACATAAAAAAAGCATATGTTTTTTGTTTGGTGAGGCGCCTTATTTTCCTAAATTATACGGCCCCTCCGTGCGCTTCAGAACATCTAAATGCCCGCTTTTGCTTTCTCAACTGTGGGGGCATTTCCCCCCTGAAATCATGGGAGCCTACTACTTGGACAGGAGAAGAAACTTCAAAAATCCCTTTGAAGACGACGAGCGTGCCGCGAAGGTCAAACTCATAAAACTAGTTAACACTTTAATCCCTCTCCCTTTGTACTTCATTAAAGATTCAATAAGCTTAAAAGGTGTTAAGAACTGATCACAATAGGTACACGTCGTCTGCTACATCTTGAAGAGGACATGCTTATCACTTCAGGGTTGCCAGTCGCTTTAAATGAAAATTAAATTGCTCGTTTCGTCGCGTAGTGTCGCTTATACATAAGTGCTGCTTTGATTCCTTGATAAAAGCTGAATATGTATAAAACCTTTTCAATATTCGCAATAATGGAGAAATTGATTAAAAGTTAACAGCAAAGTATAGACTCGTAACTAGTCCGCTCATTTGCATATGGCATTAACATTACTCCTAGCACCAGCACCTATTCTTATGAAGCAATTACCAGTCGTTCTGAAGTTTTACTCTGCATTTCTTATTTAGGTGTCGGCAAATTCCCCGGCATCAAATGATTGTACTGTTTAATCCATTTGTTAGGCTCTCAGTAGAAATGAATTGGGTTGTCAATGATAAGAAGTCTAAATTGTGAGTGCGAAACAAAAGAAATGAAAAGCAGTGAGTCTCATCATCGATCGTTTTCAAGATAATCTCCTCACGTATGTCTGGGCCTAATTGGATTAGCATAAATAAAAGTCGAACTTTCTTCTCCTGTCCAAGTAGTAGCTCCATGCTCTGATAGAGACCCTATAGTGGGAGAGGCTGGCCAACCATTGTTCTCAGATACGCATTCTGATTGGACGAAATGTATGGGCACCATTTTGGAGCCAAAGTACGAGCTTGCAAGATCATGTGTAGCCTATGTACATCTGAGAAGTTGTGCATGCTGTACTGTACATACGGCCGGACGTACGCATTCTGTGTAAGATAGACATGTTTGTTTCCAAAATTGCGGCCAGGTTGTGCTGCATTTGGATGCACGAACAGATCAGAAAAGGGATACAAGTTGTATAGATTCCCATCCTGTACAAAAAGAAGGCTTCGGTGGGCTGTGAAAGTTTGAAGGTTCAATTGGAATCCATCAAATAGCGATCGCTTATGTAGCCTACGTAGCGCCTCTGTGGCTGCCGCCCCCACCCACCCACCCCCACCCACCCCCACCCCCCCCACCCCCACCCACCCACCCCCACCCACCCGCCCCACCCGCCCCACCCGCCCGCCCCACCCACCCCACCCCCACACACCCCACCCACCCACCCACCCCTGGGCGGGGTGCACCCATCAGTCCGACACTCTTCTCCGCAAATAATTCTAGACTTAAGGTCCACTTTAATGACATGTTACAAATGTAACATTATAACAAGTTGAAATCAGTCATCTCCAATTTTTCCATAACTGTATCATACTTGATTGTCTTGTTCCTCAGCCCATCAATTGGTCCATGCTGTAATCAGTCCTGCCTCTACGTAAATGCTACTGAAGGCAAGACCTGCCGCCAAGAGTCAGAGTGTGGCTTTGCAGCCCTTTGCGAATATCCTTTTAAGTCACTGTGTTGTCATTCATTCTTTTGAAGAGTGTACAGTGTTGATTCAACTATGAAAATTTTTGGAACCATGTCTTGGGGAAGAATTGAAAAACAGTTGTCAAAAATACTGATGTTATTACACATGTGAAATGTAACAAAATAATGTTTGTCCGCTCCTTTTCTTGACGAGCAAATTCTCTATGAAGGCATATAAATACTAACCTCTTGGGATTTGTTCCTGCACAGCTGTACAATGTTTAATAAGGGTTTGGTGTTGAAAATAATGCATGTTGCAATATCTTAACATTAAGCAATTTCTTAAGTTCTGAACATTAAGCAGTAAGAGAAAGATGTCCTACAAATTTATTGCAGGCTGTAAAGCCTTACTAATTATTTTTTGAAGGTTTTCAAAATGCTTTCACAGGGACAATTCAACATGCTCTCTCCATATATTCAGCCATTCATTGTAGTCTTGCACATTCATATTTGATAAAAACATTGTATTTCCTTCAGCATAAAAGATTATCTTATTTTTTTTTTTGGCTTGGTTGCAACCTCTGAAGCATTATTCAAACTGTAAATTTTCCTTGACCAGTGAGCTCACTGGAACCAGTGCCCATTGTCCCAATCCAGATCCCAAAGAAAATCTGACGACTTGTAACAATAACAAGCAAGTCTGCTTGGCAGGGGTAAGACGCTGTTTTCTTTTCCACACAAAATGATGTTAATTTAGAATTGATCTCTTTCTTAATTTGTAAAAGTTGTTAAAGAAATGAAATGTGAATAGCCATTTGTTACATGATGTAGGCATATCACCCCAAGTTTCTATTACTCTCTCAGTATTGCATTGAATGTTAAAGCAATTTACTTTCCATGTCAGCATTATATTTTGATAGTATGCACAGAGCTTCATTTTGATTTGTGATTATGAGTTAATGGCATTTATTTTGAAAGACTTGATCAAGCCAGAATTTAGGCACACTTAAAACAACTGCAGTAGGTTTTTTCTTTCTTCTTTTTTTTTTGGGGGGGGGGGGAGGGCTGCAAATTATTTGGATGGCCCCACTGAGAATTTATCCAAAATCAAACAGTCTGATGCCAGGGAAACAGGCTAGTTTGCATAAATCAAAATATCCAATATTGGCAATTAACTTAAAGGCCCCATATGTTGAAAATGTTTGCTTCTATACCTCGTAAATGTGTTGGGAGTGTATGAAAATATGATACTGAAGAACCAAATGATGTGAAGAAAATGCATTGTAATGTATTGGATGTCGTAATACCAGTATGATGTTGTTATGTCATCATGATTTAAAATGATGACATACTTGCAGGAAAATTTGTGTGTCCACTCAAAGATTAGAGGTGATACTAGGTATATGGAAGCAAAGACAATAGCTTCAGTTGAAATGTAATTTGACGTCCTTACGATATCATGAGGTTGGAATGATATCCTACAGGTCATGGACAATCTTGTAACTTCATATTTATACAACAATAAGGTGTTTCCCATTTTTAAAGATTGACTTGACCTACTCTAAAGTACTGTGCATGCAGAAGGGAACTAATTCAGCCATTGCACAATTTGCAGGTGCCCTTTTTTGAGGCCCTTAACTGCATAATTTACCTTTCTGAGTGACTCATGAAACACAAGCAGCAGGGATGTAGCTAGCCAAATTTGAGTGCCAGGTAACTGTCTGATCTGTGGAAAGCACCTCATCCCACCCCATTGTATCTACCCTATTTTTCAGCCATTAATTTTTCCCTCATTTTACTTTAGGGAGTAAATTTAGGGCTAGTTTTAGGTCTCGGTAGGCAGATTTGTGGTTGGCGGGGAGACGTGTGTTTGCCTGGAGTGCTGGGCGGGAATATCGAGTGCTGGGTGTCACCCCCCAGCGCCGCCCACCATAGCTACATCCCTGACAAGCAGTGATATTGTGGAAGTAATTTTGTACCAAACAAAATACATACCTTCAGACTATTTAAAGAGTAGGCCAGTTTGTAATTGCCTTATGTGTAATCAGGTGTATCACATTTGGAAATACCAGTACAGAATCATCACAAAATTACTCAAAGGCATTGTTCCATTCAGTATAATTGGTAGCTGTCTTTCATGTGGGAGTGTGAGGACCCCCCCCCCCCCCCCATCCAAAAAAAAAAGTTTAAATAACTTTGTGAGATAAATTTTCATTGGGAGTCAGAAAGTTATAATTTCGAAGACTTCCTAAAGGCACATAATGAATAAAAGAATTACCATATCCAAATCCACAACATTATCTTCATAACACTGAATAAAACTGATGGTAAATTAACTTGTAGGCTTGTCATGGCTACCTGAAAATTTAAAATGATCAGCTTAAGAGCAAGGATCCCCTCTGATTGAGAACTTCTGTTGTAGTGCATGTGGTGGTAGCAAGGGTGTCAATTGCCAAAATACACCTGTCAGTGTCACGGAATGGATGATCTTGACAAACTATATCTATGTATATTTACGTGGTAGGGAGCCCTTACTATTATCATCGTGTAAACAGTGTGGTGACAGCAAAGTACATAACTTGTAAGGGTCATATATTAATGCTGGTGATACAAGGGCAGATGAAAGACAAACTGGGGTGGATCCAGGATTTTTGTTTGGGGTGTTCTAGATTCACCCATAGACCCTTTTCCAAATATCAATCCCAAAGGATTGTGGGATACAGTTTTGGTGTGTGCCGTTCTTGACGACAGTAAAATGCCATTGACAGAAATGATGCACACAAAAGCTTTATCCCACAAAGGATTGTGGGATACAGTTTTGGTGTGCGCCGTTCTTGACGACAGTAAAATGCCATTGACAAAAATGATGCATACAAAAGCTTTATCCCACAATCCTTTGTAATTGTTATCTGGAAAAGGGTCTATTGTGGGAGGGTGTTCTCCATCTGAAGGACTTACAGGTACATAAAAATTAGTGCTGTCAATATGGTATACCAGTTTCTATATCAAAACCGTGATTAGGAGAGCAATGGTGAGATGTCTGCGATAGAATATTTAAGGCATGGTCCACCTTGGTACGTGAAAATTTTGGTCTTGGAAATCTTGGGGGGTACGTGTGCACCCATGGAACCCCTTCTGGGGTCTTCCACAGGACAAGTTCCCCCTCCACACTTCAGAGAAGCAAAAACTTGTAATCATGTAAAAATAGGTTAAAGCTATCTTTTTTGCTGGGGTGGGGTGAGGTCATTTTAGAAAGTGAGAATGGACATTACAACAACACAGGAAGCTATCCTTTATTTGGTCGTAAAATTGCTTTCCTCAACTCTTCAAATGTTTGGCAGCACCTTGTTGGTTGATATTCACTGAGCATGTGCAGCTGCAGTTTCTATCATTTCAGCCTGTTACTTTGACGTCAGAAAGCATTTGAGGCCACATAAATGGTCAAGTGTAACTTCGTTTACTTTTGTGAGCACTGGACATGGGTACGTAAGGATAACTTTTAAGAGATATTGCAACAGTGCTATTAACTCTCTGATGTGCCCATGATGGGACATAACAAAAATTTTACCCATAATTTTTTTTTTATCTACTTGTTGATTATTTTATTTATTTTTTTTTTAGAGTTGTTCAGGATCTGTTTGTTTGAAGTTTAATTTAGAGGAATGTTTCTGTGATAAACCAGCATCTGCAGGCGATGTTGATGAAAGTTGTCATCAGTGCTGTATGTATGAAGGTTGGTAATTGTGTCAATACTTTGGATGGATGTAAATTTTTCATGCTGTAATTTCAAAAATTGATATTGTCATGGGTTGTTTCAAGTTAAACTGCTTGCATAATATTTATTCTCATACCTTAGATGACAGAATCTATTTTATTATAACTGTGTAAAGGTTTGACACAAGGGGCCATTCAGTTTATGTCAAGGGTAGTGAAGTGACACATTTAAATTAAGACTATTACATAACCAGTTACATTTGTTTGTAATTGACTGTGTGTAACAAAGGCCCCCAGAATAAGTTAAAGAGAATTTTCATGTCATTGGAAGTTAGAGAAATGTTAATTTTCCCCATATTCCCTCATTTCTAGTAAGATGTAGCATAAACTAGTTTTATATTTAGCAGTGTAACTAGTGAATATAACAAGGAGTGAGGAGTGAGTTAAGGAAAGGGATTGAAACTCCTCCAGGAGTATTGTGATGGCAACATTGAAATGGCAGAATGATAAGTCGGTTTGAAATGCATTTTAAGGGAACTTTCAGCCACCTTGCTGGTATTCAAGGGACTTCCTTGACAGTGACATGATTCTGAGAGGCTGTACTTAGAATGAGTATGTTAGTATAAAACTAATTATATTTGTATTTTTAATGCGCTTATATCTAAGCAATCCTAATCAAAAGCGCACAATGTTTCCTCAGCTCAACAATAAATTGCCCAGTAGGAAACCCCTCCAGTATGGCAGCTGCTCTAACAGTGCGTCCAGTGGTACCTCACAGGTACCAGTTTAACACTTGGGTGGAGAGAGGCAGTTGGGATAAAGCATCTTACCCAGGCTGGAGTCAAAACTGGCAATTGCAAGTCCAACACCTAAACCAATAGGCCACCATGGTCTCTATGATCTCTAGAGAATTATTCTTTTTTCCTTTCTAATTTGTTGTGAAACAGGTTCATGCACAAGTAGCAGCAAAATTCCTGAGATGCAGAACTACACAATGCAATATGGTGAATTACCAATTGACAGCACAGATGGTACTAAAATACTATTCCAGCAGCCTGGTACACCATGTGATGATTACCTGGGATATTGCGATGTCTTTTACAAATGTAGATTGGTTGATTCTAATGGTCCTCTGTCTAGGCTAACAAAAGCCATCTTTAACCCTGACCTGTATGAAAACGTATTTGCTTGGATACAGGTAAGACTGAGAATGTTGCAGAAAAATGAGTATGTGAAGAATGTTTGGTGTAAGTTGGTGAAATTTTAACAACCACTTTTCTGCCCTTTCTCTTCCCTTCTCCATACCCATCCTGCCCCCTCCCCTTTTCTTTTCAAATCCTGCTGTAAGTGAGCCCAGAGAGGGGTCAGTCTTGTCATCTGGAATATGCAGTCAAGTAGTGTCACAATGGTAAATTGAAAGTGAAAATATTCCAGATGGGTGCATTTACAGAAGCGGTGGGGTAACAATTGATCTTGCTTGTGAGAGTGAAATTTTGTTACCAATCCATGAGCAACTTGAAAGCATAGGCATCCTCAATGAAAATTTAACTGGAACACTAGCCAATGTAGGTATATGGGAAGTTGAAATAAGTGTACACACACTGAGCTATATTCAGTGTTTCTGTTGAGTAAAATACTGGTCTCCAGGAGAACTAAGTTATGAAGTTGTAAAGTATGCTTTAAATTTTAGATTTAAAACAATGCTAATGACTGATGGCTGCAGAAAATATTCCCTAGTGCTGCATTGTGCCTGTGTGTGTCTTATAGCAGGAGTGATTTTCATGGCCCGTATCTTACTTTGTGTAATGTGGTCAAAAGTTAATTCTTGAATTCATGAGTTACAAGGATTGTATCATTTACCTTGGCATGGAAAAGTCAACCACAGTGTCGTAAATCTCTCCCTCAGTAGCTTTTAATAAAGTTGATGTACATGGTTTGATGATAGATGCCTGCAAAAGAAAGAGGTTACTTGATCTTAAAAAAATTGATGAGGTAAGGTTATGAAGTGTACTGAGCAAAATGAAACACTAAAGCTTTTTGAAGTACAACATCTCTCCATGACCTCTGTCATTCAATTCGTCCTTAACAGGAGTACTGGTGGGCTACTATTCTGATAGCTCTTGGAGTGATCATCTTGATGGCACTATTCATCAAATGTTTCAGCGTTCACACACCAAGCAGTAACCCCAACTTGAAGGAGGCTCGGAAAGTTAGTCATTACACCAACACGCTACGTCGACGACCAAGGGGCAATAATGATATGCAGATGAGATAATTTATAAATATTTTATCAAAATGGTAGGTTTAAAGTGTATAGGGTTATATACAGTTGAAGCTGTAAAATCAAATAATTGTACAAAAGAATTCTTACATAACAGTTTAAATACATTGATATCATATAGGTCTGCATGTTTCCTTAGTTTCACATATTTTACATAAAATTGATGATGTATCTCTTTGAATTCTTTCATATTTCCACAGATAGAGTTTCTTGTTTAAAAAGAATGCTTAAGAACAAGTGAAAACTTTGTACTTCACATTTATAATGTTTGAGTATAGGATACGTATCATTCATTGACTGGGCTTTTATATCTGAGTGTTGTTTATGGTATTAAAAAAACATCATGCATTTAGAAAGCTGTCGTTAACAAGTCTTCAACTGCACAACCAGTGAAATTTGAACCATTCTACATGCTTTTGAAGGTTAGTGAATAATAGTTATTGTTTAAAAGAAAAAAAGATTGGGGAAGATTGGGGAGAGGGTAACAAAATACATGATGGAAGGAGATAATGAAGGAAAAATTTCCTTCATTAAGTCAATATGTGGCAACTCAGTGAGAGATTTACCATCTACCATCCTATAAAGCTATACTTTATACATAGTAACTACTGTAACTGAAGATGGATTGTTCTGATACGTTTGCTTGCCTTATGTTTGAGAGTAAAGAATTTAGAGAAATTAAGAATAAATAGACAAAAAAACATTATTTCTCTACAAGGAATATCCATGACCTTTTGATATATGGACCTTTTGATATATGGGTTTTTGATTCCTTGCCGAAGGCAGGCAAGGAATCTATGCGATGGTGATGTCGCGCGCGTGTGTGTGTGTGTGTGTGTGCGTATGTGACGGCTTTGCTTGTTTACACGATATCTCAAGAAGGGAAAGTTGGATAGTTCTGGAACTTGGTACATAGATGGCCCATATTGAGAGGAAGAACCCTATTGTTTTTGGTGGAGGTCAAAGGTCATCTGGGGTCACCGGGGGTCAAAATCTGAAAACCTTTTTTACAAGATATCTCAAGTTAGAAAGCTTGGATAGATTTCATGCTTGGTATGTAGATGCAATGTGGTGAGAGGAAGAACCCTAGTGTTTTTGGTGGAGGTCAAAGATCATCTGGGGTCACCAGGGGTCAAAATCTGAAAACCTTGTTTACACGATATCTCAAGTTAGAAAGCTTGGATAGATTTCATGCTTGGTATGTAGATGCGTTTTGGTCAGAGGAAGAACCCTATCATTTTTGGTGGAGGTCAAATGTCATCTGGGGTCACCAGGGGTCAAAATCTGAAAACCTTGTTTACACGATATCTCAAGTTAGAAAGCTTGGATAGATTTCATGCTTGGTATGTAGATGCGTTGTGGTGAGCGGAAGAACCCTATTGTTTTTGGTGGAGGTCAAAGGTCATCTGGGGTCACCGGGGGTCAAAATCTGAAAATCTTGTTTCCACGATATCTCAAGTTAGAAAGCTTGGATAGATGTCATGCATGGTCTGTAGATGCGTTGTGGTGAGAGGAAGAACCCTATTGTTTTTGGTGGAGGTCACAGGTCATCTGGGGTCACCGGGGGTCAAAATCTGAAAATCTTGTTTACACGATATCTCAAGTTAGAAAGCTTGGATAGATTTCATGCTTGGTATGTAGATGCGTTGTGGTGAGAGGAAGAACCCTATCATTTTTGGTGGAGGTCAAAGGTCATCTGGGGTCACCAGGGGTCAAAATCTGAAAACCTTGTTTACACGATATCTCAAGTTTCAAAGTGTGGATAGTTTTCATGCTTGGTATGTAGATGCGTTGTGGTGAGAGGAAGAACCCTATTGTTTTTGGTGTAGGTCAAAGTTAATCTGGGGTCACCAGGGGGTCAAAATCTGAAAACCTTGTTTACATGATATCTCAAGTTACAAAGCTTAGATAGATTTCATGCTTGGTATGTAGATGCGTTGTGGTGAGAGGAAGAACCCTATTGTCTTTGGTGGAGGTCAAATGTCATCTGGGGTCACCAGGGGTCAAAATCTGAAAACCTTGTTTACATGATATCTCAAGTTAGAAAGCTTGGATAGATTTCATGCTTGGTATGTAGATGTGTTGTGGTGAGAGGAAGAACCCTATTGTTTTTGGTGGAGGTCACAGGTCATCTGGGGTCACCGGGGGTCAAAATCTGAAAACCTTGTTTACATGATATCTCAACTTAGAAAGCTTGGATAGATTTCATGCTTGGTATGTAGATGCGTTTTGGTCAGAGGAAGAACCCTATCATTTTTGGTGGAGGTCAAAGGTCATCTGGGGTCACCAGGGGTCAAAATCTGAAAACCTTGTTTACATGATATCTTAAGTTAGAAAGTTTGGATAGATTTCATGCTTGGTATGTAGATGCGTTGTGGTGAGAGGAAGAACCCTATTATTTTTCATGGAGGTCACAAGCCATTTGAGGTCATCAGAGGTCAAAACTGAAACTTTGTAAACATGTCATTACAAGGGAGGAAGCACAGACAAATCCCTTCTCTTTTTTTTTCATTTTTTTGTTTATACAAGTTTTAGTTCAAAGGTGATGTGACATGAGCTGACATGAGAAGAGGTCAAATTGTGACCACATCATAAAAAATGATGTAGTAGAGAAGTATTAATTTGATGGATGAACCTCAGTGTAGCAAAGCACCCTCCTTTCGGCAAGGAATCACTAAGCCTTTTGGCTTTCTGGTAATGTAACTATTTGTGCTTTGGATGGCAATCTAAGAACAACTTTCCTTGTCATGTGTACTTAACACTTCTCTTCTATTAGTCAGTACAGTGAGGTACACAGTAGTTTGTAGTTTTATCTCTTTTTAGGGCAACTTAAGAGTAGTTTTCTCTTCTTGGGTTTTGTAGTATTCACATTTTGAGGGTTGCTTAGTGGTCGATTATTCATTGTGTCCTTTCTCTGCGGTGCATACTTAATATTGCATCTTGTATTTCCATCTTCAGTCTACTAAATTAGTTTTAATGGAAAGAGTGAACTGGTAGACCTGCAAGGTGTTTCTTTGAACAAAACATGTGTAATTATATGCTTATTTTGCACTGAGTAATGAAGCCACCTATATCACTTAATTTAAATCCACTTTAAAGATTTTTGGTGCTAAAAATTGAAATATCAAGGAATCTGCAAGATTTTGAATTGCCTGAAAATTAATCTGATTTAAATGCATAAATTTTGTACCCCTACAGAAGAAACTGAGGTCAGTCTGGTACTTACCTACTGCCCTCAGTCCTAGAGCTTGGTAACTTATTGAGATAAAGCAACATGATAAATTTTAGAATGGGAAATGTCTTCATGGAAATTAGATGGAATGTTTTGTTACCATTGCATTTATCCCCCACCGTTTGTGTTTCAAGTTTGTCTGATATGATTGAGAAGAGTGTGATGAGAATAAACTTGTCGGTTCAACGTTTATCTTCACATCCTTCATGATTTAGATTAAGCAATCATTAATAATCATCTAAAAATTTGTAAGTTTTGTGCTGTATCAAAAAAATAGCAAGCTTTACTTTGAGGAGTTAGACAAGATCATATTTAGAGAAGTTTGAAGCTGGTTTGTACAAGGTAAAACTATTGGAAAATTGGATGTTGGGAATTGTTATAAGGAAGAGGTACCATGATCTGTTCTTTACCTTACAGAGGAGGCAGAATTCACAAAGTGTAGGTTTCTGGTCATTCTCCTATGATGTTATGATATTTGCTTTACATTGGTATTTGTTATCCAACTGCTTGGTACAATGAAGTATGGATAAAATGGCCAATTTAGCTGCTGAACTGTGTGTGGTTTGAGACTGGGTTATTGATGAGGTCAGGTGTCCACATACAGTATGCGGTGAGGTTAACAGGATTACAGATTAGAAAGTGTATATTACCAACCATATTTAAAGATAAAGAATATTGTGTAGCCTTCTGCCAGAGAGTATTGAGAGAAATAGTGCCACATTTTAGCCCTTCCATATTCTCGTATTAATCAGTACATAAGGTTGTTATACTCCAATCCAATTTCTTCTCCGGTGATTTTCCACGTCCGTTTCTTCTGTATCAGGAAGTGGTTGAGAGGAGGACTCCTTAACTTGTAGTCTCTTGGTCTTGTCAAACAGTATGGTAGTGTCAAGGTGTTTTCCTGTATTTCGGTATGCATCCAACAACAAATTTCTCCTTCTTCCTTTCCATTTGATAAAATTTTATTTGTCTTTCATGGGAGTTTTATTCATAGTAGTGAGTAGACTGAAATCATGTTTAATAGATTTGGTAGTTTATCACAATTCTTGTAATCACAACAAAAAAGATATATTAATATTATTAATCTTTACTGCATTACTTTTGCACTTTGTATTTATCTTGACCCCTTTGATGGACCTTCCTTACATCTCATTTAAGTGTATCTGTACTCTACTTATTGTTAGGTAACATGACCTAGTTTAAAATCTTGGCTTGGTGAGACCTGTCTCATTTTCTGTTGCTTCCCTTCAGTGTGTGCAGTGCACATTTTGGAATTTGTGTTTGATTTTTTTTATTTTTGTGTGAGAGAAAATTGAAAGGAATTGTGCAAAATAAAGAGATGTATTTTTAGTGTCCTGAACCATAGCCTACCACCCCAATTATGTAAAGAAAATGAGAAAATAGTCAAACTTCCTTTGTTTTCATACTTTTAAGTGTATTCTAGTTAATACTTCCCTGAGTAATTTTCCATTTTTCAGCCATCCATGCTGATAGATGTGTCATGCTGATAAGTGTATTCTAGTTAATACTTCCCTGAGTAATTTTCCATTTTTCAGCCATCCATGCTGATAGATTGCAAACTTTTAAAGGAGTCTAATAGTTCTTGTCTGTGGTAAAGTGCCATACAGTGTATGGTTCTGTTCCCCTTTCATACTTTTCTTCTATATGTAAGTTAGAATAACATCTCTTTGCTGGAAACGGATTTATTGTAATTCTTAATGTTGTACAAATGAGGACAATGTATAAACTAATCATTGACTGTAAATCAATACTTGTGCCTTTTTTACTTTTTTTTCAATTTTTTTTTACATATGATGTACAATTACTGTTTCTTCTAGATTGTTGTACAATGAAGAACTTTTTCCTTATTAAAGTTAGTTTTATGTATTTAAGAAAAATTGCCATCTTATGTATTATTTTCTGTTTTTGTAAAGCATGTGTGCATGCGTGGCCTGCTCAGATACAGTTCTGCCCCATAGACATTGTGTATTCAAGACTTCCGCCCGTGTGAAAGGCTGCGCTATTCAAGGTCACACCCTGTGAGGACTTGGGCACCAAGAGGTATGCATTAGTGATGTGATATGCCATTCAATAGGCTTACACACAGCCAATATAGCCTGTGTAACTGGATTCAATGTCAACTGCCTTGGTACATGGCATTTATGTATTTGCCATGATGAGATGAGAATTCTGTGGCTGTTGTTGTGCATGGGTAAAATATCAATTGAGTTTGGTCTCTGCAAACCTTGTAGTCTCAGGTACATGCTCAGCTTAAGGATGTTTGAAAGTACAATGCTGGTGCTTTGCCTCATGAGGCAGTAAAGATCAACAGATTGACATTTGCAGCCTCTTACATTTCTAGACCAAGTCTTCAATTTCTCCTCCCCCCCCGCTCTAAAATTGTTCTGTTGTTACATACTTTTAATACCACAACCCCCTCAGTCCAACCAGGGGCGTATATTCTTGAATTTGCAGGGAGGTGTGAACTTTTGGGACCAACTACATTTCTTGGAGACCGACTCTCATTGTTGTACGATTCTGGAGACCTTTTTTTTTTCTTCTTTTTGCAATTTGAGACTGACTTTTGATTTTCACGGTGACATAGTAGTACCATCTGAATTTTTGAAGACCTTTTTTTTCTTGCTTTTTGGTTCACTTCAAACCTTGTTCATGTATGGTATGCTGTTACATTGACATACTGAACTGGCTTTGAGACGGTCTTTTTGAAGCTCAGGGACCAACTTTTGATTTTCACGGGCCCCCCACACACCCCCCGTATTTACACCCCTGAGTCCAACAGCATCTCAACATCCAGGACCTGGTACTCTAATGTATCGTGGTAGAATCTGAGTATATATATAAAAATTGCAAAATTGCATTGGGTGCTTTCAGCACGATTTGGGAGGCACCTTTCATTCAGGTGCATATCCAAGGAGTGCCTTCCCCCATGAAGAAAATCGCAACACTCTCTCATAGGTCGCTGCACTTGGCGTTTGTTAAAGGTGAAGTCACACCTCGAAAACATGCATATGCAGGTGCATCATTGGTTGGTTGTCTCCTCATTGCTTCTTTAGGGCAGTTTGAGTGAATTTATTATTCCAAAGGCAAATACAACCTTCCATCATCCATTCTCTCCACCGCCTTCAAGCTCCTTGAACCATCAAATCGACCGGTCATTAGTCCGAGAAAGACTATAATAGTAAAACCGTTGACTTTTGTGGTCTGTATAATACGTATCCAATGCCAATGCTTCATTATAATGCCCACAACTTGTTGAATACAGTTATCGCACAGCTTCTCCCCTGGTCAGGTACGACGCTAGAGGGAGGTGTGGGGGTGTGACACCCCCCAAGATCCAGCAGTCGGTAAAATCGTGCACTAGTCGGCAAAATGAACGAAAAAGGGAAGTGCAAACGAAGGAAAGTTAGCGGAAAGAAGAAGAAAAAAAAGATAGAAAAAGAGGAGAGAGAAGAGGGAGGAGCAATTTTTGAAACTTAAAACATTCTGTCAGCAAAAAAGCTACATTGGGCTTTTCAGTATCATTGTATAATAGGGGAGTTCATCGTTCATGTGGTTTCTGGCATTGAGTAGGTAAATTCCACATCAGTCGGCAAAATGAAGGAAACATGAGGAAAAGAAAGAGGAAAAAAGTGAAAGAAAGAGGACAATATCTGTATTCAGAACCCAAAATTTTCGACGCACTACGCGCACTGTAATGTCACTCCAGTTTCTTCAGTAGTTCCATTCCACATAGCTAGATAGCGTAAGTCCTGTCAACCTTACCAAGTAACATGTGGGCAGGGTGTACAGGTTATGCAGAGGTCGTAAATTTCATCCCTTATCGCAAAGCCTAGTTGCCGTTCTCTAGTGTGTGTCATGCGGTATACGGTCAGTTGGTGAGCGACTCACGGAGCAAAGTTTGGCTATTTCATCTGGTAGTCCAGGTGGTTTCGACGCAATGTATGTTGTCCCCGATTCAGTCTACAACCCTTACAGTTTTTATGTTTTTCTCTTTGTTCTTAATGATAACATGTTTTTGTGTCAGCCTATCAAAAATTTTCGCGCCCTTTGCAATTTCACGATTCAGACTTAAAAGAGCAGTATCAGTGCGTAACTCGGCTCTTGACATATATTAAGTGATATAATGCCATGGGATAGTTTGGCTCCTTCATATCCCTTTCTCACCCCCTCAACATGCTGTCGGAACTTGGGGTCGCTGGCATGGCCCGGCCCCATGTCGGGAAAGCTCTGTCGCTACCCATGGCCGGTTTACTTATTTTAGCTTTCAAAAGAGGTCATTTCTGCGATAAAACCCCAAATTTTCGGTATGCTTTGCCCACTCTTCCTCAGTTTCGTTCCTAATAGCTGAGTATAGAACAAACCCTTTCCATCTTTTAAGTAACTTAAGTAGAATTTATCGTTTTATGTAAATGCCGGGAATCTCATCTCATTTCGCTAAACTAAGTTAAAGTTCTCTTGAGTCTGTCTTTCGGTACAGCTAGTGACTCGAAGAGGGAAGTACAATGTAAGTTGTGCCCGATAGGGCCCAACTGCCTGGACAGTTGACATCAGTGGCGTACACAGGGGGGAGGTCATTGGGCCATGTCCCCCTCACGGATGCCAGTTTTTTCAGGTCCTTAAAAAAACGTAAATGTTTTAACACAAATTTTACTTCCAAAGGTGGCATATGTGGCACCAGTTTGCATGTAAGGACACCTAACTTTTCAAAATTTCAGATGGTAGGGGGACACCCTCTCCCCTTACATCCCCTGGTCGGCGATCACACAACATATTGCATACCCCCTTGAGAGAAATCCTGGGTACGCCACTGGTTGACCTATATAAGCTTTAAATAAGTACAGATTCTTTTTAGTGTAAGCTTACCCAAAAGTTTCGCGCACTTTGCAATTTCACAGTTTAGACTTCGGAAAGACCTTAAATGGGGCGGAACTATTTTCCTCTAGTTTATACAAAATTTTATGCAATATATTCAGCGCAGTGACATGGTATAGTACACAGGTTTTCTTCAGATCTCCCCTCACCAACCTCGACGGCATCGGGGCTGTCGAGGCTTCGGGTCGTTGCTCCCTCCCCCCCCCCTCCCCCCGTTGGGAAAATCCTGGCGCCACCCCTGCTTGACCACTACTGGTTGGACTAACGGTTCTCAGCTCTAACTGCACCTCTTATCAACACTTTTAGTCCGCATTTCTTTCTTCTCAGTCGGCAAATACGGCACCACACCTCATGATAAATGCTCTGGCGACGCCCTTGCCCCTGGTCCTCAACCAGGGACCCTATGGCGGGCCGTGGACTCCACCCCCATTGGGAAGGGTATTCGCATTCCTGAGGCGCCGAACTATGCAAAGCTTGGCAAAATCCTGGCTACGAAGCTGGGGCTAAATTTAATTGGCGATTGTCCACAGCAGCACTACAACAAAGCAGTTTTGTATCACGGACAGAATCTAAGAAATGCTCAATACGCCGTAACTTTGCGAAATTGAGGAAAACTCCGTCCAGTTTTAAAAGAGCGAGTTCAACTGGTTCAAAATCTTTTTATGGAGTTCCACTGGAGGCTAGTTCCAGAGACCCGTGCTGTGAAAGGAACTTAGACGTAGGAAGTGCTGGGGAGGGGTTATCGTCCGCAGTAAAAATGTGGAGGCTACAGTCTGCTTCTGCCCTCGCATTTTAAGAAGAAAAAGTCCCTTATTCGTTACCTCTACAAAAATATCGAACTTTTTGCAATGAATGTTTTTCCAAACTACGCAAAATATAGCATCAAATTACATCTAAGGGCACTTAAAACTTCAAAAAGTTATCCAAAGGGGAGGGATAGGCCTACCCTACTGTGAAACATCTCCCCTGGACGGTGATCTGAAATGTTCAGCCCTCCCCCTATACCCAGATAAGAACAGCTTCCTACGCCTATGCAAACAGGCTTTTCACACGTCACATGGGTTAGGTCTCTTTCATTACCACGCAAGTCGGGGCAATTAAACGTTTTGTTAACACATAAAGGGAAGAAGCGGGGTGCGAATAAACACCGAACACACTACAAATTGTGCATTGATCACTTTGAAGGAACTCACATTAATGGTGGGTGCTTATATTGCAACGTCACTTCTTCATTGCCCATACTTTCATAATTTCCTATTTTAAATGACGGGCCATGTAATAGCCTTGTCTTATAGAAAACAATACATCCACGTGTTTGGAGGGGAGGGAGGGGGGTTATGGGGATTAGCCGTTTTGAATGTCAGTGTGTAGTTTATGATACACGTTTGCGACTACAGACCTTATGCACATGTCACAGAGGAGGTGCTCCCTCGTTTGGAGGAAAATGGCGTATCATTGCAAGTTACACCAACAAATGCAGACAGTTGATTTGTGCACCGGGGATAAGCGCGTAAGTCTACTACACGTGCGTGCGAAATCTAAGCCGTGAGTGCACGTGTGCGTCATTATTTTCCTCCAAATTGACTTCAGTGTGATGTCAATGCATAAGGTCTATTGACAGTGAATAGTGCAGTCCAGGGTTTAGCGCGCAGCCGCGCACTATCTTTTTAAAAATTAATACTGGCAGTGATCGCACCTTTTCATACTAAAATAAGCTGTGCATGTAATATTCATTGTTATCTCTACTATTGTTCGCCATTGCTCCTGGGTGCTGAATGACCCCCCTTTTGTGAGGGGTGGGGCGTTAAATCACGAATAGCAATGTTCCGTGCCTGAGCTGAGAATAAAGCGCTTTGATTTGGTAGTTAACATACTTTAATAATTACGTCATTGAAATATATAATCAAGGTGTTCGACGTATACCCGCTTTTAATTGTTCACTTTCCCCTATTTAGCTTACCGTCGGTTCGCTAAATTTACAAATCTTTAAAACTGGCCTACTAAGCTGCTTGGCCGGACCGGATCCAGACATTTCGAAAAGGGGGGGGGGTGGGGCTGAAAGCCCCTTGAATATTCTCCTAGATTAACATTATGCTTTCGCGTATTTGTTATTGTTGATATGGCGAAAAAGGGAGGGCTGAGGCCGGGAAAGCCCCCCCCCCCCCCTTGGATCCGCGCCTGCTTGGTGTGGGTTATCTCGAGAAGTAGTTATTTCGGGCGAGCTTTCAGTTTCAGTTCGAGAGTTTTCGTAAGAAGACGACACAAAGTGCACTCCCAATGTATGCTGTTTCAGTTTAATACTCATCACCCTAATCTTCCTCCTCTTCAGCATTTAAAGTTAGTTCGATGAGGATTTACGGCTCACTGTTTTCCCTACTCCACTGCTTATGCTGAGCACCAAGTACAATGGCAGTAGATTCTATTTTTCAAGTCTTTGGTATGACCCGGCCAGGAGTCGAACCCCAGACCCTCCGGCTGCAAGTCGGATGCTCTAACCACTTGACCATGCAGCATTGAAAGAGTCGACACCAACTTGTTCGTAATTCTTCTCAAGGGCCGCTCTTCCATATCTTCCCCAACATACCAATGTACAAATGTCTATTTGGCACACAGGAGGTCAAACTTGTGATCTAGACGCGCCCAGGCTTCGGCGATGGCGGTGGGACTGCTCAGCATGCAGATTGCGCGCTGCACCTTAGCGAGATCACCACCGGGTACCTCGGCCGGAGGTTGCTAGTTATGCCCACTTTGAAGCCCGTTGTGCACCAGTCAAAAAACTGAATGGTTCTCTTGGTTTTGAATGTGGCTATAGCAGCGTTGACGTCTTTGGGCACCACGTCAAGGAGATCTACAAAAGCTGGCCATGTACATAACGTGGCGATGATCACACTTCACCAACAGGTTAGCGGGCTCAAAGCAGGAGTCAGTAATCTCAGCAACAGTGAGAAGCTTATGGTATGCCTTCTTTGCTGAGATAATAGGAGCACAGGGAAATGAATGCGTGGGTAGGGTACCAGGTTGGTCTGTAACTTGGTCAGTCCTCATTCAGGGCACCATCAAATCTCAGGGACGCAGTTATGGATGACAAAGTCTGACCAATTCAAAGATTCAGGTTAGTGCAGGTTCGCCTCTCGATATCCAGGTTTAATCTACAGATGTTATAAAAAGCCTCCTTGTTGACCATGAAGGCACAGTCAGAATGCTCCAAGGCTGTATGAGAGGTCAGAATAGAGTCATAGGGATCTATCACTGCCATAGAGACTGGGTAAATGGCAAAGTCCAGTTTGGACTTCTTGCCGTAGTCGACAGAGAGACGCTCCATCAGAATAGATCATAATCCAGACCCTGTAGGCTACCTCCTCCAAAACTGTGGAAGATCAGAAAACTTTGGAGACCATTGCACTGGTCTGCCAACTTTCTCCAAGACGAGATCGATTCTTTCCCGACTGTGTAGTGACCCCAGGCGTAGTTGCTGGCAGCATCTTCTTTGCCAGCCACCAGCTGTTAAGGATGAAAAAGTTGACGATATGTACCAGTACGTATCTTATCTCTGACGGAAATTAACAGATTGAACGCAGTTAGCTAGAGTAGACTACCGCCAGCGGTCTGGCGGGGTGGGGGTGGTAATTTTTACCCACGAGACAGCTTTGCCTACATTGCTGGTAGGTAAAATAGGCTTTTACTGAGTGACGGCACCAAGGGAGATGGGGGCATTTGCCCCCAGTCAGAAGCTTTGTCCCCAGATGCCCTCAATCAGCTCCTGAAGTAAAGTGGCCTGACGGGAGGAATAGCCCACTCCTAAAATCCTGGTGCCGCCACTGCTTTTACTACGCTCAAAAGGTGTGCCGGTGCTACAACCACCTCTATTCTTGTCGACGTTGCAATTTCTCATGATACAGCTGTCTCTCTAAAATTTTCCCCCTTCTCAATTGAAATGGCCATCACACTTGCTAACCATTTGACACTTCGGTTGTCTTGCAAAAAAATCTCTGTTGTGTTGTAACATTGTTTTAAAGCAATTATTTCTCACTATTGAAAGCGTCATGTGTAAACTGCTACGTTTTATCAGAAACGGTTTCCGTTGTCTCATTCTGAAGGATTGCGTTTGCTACGTTTCATGAACACGTACCTTCTTTAGGGAACCGAGTACTACTTCACAATGTAATTAAAAAACTGGACATGCTTATCGGTCAAAATTTACTAATCAAGTGCAAGCTGTAAACATTATATGACAGAATTGTACAAATCCATAGCCAGAGGGCCGTGTCTATGTGTAATGGTCACCGCTCCGTACGTTCGTTGATACAGTATCGTTGTACTGCTGCATTGAAATGCTGTCATGATTGCCCGGCTGTAGAACAGCTGTTAGAAGCTAACTAACTTCAATCGCCTTAGAGACCGGTTGCAGAAGGAAATGCGTTTGTAAGGTCGTAAACGTTTTTCAGAAATTTTAGTGGGTCCAGTCCCAGAATGGAACCATAAGGTATATGAAAGTTATAAAGGAGTTTTTCTAAACATTTTTAGTCACGTTGAGGTGTTCAAAGGGTTTATGTATCTCGTAAGATGTAAATTTATTAACTCTGGGGTGAGCATGCTTCGTTCGTGCATAATGTAGTTTCGCCTAACAGATATATCAATGAGCATTCCAATGTTTAGGTCTGATGTTATTGTGTAATGCAACTATGACTAGGCTGTGTGCATTTGAGTAGGTGCTGTGCATACTGTGGTTGGGGGTATTAACGTTTAGTGTAGGCTCGTGTTAGTTTACAGGAGTGTTCATGCATGTAACTTCAAGTACTGTTTAAGCCACAGTTGTTGTTTACATTAAAGGGGTAATGTCAGTTTTCAAAGTTAGGTGATTCTCTTTGATTAAAGGATATTAGCCATAAACTACCAAATAGATTTGGACTCTTATTAGTGTTTGTGTATTGTATTTACAGTTTTGACGGTCAGGTGGTCAAGTGGTCAGGTGGTCGAGTGGTCAGGTGGTCGAGTGGTGAACTTGGTGGTCAAGTGGCAAACTAGGTCAGGTGGGCAACTGTTCAACAGTGGTCAACTCTAGAGGTCAGGTGTTCAACCTTGGTCAAGTGAAGTTAACTAAGTCAACCTTGGTCAAATAAAGGTTAATAGTTCAAGTTGATCAAGTCCTATGAAGTGAAATGCCAAGATAACTGGCCTAGGTCAAGTCATGTTCATTACTGTGGTGAAGTAAGAGTCAAGCAAGGAAAAGAATCCAGGAGACCAAATAAACTGACCCGTATGAAACTATGGAATTGTCTGGTTGTGATTTATTTTCGTATTCGGCTGGAGCCCGCTACAGTCAAAACTTATGAGCAAACTCGGGTCCAAGAAGAATTCTGACGTCATTGCAGGGCTAATTACCAGTGACTATGTGAAATGCAAGAACTGTACCTAATTTATCTGCAAGCAGGACAATTTAAGCCAAAGGTACACAGTGAATGGGCAAGGTTAATGAAATAGAGTGCCCAAGTATATGAAATTTGTGTTATGCATGGAAATTAAAGGTGACATACACTGTAGGCCTATCTGTACAGTACAGCTTTCTACAAGTGTTGTTTGGTTGGTTTAATTCTGGAAGTTGTTACTTTAAAGACTCAGTACAGTCTCAAAGAGTCAGTCAGGCTTAGTGTAAATGTACAATACAGCTTTCTACATGTGTTGTTTGGTTGGTTTAATTCTACAAGTTGTTTTAATTCTGCAAGTTGTTAAATTTGGGACTCAGTACAGTCTTAAAGGGTCAGTCAGGCTTAGTGTAAAAGCCTGCACAGTTTCAGTACAGTGGTTTGCAGTACAGTTAATACTCATTTTACCTTGTTTGATACGCAGTTCTGGTTAATTACCTTAAGTCAGGATTTTATTCAGGTATTCACTATGTCTATGCCCGAGAAGATATCAGAGTCGGAGGGGGAGACAGGGGTTCAAGAAAATCAATCCCAAATTGAAAATCAGGACCTAGTCCCTAGTACTGACCCAGACCTTCACAACATCCCAGAAGGCACACCAGCCCAGACAAACATAGAGGGCATGGAAGATGGCCTGCGAAGGAGTTCAAGAGAGAAAAAACTGACACACAAGGCACAACAAAATCAAGAGGAAGAAAAAATCAGTCAAGTCAAACGAGTTAACTCCTCATATGAACAATGGCGAAAGCATGCCTCAAGGATCAGAAAGGACCTTAAGGTACAGTACTATCCAAAAGTAACTACCGATACGCGCTCCAGTTCCCCGCAATCCACAGTAGGATGAGTGCAAGAAATCCTTTGTCCTGCAGAGCGCGCTCCTTGCAAAAGTCGCGAGAAATTACCGTTACGTTCTGTGGTTTTAGTAGCCGTAGCTGCCTATTGTTGTGCAACCATCTGGCTAAAGGAATTAGTGCTTATAACAAAGAAGTATGCCTAGACAATAACGGGTGGATCGATCATCGATTTGAACGCCTCGCTTGTGCATTCAAAGTCACACAGCAATGCCCTACACACGTAAGGTGGAAATTATATACTTCCCGGCAAGTAAATTTGAAGTAAGTCGGTACAGAAAATAAAAATATGTACATGTGTACACTATAGCTCGAATATATTTGAGTATATAGAAAAAAGACTTTTTTTCTCACGTTCCAAAGGCATTCCTGTCAAAAATAGTTTGATCTTTAGAAACATGAAATTGTGATAAAACGCATGTCTGGAAATAGGTAGACTGGCCATTGCGGCTATCGCCGTCACGGTCCGGGCCGCTTGCTACATGAAAAAGACCCTTCATCTGGGCTGGTTAACGCAGGTATAGGCTGGAAGAAATGACGTGCCGCTGCAGATAACGCTCGTAATTGGCCAGTGTTAATTTTTAAAACTACGAGCACGGCATAAGCGATTTACAGACGAAAATTTAAATGCAAAACTGAAAATGTGACGCGAAATGTTCGCTGGGATCGACTACAAACTATTAAAACATTCGCAAGTGGTTTCGCAACGACTAGCAATGTTACGCTTGTTATGTAGGATTGTAGGCTAGTCTAAGGACCTACGACATTCGCGATCTGCCGAAAAAAAAACAACAGTATAGCCTATCTGGCGCAAACGTCCGCCGAACGCGACATGTGGTTTTTACATGTGCTCGTCCAAATTTTAGTTTTGCTTTCGGAAGAGTTCAACGTTCTTACCAACGTATAATTTTCTACGCATTTTTTGTCTCGTTTTCTTTGATTTACTTGAATACAGAGGGCATGGGAGTTTCCACCGTTCCTTCTACACTATAAGCCATTATTAATTTGCGATGTAAAACGGGAAAAAAATCGTGTAAATCGGGAGTTCAGCAATGAATTTGCACCTTCCGAAACTGAAAGTGACACGGGGAACGGACCAAGCTGACGGAATCGGTAGTTTCTCCCGTTTTGTTTTAAAAAAAAATAACCAAATTCAACAGACTCCCCCAATTTTATAACCCGTAGGCCTAGTATGCTTTAGCTCTAATACGCACCAGCCATAACATTCCTGAAATTTTCAACACTCCTGAACGTCGACACATTTTGCCAGTTAACACCGAGTTGCCCATAACTTGAAGTTTTACAAACCTATGTCTACCACAATTAGGAAAAAGTCCATTTGTTTTACAGTTAAAATGGGAGCTCCAATCAGATCTCCGTTAATACTGTAGCATACCTTTACTTTTTTCATATCAATTTGTTTGTTACTTAAACCCATACAGCTTGTGTTAGCGTCTCCCACGCAAAGAAAATGCGCTCTGTGGAAAACAGTACGGATACGAACTTTCGATCGCTCGTGCCGCTCTGTTGCATAGCAAAATTACAGTGATGTTCATTCAGTTCCATGTTCTACTATGTCTCAGCTTCTGAATGACGTAAAAATATATCGATTTTATTTGACTTTTACATAGGGACCTGGACAGATTTCGAAGGCATCTTTTTGCATGGCAAGCAACAGCTATGAACTTTTGACCTACTGCTGTTTGTACAAATAAGCTTGGATCACCGATGTTCATGCATTGCTGGATTGGTTATCATGTAAACTTTCCAATGGTAACCTTTGTTTTCAAATTTTCAACATTCCCCCGTAGGGACCAGGCCAAAATACGTACAAACAGACACAAATATGAATATGCATAAGTCTTGCACCAATGAAAAGACCCCAAGCGATGTGTAAACAACGCGACCGTTACCCGCCACAGGCTTCTACACCGTGTGCGCGTTGTACAGTATGTACAGCGAACACGTGCGTGCAGTGGTAAACAAAACATTTGGTCACGCCCACACCACCAATCAAGTGTACGTGATGAGCGTGTATATGAATTATACATAGCCATGACGTCTCCGTCACCCAATCCTCAGTTTAGACAGAAAGTGTTTTGACAGGAAAGTGTTTTGAACAAATTGATATGTTTTTATAGAAAATTGCAAATTATTGGGGATGGGGTGGAGAGGATGTGCCCTTTGGACAAAAGCTGCACTATACGCCTGGTGAGCTAAAAGTAAACACATGAACTGTTCTCATTCTGGTTTGATCTTCCCGAAAGAAAAGCTCAGACTCTCTTGAACTTTGATGAAAGTTATCAAGGACATTTACACTCAAACAACTTTGAACCCAGGGGTTTAAAGAATACAAGATCTTACTTTTTTGTTCCTGTAGGCCTAAATCAAGCCTATTGCATGCGGAAGGGCATACATGTCGGGTTTGGCTATCTCTTGGTTTCTAAAGAATTGGCTTCGATACACAAGGGGCCATTCCCTCTAGGTCTGTCTGAAATATGAGAAAAATGGAGGGAAACGACTGGGTGGGATCAGCTGAAGGATATTTAAAGTCGGTCCCCGAGGGCCTGCAAATTCTGAATCTTGCAAAAGTTTTAAAATAACATGTTGGAAGGTTATAAATGTTGAAAAGTTTGCTCTATTTTCTAGAGCAAAAGTGTAATGACTTGTCTATACACTTATCTTCCACAGGTGGTCAGAAACAAAAGTGAAACTTCCTTCTATTATGCGATACCGGGGTACCAAAATCAGGTGCCTTGATTGTAGGCTCTTTCCCTCCACAGTCAAGAGCAACATGACCAGATGACGTCTATGAAAAATCCAAAAGTCGACTTCAAATCCATCATAGTTTTTGTTCAAACATACATGCATGATTTTCTAACTCATTTGCTTTTATTTTGTGGCCGAAGTTTTTACACTAATATCAAGTGTTTTGCATGTTTTCAACACATTCAATTTAAATCTCTAAACTTGTTCAGAACTGAGCCTCCTATAGGTCAGGGAAGAGGCAGCTTCCCAACTTTTGCCACCCACAGGAAGAGGGTGGGGCTTAAACAGGTAAGGAATATATACACGTCCTGATGCTGGGACTATGCGTAAAACCAGGGCCGGATTTGAGCATGGGCCAGCGGGGCACGTACCCAGGGGCCCCACAGACTAGATTATGACATTTTTTAGGGTCATCGGGAGGCGCCGTCTAGTTGAAATTTAATATCCTCACACGAGCCCCCAGATGTTGTGTATTGTTGGGAGGGTGTAAACAGAGACGAATCTGAAGGGGTGGCATTGTTCTCAGGTTGCTCATAAGTTAGTTAACTTTTCAGTTATTTTCATCGAAGAAGACAGTGAAAACTTCATCGCTAAAATTTTGAAGTAGGCCTACTAAGTATACTGGCAGAAAATTAACCCAATCATGAAACCGAAAGAAAATTAAAGAGACGAACGTTCTTGTTGAGCTCAAAATATCGATGTATTCACACCAATGAATGAATTTGGCCGAGATCCCGTTTTCACTCCAGCCAGGTACTAATTTGGTAGTTGGAATTTTATGCCCCCTGCCCGGATAAGACACCCTGTCAAGTGTCAAGTCCCCACCCCCCCCCCCGCCCTGTCGGGGGAAAAGAATAAACTTGTGGCGGAATAGCCTCGGAGTCAAGAAGATTGTGTTCACAAAACACGTGAATTCCAACCGCGAGGTTCAACTGAATGACTGTCTCTACTGGACGTCGTTGAAAATGCGTAAACCTTGGCTATATTCAGAATGCCGTGTCTCACTGAGTTTTCTGACGCGGTGGTTGTAAAATGAAGAAAAAATTCAATATTTATATTCATTATGAATTACCTTTATCGCAAATTTGTAGTCCTAATTGGTGTAAAATTCCCCGACGAGGTTCAAACTTTTATAAACAAACAATAAGACAAAATTTTCGTGCGCCCCTCGCGCTGCACGGGTTAATAGTGCTAGGCGCACAACCATAAGGACACATGAAACCCTTAGGCCTACCGAGAAAAACAAAATCAGTAATTTATAGTACAAGCATTCGATTCGTTCCATTTTCTGGCAAACAGTGCCAGGGAAGTGCCAATTCGGGGTCATCCCACGAGACCGAAGGTCCACGAGACCGAAGGTCCGCGAGACCGAAAATCAAAAACAAAAAGGGTCCACGAGACCGAAAATGAAAAAAGGTTCGCGAGACCGAAAATGAGAAAAGGTTCGCGAGACCGAAAGTAAGAAAAGGTCCGCGAGACCGAAAATGAGAAAAGGTCCGCGAGACCGAAAGTGAGAAGGGGTCCGCGAGACCGAAAGTGAGAAAAGGTCCGCGAGACCGAAAACCAGAAAAGGTCCGCGAGACCGAAAACCAGAAAAGGTCCGCGAGACCGAAAATAAGAAAAGGTCCGCGAGAACGAAAATGAGAAAGGGTCCGCGAGACCGACAGAAGTTTCAGTCCGCCGTACTGCTCCGCTCCGCTTTAAGTTAATGCTGGCACCCTGTAGCATTTACATTTTGCAAACTAAAGCGTTGCACTTGCAACACCACCCTTCTGGCATGAACGTTCCGGCCTCGTGAGCGGATTTTTAATTTCGGTCTCGTGAACCCTATTTCATTTTCGGTCTCGCGGACCCTATTTCATTTTCGGTCTCGCGGACCCTATTTTATTTTCGGTCTCGCGGACCTTATTTTATTTTCGGTCTCGCGGACCTTCGGTCTCGCGAACCTTATTTTATTTTCGGTCTGGCGGACCTTCGGTCTCGTGAACCTTATTTCATCTTCGGTCTGGCGGACCTTCGGTCTCGTGAACCCTATTTCATTTTCGGTCTCGCGGACCTTCGGTCTCGTGGACCCTGTTTCATTTTCGGTCTCGCGGACCTTCGGTCTCGTGAACCTTCGGTCTCGTGGGCTGTAACCGCCAATTCTGGTGATCTAGGAGGTATTATCATCCAAAATTTTCTTAAGCGCTTCTCGCCAACGATCGGTGCAGGCGCTACCCTAACGGACTTCTGTCCATTGCATTGCATACCGAAGTCGCAGAGGTGTCCCTCTTTGCCCAAAGCCTAGACCCACGCCTGAATTCTTATGCCGATTAGTCCGAGAGTTCACCCCCCCCCCCACCCTATTCCTTTTCGACAAATTTTAGTGCCTCTGTCATCACACTTTGTTTTGCATCACTAGTCAACTCAACATTACGGCTGAGCATGGTATGAACATGCGGGCATTATTTCTGAAATAAAACCGTCCCAGACGCCTTATGGCTAGTTCCAGCTTAGTTATTTTTGTTACTCTCATTACGGTTTTGTAATACAAAGTACATGTGATCAGGGAGTTGTTGCTAGTTGTAACAACTCCCTGATGTAATTAAATGCCAACTGCTAAAATGCACCAAAATGCACCTTGGTAGTTTTTTTTTCTTGAAAAAAATGAGAACTTTGCCCTTAGGCCCTACATCAGTAGCTCTTGACAATCTAAGTCCCCCCCCTCCTTCTCAGGCAAATCCTGGATTTGACTCTGCATTCATGGATACATCTGGCTTTTAGCCATAGGCGTAGGGGTCTCTTCCAATTTGGAGGGGCGGGAGCAGAATTTTTTTTTGCCCGAATCTCAAAAAGTTGCCCTAATTGCGTTGCAGTTCAGGTGCATAAAACAGATCACCAAACCACTACATGCGTGCGAAGCGCGCAGAAATTTCCACACATTTTTCGGGCATTCAATCAGAAATTCGGGAACTCAGTAAAAGATTCGGGCAATCTTTTCACTTTTATTTTATCTTTGACGGAATTTCACCTATTCTGTGCCCGAATTTCCATCCTCAGAATGTTTTTTTTTTTTGGGGGGGGGGGGAGGGCACACTGCCAGGCCCGTAGCCAGACAAGGTACTGTAGGGGGGCAAAACCTTTTCGGGGGGCGAAAATTTTTTTCGGGGGGGCCAAATGTATTACGTCCATTGTAAGATTCAAACTCTCCAGGGGGGCCAAAAAATTCCAGGGGGCTACCCCCCCCCCCCCCCCCCCGTCTCGTACGCCTATGATTTTAGCCTACAATTGTTGAACTTTTATTTTCAGTATATAAAGGCCCAGCCATTGAAGAGGTAGGTTTACGTGTATAGTCCAATGTATCATAAGCCCCCACATAGGTTCGTGCCAAGGGCCCCCAACATTTGTAAGTCCAGCCCTACTTAAAACGTAGTAAATGGGTTCTTAATCGGGAAAATGAAGGTGATTCCCACAGCTTAACTGCCCAACCTTTGAAGAAGTGGCCACATAATTAAAGTACCTTCCTAGAGAAGGGAAACAAAGAAAGTATGCTTTACAGTTTTGTACTCTTATGAATGACAATCAATGGATGACCCCTATGAGGATTACAAGATTTAACCACTCAATCTTGGCAAGATTCAGACAAGCATTTGATGTTAAGTGTTTTGGTGAGTAGTCAGCATTCCCTTTGTTTACTTACCTGGCAAACTTACACATCTTGTTCTGTCTTCACTTTCAATTGAACTTCTCATTTACGAAATGCATGACATCTGCCATCATTTGAAAGTACATGTAATCACAAAGGATGTTGGCCAAGATAAAGTGACATAGCTATGGGGAAGGAAGGGTTCAACACCTACAATACCCCCTCAATGTGCAGAGTTAGAAGTCAAACCTCTACCTAATTTAAATTTTAAGTAACATCTAGGACACTGGACCAAGTCCTTTCATTAAGTGTTCTGTTTTAAAGGGTCAATTGGCTAGACATTCCACACTCTCCTTCTGTGTTCGTCCCAAGATTTTTCGATTGTAGGCAGCTTTTTACTGTGAAAGGACCCGATTCATCTTTCCCACCATTTATTAAACGGTCGGTCTTCCTGGCTCTGCCACTTTGTTTTGCAACATTGGACTCAATGTTGTATCAGTGTTTTAACTGGGATTTTAAACCAAAGCTTCCAATTACCCTAAACATTTTTATATAGTCAGTAGGAAAGTTAAAGAGTTTCAGTTTCACTGTCCTCTAGGAAAATTGATGGCCATTGGAAATGACCTTTTTCTGAGCATAGTGGTGGTTACCATTTCTGTGTCCTGATTGGGCCAAACTATTAAGGGGAGGTCGTAATTGTCTTTGTAACAAGCACCAGAGCCTGGCTCACGTTTGTGATTGACAAGAACAGCTAACACAAATGTGAACAAACTACCCACTTCACATAATCATTCAATGTAAATAAAGACAACACTCAACAAATAGCATAAATGCTTTGATAATCAAAATAACAATTAAAAAGTAAAAAGTTAGTTTCATGATGAATGTTAATTATTAAAAAATGAACTTCATGTTTATTATTTGGAAGATGATGCATGCAAAGGTGTTACTATGAATACCTGCATCAATAACCAAACAAGCAGCAGCAAAATCAATAACAAAGTTAGCTTGGAAGTCAATACTCAACACCTGCAGGAAGAAGACAGTTTATCCTTTGAGTATTCTGTACATAAACAGACAACACTTGTGCAAGACATCCTATTGTACTTTAAGCTGCTATTCAAAATTATCCCCCTTTGTTGTGGCTGCTACTCAGTATTGTTGCATTCACAGGCAAGCTTTCCATGGCCATGACTTTGTCACTTACTCTATCAGTGGACTACTAAGATGCTGGAATGCAATAAACTCACTGTTGACTGTTACTAGGTATTCTAGCCAAAGCCCCTGCAGTCTGTTTGGATTATGTGCACAGACAGTGGTGTACGCAGGAGGGGGATTAGGCCATGGCCCCCCTCACAGATGCCGACCCCCTCACAGATGCCAATTTTTTTTTTTAGTTCCTAAAAACACGTATTTTTTAACACAAATTTTACTTCGATTCTTAAGGTAGCATATGTGGCACCAGATAGCATGAAAGGACACCTGATTTTTCAAAAAATTTCAAAGGGGAGGGGGACCTGTGAGGACAATCAATTTTCAAAAATTGTCAAAGGGTAGGAGGCAGACACCCCTCCCCTTAGACCCCTCCCCAATGTGAGCGATTCTTTTTTTAGTTCCTAAAAATATGTATCTTAACACAAATTTTACTTCTAAAGATATAGCATATGAGGCACCAGATTGCATGTAAGGACACCCAATTTTTCAAAAATTTTCAAAGGGTTGGAGGGGGACACCTTCCCTTATTCCCCCCCCCCCCCAAACCCAGGGATCCTTTTCTTTCAGTTCCTAAAAGTAGGTAAGAATTTTATCACAAATTTTACTTCGAAAGGTAGCATATGAGGCACCAGATTGCATGTCAGGACAACTAGCTTTTCAAAAATTTCATGTAGGGAAGGGGGAACCCCCTTAGACCCCTCCCCCAGGCCGGCGATCGTACAACATACTGCGTGGCCCACCCTTGAGAGAAATCCTGAGTATGCCACTGTTCACAGACTATAAAGGGTTTGACTATTACAAGATATTGTGTGAATAAACTCTACCTGCTGTCCCAGCCTTGCAACAGGATTAATACAATTCAAAAACAGGGGAGGGAAAGTGAAGTGGAGATATTCAGATTCCCCCCCCCCCCCCTATAAAAATTTCCATACTGCCTGTGGTTCATATTTATCCAAACCAAATGGAAACATTCAAGTAAACAGGCATTCAACCACTTTTCACTGGCATCTTTATGCAATATCATCTGCTCCCCATCACAGATCAGGGCTGAAATTTAACACCTGTCCTATCATCCCGGATGAGTAAAAATTGCATCAGATAACCACTTTCTCTTTGAGCTTGTCCGATGCACAAGTAAATGTTATGTGTAAATGAATAGTTCACTACATCAGCAACAATGTGGGTCATAAAAAAGTGGTAATGACACAACAGTTTGGACTGTCATTCATCACTGAAACAAAAAAAAAAAGAAGTTATTGGTGGAAGGCATACAGAATTTAAAATAAACGATTCTTTGCTATGGCAACGACATGAAATACAACTGATCATGTTTTGGTTGTCATGTTCATTCGGACCACCAAAAAAATATTTTCCGACAACCAAAATTTAGCTCAAGGTTGTCTAATGGAGAACCTGAAAATTTTCTTAAACATCAGGCCTGCAGTTGTATAGGCCTAGGCCTTGAAACTTTTCATAACCTTACGGTTAGTCGATTTATTTCTCTTAGATAAGATTAACCTGTACAAGGTAATTCTATAGCATAACAAGCCTTTAGCCTATGCTCTTTACGAAATTACGGCATCATTGGGATTAACAACTCAGGCATAGACTGCATATAAGAAGTTTGGGAGGCATACTACTAGCTTAAGGAAGCTATCTGCCCCATTAACCAACCGGGCCACTAGGGACTTCGTGCCTTACTAGGCCAAGTTCCTGGTGGACCAGGTACGTAGGTTCGTAATACACTTACGATAGGCTAACGTTTAACGATAACATTTCAAGCCTACACTGCTACAGTACACTAGGTTTGTATTACGTTGTAGCCTAGGGCATGCATACTGGTGCCAAGATCGTCAACGACCCGATGCGACAGAATTTTCAAGTCCCCTGTTTTTGTCCTCACAAGGCACATAAATGTTTTTACTAATTAACGATTGAAATCCGAAACACGGATAATGTAACATCTGCTTAACGACAAAGATGAGCGAAGTGAACGGTTTGATTCGCGAACTTAGCCTACTGGAATGAACTACGATGTTCGTGTTTCTGCAGCCCATCGATATACGTGTGTACTCGCTGGTATATACTACAGTGCTGCCTGTAATATATGAATACATGCCGCGGCATGCAACACTCTTCTGTAAAGACATACGGAGATATTGCGCAATTCTGCGGATGCATTGCGACATTTTTAAGAGTTGCCTGCACATCGGTCAGTACGCTACTTTTACTAGTTCTCCCGCTACAAAGCTTAACGAAAATCAACGTTCGCCGCTCGGGAAATTTGGCACTTTGCTTGAACGGACTTTCGGGCTGAGATTAAGTATTTTTACAAGAACTTTTGCAATTGACTACACGGAGACTTTGTGCATGCTAGCTGGACGGTTTTATTTGTCACGAGATTGTAGCACTTCTCCTTTCAAATGTCTCCGAGTTCACGTAGAACCTTCCAATTAACCGTACATGAATAGAAACACTGAAAGGCTTATCTGCACAGCACATAACGGTAATTTGGGTTTCCGTTGCATTCACCCAGAATAATGCGCAGTACAATGGGAATGCAATGTGAATGGTGCCTGCTGCCCTATGAAAAGAACATCGCCCGCGTGAGTTGCGGGGGTATTGTCTCCCCGCAAACAGAGCGTATTTTCGGATTAGAGCGCGCTCTACGTTCTCCAGTTACTTTTGGATAGTACTGTATTTCAAGGCCTTAACCAACTGCAGGAATTTCAGCTGACCATCGAGAAACACCGTGAAGCAGTCGTAGGTGCGTATGACAAACTTAAGAAAACCAACCAACCTGACAGTGAAGTTGTAAGTAAGCTTGACAATTGCTGTTCAATAAGTGAAGCTCTGTTGGACATTCTAATGCAGAAAAGGCTAGAATCACCCGAAGAATTTGATGTGAGTCAAACCAAAGACCTAAGATGTAGGCATCCATCTGTTTTTAGTGAATCAGTCAGTGACCGTATGTCAATCCCATCTTGTCATAGCACAAAATCTTCAGTGTCATCTTTAAGGGCAAGAGCAGAGCTAGAAAGGGCAGAGAAGTTGGCAGCAGCAAAGGCACTCCAGGAAGAACAGCTTCAGAGGTCAAAAATCCTTAAAATGCAGGTTCAGATGGAAGAAGAGAAAATGAAATTAGAGGCTATTCAAGCAGGCACTGCTGTGAAAATTGCTGAGGCAAAGTGTGATGCTTTATCAGAAGTAGAAGAGGAAAATGAAGAACCCAACATGCCTACGAAGCTGAATCCAGAAGCCACTACCTTCAAGCCCCGAAGTCAACCCAATAATGATCACGTGCAGATGCCCTGTGGTAATCAGTTTAAGGGTGGTGACAATCCAGGTTTAAAGGCAGACACTGCCCGCTCAGCTGCTCTTCACACTCATGATCCTGTTGGCGAATCATCTCTAGCCCAGGCACTGGCAAGTGCAATGGATAGAAACCGACTGCCTGTACCTACTCCAAAGGTTTTTTCAGGAAATCCTATGGACTTTGTGAGTTTCAAGAGGAGTTTTGCCACACTTATTGAGAATAAGGGAATTTCTGCTGAAGAGAAAATTTATTACCTTCAGCAGTATGTGTCTGGAGAGGCAAAGGAATCCATAGCTGGCTGCTTCTATGGAAGATCTGAAAGTGACTACCAAAGAGCATGGGAAATCTTGGACAGAAGGTTATGGACATCCGTTTAAAATTGGAGAGGCTTTCAGAGACAAGCTAGACAAGTGGCCTCGAGTTGGTCAGAGAGATAGTGCTGCTTTACAGAAGTATTCAGACTTCCTGAGGAGTTGCCTTGATGCCATGCCCCATATTGAGAGCCTCACTGTCTTGAATGATTGCAAGGAAAACCAGAAGATGGTGGCAAAACTTCCAGATTGGGGAATCAACCGCTGGAGTCGTATTGTAACAGACACACTGGACAACACACATCAGTACCCAAACTTTGCAAAATTTGTGGCATTTGTAGAGAAGGAGGCAAGAATTGCTCGTCATCCAGTTGCATCCCTGTCTGCTGTTCGAGGTACAGAGTCATTCCATGATATAAAGCCACAGCGAGAGGAAAGGAAGAAGCCTGTGCGTTCTCTAAGTACAGGTACAGGACCAGCCTCAGACCAACATTCCTCTGGAACAGATGTTGCTCAGAAGTCGGTAACCCAGGGGCAATCCAGTTCCAGTGAAGCCAAGCCTGAGAGAAAGAAGTCATGCCCATTCTGTAAAGGGGAGCATTACTTGTCATCTTGTTTAGTGTTTGTAAGCAAACCCATAGATGAAAGGAATCTATATATAAGGGAACAAAAAAGATGTTTTGGATGTTTACGTACTGGTCACTACTCCAAGCATTGTAAATCTCGCCACATCTGTCAAAAGTGTAAGGGACGCCATCCTACTGTACTGCATGACAACGACAAAGCTAAAGCGACTCCTCAGAATTCTAACCAACAGCCTAGTACAGAAAATGCTGCTGTGTCTCTTAAAACCAATGCTGGTCATTCTTGCACCACTAATGTTCTACCAGTGTGGGTATCAAGTGTTGGCAGACCGGAACGAGAGAAACTGGTGTATGCCCTCCTTGACACACAAAGTGACAGTACATTCATTGATGAGAAAATTTGCGAAGAGTTGTGTGTGCCCACAAATCCTATTAAACTCAAGCTGACCACCATCCTAGGGAAAGATGCAACAGTCATGTGTCAAAGAGTGAAAGGTCTGAGAGTTCGTGGTTACTCCTCAAGTCAATTTGTTGAATTACCAGTCACATATACCCGAGACCTCATTCCCCTAGACAGAAGTCACATTCCCACTTGTGAGACGGCAAGCAGCTGGGATCACCTATCAGATATAGCATCGGAAATACCCCCGTTGTTGGATTGTGGGGTAGGTTTATTTATTGGCTTTGACTGTTCTACAGCTCTTACTCCTCGACAGGTCATCCCTGGAGAAGGAGACCAATTACCGTATGCTATAAGGACAGATCTAGGTTGGAGTGTTGTTGGGAAACTTGGTTCAGCGGACTCAGCAGACGTCACGGGGTTCTGCCACCGTATCAGTGTGAAGGAAGCCCCTCCAGCTATACCCCGAGATGTTTTGAAGATTTTAGAGAGAGACTTTGCAGATTCGAAACATGGAGACATTAGCGTTTCTCAGGAAGATATACAGTTTCTCAACTTCATGGAGAGTGGTGTTACTGTGAATTCGAGAGGTCACTTAGAGATGCCCCTACCTTTCAAATCACGGCCCAATTTGGCAAATAACAGGAAGTTAGCAGTTGTGAGACTGTCCCATCTCAAGAAAAGGCTGGATCAGGATCCGGTGTACAAAGGAAATTATTGTCAGTTCATGGATGAGATGCTGAAGGATGGTGATGCCGAACTAGCAACAGAGAAACCAGGACCTGGAGAGGTATGGTACATTCCACACCATGGGGTCTTTCATCCGAAAAAACCAGACAAGTTGAGAGTAGTGTTCGATTGTTCAGCCAAGTATAAAGGCTCTGCGTTAAATGATTATCTATTGTCTGGACCTGATCTTACCAATAGTCTCTTTGGAGTCCTGTGTAGGTTTCGCAGGGAGAATGTTGCTGTGATGTGCGATGTACAGAAGATGTTTCACAGGTTCCATGTCCGTCCTGAAGACAGAGATTACTTGAGATTTTTATGGTACCCTGAAGGTGACACCAGCACAGATCCCTTGGAGTACAGAATGAACGTGCATCTGTTTGGAGCCAAGTCATCGCCTGGTTTGTGCGAACTTTGGGCTCAAGTATCTTTCAAGGATGTATGAGAAGGACTACCCCCAGGCTGCACCATTCTTACGTCAAGACTTCTATGTAGATGATGGAGTCACTAGTGTGGATGGTGTTGAGAAGGCCCAAAGAATTAATAAGAGAAGCTCGTGAATTGTGTTCACAGGGAAACCTTCGGCTACACAAGTTCATATCCAACAACCGTTCTGTGCTTGAAAGTGTACCAATCAGTGAACGTGTTACAGATGTTCAAGAAGTTGACCTAAGCAAGGAAATGCTGCCAATTGAGAGAACCCTGGGTGTGTACTGGAACATCGAAGTAGATGCATTCACATTTCAGATAAATGTTCAAGAACGCCCCAATACACGCCGTGGAATTTTATCGTTGGTTGCTAGCATGTATGACCCATTAGGATTCATCTCTCCATTTGTTCTAAGAGGAAAGGCTGTTTTGCAAGAGATGTGCAGACGTGGTACTGACTGGGATGAGGTAATCTGTGAAGACTTAAGGCCAGGGTGGGAGCAGTGGAAGGAAGATATTCCCAACTTAAGGGACATCCATCTTCCAAGATGTTACAAGCCACTAGACTTTGGCCCTCTCACGAGAGTAGAGCTCCACCATTTCTCAGATGCGAGCACTGTTGGATATGGGGTGTGTTCCTACCTAAGATTTGTCGCAGGAAGTCGTGTCCACTGCACCCTGATTGTTGGAAAGTCAAGAGTTTCACCCACAAGGGTTGTCACAGTTCCTCGCTTGGAGCTTACAGCTGCCGTTGTTGCTGTTAAACTGAGTACCAAGTTGAAACAAGAGTTGCAGATGCATATTGACGGTGAACATTTCTGGTGCGATTCCCAAGTTGTGTTGGCCTACATCAATAATGATGCTAAGAAGTTCCATGTCTTTGTATCCAACAGAGTACAACTCATCAGAGAGCACACAGATGTTAAACAGTGGCATTATGTCTCCACCAAGGAAAATCCTGCGGACCATGCTTCACGAGGCCTGTGCGCAGGTGAACTTCTTTCAACAAATTGGTACACTGGTCCAGAATTTCTGTGGAAGTGTGACCCTATCGAAAGTCACTATGTGGAACAGGAGTTAATGGTGGGAGATCCAGAAGTTAGAGCAACAGCCATTAGTATGCAAACAGAATCTGCAAGGGATTTGCTTGAGAGGTTGTGCAAGTTTTCCAGTTGGGCTAAACTTACCAAAATTGTGGCGAGAATCCAATGCCTTGCAAGAGGACAAACTGGAAACAAGGTTATGACAGTTGAGGAAATTAATCAGGCTGGTCTTTCTGTGATCAAACTTGTTCAGAAGGAAACCTTTAAGGAAGAAATACAGGTGCTTAACAAACAAGGAGATGTTCCTTCAACCAGTAAACTCTTCAATCTCAACCCTTTCATTCAGGATGGTGTAGTCAGAGTAGGAGGACGCTTACGGAAGTCTTCTATGTCACTCAATGAGAAGCATCCTGTGGTTTTACCCAAGAGTGGACACATGACTCAACTGATAATTGCTCACTGTCATGGTCAGATCAAACATCAGGGTAGGGGTCAAACTCTAAATGAAATAAGAAGCCAGGGCTACTGGATTCTTGGTGGGAGCAAATTGGTTGCTGAATTCATCAGAAGGTGTGTCATTTGTAGAAGGCTGAGACGTCCAGTTGAAGAACAAAAAATGGCTGACCTGCCTGAAGATAGAGTAGAGCCGTCACCACCCTTCACCTTCTGCGGGATGGACTGCTTTGGTCCCTTCGTCACAAAACATGGGCGCAAGGAATACAAGCGCTATGGATTGTTGTTTACCTGTTTATGTTCCAGGGCTGTCCACATAGAAGTAGTAGAAGACATGACGACAGACGCCTTCATCATTGCACTAAGATGTTTCATTGCTATCAGGGGCACAGTGAGACAAATACGATCTGACCAAGGAAGTAACTTTATTGGAGCCGACAATGAGTTGAAGGCAGCCATGAAGGAGTTAGATGTTGAACGAGTCACAGCATACCTGACAGGAAAACAGTGTACCTTTATTTTCAATGCACCTCACTCAAGTCACTCTGGAGGCGTTTGGGAGCGCCAAATCAGATCTGTTAGGAATATACTAGAAGCCACAATGGCCCTGTGCCCTGGACGTTTGGATGATGGATCATTAAGATGTTTCATGTACGAGGCAATGTCCATTGTCAACAGTCGTCCTCTGTCACCTGTGAATATGTTGGATCCAGCTGCCGAGGCACCCCTCACACCAAACCACCTAGTGACTATGAAGTCAAGTTCTCCCTTACCACCTCCTGGGAATTTTGTTAAGGAAGACTTGTATGCCAGAAAAAGATGGCGAAGGGTACAGTTTCTCTCAGAGCAGTTTTGGTCCCGTTGGAAGAGAGAATATCTTCAGAATTTGCAGCAGAGGGGGAAATGGAATGTCCCAAGAAGAAACTTAAGGGTCGGTGATATCGTGCTTGTCAAGGATCATGAGACTCCACGTATGGAATGGCCCCTTGCAGTGGTTAAGACAGCAGAAGCTGATGATGACGGCTTGGTGAGAAGAGTTTGGGTTAGGATGGGGTCTAAGGCCCTAGGTAGTCGACTCAAGAAATTAGAATTGGAACGTCCAATCCAAAAACTTGTTCTCCTGGTGGAAAATGTTAAAAGTCCCCCCTCTGCCTCTCAAGGCCAAGTAAGGTCTCTAGGCTGTTAAGGTCAGAGTTCAAAATCGTTGATTTATCATTGTTTATTGTTTGCTGGTAAGGATTGAGCGGTGCAGTTGAAATTACTTTCTCATGTTTATATTGTTCTTTATTTTTCTTAGTTGAGGTTAAAGTAATTTGGTGGGAGTGTAATGGTCACCGCTCCGTACGTTCGTTGATACAGTATCGTTGTACTGCTGCATTGAAATGCTGTCATGATTGCCCGGCTGTAGAACAGCTGTTAGAAGCTAACTAACTTCAATCGCCTTAGAGACCGGTTGCAGAAGGAAATGCGTTTGTAAGGTCGTAAACGTTTTTCAGAAATTTTAGTGGGTCCAGTCCCAGAATGGAACCATAAGGTATATGAAAGTTATAAAGGAGTTTTTCTAAACATTTTTAGTCATGTTGAGGTGTTCAAAGGGTTTATGTATCTCGTAAGATGTAAATTTATTAACGCTGGGGTGAGCATGCTTCGTTCGTGCATAATGTAGTTTCGCCTAACAGATATATCAATGAGCATTCCAATGTTTAGGTCTGATGTTATTGTGTAATGCAACTATGACTAGGCTGTGTGCATTTGAGTAGGTGCTGTGCATACTGTGGTTGGGGGTATTAACGTTTAGTGTAGGCTCGTGTTAGTTTACAGGAGTGTTCATGCATGTTACTTCAAGTACTGTTTAAGCCACAGTTGTTGTTTACATTAAAGGGGTAATGTCAGTTTTCAAAGTTAGGTGATTCTCTTTGATTAAAGGATATTAGCCATAAACTACCGAATAGATTTGGACTCTTATTAGTGTTTGTGTATTGTATTTACAGTTTTGACGGTCAGGTGGTCAAGTGGTCAGGTGGTCGAGTGGTCAGGTGGTCGAGTGGTGAACTTGGTGGTCAAGTGGCAAACTAGGTCAGGTGGGCAACTGTTCAACAGTGGTCAACTCTAGAGGTCAGGTGTTCAACCTTGGTCAAGTGAAGTTAACTAAGTCAACCTTGGTCAAATAAAGGTTAATAGTTCAAGTTGATCAAGTCCTATGAAGTGAAATGCCAAGATAACTGGCCTAGGTCAAGTCATGTTCATTACTGTGGTGAAGTAAGAGTCAAGCAAGGAAAAGAATCCAGGAGACCAAATAAACTGACCCGTATGAAACTATGGAATTGTCTGGTTGTGATTTATTTTCGTATTCGGCTGGAGCCCGCTACACTATGAGGGCACCCACTTTTGTCAATACAATTAAAGTTTCACCGATAACAATAAAGACATAAGTCACGGAAGAAGACGAAAATAACATGTCCAATGGAGGGAGGGCAAGGGTCACAAAGCATCCAAAGTCTCTGTTGGAATTTTTGCCACCTACATCATCTCATGGTCGTCGATGGTCATGCAATACAGGGTTTCTAGCATACACAATTCAGAAACCAAACCGTTGAGGCAACCCAAAGAGGAAAGGGCGCACCCAGTAAAAGGCGGTGTCTCATTATCACTGATTTCTGTAAAACAACTCGAGTGGAATTGTCACAAGCGATAACTTGAGTGGTATGATTGTTTCGAAAACCATTGTAACCCCTCCCGCCATCTACTCTCGTGCTTTCTTCTAACCCACATCAACTCGATCGATCGTTAGTCCGAGGGGGTTAGATGAAATGATTATTCGCGAAGCTTTGTTTTCATTCTAGCTGGGATAAGACTATGGCTGTATCTGGTTGAAATTGGGAGTTGTCACTACACCAAAATAAGAACAACTTCCAAGTCCCCCACCCCTCTTTTTGCTAGAGGCCCTAATGTATACAAGCTAGTAGGCAAATGTTTGATTCCATAGCTTGCAGCATAGCCGATTCAATGAAATCAAACTCGAAAATTGTGGATACAGACATTAAATGGATTGAAATCATGGAAAAATGCTTTCGATTACACCACAGTTCATCGGACCTCCATTTTGGCCAAGGGGCCTTAAGTGAGCCCCATGTTCCATGCTTCGCGAATCACGCTTGAAGTATCAGGTCAATGGCATGTCCCCCACTTTTGAGAAGCTATTGACGCCCTTGGACTAAAACTATTAAATAACTTGCCAACTTACCCACGACAGTTGGTTCTAGATCCACGAAGACGGCCTTAGGGACAAGTTTGCTAAGCCCCGGCTCACTGAACAAGGTTTTGAATGAGTTGTCTCCCCCCATCCCATCGTCTTATCACTCGGCATCTGTCCATCAGGTTAGCTGCATGTTCCAGGCAATATAGTTCCCAGCATGCATTGCCTATCTGAACTCCAGCTTGACCAACATGGATAGAAACACACTCCCACTGTGTGAAGAAAACAAGCATATCCATCCTCAGTTTTGATAATCTTAATCACTAGTTTAATAACTTTAATCAGTTACCGCACAGTGTTCTTTTACTTTACTTTAAGAGTATGTCATCTGTGCATGACATCAGGTTACGTCATTGCTACCTGATATGTCACCAACCAACCAATTTTCAATGGAACTTGAGACGAAATGCGGCGAAACGGAACATGAAAGACTGTCCCATTCGAAGCCCAAACCCCACCTCTCCCCCAGTTACACAAAACTGAATACACGCCACCTAATCTATGCCATCCTAAATTATGAAAATGCGAACCCAACCTCTCACACTGTAAAAAGAGACGTTATCATTTTTTAACACATTATGGAGTTTTAGAATTAGAAAGCGAATAACAAACTGGATAAGCGCAGTAAATGACTGAACGAATATTAACACATGATAAAGATAATGACGTCAATTAGAATACACTCCGCAAACACGTTTATATGTTTGATATATATGTTAATTTTTTCTTTATTAAAAACAACTTGATGTTTACAGTAATCATGAAATAAACGCATAAACGTGTTTACGAGATGGCGTTAAAGTGGCGTCAATGTGTTAAAATTGGAGTTTAAGTTTGGAGTTTAAATTGGAGTTTAATTTGCTTATGTATTTTATTGCTTTTTCGGTTACATAAACGCCAAGACGCGTTTATTATCTGTTACAGAAAAGTGTTAATCATTTTTTACAGTGCAACAGAAAAGGGAACTGGAGTTGAATCATAATTTTGATTGTTGTCAAAATATTTACAAATTTCCTGTTTCAAGTTGTCTTCACGTGGAGAGTAAATATGAATGGTTCCAATGCAGGATTAACGCTAGAATACTGGTAACCAACTGTCTTTTCATTTACATGTAGGCTAATGCATGTTGCAGTTTCCGATTTATGTGTTTTGCAAGAAAGAACCAGAGATTATTATGCATCTTTTTTGTAAGTGTGAAAAAGTAGTTCACTTCTGGCAATCTTTGCTGGACTTAACTCTTTCAGATTACTCCAGGGTGTTTTTCTCAGTGATTTTTCGATTTTGTTCGGGCTTTACAATGACCAGAGAGAAAAGGCTACCAACAAACTCATCATTTGGCTTGAATTCTTTATTTAAAGAAATAAATATAATTTCACATGGTTACCTTTTCTTTGATCATGAGAGAGGTAACCTTTTACATTAATGTTGAATACTATATTGCAAAAATCCATGATAAATGGTTTTATCAACAAGTGGGAAAGTGGATCGACAATTTTCAATTGAGCCACCTTAAAACACTATAAAACGACTATTTCCACAGCCATCATTTTGCTTTTGAGTAGCTAATTTGATTCGGGTAGGTTTTATCCCCCCTTTTTTCTTTTTTTCCTTTTCTTGTTTCTGTTTTGCTATGTGTTACTTAAAGTTCCGTCTTTAAAAGTATGGACAGTTATTTATAGTACCTTTGCATTTTTGTGAAGACCCTAATCGGGGAACTACTCCTACCCCCTGGGTGCTATATGATGCTTAAAACGGAGCAAAAAATATTTGCGAAGTCCCTACATCCGCACTCCCACAAACAAATGTTACCCTTATCACATTCAAGTTTCATATTGTTGAAGCCACGTAAATGTAAGATTGCTTTTTTACTTATTTCCGTATCATGTATGGAAAAAGCAAACATACGTGGCTAAATGTGCGGGCTAAGCGCGCAGGAAAAATGTTTTTTTTTAACACCATAAGTAATGAGACAGTCTTTTTATATTCACATTATTACCAGCAAATATTACGGGGTTTTTTTGTCAAAGGTATTAAAGGTATTCCGTTCACTATTCCGAGACTATGCCTCACACTTACAAATTTCAGTAAATATTATAGGTTCGTTGACCAAAATTATTGGGAGACGAAAGCGGATCCGTTCCCCCAACCAAAATATTGCTATTTGTCACTCTTGACTAAATCATTAAGTTGTTGAATATTTAAATAGTCGTTTGGGGCTAATTGAAAGGATTTAGTAGAGATTTATAGAGGTACCCCAATAATTGGATCAGAGAAACTTGAAAATTATAACAATCATCCGTATTTCAAATAAAAGTCTCACAGCTGCGAAACTTGTGTCAATCATTGATGATGACTGAGCTCCATCTTTAGATGCGAATAAACAAATTGACGTCTTTTTCTTAGACTTTGAAAAGAGCTTTGATCCTGTTCCTCGTGAATTACTAAAGCCCACCTTTTTATACGCTTGGTGTTTCAAAACAGATTCTGCGTTGGATCGACGAATCTCTTATCGATCGCAAACAGGCTGTTGTTGTAGGTGGAATTCGGTCTTCCTTGGAGGAAGTTTTGTCTGGAGTCCAGGTGTCTGTTTTTGGTACATATCATGGGCGGCTCTAAGAAATTTTGTTTGGGGGGGGGGGCAAACTCAAGTCCGTATTCAGGGAGGTTCGGAAGACCCCCCCCCCCAGCAATAAGTATAATGGTCAGCTCCGGATAGTACAATACCTCAATAGGAGTATACATAGGCGTAGGGGCCCAAGTTGATGGTGGGGGGGGGGGGGGGCTGTAACGATCTGCCCGAAAAACAGAAACAAAAATTTCCGCGCGCTCGGCGCGCGTTCCAAATGTTAATGTACAGTATATCATATATCACATCGCATGCCAATTACATACAATAATTTGCCACGTTATTACGTATTCTGTATTGGTTATAATTCTGGGGGAAGTCGTTACAATAATGATGATAATAGTCAGTGGTGTAGCCATGATTTCTCTCACATGGGGGTGGGGCAGACACTATGTTGTGTGATCGCCGGCCTGGGGGAGGGGTCTAAGGGGAGGAGTTTTCCCCTCCCTTTTGAAAATTTTTTGCAAAATTAGGTGTCCATACATGCAATCTGGTGCCACATATGCTACGGTACCTTTGAAGTAAAATTTGTGTTAAAAAATTTACCGTACGTATTTTAAGTACTAAAAGAAAAAAATAGACATCCCCCCTACCCTTTGAAAATTTTTGAAAAATTAGGTGTCTAACATGCAATCTGGTGCCACATATGCTACCGTTGAAGTAAAATTTTGTGTTTTAGTGTAGGTACTAAAAAAATCGGCGTCAGTGACTGGGGCATGGCCTAATGGCTCCTCAAATACACCACTGATAATCATAATATATAAGTTTAACCATTAATTTAAAAAACATACTGGTGAATTAATATCGAATATATAGGTGATGGTGCAATCCAAATCAGAACTATATTTTAATTACCAAGGAAGTTTTTTAAGTATCGATTTCCGTTAAGCTACATTATTGCATTATTTTTCTTTCAGTAGGTGCCCGAAAAATTCTCAGAATATTGCCCAAATTTTCACAAAAATATTTTGTTGGGGAACTGCAGCCCCCCAGTCCCCCGCCTCCTATGCCTATGGGAGTATGGTTATTATTATGTATTACAGCGATGCCCATGTAGTTTTCAAAAGCTCTTCAAAAACCATTTCAGGCAGTTAGTCATGGGCTGACTACTTTAAAAATAAATACAACCATATCAACCGATCTCTACTGTACTACCATAGGGGTGGAGTAAGCGGCAGGTGAAATGGGCAAGGCGGCTTGATCCATTTGTATTAAATGAACCCCACCTTTAAATATTTTGTTGTTTCTTTCATTGTGTCACAATATGTTTCAGCTTTGCCAATAAGCCATAAAATGTTGGTTTTCTGGATTGTTTTCTTAAAGTAACGAAAATTTCGAGCATGAAGACACTTGAAAACGATGAAATGATAGCACTAGTATTTGGGATCTCAGTACCGTTCTGAAACGAATTTTTTTAAAGGGGGAGGGGAATTCCCCTAACTAAGAACGACGTACGTCTCATCCTATATACAAATAGCTAGGCTACTAGTCAAAAGTCTCATCACACTGAGCTTAGATTGACTGTTTAGTGTGTTTATTTTAAATCAATTGAAATGGGATACTTTAGCACAGAGGTGGAGAACCTTTTGCTTATAACAGGCCATTTGACAGTCATAAGACCGCTCGTGGGCCAACGGCGCTGTCGATTTGGACAAGGGAAGGGAAACCTCTCCTTCTATGGGCAACACATACTTTTAGACTACGTGCCCGTTACAACTTTTTGTAGACTGATACCTATGCTAATCTGGCCAGGTGACACCCTGGAAAAACTGCTTTTAGTCGTGGATGATAATCAAAACGGCTAATGGGTTGTGTATCTAATGACCCCGAAAGCTCTGAAGTGTCTGCAAAACTATAGGGGCATTTAACTCCAGCATTACCGTTACACTCTGTAAATGACATTATGATGCCTAAGCTAATCAGATTACAAATATCACAGCGTGATCATTTGTTTTGATTACCTTAGCTAGCACTAACGGCAGGTCCATTTGTGATGTCTGAAGTATATATAGTAGCAAACAAGCAACTGAGAAAACGCGCGCGAAGCGCGCCGAAAAAAATATCGTTTTGAAAGCACTTTATTAATGTTTAACCTTCACATGGCATTGGAAAGTTATTCACTTCTTTAATTTTAAGCTCACTCAAGGAAAAGGGAGGGCCTAACCCATCTCGAATTTCCTTTTTTTTTATTTATTATTTTTACTTTTGAAAATTGAAGACCATGCTTTGCAAACTTTTTGGGGGGGGGGGGCAAGTACCCCCCCGTGCCCCTATGGCGAGCCGCTAATGGTACATATTAATGATAATTTTAATCATTGTTACCCCTAAGGTCCGGCTTTTTGCTGATGACAGTGTCTGATATCGTTTTACAATATTGAAAATCATGTTGAGACATAGTGGGGTAGTTGAACATTTGTGTCAGATAATTTAATTTCCAGAAATCTAGATTGTTTGAGTTGAGATGCCTATACTTTTCTATGGTGGTGCCGAAAGGGAAGGGGAGTCATATCGTACGGAAACACGGACCTCTGACTACTGGCCTCCATCTCGGTTTTTTTTTTTTTTTTCAGTTTCTCTGGGGAGCCATAGTAGGAACGGTAACGAGTGCCAATTTTTATCTTTTCAATGACGCGCCACTATCGATTTTTTGAAAACTTTAAAATGATCCCAAAAGGCGTTTAACCTATAGATTTCTGTATGGGGTAGGGTGAGGTGAGGTGTGCTTTCGACCGAGTGATGGATCTATTGTAACCACTTTCTATCACAAGTGGTTCTCAAACTATCAGAATTATCGCAAATTCTTCGCAAACTTTCAAAATTTTCGCGCGCTCCGCGCACATCAAACCTTACCTCAATATTGTCCTTATTAGTAACATTTCCGGTAGCAACTCTCTCAGAAGCACAGCAACAAAAGTTGAAAGCTGTTTACGAATTCACAGTTAAACTCGAACCCTTTTTGTGGTTAGCAAATAGGTTTGTTGGGGAATTGAAAGTGTCTCTTCGCAGAGCAGGAATGCAGGTTTTGTCATGGTTATCTTATTTAATAAAAAAATTTTGGAGCGCTTCGCGCGCATTCGTCACAGTTTTTGCTCCAACTCATGACCATTATTAAGGTCATAATATATGCAACTATTCTGATCACAACACTTTCCGAAAAACAGAAGTACGTCCCCAACATCTGTAGGGGCCTATGGGATCTTTCAGTCTAATTTGTAGCCTGGCATGATGTGGATGGTATAGGAAGTGCGTATATTTGCCGTTCGACATTTTTCAAAAATTCTTACCGGGCGCTTCACGCGCAGCCTCTACCGGTATAGATGGTGATTGTTAATACACTTACGAAGAAAAAAACATTCTGAAACGCGCCTTTTAGTCCTTAACCCCTTTGCTTTACCTATCAGGGACGTTTAATATCACTTCCCTGCACCTATACTCTCCCTCTCATTCCCCGTTGCTGGAAGATGTTCGTCTGGTTTTTCGTTCAAACTTAGTAAAATACCATGGTTATAACGTGCTCGGCATCATAGTATCATTTGGACGCCAGGTAACAATCATTATATCAGTGCTCCATTTTGCATAATAAGTCCAAAGCTTCCAGGAGGCCCTATACCGGTGTCTGTCAGTATTTTAATGCACAATGAGACAAATAATAGTCCAAGAATGTTTCTGTGGACTCCACGCACGGATTTCTTCGTAAAAACTTCCCCGAATAGTAGGCATTAAAGCCTTAAAGCCTAACTAAAGGGGGGGGGGGGGGGGCTCGCGGAGGTTTGTTGACAACATACCCTTCTCTAAGACAACACACTCTCCTCTTTCCCCTAACTAAAAATTAGAATTCACTAAATTATGGATATTTTCCAGCCTTATATGATCAGTTCACACAATATCCTAAAGATAGCACCATTTTGCATCTAGGCAACTTTAAATTAACAAACATTTCTCACCCCCTCCCCTTAGACCCCTCACCCAGGACGGCACCTTTATGTAGTGACAAGAAGGATTCCACACTGATGTATGGTGTAATGCCGTTAAGGCATCATTTCGTGGGTCCTTCTAGGCCTCCGTAGATGGTAGGGTTGACCATCGTTACCCATACCCTGTCCATGTGACAATCCAGGGATGACCACGAGCCGGAAGGTCAGAGGTCAGCAGACACCGGTCTGGCCTGATCTCTGGCTTATCCTCCTCGTGGCTCATCAGTCGAGAACTAGTCTCCGACTCGGTAGGTTGCGTGTTTGTATCGTCTATATATTCGTTGTTGCGTCTTTTCGTTAGTCTTCGGACTTTTATATAGTTTGTACCGTGTACAACCTTGCTTGTAAGTACTTGTAAATAGATTCAGCTAACTGTACTCCTCTCTCCTGTACCTTTTTTTCCCTGTTCTCTGTGTGTTTTTATCGTTAATTCTACCTCCGCCGACTGACGTTTAAGAGCGCCTACTGGATTTGCCTGTGGAGATAGTTGGAGTTGAAGCGCCCCCGACAACACTCCCCGAGTTGTGTTACAATACCATCGCAGGGACGCACACTCTCTTTCTCCTAACCAAAAATTAGAATTCACTAAATTATGGATATTTTCCAGCCATATATAATCAGTTCAAAAATACCCAAAAGATAGCACCATTTTGCATCTAGGCAACCTTAAATTAACAAACATTTCTCCCCCTCCCCTTAGACCCCTCCCCCAGGACGGCACCTTTATGTAGTGACAAAAAGGATTCCACACTGCTGTATTCAATGGTAGGGACGCACAAAAATGGTACAATTTAAGCAGACTTGGGGAGAACCGAGGTGGCATTTTGACATCATCTGACCCCCCCCCCATCACAAAACCCTGGCGGCACCACTGACAAAACAGATACTTCAGTACTACCTACCCCATTTGGTTCGCGGGACAAACCTCCAACTCTCAAACAAGTGAACCTATAATACTAGGCCGCACCATTTCTACAATCCTGGACAAAAATACATGGGACAGCACCCCTGCTCCCCCTTTCAATGTTGAATTTCTTTACATTCGGAATATCTTTGGGTTGGGACAACATTGATCAAGGGGGGAAGGGATTTTTGAAGATCGCGAACCTGTCGAAGTATTTTGCTACATTTGTGCCAAAGTGTGCCAACATTTTTGTCCAGGATTGTCTGAGCTACAATACACGTCCATAGGAGTATTGCGTCAGTTATATATAGGGTACATGAACACAGGTGAGATTCGATTTTTTCGTAGCGGTGTGCACATCCCCGAATTTAAGATGATAGTTGGAAACGGAATGTGACTTCTTTAATTGAGAATAACATAATATCATACCGAGCCGGATTTAAGTATGGGCCAGCGGGGCATGTGCCCAGGGGTCCCACAAAAAGGGGGCCCCACAAAATTATGTTATTGTATTTTTGGGGTAGGACCACAACCTCTGCCTTCCTTTCATGACTTGCGCCCTTGTAGTCTTGTGGAGAATTATAGTCGAAGGAGTCCCCACAATATTTTGTGCCCATGGCCCCCACAAAGTTAAACCCGGCCCTGATATCATATTACAAACACTGAAAAAGAATATACTACGTACACAAAGCCCGTTTTCATTTTCAAAGGACTGTCACTTGTACACCCCTTGCCGCGTCTAATAATTTGATATAGCGACATCATTTCGGACGGTCTACCAATGACCTAACGACGGTCTACCGTTGACCTACACACTGTTTTAATGGGACTGACGGTCGACCGCACTCTTTTGGGAAGGGGCTTAATGCAAAAGAAATGTTTACAGCAATTTTACGGTTGACCGTGGCAAATAACGAGTAAACTACATTTTAAGAATTACTTTATACCCATAAAAAAGTACAGTGATATCATCTATACATACTCCATCTTTGCATGTTTATGACGTCATCCTTAGAGATAAAATATGCTGTAAGATAAGGTAGATCATGTGGTTTACCATAGTTCTGAAATAGCCATTGCACGAGGGCGCCTTCTTCCTTAGTCTCAAATTCCTGGAATTATTACTTTTCCCCCCTCCTTTTGACGGAATGATAGGATCCAATCGCTCTGGCATTTATGCAATAATGTTATCAATGATTTAACAGGATATTATCGTAATAGTTGTAATAACTCGACGAAGAGCTAAGAACTTCTGCACTTTGATATTATTTTCGAAAGCGTCCCTTTGAAATTTCATGTGAGCTTTCGGTTCCGGTGAGAAAAAGTTGTACTTGTCCATGACTATGAAATATTGTATGCTGTGTAAAATCTTCAACTAAAGGCAGACATTTGGTTATATTAGGCTGTATTGAGTAAGCAAGTGTACAAAACCACTGAATTGTCGGTCCCTTCACCCCTTCCCGCCCCCCCCCGAACAATAGCATGAAAACAATTGAATGGATATACCTTTTTTACATGGTCCTCCTTAATAAAATAAACGTCCTAACGCAACTTCTTAAATAGGCAAATTTATACCTCCATTACTGTCAAATTCCACCTTCCCAACTTAAATCCAAGTTTCCTCGATTTCCAAATTAACAATTAACTGCAATCTTTAATTACTCATTATCTCCATTTTCGATCATAGCTCTCAAATTTGTCCTACAATTTACGAACATTTCTCTACTGCAACGTATATTCGTATGCTCCCATACATTTGTGCAGTAGTTCAGACAATCCTGGACAAAAATACATGGAACAGCACCCCTGCTCCCCCTTTCAATGTTGAATTTCTTTAAATTCGGAATATCTTTGGGTTGGGACAACATTGATCAAGGGGGGAAAGGATTTTTGAAGACCACGAACCTGTCGAAGTATTTTGCTACATTTGTGCCAAAGTGTCCCATCATTTTTGTCCAGGATTGTAGTTTTGGGAATCTCGGTCGCTTCGTTGTCCTAATCGTGTGCAACTTTATTTGACCACATTTTCTACTGGGCAAGACAATAAATCAAACGAAGGCCTAATGTAGGTGCAGCAATGAGTAGATTGTGCCAAATGTTCAATGACCATGGAATGTTGGTAGTTTGTGTTCTTCACATGTCTGACTTCCTGTTACCCTTCTGGGCTCCACATGTTGCCCATTTCAAGGGGTTTTTCGGGACCGCTGGTTGGTGGCCTCCGTCGGATACGTACATTTTCGTTTGATAAATCCCGGCGTTTCTACTTTTAGGTATGAAATTAAATCTATGCGGCGACTGAGATGCCAGAATTTCTCTCACATTGGTGACCGACTCACAGAAGATGTTGAAATATAAATACAAATTTGTGTTTAGACTGCGCGTTCCGACGTTTTATGGCTTTTTGTGTCAAAGCATTGAAGGCGATGAAATTCGTACTGGCATAGGCGAACTATCATAGCAGGGGGCTGGGGCGTTAGTTCCCCAGCCAAAAATGTGGTGGGCGGAAGTATGCCTCCGCCCCCTCGAGCCAAGGACAAAACCCCTCATTTGTAAAAATGTCAAAAATTCGCCGCAATTTTTTGTAACTTGCTAATATTGTTGCACCAAATTATATCTAAGGACCCTCAAATATTCAAAACTTTTCGAATGGGGGAGAAGACCCCTTCCCCAGGACGGCGGTCCGAAACAACTTTCAGCCCCCTCCCCCTCCAAGTCTCGAACAACTTCCTACGCCTATGCGTGCTATATAGTTTAAGATTTCCTGCGTTGATGGGTGTGCCAATGCCAAAATTTAGGATGGAACTGAGTCAACTTTGGTAGAGTAACTGCACTCTTCATTAAGAACCTTTTTGAAAATGATGGATCCCTGCATAATATTTTAACGTTTTGCGTTATACTTTCGATAAGTTTAAAAAAAATCATGGTCATACTTGAGCTCAGTTTGATCTTATGTAAAGGTGTTTGTATTTACGGGTATTGCACGTTGAAGGTGAATGTTGCAGTGACAGGGCATGCACCATATTCGTAATTATTTTGGTAGGTTTTACCCCCTACCCATCGGAAAAACTATCTCTGCCACATCCACTGATTGTGGTATCACATTCGGTGTGTCCATACATCAAAAGTGCATGATGTACAGAGCCTGTTCAATCATCTCTGCCTAGCGATTGACAATCCAAAATTTTCTAATGTCTTGTAGGAAGAGGGACTTGCATTAATACTACTCTCGAAAACCTCCTTTAGAAGTTGGAACTCAAAACATGTAGCTGTAGTATATATTTTACCTACATTGTAACTGACAGAATCAAATCATACGTCTCATGTCTTAAAACTAACAGTTAGACTAAATACGACTCATAAGATTAGAGAAGACACAGCCACATTTACCGGGAAAAATTCAGCACATATGCATCTCACCATTTTGAGGATGCTCCTGGTAGTTTTTTTCCAAACGGGTACCTGGAAACCGTAGCTACTTGCGGTATACCTGTGCTGCTTGGTTTTGACGGAATGATGCTGAATTAACCGGCTATTTAGCTGTTACGTAAGCATACAAATTCCACGATGTACTAACCTCTATCTATAGAGTAAATACTCTTTAAGAATTTGGCAAGCTTTTGTAACATCAACATATCGCGATGAGAGAGAACGCTTTGGAATGTGTAAGTTCTCCTAAGTTAATGATAGAGTGTGGACCATTCATATGTAAATATAAGAGGATGAGATTTAGTGTGGAAAGCGTTAAGAGAGAGCGGCTCAGATTATTCTGTTTCAATGCAAAGCGGGTTCTCAAGTGTCTCAACGCTGTATATGCATTCCGATGCATTGAACAAGTGACTGGGTTTTTAGAGACGACGGGCATTACAAGTTCCTTTCAACATAACATAAAAGGTTAAAGGGCAAAGGAGGGCTAAGGCCCCATAAGATGCCCTGAAGTCCAAAACCCCTTTACTAAAGCAACCAACCAACCAAAACCAAGCGAGCTCAGTACAACTAATTCTACCATAGTCCACCAGTTTTTACTGGTAAACCCATACCAAGATTTGCATCAGACGCTAGTAAATTCGACCGACAACGGAAGGACAACCATGGAGTTCGAAAAGTGAAGAAACAAACGCAGTGACATCGCCAGAGTTTCCGAAGTGACGGGGCTGGGGCACACCAATATAAGGACTGATCAGTGCTGGAGGCGTTTGGGCGACGCGAAGAGCTCCCCTGTAGGCGATGGCCGGGTTCCCTGGTGGGGTCCAGGGATAACGCTTTAGTAGGGGTAGGCCGGGCGCGAAAAGTCCTAGGATCTCGTGTATTTACAAAATTGTGAACATTAAGAAGCATTTCACTATCTTCAAATAACACTGGATGCGCACTAAGCAGACTAGAGACCACAAAACTAAAAATCAAAGTTTGATAATTTTTGAAAGCCTTACTCGCACTAACCATTCAATGATTTGGGAGAGGGAGGCGTTGTAAGTGGGGATGACGGATCATGCTGAGGTCTCCTGTTGGGCTTTAGGATGATAAACCGAGTCATGCTGCCTAATCGGAATTAATTAATGCTGAGAAAATTACCAGGTATGCCAATGAGGGGGACCTCACTTTGGCGCATCAAAGCCTTTCGAAGGTGCATCTGTGGTGGAAAATTTGGAAAAAGAAGCTCTTGCATGGTGGTTTATTTGGTTTATCAGGTTTTATGTGCCTTAAAATTAAACTTCGTTGCACAATAGCCATATTGCAAAAATCATGTTTTCCATTCGCGGGCTTTTCCAAGGGTGGCCTCTTCCAGTCTCTTCCACTGGTTGCCTCCGGTATCGTTCCAAAAATCAGCGAGGGTATCACCCAAAAATCAGCGAGGGTGTCGCCTATGTGGGTGCGTTCTTGCCCACTTAAATTACCGTATGACAAATAATCACCTGCATTTTCTTCAATAATTAATGAGAAAAGGTGTGGCTAGTGCCCACTGAGACAACCCCTGATGCACTCGCGAAGAGTGCAGACTAATTCTGGTATAAGCTTTTTATAGAAATTTCGTGTAAGTACTTATCTGCTTATACTGCTTATGTAGGAGTCATTACTTTTTCATCCCTCGCGTGGTGCTTGGCTCCATGCACCCACGGCGAGGATTCAGGAGGGTAAACTTCTCACTGTAATTTAAGCTACTGGTATTTAAAATAAACAGACATTAGCCTATGGGATGGAGCTAATTATCTTTATATGGATATGCGTTAAAAATGCAACAAAAACCGTAATCTTAACAATTTTCAAACATATAAAATTGGACTAAAAGATAAATCGATGTGGGAACTTTATTAAATGGAGGGGCCTCACTGGTCCCATAGCTGTTAAAACTAAATGTTGAAACGAGGACTCTGGAATATATTTCCCAATAGGGCAGTGCTTCACAAAGTTCACAATTAAGCTCCCACATAGTCACTGTGTGTTAATACATATGGCCTTGAGCAAATTAAACGCAGTGCAGGTTAGGTTCTGTGCCTCTGTCCTGGAGGTGTACTAAACAGGTAGGGTTTTTTTTTGTTTTTTTTTTTGTTTAAATTGAGAAGGGACTAAAAGTAAACTTAGCAGGGAGAATTTTACTGTCTGGGGTGTGATTAGATAGCTTTTAAGACGGCTGTGAAAATGCAACTGAAAGATAAAAAATCTGCAAACGCCACGCCAAACCTGCTGTTGTGATCACATTACTTTGACTAGTCGATCTAGTCAAAGTAAAAATTCTCTTTATTAAGTTTACTTGCAGTCCCTCCTCCAATTTCAACAGAAACACCTATCTAGTACACCTAGTCAAAGCTACAGTAGCTTGCATTTATATTGCTCAAGCCCATGTCCAAACCGTACTGTATGTGAGCAACTGGGGAACACAACTGACTGCAAAAGCCATCACTGACCAACCAGAGCTAAAGTATTGCTAGAAGTAATGACAATCAAGGTACTGTCACCAATTATATTTAGAAATATAATCATAATATGTCTGAAGCCAGATACATAATAAGGACAGCCAGGTGTACAATAAGTCAGTACAGAAAATGTTATCTGATAGTAATTTCTAACAATAAATGTATTTGATTTAATCCATGACCCACAAAGAGAAATATACAGAAAGGATGATACATATATTCAAATATTCAGAATATCAAGAAGAAATTACTGTAACAAAATGCCTATACAGTTATAATATGCTTAAATTTATCAGGCTAGCCTCACAGTTATCAATACATAAGAAGTACACAAAATAAAACAAATCTACCCATGATCTCATAAACAGAAACGCCCAAAGGCATATCATTTATGTTAATCATTGTTACCCAGACAATAATACCCAGCAACAAAATGTCTGATTACACAAACATTTGCTTGATATGCCATACAATTCAAATCTTAGACCTTCCCCCCCAAATATCCCCCTCCCCATCTCAAACAAATTTTCTGCATTTTTCACACCCAGCTACTCTTTTGCAATTGCAGAATGGAATCACCACACTGACGTTTATGGCAAAGCATGATGCAGAAAATGATTTTGTCTAAAATGTCTCACTTACTACACTCTTGGTGCAAAACTTTCATTTCGTGGGTTTCGTTTCAACAGATGTGTTTACTAGCCTTCACTCATCCCTACCTACATTTAATGATTATACATATTATAAATGAGATTTCTTGATGGGGGGAGGGGTGATCCACATTAACCTGAATTTTCCCTTGCTTTGCAGAAGACAGACTCTTATGGGTTTCCTACTCAGCATTTACACAGGTTTAACAAGAGCAATTTCCTGACCCTTGTGCTAAAATTCCTTGGCTTTTGTAGGCTTCAAGGCCTGCATACTGACTTAATATATTGTAATGCAGAAATGAAATAGGTAATTGCAAAGTACACATTATCCAGTATGACCCATCACAGATTTTGAACTGAATAAAGATACATGCATTCTTCAAGCCTTACATTCTATTAATTGAGAAAAAGAAAAACATTACAAAAATATTAAATTGAAAAGAATAAGTTTGATAAAGCCTATCATTAAGTTCCTAGTAGTCCTAGTGTAAAAACCATAAGCCTAAAATTGTAAACATTATGCGAGTTAAGGATTTATATTGCATATGTTTTGAATACAAACACTAATATGGACAACAGAGAAACTTGTAAAAATAGAAAAATATTTTGATTTTTTATGTTTAAAAGCCTCTCTTTTCAGCAGTTACAAAGCTAAAATAATTTCCTAAGAAGTTGCGGTAGCGCAGGGTGACACACAATATCAAAGGAAGGAAAAATTTACAAAAGAATAAATTGGCAGTTACAATGTTGCATTCCTTGACTGGAACATGTGAAGACTATTTTGATCAAATAGGGCTGTCTAAAGCAGAAACCTGAATTACATCAGATATACTAGAGAGAAATGAGTTTATGACAAAAAACAAGAGGAGAATCATTTACAAGATTCTGAAACTCCAAACATTAGAGACAAATTATCAATTTATAAAACCCTGATGAGAGTCCAGAGGTTTGGGAGGTTTCCAAGCTATAAAACCTTACTCAATGATTCATCAGAGCTGTCAAAGATAGATGACAACTTATTCTCAACTTGATTTTTATTCACAGTGATTTTCATCAATGATGCATATCTCTGGTTCATAAAGAAAAACATGACAATACAACAAATTTCAGGATATTTGTCTGTTTCTATGTACAATACTAGAAATTGTGCTAAATTTACAGAAGTAGAAGCTCAGTTCAGGACACTCATAAAACTGCATTTTTCAGGATTTAATTGAACCACCACTACAAAAGCTGTAAATGAACAAATCTGGCATCACAAATATATTCCTAATCATTATTAACTTAAATAAAGTAACAACAATATTTTACCATCAGCTTCTCACCATACATCACCTTTAACATGTTGTCTATGCAAACTGACTTTTTCAAGGACTCCAAAATTCTGAGGACCTTTTCTTGAAAAAGACAAATTGGGCAAGGTGTCAACAAAAGCATCATTCAGAATTGCACACCTACAAAGATTGAGAATTGTATATACTGACAAAGTATTAATGAAAGCCCACTGTATTATCAGCCTCTATGAGAGCATCCAATGTTACCTTACTTAAAAATTTTTTATTAAAATAAAGAGAGTTCTTTACTGCTATCCTAACAAATGAAAGTATGTTATGCAATGGATAAACAGATTAGTAAAATATAATCAAATCAGGGAAAAAGAAAATTAGATGGTCAACACATCAGTATACACAGCTTCTCACTTTTTTCTTAGCTGGGGAAGGGTGTAGGGACCATTACAGCACTGGATCATAAAAATGGGCAAAGTTGAAATACACCTTATATAAATATGCACAAAACGCAAGGGATTTCTGACAGATGGTCATCTAAGTCAGATAGATTCAATGGAAGATGAGTTCACATGACACCAATCAAAGGCATTGCACATAACAAGCACTTGCAACTAAACTGAGTTGTTTCCACTTGCAAGACCTAGTGTTTCAATGCAAAATAATCAACCATCACAATGTTAAGAATATGGTAGATGATGCAAATCAGGGGCAGTTATTTAGCTATGATTTAAACAGAATAAAACACACCTTTTGATGATGCCATGCACAAATCCAAACTGTACGGTGTTGGAACTTCTGTTGCTTGGTCATACTTCTATTTAATTTAATCAATGTCTTTTTTTTTCAATTAATATAACTGTGCTGATTATAATTTCAAGGAACAGATTTCCTGGTATTATACCCCATTTTACTTTAGAACCTGTTCAACTGCTAGGTACATGCAACAATTCACAGCACTGCTCTTTTGGATAAAAGATTTGCCTTGGTGTTTCACTGAATTTGTGATTAAGTAAACAGCCCTAAAACTGCTAAGCAATATTTTATGGTTCTGCTAGAGTGTTGGCAGCTCATTTCCTAAGTCTGTAACATGGGTCCAAATACAAGGTATGGTGAAAGTAGTCCTAAACACCAAATAGGTTGGGGAAGATACCTTTCCAAAGTCGACAAATTTTCTTCCAAATTAAGACAACAAAATAAACCAGACTTGTAAATTTCTAGTTACCATGATGAACACTTTGTGCCCTTCAACAGTTGAAGATAAGAATCTTGGTGGAAGTTTGCCATGATGGGAAATATGTAGGGCAAGAAAAACATGCAGAGGAAGCAAGAAACTACTATTTTGTTTACTCTGTTACATGAAATCATTGCCAGCAACAAATAGCCCTTTTTGAGCTTAGAGGTGGCATTTTTATGACCTCGTTAGTTCCAACTGCTGGCGACCAGCAGGGACAGTTCACTGAATATTACAAATTTAAACTACTCCCTGAAATCTACAACAGCCCTTGTTTAGATGTTCAGGCCTGGACATTATACAAAACATATTGCATGCATGCTAATTCCCACCTTAAGGGGAAAATCTTTATATCATCCTACGTTAAGGCGAAAAAAAAATAATAAAATACGTAAGCATATATTTCGCCCAACCGTCTTCAAGATATTATCAATGTTATTTCAATGGCCTGCCATGCGTACGTGGTAACAGATATGTGTCCGTAAATTTGTCAACATTGCAGTAACTGCATATAGATTGTGTGTTTTAAAGGACGTTTTCATACATTTACGCATTCCTATATAAAAAGTGTGTCAAAACGTTAATTCGAATCTGTTTTTTCGCCCCATTTTTTTTTCGCCCTATGGTCGACTTTTCAACAACTTCTTTCGCCTTAAGGTGGGAATTTGTGAAATATTATATATATATATATATATATTTTAGTCTATAACTGACTTCATTTGAGATTCAATACCATGAAATTAGGATTATGGGGCAAAAACATTACACATGACTAAATTTTTAAGCTCCAAGTAACAGTCCAAAGAAGAATTTTAAAATATTTGTATACATCATTAAGCACACAGTGGGTTAATGGTCACACATGGTTTATAACCTATTTAACTCACAAAATATTACAACAATACGCCAAGCAATGAAAGACTATCATTAATGTGTAACATGAGGTATAAAATGGAACAGCCCTGTTGATTTTTGAATAAAAAGTTGAAATTTCTCGGCATTATCATAATTATAATACTGGGTGGACAGCCACAAAGCAATCAAACCCGTTTTCTCCCCAACATGACGGGCACTACTGGGGACATTTGTACCATGTATTCCATTAATAGAATATTACACACACTCTCTTCTTCACAAGTAGTCACACAAATTTGACTTAAGGCATCCTACAAATGCAGGTGGGATTCACATTTTTCCCAGAATAAAGGATTTTTACACTTGGATTTCTCCATGATCACGCGGAGTCACCTTTCTAAAGACTACCTAGCCCTCCTGACCATCTTCACCCATATTTCATTACTATTTTCATTTTTTTAGGTTACATACATGGGACACGTAATGTATTTCAAACTTGTACAACATAACCTTACAACTGCAACTTCAGACACTTTATTACACGTACAATTTTACTTCCACAGAAGGCACATAAACCATCCATGCATCTCTCAATAAAAACTTACAGTAAAAGTAGGCAATTATTCCACTTGGTAGGAAAATCTGCATTTTCCTGAATATTTGTCTTAAAATTTCTTTCATAACGGTTTTGCTGATTTTATGCAGCTTTGCTAAAATCAAGATAATCTTAAAGATATGGCCTACAATAGATGTGGTGGGAAATGTTTCCACACAATGCATTATGGGAATGGGTCAAAGGTGAAGTTTACCATGCTTGCAGTGCCCCAGTGCGGGTGCTGCATACTGGGCATGCAGAGCTAAACACATTGCCCGTTGTCATGGTACACTTGAACATACGACCTGACCGAAAGTACCGAATTTCCCAACATGTCTATTGCCGATGAATACCTGTCCAACAGACAATCCTCCAAGAGGACTGCATACTATACTGTGTACAAAAGACAAATACCTCACAGGTCTCCCATTTAGGACCTGTGTGGGGACAGACAATAGAGATAACATATTTTGACTTTGGACATAACATAGCTGCATGGACAGGAATAGAACATGCAGTTCTTGGATACTTAGTGAGTCCATGAACTTCCCAGGGAAATTCCCAACCAGAAAACCTCCCTGGATAATTACCAAACCAGATAATTCCCTCTGGAACCCCCATCCCCAAGCAAAATTTCCACCCAGAAAATTCCCCACCTGGACAATTCAAAATTTTCTGGTGCTGGAAGTTCTCTGAGGGATAACTGTCATGGGTGGGAACTGTCCCAGGGGAAATTGTCCAGGGTAGGAATAGCCAGGTGGTAATTGTCCCAAGGGAGTTGTGGGGGGTATAGGGGAATATACAGGCTGGAACTGTCTGAGGAGAGTTGTCTGGTCACGACCATGTCTAGTTTCAAGAACTACTCATTTACCATTTGATATGGTGTGATTAACTGGTGAACATTCCGGAAGCAACTACCAGATTCCTGTACAAACTTAGTCAAAAAAGGACACATTTTACAATACAAAACATGAATTACCCTATAGTTTTCTTAGAAATGACTATTTTGAGCCAAAAAGTCAACATTTATAGGTCAATATCTTGGTATTACATCACTAATGGTCCTTTACTAACTTTAGAAATGATACTGAAGGCAAAAAGGTTTGCGTAAGATATCCTTTTAATAATTACCAGAGACCTTTGGGGCTTACTATAAACTGAACAAACTTAACACCTGACTGAAACTTTGCTTCTATGTTGCAAAAATAATTTTAACTTGCAGATAAGGGGCAATATTTCAGAACTCTCTCTCCTAGGAAAATTAGAAGGCTGTAATTTTATCATCATCTCTTGGCTGGCTGGTTGGATATTGACTACCTCTGTTCCGTCGATTTCTTAGGTTTACACGATTGCGCTTGGCACTTTGTACCTCTTCTTTCCATGGGTTGTCTGTGGGTGTGAACAGGTTGCACAGAAACATAATGAGTGCCATCAACCCTATAGTAAAGAGCACCCCCAGCAGTGCAATCCACCAGTTACTCTGTAAAAGAAAAAAACCTTGACTGTTTCACTGATAGATCTATCAAAGTGTTATGATATGATACGACAGTTTAGGGAAGCAGGCTATAGAAAAGCCCCTATGTCAGCATCAAGGCAAAATTACACTGTATGGTAGGAAAATTAAAACTTAACACTATAATAAAATGTCATGTCTGAATTTCCTCCAAACTTATCAGTGCCTTTCTCAAAGGACAAAACATTTTTAGCATTTATAGGGGCCTTTTCTTGTAAATGATTCCAAGGGGCATCCACAATTATGTTTTAAAATGAAAATTTCTGGGCAGTAGCCAATGAAGCTGATTTGCGTAACAATTAAAAAAATTATGGCCCCTTCGATTATTATTTCTCTCTCCCTCTTAACTTATGTAGTTTCATATAAATCTTATGTTAGGCTTTGGCAATCTATAAACCATCTGACCACATTTTAAACACTCCAATCATATCCCCTGCTTAATCTTCTGTAGGCTTGGGCATCGAAGTTGGTAAATTTAACTTGTCTCAACCTTTTGGGATAGTAAAAAATTACTTGAGGTCCATAGGACTTGGAAGGTTAGCGTGCCTAAGTGTCTGTAGCATTTTCCAACAAATCAAGTGTACTTTCAAAAATAGAGGGATTCCGCTACACGAGTTTGCCAGCGTATTCTAAATTGAGGTTTGAGCCATAATATAGTTGAAAAGTAAGAACTGCTAATAAGGACTATATCCTAGTTCTAAAAAATTCAAAATAATCCTTTAATCAAGCCGCTATTTTAGCATTTATTTGATTAGGTTTGTTTTGAGCGCTACTGCTCAAGTGCAGAGGCTACACATATGGCACAAGTACTTATAAATGCAGCAAGAGCTCACAGGGGGAATTTATAGGACTTTTGACTGACTTGAAGACCTGTGAGGAGTTATATTGCATGGGTATTCTTTATAAGATGGCTGACATCACCTAATAGTGACGTACGTAATGCCGCAAGAGTAGCTTAGTTGGTGTGCAATTGCTCCCAATAAAACAATCCAGCTTAAAACTGATTCTTACACGTACGCCAGCCCTTCCTCTGCTAAATCCACATTCAAAGGCCGTAATCTGAAATCGCTAAAAATAATCAGCGCTTAATATTGCTTTAATGGAGGCAATTGCGTAACCCTTTTCCATCATTTTAGTATGCCATTCCTTCTTAAAAAGAGTAGGTAAGTGTAAATCGTTTACCAAGTGCTCTGTTAATCGCACTTTTGAGCTGACTTCTGGTAGTCGATGTGAATGCCTATACTTTTTCTCAATTGTGCATGACAGGTGGGTGTTTCATCATAATTGATGATAAAGACCCATGATGTACTAGGGTTTTCTGGCATCTCATGGACCCTCGTCTTTTCGTAAATTTGTATACAAGGTGTTTCACTTGGCATCCAGTGGCACTTTTTGGATAGCCACAGTGGAAGTCAGCAGCTCATGCATAGTAGAAGCAGTGTTTATCATAAGGTGAGCGAGCAGCGCAAGCAGAACCTAAATAAAATGACACTTCAATGACATACAAATTCTGCAAATATGAGATACCCGACAATGACGACAGGAAGCCATGCTGATGGTCAGCCTGGCACAGGACTAAAAAGAGTAAGTGGGAGTGAAAGGGGCATGCTTGGCACTATCATCAGGCTTATAGCATTAGACATTGTAGGCCGCAAGGATTGGCTGGTGGGTATATTCCTGGCCTGGATCATTAACTTTGTATCCTTGGAATAGATGCTTCAATCTCATATTGGCCTCTCTATATTCCCGTGAGGGGATATATGTCATGGTAGCAATACCTAGGGGAATTTGCCACTGGTCACAAGAAAAAATTCTGCAGGTGGTCAGCCAAACACAAAACAAAGAGTAAATGGAGGGTGAAAGGGCATGTTGGACTATCGGCTAAGCATTAGACTTGTAGCCCAAGGATTGCTGGTGTAATTCCTGCCTGGATCATTACTTTGTATCCTTGGACAAGATGCTTCATCTCAATTGCCTCTCTATACCCAGGGGATATATGCATGGGTACCTAGGGGAAAATTTGCCACTGGTCATCCAACAAGAAAAAATTCATTACAGATACCCATGTCATTGGAGCCCTGCAGGTGGTCAGCTACAGAAACAGAGTAAATGAGGGGAAAGAGCATGTTGGACTATTGGCTAAGGCATCAGACATGTAGCCCAAGGAGTGCTGGTGTGATTCCTGCCTGGTTCATCACTTTGTGTCCTTGGACAAAATGCATAGGTACCTAGGGGAAAATTTGTCATTTGTCATCCAACAAAGTGAGGTGGGTGGAGTTAGAGTTAGATGAGGTTTTACGCCTCAGTTTCTAACCAATTGGTTTAAGTCGGGCCGGCCACGGCCTTATTTCCAACTGTGGCTCACTGGCTTGTTTTCCTTACTCCACTACTTATGCTGAGCACCAAGCACAATGGCAGTAGGTGAGAATGCGAAGTAACTTTTATAATGCTGTCATGAAATTTTTAGAAAGAAACTTTTAATGCAGATAGAAAAAATTTCAATAACTCTTAGCCATGAAAACAACTGCATCAAACAACTGTGTTTCCTCACTAGGGAATATAGACCGGATGATGCCAGCTAGAGGACCATCTTCCTGAGCCAGTCTGCATTCACTAAATACATCACAATATCCCATAAATGCATTACACGGAGATCCAGTGTCCATAAACTTCACTTCTCGGCTCCCATTGAGTACATTAAATGGTGTGCACCCACCCCCTGGAAGGTTAAATGAAATAATGCTATGTTTGCTTCATACAGAATGATTATTGAGTCAAAAGTAACAGAATCCTGCAAAAAGTGGACTTTTCCAGGGATGCAAAATTGTAAGAATGAAAAGAGGAACACCACTTTAGGTCTGATTGATAAAAAGTGACCACAAGTAACAAAAGGACTACTGTACCTTTTAAAAGGGGCACATTGTGCTTAGATTACATCAAAAGTCAAAAAAAAAATCTGTACAGTCAAAAAAAAAAAAATCTTTGAAGTAAAAAATAAAATCTTTCATTTTAATTCAATCTTACCAGCAATCTCTGACAATAGTTTCCCTTCTCAAAATATTATGTGATTAGTTAAATTTTACATTATTGAAAACTTTTAAATTTTGATCTCACAAATCATTGATGAGCAATGAAGCAGAGATTTTTTTAGTGAAATAAATGAGTTTTCAAAGTTACAAAAATTTTCTGCACCACAAATGCACTAATCTCCTTTTTCAAGAATCAGAAACATGACAGCTTACAGCAATGACCTGAGATGCGATACATCCATGTCTGGTTCATTTTGAGGGCTTTTAACAAGACTATCTCTATGGGGATATTGTATACGATTAAGCAATTTTTTGAATAAAGCAGGGTTTGCATTCTGATACTTAGATAAATATATGCATTAGAAACCTGAATAGACCAACATTTTCACTGTCAGAATACTTGATCAGAATAAAACAGAAACACATTTCCAGCAATGATTTTTGGTTATCTAAAATAGCTTTTAACTTCTACTTGGTTTGAATCTTGACCTCACTACTCAATAAATGCAAATGTCTTTTGTGTTAATTGAAGTAACTTTGTGAAAAGGGTAGCATCTGCAAAGGAATACCCGTACATGAGCTATCATGACTTTACGTGACACTATAAACTTAAATTTTTCTCTTCACCAAGTGTACTTCTCCATTAATTACTGTTTGCCATCAACTTTGGTTCAAATCAGGTGCAGTCCCTCCAAAGGGAAATATTTTTAATATCTGACCTCTGGGGATCTTGAATAACCTTTGACCTCTTAGTCCTGAGTGTATTTTGTTCCTTTTACTAATCAATGATTGCCACTAACTTTTGTTAAACCAAATACAATTCTTGGAAGATGAAAAATTTGAAAAGATTTAAATTTCACCTCTAGGAACATCTATTGTGTTTTGACCAATTATTCTGTGCTAAATTATTTTACTATTCTATACCAACTAATCATGAACAATACCTGGTCAAAACATGGATGAGAAGAAAAAGCATTTCAAAATGGGACATGCATGTGATTACAGGTGGACCAGACACTTCTGGTTGTTAAATAATTTCATTAATATAGCACCAAATTTATTACTACATAATTGCACATGATGTAACATACCTTCATTAACACAGCAAATCACACAATAATTATCTGCTTCAGTGCACTGGCAAGGTTCCCTTCCTAAAAGTGTACAAATGGACTTATCACAGGCCTGTAGAAAAGGAAACAGGTATAAATAAATGTGCGTTTATGTTTACAAAGTTTCAGTTTTGACCTCTGATGACCTCAAATGGCTTGTGACCTCCATGAAAAACAATAGGGTTTTTCCTCGCACCATAACACATGAACATACCTAGTATGAAATCTATCCAAGATTCCTACCTTGAGATATCGTATAAGGTTTTCAGGTTTGACCCCTGGTGACCCCAGATAACCTTTGACCTCCAACAAAAACAATAGGTATCTTTCTCTAACCATAACACATCCACATACTAAGCATGAGATCTACCAAAGCTTCCTACCTTGAGATATCGTGCACACAAGGTTTTCAGACTTTGACCCCCAGTGACCCCAGATGACCTCTGACCTCCACCAAAAATGATAGGCTTCTTCCTCTGACCATAACACATTCACAAACTAAGTATGAAAACAATCCAAGCTTCCCACCTTGAGATATCCTGTAAACAAGGTTTTCAGACTTTGACCACCGGTGACCCCAGATGACCTTTTGTATTGTATTGTATTGTATTGAAAAAGATTTCCACAATAATATATACATACTTATGTTACAATATTTACATTAATACTAAATTGTGGGGGAGGTCTGAAAAAAGCTGAAAAGCTTGTACAAGCAGACCCCCTTTTGAGGGTACCATAAGGGTACATAAGAAAATACAAGCTGGAAAAAGAAGGATTACTTACAAAAAGAAGAGAAGAGGAAAATCAACAAAGTAACTCATACAACACTACTATGCATACAACACCATTTCATTGAATTTTCATTAGTATTAATCCTTGTCTGCGTTTATCAGGTTGATATCCTTAAACGCACCTTAAAGGCTTGACTTCCACCAAAAACAATACGGTTCTTCCTCTCACAAAATCAGCATCCCACATACTAAGGTAAGGAAATCTATCCCATCTTCCTACCTTGGGATATCGTTGTAAAACAAGGTTTTCAAAGGTTTTGACCCCCGGTGACCCCAGATGGACCTTTAGCACTCCACCAAAAACCAATAGGGAGTTCTTCATCTCACCACAACGCCATACTACATTACCAAAGCATGAAAAATATATTCCAAGCTTTCTAACTTGAGATATCGTGGTAAACAAGGGGTTTTCAGATTTTGACCCCGGTGACCCCAGATGGACCTTTGACGTGCACCAAAAACCCAATTAGGGGGTTCTTCCTCTCACCACAACACATTCCACATACCAAGCTGAAACATCTATCCAAGGCTTTCTAAACTTCGAGATATCGTTGTATTTGTAACAAGTTTTTCAGATTTTGGAACCCATGTGTGAACACCAGATGACCTTTGACCTCCACCAAAAATAATAGGGTTCCTTCCTTCACCATCAAACGCATCTACATACCAAGCATGAAATCTATCATCAAGCTTTCTGAGCTTGAGATATCGTGTAAACAAGGTTTTCAGATTTTTGACCCCCGGGTGAACCCCCAGATGACTTTGAACCCCACAAACAAAACCGATTAGGGGTTCTTCCTCTCACCACAACGCAATCTACATACCCAGGCATGAAATCTATCCAAGCTTTCTAACTTGAGATATCGGAATAAACAAGGTTTTAAGATTTTGACCCCCCGGTGACTCCCAGATGACCTTTGACCTCCACAAAAATAATTAGCGGTATCTTTCCCTCTCACCACAACGCAATCTACATACCAAGCATGAAATCTATCCAAGCTTTCTAAACTTGAGATATCGTGTAAACAAGGTTTTCAGATTTTGACCCCCGGGTGAACCCAGATGACCCTTTGACCTCCACCAAAAACGATAAGGTTTTCTCCTCCTATACCACCACAACGCCATCTACATACCAAGCATGAAAATCTATCCAAGCCTTTTCTAACTTGAGATAGCGTTGTAAAAAAGGTTTGTCAGATTTTGACCCCCGGTGAACCTCCATGATGACCTTTGACCCTCCACAAAAATAGTAATAGGGTTATTCATCCCAATATGGGCCATCTATGTACCAAGTTTCATTTTTCACTGTCCAAATTCCCTTCTTGAGATATCGTGTAAAACAAAGCAAAACCATCACATACGCACAGGCACCCCCACCCCCCACAACACACACTGCTATGTCACCATCGCCTAGCTTCCTTGCCTGCCTTCGGCAAGGAATCAAAAATCCAATGATCTAACCTCAAAATTCTACCAGCAGTGTTTCTCCACTAGCTGTGAATTAGTTGCTGCACGTCGGACCAAAATGTTGCAGTGCACGAGGGTGCCTCAGTACCCGGGACAAAAAAATGTACCAAACCGGACAAAAATTGGAGACCCACCCAGACAAACATATCAATTAAAAACCTTAAAATAAGAGCAAAAACGAACAAATTTCAGTGAGAACATTGAGGAATGGTAATCAGAAATGTACTTAGGCATCAAAGAGAGGCCATAAATTAATCATCTATTTTAGCAAACATTTTTTCAAAGAGAAGCACCCCCTCTCTTTATAGACAGCGATCACTTTTAACCTTTAACCTTCAGAGCACCCGGACAAAAAAACTCTGAAAATCACGTGAAGAACACTGTACAGGCTACAAGACACCACTATGGCTACACAACCTATAACTCTCGCATCTTATCCTACGATTATTGGGTTTTGGATGCAAGCAAAAACCTAATACCAACCCCAACCCCCCCCTCCGGAGGGATTTTCAGAACGCACTCTGCGCACCCCTTCGTTATCACAATGTGAAATTTAGTGCTGATGCTAACTTCTTGCGTCCTCTCGGCATAGGTTTTTGTGACTCAGCAAAAAACACCTGTAGAAAGCAAATAGTGTATGAACGCCATGTTGTGAATCCACAAGGCCCTGTATGTGAGATTAAGGGCCCAACCAACATCGATAATAAACATATTCAGGTAATGTCAACACCTCTGAAGAAAACAGGTACACTCTAGTAGGTACCATGAGCTGATCAATTTACAAATAATCTGAAAGGTAAAATACAGAAGAAGAAATTTTTCTACTCAATGCGGTTTCTAATTCTGTAATACAAATGAGTTGAAATCAGGGGGAGAACAATCCCTTGCAAATGACTTTTTGAAATACAGAAACATGGCAAGCACAGAACTAGTTTCTGACTGAATCTTGAGTTGATTACTTTCAAAGTTACACAAGCAGCGTGACGCATCATGTACTCAACGCAAAGTGAAAAATTGTTAAAGGGGCTTATTGAGTTGATATCGATTAACAGAAGTATCGAGTAACAGAACAAATACTTGGTTTTGAGGTGATCTGTAAAATATACTATGCAGGTAATGCTTACATTTGAATTACATACCACCTACACCCCATACCAGCATCTAGAACCCACCATTCAGCAGAGCTTCGATGATGAGCTGAGTTTTCTGAACGTGGGCGTTCGGGCAGAAAGTGTGTCGCGAACTCCTAATTCGTACTTCAGATCAAGTTGAAGCTAATTGGCAGGTAGGTACCTGGCCATTGAAACAACTGTACGAGTAATTGAGACGTCAGAGGTGTCATAAATACTTGCAGAGGTTAAAGTTGAAATAAGGTAAAGATGGTTTTTTTTTTATCTCCGTGCATGTAAGTATAGGGAGACGAGAAATTATACTTTCCTAATACCAGAAATGTGAAGCTGTGTCTGGGTGTCTAGGTGTATGTGTGTGTGTGTGTGTGTGTGCGTGTGTGTGTGTGTATGTGCTAGTAAAATTGAGCGTCGAGAACTCTTCCTAAAGCGTAAGTCCGATCAAATTCAAACTTGTCTCTGCGCAGCATATGGCGGGATAGTTATAAGGTAAGAGGTCAAAGTTCAAATTTGTTAAAATGTGGTTTTTGCCATCATTTGCGCACAGACCGTTCGACAATGTTAATGAATTGCATGAAATGTTGACAACGATGAGAAAAAATAGTGGTGCTGTTTTGCTGTTAGGGCTCAAGGTCAAATGTCAAAAAATTATGGGTAAAAGATCAAATTGACATGAAATTTGCGAAACCTGAAATTTGTCGCAAACTTTTCCTAAACCTTTAAGTCCGATCATTTTTGGGTATAGTATCTGACCATAAAAACTTGAGCATGCACAATTGATGGCGTCATAGGTCAACGGCCCAAAGTCAAAGGTCAAATTAACTCATTATCAACCTTTTGTCGTTATTTGCACATTAAGTCACCTGGTGTATAGACAATGATGGGACAAATTTTAAAATAGTGCAGTCCGGTTGGTACGTGTCTAGGTCAAGGTAAAACATAGGTATAATATAGGTCGAAGGTCTAATTGGTAACAAAAGTTTCGAAATGTGTCACGGTGTCGTTAACTCTTCCTAATCCGCAAATTCGATGGAGACCAAACTAGGTTGGGATACAGGGCCGTCGCGACCGGGGGAGTGCGGGGTGTCTCACCCCCACCCCCCCCCCCCCAAGTTCGTCAGAGCGACGATAGTCGGAAAATCTGAAATACCAGTTGGAATTTTCGACATCTCAGTGTAGCTAGTCTATGTTAACTTTGTGTATATTTTCCAACTAGATCAAGTGGGAATAATATCAAACGTTATTTTCCTCACGCAACATCGAATCAAAACTGTCCAAAACTGTCACGGAATGTGTGTGTATGTATGAATGTAATTGATCTATTGTAATCATTTTCTATCACCAATGATTCTCAAACTATTAGAATTTTCGCAAATTCTTTGCACACTATCAAAATTTTCACGCGCTCCTCGCGCTTCAAACCTTACCTCAGTGTTGTTCTTATTATCAATATCTTCCGATAGCAACTTTCGGAGAAGCACAACAGCAGAAGATGAAAGCTGCTTACGAATTACCAGGTGAAATACTGGCTTTTTGAGTGGCATGTTGGTTTGTTGGGAAATCGAAAGTGTCTGGATGCATATTCTGAATGCAGATTTTGTCATGGAAATCTTATTTAGTGAAAAAATTTCGGAGCGTTTCACGCGCATGCGTTACGATTTGCACTCCATCACATGACCGTTGTTAAGGTAATTGTACCAGGCACGGTTCTCCGGGGGGCCAGGGGTTAGCCCCCAAATTTTTCCTAGCCCCCCAAAATGGCGCAAAAATTTCATATAGACTAGTAATGGTGAAGACATAGATATGCTCAGAAAATATTCCAAATGTCTATTCGTAAGGCCCGTAGTCAGTAAGTTCTGTAACGATTCTTTCTATAACTTCAAAAATTACGGGCGCCACGCGCGCTTTCATCCTCAGTTCTATCTAGTGGTAACGCCCGACGTTTCAAACTTATTGGATTTATTCAACATTTCCATAAATATCGTTCTTCCGTGTAGGCGTGAAGCTAGAGAAACACGAAAATGCATCAGGGCGAAGTTCTATCCTCTTTTTCCTAACTTTTGGAAGATTTTTTCTTCAGCCTTGCTTTCTTGGTAAACATAATTTTGTAAGAAAAAGATTTTTCAGTTTTGTTGGGGAGCCTAAATGGGTAAGATAAAGGATGCATTCCCCGACGACGACCATGCAGTTGCCCCAACAAATTTCTTGGTTTTGCTCTTGGGCAGATTCTTCAATACAAACCCAAACTTTTTCAACTTTTCTAAATGAAAATAAAAAGTGAAATCTGTTTCAATATAACCTAAAAATTTTTCGGCGCGCTACTCTCGCCTTGTATTTCGAGTTCAGCAACCCATTGCATTTATCGGGACTTAGAGTAGCTGGCCCCCATGTCGGCAAATCACAGTACCTACCGTGGGTGAGCCTGCATGCACGTTTTTCCTTTTGGCATTGAAGTATACCCACAAATTTCGGCGCGCTTTGCGCGCAATCCTCACAATCCACGTTGTATCCCTTATGAACACTATGCGCACAAAAATACCAGCGAACTTTTCTAGCATAAACTAGGATGTACTCTTATGCTGACTCATCCCTTGGGCCTTGTGGTAGCCCATGGTAGCATGGTCCCCTCACCGTCCGAACAGCTCTCAACTCTTCATCTACGATTTCGGAGCTAAAGAAGCACCATCATGGCCATAGCCTTGTTCCGTTCACTTGTGAGACTTTCCAAAAATTGCAGCCAGGGAAGGGGAACTTTTTGCGCACTTAGCGCGCACGTTCATACGTAGTCCCGATTTCTTTAAGCTATGATCCGTGTAGGCCTGAAAATATCATCCACTGTGGTTCCCGCAAACTGCCCTCATCTGTTGGCACCACTAGCTACAAACATAGTCTTCTTCGGTGCCCACCTTTGCAGTACCGGAGCCCCTATGTCAAAATTTCTGGCCACGGACCTTCTCTTTATCCGGTTTCACCAGGGTCAATGGCAACATAGCCCCCCCCCCCCCAATTATGTCCCTACAAACGAGCCTGAATTATACATGGAACTATTCTTATCACAACACTTTCCGAAAAAGAGAGATACATTTCCAAACATGTGTAAGGGCCTCGCATCAGTATGGGATCTTTCAATCTTATTTGTAGCATGATGTGGAAGGTTGATAGTACGTTGTTGTCGTTACACATTTTTCAAAATTTTCAAGGGCCTCTTCGCGCGCAGCCATTATTGGTATAGTTTTTGAAACGGGCTTATTAGAGTCCTTTCCCCGTTTGCTATACCTATCAGGGAGGTCCAACATCACCTTCCTGCACCTATACTCTCCCTCCCGTCCATTGCCCATTGCTGGAAGCTGTTCGTCTGGATTTTCGTACAGAATTAGAAAATATACGATAGATGTAAAGTGTATGGCGTCATACTCTGTATTATCATTTGGATGTCAAGTAATAAGCATTATGTCATTGCCCCATTTTATATAATTGATACAGAGCTTCCAGGAGGCCCTATATAGGTATCTGCCAGCCTTAGATGCCCTTTTATAATGCACAATGAAGGAAAGGAAAATTTCCTTAATCGTCCAAGAAAGTTTCTGTTGACTTGATGCACGTATTTTTTCGTAAAAACTTTGCCCGAATAGAAGGCAGTAAAGTAGCCAAAGGGGGGGGGGTAGGCTTCAGGAGGTTTGTTGACAACGTATTCTTCTCTTAGACAATATACTCTCTGCTTTCACCTAACCAAAAATTAGAATTCACTAAATTATGGACATTTTCCAGCCATATATGATCAGCTCCATAAATATCCCAAAGATAACACCATTTTGCATCTAAGCAACCTTAAATAAAGAAATATTTCTCAAAGGGGAGGGGAGTAGAGTAGACCCCTCTCCCAGGACGACACCTTTATGTAGTGACAAAGGAAGGATTCCCACTGATGTATAAAAACGCAGGGTGCATTAAAAAGTGCAATTTAGGCGCCACCACTCAGTTGGAAGAGAAAATCTAGCCTGTCGGAAAAATTAGAAATCACTTAATTATGGACATTTTCCAGCCATATATGATCAACTCCAAAAATATCACAAAGATAGCACGATTTTGCATCTAAGTAACCTTAAATCAACAAAAAGTTCTCAAAGGGTAGGGGACACCCCCTCTCCTTAGATCCCTTCCCAGGAAGGCACCTTTATGTTGTGACAAAGGAAGGATCCCCACTGTTGTAAATAAAAAACGCAGGAAGCATAAAAAGGTGCAATTTACGCGCCGCTATTCAGTTACAAAAAACATCCATCCAGTCGGAATTTGGGACCTTCACACCCCCCAAACATATGACCCTAGCTACGGCCCTGTTGGAATGTACCTGACCGAAAAATCTTGTGCATGCTTAATTGATGTCTTCATAGGCGGAAAAGCACAGGTCAAAGACCAAATGACCAAAAATTAGGTTAAGTCATTATTTGCTAATCAATATGTGAGAAAAGGTCACTAACAACATATGTCGACAATGATGAGTCATATTTCATAGTGTGTTTTCTGGTTGATAAGGGTCAAGATAAAAGGTTGAATGTAGGTCGAGGGTCACAGGTCAAAGTTCAGTTGACCTGAAAGTGGTCTTTTGTCATTATTTGTGTACCAGTATGTTGGAAAATTTCATTACACACAAGATAATATTGCAACTGCATGGATGTCCTTTTTGCTTTTTTGCCTTCATATCCTTTTCAGTTTACTTTCGAAAATCATTAAAACTACGTACGTGATGCACAACGAAAGATGAGAAAAAGTTTAAGGTAGTGCTTTTGGTTGGCAAGAGTTGAGGTGGAAAGTCACATGCAGGTCTAAAGTCAAACAGGCCTAAATGTTGTTTAAAAGTGCGTCAAGAACTCCTCCTTAACCGTAGCGTCGAGAACTCCTCCTTAACCGTAAGCTCGGTAGGTACGTACCAGAGCAAAAAATCTTGTGCAGGAGTAAGTTGACATCGCAAGTCAAAGGTCAGAGATTTACGGTCAGGTTAGCTTAAAATGAGTCGTTGACATTAACCCGCATAATGTATTTGGAGAACGATACGACAAATATTAAAATAGTCCTTTTGGTAGCTTAAGGTCACGGTCAAAAGTCAAATGCCAACCCCCAGTGGCGTGGCTAATGCTGAATAACAAACCCTCCTCACCCGAGTGACTCAAAACATTTTTGCTAATAACACGTACCGGTCTGTCATTGTCTGCATTGTTTCTCCTAAAATCTCAACCTGTCTACCAGAATTCAAAAATTTGAAAGATTGCATTGTTAATCAAGGTTTGAGAGTAGTGGAAAAATAAAGAGGTACTATTTGATACTTTCTTTATTGCTCTACTAAAAGCAAATAAGAATATTTAAACCCATGCCTCGAATGACGTCTTACCACTGATGAAGTTGCTGCCATATCAAATTTTAGCGAGACAACAGAAACCGTTCTAGCTTGGTCATAAGAACCGTGTAACGTCAGATAGTGCACGATCTACCCTTTTCTCACTGCCTTTGAGTGGAAATCTTAAGTGGAAAGTCTAATGAAGTTCGAACTTGGTGGGTAGAAACCTAACCATAAAAAAATGCAGTCGTAGATAATGACATAGGTCAGAGGTCAAAATTAATAGGTCCAGTAATTTGACAGTTTTTGTAGCCTATATCTGTTTGTCAGTACGTGGACAATTTCATTCACAAAATATGTATACAAGTTGTGGGAGATAAGATTTTCAACTCCATGGATTGCCTCCTCTTTATGGGTATTCCCGCTGAGCCTATCGTTATATCTAGTTCTGGGAATGTTCCATATACTTCAAGTTTTTGTGTCAACCACATCATATTCAGAGTCACATTCAACCATCCTTTGATCGAATTTTTTCGATCGTTGATGAGGATAACCATAGACACAATCGTCAATGGGTAATAAAGATGTTGGGCACAGAATGGTGGCTGCCTTAACGAAACGATCGGAAACCTCGGAGCAAGATAGCTATTGTACCTGTTGTCTGTACATTATGGGTTAAAATTATTATCACCACTTTTCTGTTTTAAACTTATCATATACGCTGTTACCGTCAATATGGATTCACATTTCGTGTTTGTGAAAAGGCACAATCATAGATGAAACTGTTCCCTTGCATCCTTTATGCACCATATTTTATGAGTGTTCTAACCAGACAATTCTGGTCAAAAAAGCATAATGGGGTATATTTAATACAAAAACATTAGAAATATAATATAAAAACATACAATGGTTTTGACTACAACTTCAACCAATAGTTTAAAATGTGACTTCGTTGATAATAAACCACGCATATCAAGTGTCACCATGTAGACACAGCTATCAGCTAAAGAAGTGTTCAGACTGCTAGGAAAAGTTTGTTGAAGACAGATTTACATAAGAACAAAATTTGACTAATGTTTATTATTACATGAAATGCCCTAGGCCTGCTTAACATCACAGTAGACTGGTAGAAGGTATTGTTGAGAAATCCAAACGATTAAACAAAGACTATAAACATCTCTCATTTACATATTTTTTATTGACGGATTTCCTATTCCCAAGGGGGAATGACATTCGTTTTGTCGCCGTAAGGTTGTGTTATATGAGTTTGGTAAATTTCAAAAGGATGATGTGCAATACGATCTAGATCTTCTTCGAGGACTGCACAGTGCGTTCAACTGCAAGCGTTTAGTGTGATGGTGACTTTGTTAAGATTGCATGTAGAATTTTCGGCCCTCATAACTGTTTTCGGCCTCGCATTGTGAGAATATGCACAACCTTGGCTATTTCAAAATTGTTTTGACCACTGCGAAAGAAATGATAGGAAGACAGAACGAAAAGATTACGACAAATAGATGCCTACTTAGTTCTATTTGTATAGACAACTTTACTTTAAGTACAGTAGAACACAAATGAGCTGCAACAGATTAAAGTCGTTTTTCTATAGGTAAAGTCATTTTAAAAAGTGTGCGTTTAACATTGAAGCGTACTTGCCAACACACAACACCCATCGACCCATGTAAATTTATGCCCAGGATAGATTCACAATTTCAAAAGTGCAAGGCAGAACTTTTCTTTCATCTCTCGAGACTTCGTTCTCAACACGAACAAAACAAACACTATAAACGTTTTTCTCTTCTATTTATAAAATCTGTTTCTGCATTTTAAAGACACCTTCTACCTCCTCCACTGCACTTTCGTCACACCTTGAACATAGACCTACTGGTATTTTTTAGAAAATGACACACAAAAATTCCATACGAAATAAACGCCTCAAATTTCCAAGAATGGTTATGTTTTTTTTTTGTTTTTTTTTTCTGGGGATTGTTTTTCTTTCTTTCTTTTCTTTTTTTTTTGATCTAGACCTAACTGCTAACATAGGTTTTCTTCACAATATGCAATTCTTCTTTGGAGTACCCAAAATGACTTACCAAACGTTCGAGTAAATCCCGAGGTGTAAAAATATGCCTAATTTTCATAAATTCAAATTGGCCAGCTTGCTAACTTAGGCAAAGTCATACCTTTCAAAAAATTAATAATAGCATAAACCAGACTTGCTGACGCTTTAACACGTACATTGTAGGAAAATTATTTGTAAGACTCAAATATCAACATTTCCTTTCCGTATAGCGACTCATTCGGCAATTTCATATTCCTTGTTCACGTTTCCAACAGTTATTTGACACAGTTCAAAGGTGTGACCTGTGTTTGGATGGCTGCAATATTCGTAACAAAGGCTGGAGTTTTCATCTTTGCAGCTGGCTTCATTATTAGGTATCGATCGGTCGTACACTGCAGAATTGTCTCCCTCTTTTAAAGATGGACACCGTTGTACTTCTTGACTGTGTCGTCTCACATAGGTAAAATAGTTTGTTTTGATCTCTCTGGTGTTTGTTGGAATTTGCGAGTTAAAGCACAGTTTTTGTGTTGTCTTAATTACACAACAAGTCAATATCGACGAAATAAGGGATGACACTGCGATGAATATCAGCATTGTGTACAGGTTAGAATTAATACGTTCAATGTCAACAGATGTGGAATGAATGTCGCCTTCAGTTGCAGTAGAATTAAACAAAGGGTCTTCGAAAATCTCATTATAAACTATAATACTGTAACACGATTCGTGATAGTTACTATACTGTGACTGAATGATCTGAGAAACGCTACAAGTAAGGAAACTGTTGTTACGCAAACTACCAGCCAACGAAAAAAAAGACAATGTTTTGGTAATGTTGTTTCCGAACCCTGCGGTAGTAGCAGTGACATTTTCAGCAATAGGTTGATTGTTTAGAAATAAACTCACATTTACGTGTGGGTTTCCTTCTTTTGTGGTACAGTTAAATTGAATCTTTTGATTTTTGTCTTTCTCGTGATAACAAATTTTTCCACAAGATGTTGTGCAACGAGGTTTTTCGTCAGGAACGTATAATACATGTAAGAGCAATTGTTTGATAGAATAGGAACTGTCGTCAAAGCAGAAATACAAACCGCTATCACTCCTTGCTGTACCATCGATGGTCAAAATGTGTAAGATATTCTCAGATTGGTTGGTTATTCGTGTGTATTTATACTTCGATAGAGATACAAGTGTTGAATTGAAAACTAAAGCAAGAGAATTAAATGTAAAAGTAATATGGTGGGAACCGTTCAGTGAACATTTCAGATGAACAACGGATCCCGAACGAACGCTGTAAATCATTGACCTTATTTGGAAGTTGAAATACAGATCTGCCTTCACCAAATAAATGTATTTTATCCAGATTATCAGGAACAACGTGGCGAAATGGATAATCTGTTCCATGTGTCTTGCGGCGTTGCACATATTCCTGTAAAATCAGATTTTTTGCGATAACTTATCTATGCTGATATAAACAGAAGGATAAAAGCGACTGTGTCTTCTGCCAAACGTGTGAATAGTAATTGACTTTCTGAGTGTGCACTTTATTCTAAATTAAGACATTAATTGAACTAGTGGTAAAAGCTGGCACTAATTAGTTTCGCTCTATGTTGTCGCATAGCTCACAGTCAGTCATCGAAATAGATTAACGCGTTTACCTTTAATAGTGTGTATTCTCTTCATTACTTTCTGGTGATTAAAGAGAAGTTCCTTACTTATCCAACAGTTTCACACCTCTCATAAAATCAGCGAAAGTAAAACCATTAATCTGGGTATGCCTGCTATTGCTTGTCCATCACATAGCTGAAAGTGAAACACCCGTCCTTTACATTAGTGGATTACGTCATTTATTGTTGTTGAGATGGTAATGTTCTTATGTCAAATTAAAAGTTAAAAGAAGGAGAGATAAGAAAATTTAAGCTCCTGCTATAATTGCCTTTAATCTTTCCATTAATGACAACAGTTGACAGCAAACATTTTCCCCTTCGCGGAGGCTATTTCTGAAAAGTGAAAACCTGTTTATCACACTGACTGTCCATTAAATACTTGTGCATTACACAAATAAGTAATACAATTTTTAAACTATAAATATATATATATATATATATATATATATATATATATATATATATATATATATATAAGGTTAATTAGTTATTCCTCCCAATCAACTTTATTCAAAACTTCGAAAGAGAGTAATGACAACAAAACTAGCACAGGTTCAGAGTCTACACGGCTTAAGAGGCGTTCACACCAAAACCGAAAATCTGCTGCGTTTTGTGGGCTCGAGCCGCAAAGCAAATAGCTTGTACGTATTTCTATGGAACCATTCACACGGATATCGCGGTTCCACAGAAATACGTACAAGCCATTTGTTTTGCGGCTTTGAAAGGATTGTTTTGTATGTGCGGCTGAATATTCGACTCCCTGCATGTGGTAAAAGTAATGACGTCAAAAGTGACAATTTTCAGAATTTACTTCTTTGCAATATGAATGTAATGGTCTGCTATATGACGTCATTGACAAATGAAAAACACGAGGGCAATCGAAAGAGTTGCATATCTCATAGCTATCACATAATTATTTCATTCATCTTGATAATTTTTACATAAATCGATTCGTATCACCAATGGGCATATGGAATTATGTTCTTCAGTGTCGCGAGATTTTCAGATTAAGCCAACCGTTTTAGAATACTCGCTTTCAGGGTCTAAACCATATCAAACAAGAATGATTTCTACAAGCGATCCTGTTTTTTATTCAACATTTAATTAACCAATCCTGCTAAATCTTTTCCTAGGACCAGAGAGCTGTTAAGGGAGAAGATGAAGCACCTTTCCAATTTCATCAATCAGACAATATGTATTGAGAGTACTTTAAAGTGGACCTAAAGTCTAAAAATTCAAAAATATATATTTTAGAGGTTAAAAAATTAATCTTATTGGTCCAACTCCCATTGTCATACCTTATTCCATTGCTGAGATATTAAATGTTAAAATTTATTCACTTAAATCCAAACAGTTCATTGCGCAATAATTTTTGACATTCTTGTTGTACAACTCACATTAAATGCTTTGTTTTCTTTTAAAATTAAAAATGTTTATATGACCTTGATCGCTTCCTGTTTTCTTGCATGACATGCTGTACAGAGAGGGCCTATAGAGTCAAGTCACCCCAAAGCAGTAAGAACGCGATCACATTTTGGTACAAGGTGCGGTGGCTTTCAGAAAAACAAAGAAATACAAAGATTGTAATTTGAGTAGTACAACAATGACATCACAAATTATTGCGCAATCTACCTTTTTAAATCGAGTGAATAAACTTCAACATTTTATATCTCAGCTTAAGAAAGTCCTGTGAAGATGGGAATAGGACCATTGGAATTTTGTTTTCATGCTCTGTAATATATATTTTTGAATTTTCAGACTTTAGGTACACTTTAATCCTTTTTATGGGAAGAGACTTTGACTGACAGGTCCTTTAGTTCCTCTTCTAAGTTTGTTTGACTTAACCCTCCCAATGAAAGTTTGATCCTTTTATACTAACGTAATGCTCAAACAAAGACCTAATAGTGACAATGGTTTGAAGTCATCTGCAATGCCGACAAGTGTGAAACCTTCCTCAGTCTTTTAGTATAAACTACTGGTAATGCACTTTTAAAAAATCAGATTCCTAGTTTATTATTCTACTTTCTTCCCTTAATTAGTAACATCTCTTTTCAACAATAAATGTAAAGTCCATCTTTTGCATATCAAGTTTGAAAAGATTCCTGATTGTTCCTGAAACAGCGAAATATGTGACTATGTTCAGAACTTCTATAACTTAATTAAAGCTCTGCTGAACCCATCAAGACATTGAACACTAACGTACAATAATAAAATAATTTTGATTTCTTTGACGACTGGCAATTTTATAGCAATGGTTGAAATCATGCCAACAAGTATATGAGATCTAGCAGACGGTAAGAACTATTGTCGTCACTCCCTAATCCCTTTGAAGTGGTCTAAAATTTTCAAGACCACAACAATTAGGAGCTTATTGTCGGCAAGCCTGTTAGTTTTAAAGGAGAGACAATTGCTTTATCTCCTTCCGTAAAAGCTCCCTGCTAGGACGAACACACTGCTGTATGGTGAATAGGAAGCGCGTAGTGGTATTCAGTTATAATATAGCCAAATGCTATGGCAAGAAGCCGTAAGAAGTAGCAACTCAAAGATCCCTCAAAATGATCTATACGTATATGTATACCTATACGTACATGTATATACCTACATGTATGCCTATCAGCATTTGTCCTGGGTAGGACTTTAAACTGCATCCGGTCGTGGAGTTTGTTTAAACGTGAGGATAAATAGGTTACCCTTTGCCACAACTGCCTCCGGGGCACCCTTAGGCAAGGTTCACCTGTATTGGCCCAGTGCTTTTGTCGTGCGCCCCTGTTGGCTGTGGGGTTGTAGAATATGCCCACGGTATTCTCGCCTGTCGTAAGAGACGACTAAAGCGAAGGACTTAAACCGTATTTGAACTGTATTTGAAACAGAACTCGAAACTGAACTCTACCTTTTAATCTAGCTGACACCATATAACACATTCGTGTTGGTGTGTCGTTAAATCCCATCTAACTAACCTATAAGCATTATGTATACGTGGATGTATACATAGACGCACGTATATACGTGAACGAATATGGAAATTGTAAACGTACATGGTTAAATGTTGCAAATGTTGCTAGTATCGAAATGTGCTCATTAGCAGCCCCGAACACCAAGAAGGACAAATCTTCCCTTTTCGTGGTAGCAAATATCATTGAATGTGCATTCAAAAGTGAACCAAACTTTACCATGGAGTTTTGAATCCAGCAGCGGACTGATATGAGTGGTTGGCAGGAAGGATGAACCACCGGAGGTAGCAAGAAGGTTTCTGACAATGGCACGAGAAAGCTACACGTGCACGCAAAGCGGGCGAAAAAAGTCTGCTGAGGAAAACTCGCAGGATTACATGGGAATATCCCCCCCCCCCCCAAAAAAAAGCATTAATTTTTAAGCTCTGAATACGTAGTTGAAAGTATTATACATCTGTGTGAGTCTAAGAATCTCTCAGTAATAACCAGGCAGGCATGTATGTATGGCCGAACAGTTTGCCTTTCATGGTCAATAGAGCTACATAACACGGTCGTTGTCAAAAATTTTAGAGGGGATGAAAGAGATTCGGTCCCCCTCAACCAAAATACTAGGGATCATGCCTTATGGGCATATATATACGCAAATATAGGCAAACATACGGGTTTTGCCAAAATACTCAAATAATTGAGGGGGACTGTGTCTCACATATGCCAACTTAAGCAAATATCTCTGCGGTGGACCAACTCTAAGGGACAATTGAACACAGGAATTAAGTTTTCAACCAAATTATAGAGGAAACATATATGTGGGTGTCCACGGATGTCTTCTTGATCACCGAACATTCAATATGATAAGTATGCGCGCCAAGAGCGCCAGAAAAATCATATTATCGGAAAGTCTAATATTCTCACTAATATCAAAAAATAATACTGTTTTTAACGAAGTATCAGAGAGTGACATTTCGTCCCACTCCCCACACCAACCTTTACCCCCGCTTTCGCCACTCTTGTGTGAATAGCTAGGGTAAAAGGATAATTGTATGCGGGTCGTGGCCACGGTGGGTCAGGTGGGAGCGTTGAGGAAAAGCACGCGTCGTTTACAGTAAAAGTATGTTCTATCATCTTTATTGTCAAAAATTTTGCTTTACATTAGCCAGCATCATCGTCATTCAAAAAAGCTGGGTTAGGCTATGTCTAGTCTAAAAATAAACGGTAAATCAAATTTATTGAAATCAACCAGTTTTGAGGTATCCACCTTAAGGTTTTATGACCATCTCCAAATTTACAAATTATAGATTTGAATATATGGGTCACGCTCCTTGATTGGCGTAAGGAATGTTTAAAACTTCCTGAGGATCCCTTCAGATAAAGTCATTTCTTTAGTAAGCCTAGTTACCAGGCCGCATGAACAGGATCAGTGGTGGCGCCTGGGTTTGCCCGAGAGAATGGGCCTGATATAGGTTCCTAGACTGAATACAAAGGGGTAGGGTGCTTAAAGAAAGTATTTTCACAACAACCGTGATTATAGTCAATGCGAATACATCACATCACCTTACAGTATATAACTAAGTAAGATCTATAGTTGAAGGATGTCATAACATGACGTATATTATGCACAATTCGCAAACTTTATGTACCAAGCAAAAAAGTAGTTGACCTTCTGGGCGACCGGCTGTTTTCTGGAATTAACTTTTTATTGTGTCACAGTGGCTCCCCAAAGAAAAAAGTACAAAAAAAATCCCCACGAAATATTTGTTTGATGAGCTTAATATGTATCTTCATTTTAAAGATAATGAGGATAATAATAAAAAGGTTTTTACCCCCTACGAATTCCCATTTTCACTTAAGGAGAGAGGGGCAAGGGTAAACCTACTTGACAGGAGTTCTGGGTTCCTCTCCCTCCTGTGGCTTCACACCTATCCCGGAGGGATGGATGCTCCTATACTCAGGGACTGTTGGTCTATTTCAGTGGCCCAGCCTTACCAACTGCTGTAATACTGAGGACAGACCCTCAATATTGACACGTATATAGGTTTATCTTCTGAGACAAGCTCCTTTATAATGTTGTCATAGGTTAGAACCCCAAAATTCACGTCGGACTAGCCATGGAGATACCCAAAAATGGCAGGTAAGCCGGTAAGGCTTACACCTTGCTCTTTGTCTACGTCTCATCTGCATACATATGAATCCCATAGCAGAGGAGGCTACAGCACGGGGATGGGGACGCAACAGTCGAATCTGAGTTTTCGAGTTTTCATTTTGCGCCCATACCAACAGCATGTTAGCATGTACATATTGTACATTACAAAAACTGTGCCACTGCTTGGATGATGGTAACCACTATGCTCACAAAAAATCGCATAATGTGAAAGCAATTAGATCGCAACCGCTCGCCATCGCAGTTGATCGCAAGAACTCACAAGAAAGGTGGTCGCAAGAGATCGCAAGGAATCGCAAAAGCTTGCAAACCTTTGCTCACCTAGTGGGTAACTGGCTTTAGGAAAAGAAGGTTATTGTCTTTACTGGATGTCAAAGATCAGTTGAGGTCACCGCAGGTAAAAACCGAAACCCTGTAAACACGATATCTAAAGACAGCTTTCAATCGTGAAAACTTTCGTACTTGGTACACAGGTTTTTCATATTACGAAAAGGTCCCTATCGCTTTTGATGGAGATAAGAGGTCATTTTAGGTCACCAGAGGTCGAACAAGAAGAAATGTTTTTAATAGGGTATTTCAACATAGAAATGATGGTAATTTTTTATACTTGGTTTATAGATTTGTCAGTATTAAGAGAAATAACACTATTTGCTATTCCACTTGGGATGTAGATTGTCATACTGAGAGAAACAAGCCTTTTGTTTTGATATAGATCAAAAGTTAGTTGGGGTCACCAAAAGTAAACAAACCGAAAACCTTGTCAACACGATATTTCAAGATAGCAATGATGGAAACTTTTCATGCTTGGTGCATGGTGATTTTTCATGTTACGAGAAAAGATTGCTACTGGTTTTGATACAGATGAATTTAAGGTCACGAGAGGTCAAAATAAACCTCTTAAACACCAAATCTGAAGTTAGGAATCATAGATGCTTTCATACTTTAAATATGGATGCGTTGTACTCAGAAAAGTAAGCATGTAATTTTCGGAGGAGTTCAAAGGTCATCAGAGGTCATCTACTTTGGGAATACGAAAACCATGTAAATTACTTGTAAACACGGTATTTCAAGACGGGTAACATTGAAGTATCTCATATTTAGCTTGTAGATGCCCCATACCGATAATATTACAAGAACGTTTTTACTTTGATGGTGGTCAAAGTTAGTTTGTAGTCAACAGCGGTCGTTTAGTGACAACTTCATGAACACGATATCTTATAAAGAGTAATCTTAATGCATATCATAGTTGACATGTGGATGCCCCCATAATGCGTTCAATAATTCAATTATTTTTGGTGGCGATTAAAAGGTCATCGGAAGTCAAAGGAGGTGAAATTGCACTCCCTGAAATTAATATGGTAGAAATGGTGTTTTGTAATCTTATTTTCAATTACCGATCTCTCCTGTTACTTTTATGATCATTCTGTTCATAGTGCATACGGAGTAAATTAGCACGTGCCCAACTGAGATTTTTCTACATATTAGGCACAGACTCCCTCCTTTCTTCTAGCGACTTGTTACACTCTTTGGTTATATCATAGGCAGTTTCTTTGTGTACTGTTGCTATGTATGGCAGAGATGGTAGATTCTTCAAACAGTGACACAAAATTGGTGCTGCCTATAATGGCCGAAGCCAAAAATGAGCAGACAAAGTCTTTGTGACAAGTCGAAGACTACTAGTTTATTTCCTTTCTGCACAACAGCAGGGTGACATATGTAAGTGAATAAGAAGTTGACAAAAGTTCCTGCTATCACACAAATCTAGTCCACGGGAGATCTATTCCCTACGGTTGATACTTATTTTCCACGGAGATTACAGTAGCTTTAACTACACAAAGCTCTCGTACTTACAGCTTGAAGTCCTTCTTGCGTAGAGTCGATTCACACAATCCATAGGCACTTGAAAATATATAAACTTGAAGCACCTCTATAGACTCTTTGCAGATATAATATTTCTCTGAGACTTTACTGAGCATAGGTTGAGCTTAACTTCTGAGCTTAACTTCTCTTGATTCAACTTCTGCTTCACTTCAGCTTAGCTTCTGTTCTAGTAACTTGTACAAAGAATAATGCCTCCTCAAATCCTCTGGTACAGCACACAATCAGCAAGTCACTGCTTTGATACTTTCTCTTTGACAACTAGTTGAAATCTGACCCAGAGGCTGGGAGACTCTCAAATATATACTTCTTAATAAAGAATATTCCGGAAATTTCGAGAACAGTTAAGGTCTTTCTAGTATGAGAACACTCCAGAAGACTCCTGAAAGATCTAAAAGTTACCAGCATATAACAACTATATATAGAAGTTCTAGAACATTTCACACCCTTCCAGAAACTATGAGCAAATTCCAGACTTTTCTACATGGTTCCCGTGTACAAGTTTATGTATTGAAATCTAGTTCTTGTAATTTCTAGATCTTACACTACACTGCCAGTCACTTGCTTTTGTGTGAAAGCTCATGCCTGAATCAGGTGTCTGTGCAGTGTCCAAGTATCCTCTTTTGAGGTCAAAATGCAAGCTAACGAATTACTACTTTTTAACGCAATCATTTCATCATACATGTACGGACCCTGAAATATTAAAATCAAAGGGGAAGGGGACACCTCTTTCCTTTCCTCAGACCCCTCCCAAGACAGCGGTTTTACAAGAAGAGAAATTTTTTACGCATTCTGGTGAAATTTGCATTGAAATCCGGTGTGTGGTTCTCAAGATATTAGCAGTTAAAGTTGTCGCATTTTCAACACAAAGTGAACTGGAAGCAAGCACATATGTCATAACCTCACATTAATGAGCAGTCTTTTGTTTTTCTTTAAACTTTACAACCAATTTTTCCTCCACAATCACATATTATTTGATCGTGATTGCATGAGAGATATAAGAATTTTACAAACTTTACATTCCACATGGGGAGGTTCTATCCCTATTCACTTCAAGTTCAGCGCAACAGACCGAAAAAACAAGGAAATAAGGCATTTCTCATCGATGTGAGGAAGTGATAAAAATCCTGCTTGCCTCAAGCTCACTTTGGGTTACAAATGTAGTAACTTCATTTGCTGATATCTCGAGTACTACAAGTCCGATTTGAATGAAAGTTTCACAATTTTGATATAAATATGGACGATTTGCTCATTGTTAGGATGCTGACGTGCTCTCTAGGTTCCGAGACAGTTGCTGGCAACTTGCAATTCCCGAACTCGAGTTTCTCTTAAAGATATGAATTACTGGTGTCTTCAAAGCAAACCTTCAATTAACTTAGAAAAAGGTTATTTTAAATAAAATATTGAACTTCTTCAAGTGGATGGTCTTAGCATAGCGATGGTGAATGTTAACGTACATTTCATGAGAACGAATGAACTCAGTGATTAAGGTTGTATTTAATAGGGTTTTGAGAGTGATTTGACTGCCAGGAACATCTGATTAAGTTAGCGGCAACAAGCTATTTGGAGGAGTCTGAAATTCTTTTGAGTGGTGCTATCCATGATATTTTACTATCTTATACTGCTGCCGCTTAGAGGAGCGTCTGTACTTGTTAAAAGTGCTCGAAAATTTGAGTTGATCATTTGGACTACACTCTTAAAAAGCCCGGTTCAAATTTTTGAACAGATTCACGGTTCAAACTATTTTGAACCGTTTCGGTTCATTCTGATCAGATTGCTGATCATTAAATGTTTCTCAAAGTTTCATTTGAACAGAAACTGTTCAAACCTTTTTATCCGGAATCTGATCAAATGACCGCTTGCATTCGATTGGATAATATGCATCACATGACATATCTTGTATGCAAATTTTGGAAACCTGCATATATACGGCGCGCGTATTTGAGAATCGAATAGGCCTACTGTACTCAAGACAACAGTCACGAAATGGATCCTTATGTTGAAGAAAAACTGCGTGAATGGGGCCTAGAGAAACTTTCAAAAGCATTCGAAGGTGACGTCTTGAAGTTTTACGAAGTTAAATTGTAGTTAAAGTTATCTGGGGTCACCAGAGGTAAAAAAGCAAAATTTCCCAAGAATTCCCAAGACTAAATAGGAATACAGAACTGTTTTTCCAACATGTTAAGACAGCATTTGACCATTGACTCAAAGATATGGGACATCATGGCTTTATTTGGAATAGAACATGTATATCATGGAAACCTCAATGCTTTTTTGCATTCTGGTTAAGCTCTCTTATTGAAATTCCCCTCCATAGGGTGACTCCTGATATTTTTCAAATGTAAGTACATAATACGGAGACAACCCATAGTTATGTATGTATGTATGTATGTTTGTATGTTTGCTTGTTTGTTTATATGCTTTTGTGTCTTGTAGGAGTTGCAAATATCTGCTTCCTTTTCTCTCTTTTTTTGTAGGGAGTCATCCATCTCGTTAAGCCGGTCCTGGCTTTCTTGGATGACTTCCTTTCACATCATATGTTTATATGTAATGTGATGAAACAAATAAATGAAATGAAAGGTTAAAAAATTCTAGCAGTGATAGTTTTGGTAATCTGTAAGTTATACAGACATTAATTTTGTCTTCCAAAAGGCAGAGATTTTAGACCCCGAAATTCATGGTTGGGTTGCAAATGTACGTTCAGCTTTGTTCATGAAAGTCTGCACCGTTTACTGTGTGTCAGTTACTCAGTTATAGGATTGAGCATCGTAAGATCCAAAGTAATGTAACTAGTCAAAAATATGGTCTAAACATGGACCTAACATGTGCAAAAGAGTCTCAAATAAAAATCTGAAATATTTTCGCAAGCTTCAGTGCGAAGGTCTTTCTCAGCCAGGCAACTTTCTCCACAGGGACTTAGCACTTTTGTCATTGCCTAACATGTAGTACATATGACACCAAGAACTTAACCTACACATGGGCAATTCATCTACTGTGCAAGGTCTACTCCTGGTGCTAAATGGCCATTCTTAAAACCTTTCAACAGTGATTCTTGCATTTTCTTTGCCATATTTGTTCTTCGAAATTTTATTATGGACACAAAGTCTAATGAATGATTTGATTTCATTGCTGCTCGTCTAAACTTTTTGTATTAAATTTTTGTTTTATTAGCCATATATAATAGTGTTACGACAGAGTATCAAAAAATCAAGACTTACCCCATGAGCACATACTTAAACATATTTTAATCAAACTTGGACTTAATATTTTTTTGATAATGGGTTATCAGCGGTGGTTAGGAAATTGGAGTCAAGGGTCATCTAGGGGTCATTTTGAGGTCATTTTATAAATTGGAAAAATATTTTTTCCTCAAGGTTATGCAGTGACAGTCTTGGGTGTTAATCATTGTGATATAACTTTGGTAACTGCTTCCGTAAGGGTGTTGGAAAATTAAATGTCAGTGGTCATTTTGGTACATGTTACCAGTGCTTATACGCATGTTTTTGCCACAACTCACATCTTGCGGTAGAATGTTTGGATCTCACAAAAACTGGCACTGTTGAAAGTTTCTTGGGGAGTTGAAAATACAATTGGCTATGGGTGCCCATTTCTGTTTTATATTTGGCCGTGGTGCCCTTTGCAATGGGTATGTTGCCTTCTAAAATTAACGAAAAGTGATAGCCATTTGGCTGTGCCCTTTTTTGGCTCCTTGCTTTAGCAAAGGAACCTATTTATGTAGTCAGGTTGGCATGTATGTGTATTTGTGTATCTGTGACTCATGCTTGGGTATGCTGTAACTCAACAAGGGAAAGTTGGACTAAGTGTTAACTTGGTATATAGATCCAACATAGTTAGGTGTGCCCTATTGTTTTTGATGGAGGTCAAAGGCCATTTGGGGTCACAGGGGTCAAACACTGAAAACCTTGTTAACACGATATCTCAAGGTAGCAAGCTTGGATAGATTTCATACATAGTATGTAGATGGGTTATGGTAGGAAGATGAATCCTATTGTTTTTGGTGGAGGTCAAAGGTCTTCTGGGGTCACCAAGGGTCAAACACTGAAAACCTTGTTAACACAATATTTATCTCGAGACAGGAAGCTTGGATAGATTTCATACTTAGCTATATAGATCCACCATAGTCAGAAGGTGTGTCCTGTTGGTTTTGGTGGAGGTCAAAGGTGGTCTTGGATCACCGGGGGCCAAACACTGAAAACCTTGTTAACACAATATCTCAATGTGGGAGCCTTGGATAGATTTCATACTTGGTATGTGGATGCGTTATGGTGAGTGAGAAGATTGATCCTATTGTTTTTGGTGGAGGTCAAAGGTCATCAGGGTCACTGGCGGTCAAACACTGAAAACCTTGTTTTTAACACAATATTTCAAGGTAGGAAGCTTGGATAGATTTCATATTTAGTATGTGGATGCCTTATGGTGGGCCAAAATACTTGTGTTTTTGATGGAGGTCATAGGTAATCTGGGGTCACTGGAGGTCAAAAGCTGAAAACCTCTTTAACACAATATCTCAATGTAGGCAGCTTGGATAGATTTTATACTTCACATGGTGTTGCATTTAATCCGGCAGAAAACGCATACTAGTTTTGTTGGATGTCAGAGGTGAAATCACCAGATGCCAAAAAGCAAATTCCCAAGGTCAAATATGAACACAAAACTGTATCATTCTAGCACATTAAGATCACATTCAACCAATGACTGAAAGAAATAGGACATCTTGCAGACATGCCAAGTATCTCGATTTTAGGTAGAATTATTACGATGTTTACTCTTAATTCTGCCATTATGAAAACCTGTGTCAAATGCTGCTTTTTAATATTTAACCCCAAAAGTGACCATCCAATATTTGTCACTTTGAACCGACGTCTGAAGGGAGGATGCAACATTTCAGGAGACCATGGATGTATACATGTGCTCATTTATTGATCATCTCAGATCAAATTATGGAATAAATATCATAACTTGATAGGGAAACCTCATACTTGGGGATGGCCATTTGGAGGTTATCAGAGGTCATTTTTTGAAGTCAAGTTGTGGACTTAGAGAAAACTTGGTAGATGAAGTCAGCATTCACTGCCAACAACCTTAGGGGTCATGTACAGTAGCTCAGTCACCAGAGTTACAGGCAAACTTCACATTAGCTGATATTTTGTTTGTATGCTCTTAGTGTCATTACATTCAGCAAGGAACCATAGTGCTCACTGGGCCCTTGTGATTCTTATTTTGAGCTCTGCTCGCATGTGACATGGCAAAACTAAAAGCAAGAAGGGCTTCACTATGGAAAAAGTGTAAACTTCAAGCCACAGCACTCAACTGATATGACAGTGTCAAGGAATCACCAAGCCTTCTTGCTTTCTGGTCTAAATCAATTTGTAGCTTGTTCAAAAATGTGATTGGTGTCTGTTTGGATTGGCAAACGAAATACCTGGCCAATTATTTAGAAACAGTTTGAGAGAAAGAGGAAAATTTAACAAATTTCTTAAGTAACTATGCTTTAAGAATCACACAAGGTGTTATGTGATACACTTGTTTGACATCACAAGTCATTGCACAATGAACATTTGGAATTTAAAGAAGTAGGCTCAACAATTTGTATCTTAGAATTGTAATTGGTACAGAAATGGCATTTGGTCCTTGAATACTGCATGTTTTGATCTTTGTGAGACTTGAAACTTTATAATATTGTTTAGTCCCCATTAAGAGGAGATCAGACATGTAAAATTGTCATGTTTGAATTTGCGCAATATTGGGAATGTTGCATGTGAAAGATTCATTTGTTGGTTGATGCAGGACTTTGATGAATCTCATACTTGGCATGTGGATGGTCCATATTGAAAAAATAATCCTCATTGTTTTGGTGGAGGTCAAAGAACATTTGGGGTCAACAGAGGTCAAAAGGTTAAAACCTTGTAACATGATATCTCTCAAGCAAGGTTACATTGATGAATTTCATACTTGACTGTGAATAACCCATCTTAAGTGAAGATGAAAAGTCATTTGAGGTTATTGGAGGTAAATAGGTTATCAATATGGTATTTAGTGTGTTTGATCTATGCCCAGGAATCCTAGACATTCTGTGCCAAAACTGGAAAGACAGTAATTTATGGAACACTGTCAATTTGAAAGCATAGCATTTTAGACTTATAACATTTCATTGGCAAGGAATCAATAAGCTCTTTGGCTTCTAGTTGGTTGATGCAGCAGGGAGGGAGGAAAGGAAGGAGGGAACAGAGGAGGTTTAGGAGGATATGTAAAGAACGCAGTCCCTGAATACCATTGAAAAGGTCTGAATACATATTCCACGATTGTCATAGTTTGTTGAGCAGACTTTCAAATTCTTCTGCCTCATTGACATGTGCATTAAATTTTATCAAACTTTGTTTCTTTTTGGTTCCCAAATGGAAAACTTCGGGTCACTTGCTAATAGCTTTTGCAACTATGGCACTGGAATGTCTGTTGTCAACAGGATTGTGATAATGATATGTTGTGCACAAGCAATCCTACACAACACAATAGCATGAGAAGCTGAGGACACTGACATACCAGTAACCAGCTTGTCAGCTTTGGAGGCACCTAGGTTTGTTGGTAGTATTTGCATGGATCATTTGCATGGGTTTGGTAAAGAAACCATAGCTTTGAAAAATTAAGGGCCATTGTCAAAATTGGTTTAAGTGCCCCAGAGTGTCCCCTGTGGGTAAGGCATGGGATGTTACTCTTAGGCAAACTATGTGCTATGTTACTGAAAAAGAACAAATCACTTTTTGATTCCTTGACATAGTCAGAGGAATCTATGCTATGGTGATTCTGTGTGTGTGGGTGTGTGTATGTGTGTATGTGACACTTGCTTGTAAACACTCAGTCTCAAGAAGGGCAACCTCAAGGGATCTCATAGTTGGCTTGTAGATACCCCTTATTGAGTAGATGATCCCTATTGTTTTTGGTGAGGGTCAAAGGTCATTTGGGAACACCACAGGTCAAATGGTAAATACTTTGGAAATTGTTCATAAGCACTCTTTCTCAAGATGTGTAATTTCAAGGAATCTCATACTGGGCATGTGCATGGCCCATATTAGAAAGATGATCAGTATTGTTTTTTTGTGTAGGTCAAAGGTCATTTGGGATCACCAGAGATCAAAGGGGTTAAAACCTTGTACACACTATATCTCAAGCAGGGTAACTTTGATGAATCTCATACTTAGCATGTGAATGGCCCATTTTGAGTAAATGATGCTCATCATTTTTGGTGGAGGTGAAAGGTCATTTGGGGTCACTGGATGTCAAAAGGTCAAAACCTTGCAAAAACTACATCTCATGCATGAAAACTTCAAGTGATCTCAAACTTGACATGTAGGTGGCCATCATTGAGTAGATGACCCTTGTTGTTTTTGTGGAGGTAAAAGGTTATTTGAAGTCACCAGAGGTCAAAAGGTCAAAATCCTGTTCCATTTGATTTGGATTTCGTCAACATTTATTCGAGTCATTTTTCAGGATTTTATGCAAAAGAAACATACAGAAATCAAACAGATGATGAAATTACTCAGGAGGAACATGATATTTTAAGCAGGGGAACTTGGATGAATCTCATACTTAGCATGTAGATGGCCCATATTGAGTAAATGATCCTCAGTATTTTTGGTGGAGGTGAAAGGTCATTTGGGTACATCGGAGGTCAGAAGGTTAAAACCTTGTAAACATGATATCTCAAGCAGGGTAAGCTTGATGAATCTCCCACTTAACATGTGAATGGCCCATATTGATTAAATGATCCCTCTTGTTTTGGGGAGGTCTGAGGTCATGTGGGGTCACCAGAGTTCAGAAGGTTGAAACATTGTGATCACCATAAATACTATATCTTGAGCAGAGAAACATTGATGAATCACATACTTGACATATGGATGGCCCATATTAAGTGAAGGTCAAAAGTCGTTTCAGGTTACTGGACATCAAAACTAGTAATATGGTATTGTGTTTGATATATGCCCAGGGACCCTAGACATTCTGTGCCAAAATTGTAAAGACAGTTATTTATGAAACACAGTCAATTTCAAAATACAGAAATGGTACTGTATGTTTCATTGGCAAGGAATCACAAAGCCTTTTGGCTTTCTGGTTGCAGATGATATTATATCCATGTAATACCTTGAAGGTAAGGATGCCTTTTTGATTCCTTGTCAAAGACAGGCAAGGAATCTATGCGATGGTGATGTCGTGTGTGTGTGTGCACTCACCAACGTGGCCTTAGCGGGTACCGGGGCAGCCGGTGAGAGCTCCGCTCTCGCATGTCTTTCCTAGCTCACGCACGGCTCAGAACTGGCGTAGCTGCCCGAAAATTTGGTCACTGCGAAGAGAAGTCACGTGCTGCTGCACGTGTCTGCCTTGGAGCGTTACCCGCCCTCAAGCATGTCCGTGTACTCAGTTCCTTCGCCGGCAGCTTGGCTGCTGGGAAATTCCCTTGCATTCCTTACGGGGTCCTTTCCCAGTACCCCGTAAGGCATTGAGTGTGCGTGGGTGTGTATGTATGTATGTTGTGTGTATGTGAAGCTTAGTTTGTAAACACGATATCTCCAGTTAGCAATGACCGACACTTTTCATATTTGGTATATAGATTTGCTTTGTTAAGAGAAAGAACCCTATTGTTTTTGGTGGAAGTCAAAGGTCATATGAGGTCACCAGAGGTCAAAAACCAAAACTTGTACACACGATATCTGAAGATGGCAATGACCGATACTTTTCATATTTGGTATATAGATTTGTCATGTCGAGAGAAAGAACCCTATTGTTTTGGTATAGATCAAAGGTCATTTGAGATCACCGGAGGTTAAACTGCGAAAACCTGGTAAACGGCTTGTAAACATGATATCTCAAGATAGCAATGTCCGACACTTTTCATATGTGGTATATAGATTTGTTATATGTCAAGAGAAAGAACCCTATTGTTTTCGGTAGAGGTCAAAAAACAAAAATTCCCCTAGAATTCCCAATATCGTCATATGGGGTCACCAGGGGTCAAAAAGCAAAATTCCCCAAGATCGTCATCTGGGGTCACCATAGGTCAAAAAGCAAAATTCCCCAAGAATTCCCAAGATTGTCATATGGGGTCGGTCACCAGAGGTCAAAAAGCAAGAATTCCCAAGACCGTCATCTGGGGTCACCAGAGGTCACAGAGCAAAATTTCCCAAGAATTTTCAAGATCCTAGATCCATTGGAGGTTAGAAGTCATCAGAGGTCAAAGACCAAATGCATTGAAAAACACGATATTTCAAGACAGGGTGTTGGATACTTGTAATACTTGTAAATTTGAGGGATAAATCTCAGTGCAACAAAGCATCCCCATTTGGCAAGGAATCACGAAGCCTTTGGGCTTTCTGGTTTTAGAAACCACAGTTTTGTTTGTTGCAAGTCTTTGAAGTTACAGGCTGTAAGTACCCAGTTTTGAGTACAATGAAATTCTTCACAATTGTAAAGATGTTGTTCACTCATATTAGTAGTTGTATTACTGCTTTTAATGTTTGTCTCGTGGAGATATGTTGTGTTTTAACTTTTCATCAGGACGAGGGTAGGGCAACACTCTATGATGTTGGCAAGATTATACAGGCCTTGACCATGGACACATACCAGCCACTGTACCTGACTGACCCATCCCGTTTCCGCAGAATACTGAGTTCCTTTGGTTCAACAAGATCAATGGAAAATCAAGAGGATGAGCTTCAGCAGATGTTTGAACAGCCAGACCAATGTAAGTTGTAAACTTTTATCAATGGGTAAATGTTGCAAGTTTCCTAAAGCTTTTGAAAATTAATCACATAGCTTGATAAATTGTACTAGTTTTGTCACCTTCATCTTCAGGGTGATTTCTGTGAAGTAACTAAATTTAAAGTGATTAACACTGATGTTGTGATCTTGTACTTCTTGTTGCTTCATTCCTCTGTTAGTAGAGTTTGCAGATCATGAAATCAAACCTTCGCTAACCTTATGTAAGTTTTTATATTTTTACTGTAGATTTAATTTGGAAAATGTACGTAAAATCTAGCAATCTAATTAGCAAGTAAGGTTCAAGCAGGATATTTTTGAGCATATGTTCATGTATTTGCTTCATTTTCTCGTAATAGTGCAACCTGTATTCCATCCAATAAGGGAGCTGTTCATCCTTTCCATTCTTTTGAACCGCAAGGAGATGGCCCGCCTCCTATGGGAGAGGATAGATGAAGCCATCCCTGCTGCTCTTACAGCAAGCAAGATGCTGAAGGCCATGGCATCTAAAGAGGACGATCTGGATCAGAAGGAAAACATGTTACAGCATGCAGAGTAAGTGTACACACAGTAAGGATAGTGGTGTATCAGAGGTTAAGAAAAAGAGATTAAAGTTGGTACACACAGTGAGGACAGTGGTGTATCAGAGGTTATGAAGGGGAGGTTTAAGTTGGTACACACAGTAAGGACAGTGGTGTATCAGAGGTTATGAAGGGGAGGTTTAAGGTGTTACACACAGTAGGAGAGTGGTGTATCAGAGGTTATGAAGGGGACGTTTAAGGTGTTACACACAGTAGGACAGTGTTGTATCAGAGGTTATGAAGGGGAGGTTTAAGTTGGTACACATAGTAAAGACAATGGTGTATCAGAGGTTATGAGGTGGGAGGGTTAAATTGGTACACACAGTAAGGAGAGTGGTGTATCAGAGGTTATGAAGGGGAAGTTTAAGTGGTACACATAGTAAGGACAATGGTGTATTAGAGGTTATGAAGGGGAGGTTTAAGTTGGTGCACACATTAAGTACAGTGGTGTAGCTGAGGTTATGAAGGGGAGGCTTAAGTTGGTACTCACAGTAAGGACAATGGTGTATCAGCAGATATGAAGGGGAAGTTTTGAGTTGGTATACACAGTAAGGACAGTGGTGTATCAGAGGTTATGGGGGGGGGGGTTAAAGTGGACCTAAAGTCTAGAATTACAAGAATATATATTTTAGAGGTTGGAAAATGAACTTGATTCATCCAACTCCCATTTTCATAGCATACTCCGTTGCTGAGATATAAAATGTTAAAATTTATTCACTTAATTTGAAATGGTCGATTGCGCAATAATTTGTGATGTCCGTCTTGTACAACTCACAGTACCTGCTGTTGTTTCCTTTTAAAATTAAGATGTTTATATGACCTTGAAAAAATTACTGTTTCCTTGCCTGGTATGTTCTACCGAGAGGACTTATATAGAAAAGTCACCCTGTAACAGTGAGACAGTGATCACATTTTGGCACAAGGTACAGTGGCTTTCGAAAAAACAAAGAAAAACAAAGACGGTAATTTGAGTAGTACAAGAATGACATCACAAATTATTGTGCAATCCACCTTTTTAAATTAGATAAATAAGCTTCAACATTTTATATCTCAGCTCAAGAATGTCCTGTGAAGATGGGAGTTGGACCATTTGGCTGAATTTTTCAAGCTTTGTAGCATATATTTTTGAAATTTTAGACTTTAGGTACACTTTAAGTTGGTACACACAGTAAGGAAAATGGTGTATTAGAGGTTATGAAGTTAGATGAGGTTTAACGTCCCAGTTTCCGACCAATTGGTTCAAGTCGGTCTTTTTTCCAGTTGTGGCTCATTGACTTGTTTTCCCTACTCCAAGCCAGTGAAGGGGAGGTTTAAGTTGGTACACATAGTAAGGACAATGGTGTGTTTGAGGTTATAAAGGGGAGGTTTAAGTTTGTACAAACAGTAAGGACAATGGTGTATTAGAGGCTATGAAGGGGGAGTTTAAGTTGGTACACACAGTGAGGACAATGATGTATCAGAGGTTATGAAGGGGAGGTTTAAGTTGGTACACACAGTAAGGATAGTGATGTGTCAGAGGGAAGGAGAGGTTTAAGTGGTATATACAGTAAAGACAGTGGTGTATCAGAGGTTATGAAGGGGAAGTTTAAGTTGGTACACACAGTAAGGACAGTGGTGTATCAGAGGTTATGAAGGGGAGGTTTAAGTTGGTATACATGTAGTAAAGACAGTGGTGTATCAGAGGTTAAGAATTGGAGGTTTAAGTTGGTACACACAGTAAGGAAAGTGGTGTATCAGAGGTTATGAAAGGGGGGTTTAAGTTGGTACACACAATGAGGACAGTGGTGTATTAGAGGTTATGAAGGGGAGGTTTAAGGTGGTTCATGCAGTAAGGACAGTGGTGTATTTGAGGTTATGAAATTCAGGACTGATGAACAGGGTGGCACATTTTGTTGGAAAATTTAAAGGGCTTGCATGTACTGAATAGTTTGAAAACAAGGAGAGTTTAGACCAATGTGTTGACATCCTGATTTCCTTACCCCTAGATGGATAGATATATTGGGCTAGTAATCAAACTGATAAAGGTATCACCTCCTCCAATGAATCTATAGTAATTCTTTTTGGTGGTATATTTGTTCCAAGAGTATTCTTTCAGTTCATGAAGTGAGGAGGATGAGTGATACTTTGAAAAGGAGTGTAGCAGAAATCAGACTGTATTCTGAAGGCTGATATCATGATCTGACTTTTTACCTCACACTGTCAAGATACCATTTAAGCATATTTCATTTCATTACAATTGTTTAATTTTCTTCCTTGTTACCTTGTATCATTTTCTTTTTGGTTTCAATGAAAATAGAAACCTATGTACTCATGATGGCGTGTGTGTATGCATGTGTGTGTGCTTGTGTATGCATGTTTGTATGTGTGTTTGTGACACTTTGCTCATGAACAGGATATTTTAAGAAGGGAAACTCTGACAGTTCTCAAACTTGGTACATAGATGCCCAATATTGAGAGGAAGAACCCTATTGTTTTTGGTGGGATCAGATCATCTGGGGTCACTGCAGGTCTAACTCTGAATACCTTGTTAACATGATAATTGAGGCAGGAAGCTTGGATAAATTGCATACTTTGCCTGTAGATGGGTTATGGTAAGACAAAAAACCTCATTGTTTTTGGTGGAGGTCAAAGATCATCTGGGGTCACCAGGAGTCAAAATCTGAAAACCTTGTTAACACAGTACCTTGAGTTAGTAAGCTTGGATAAATTTCATACGTAGTAGGTAGAGGCTTTATGTTGACAGAAAGAACCCTATTGTTTTTGGTGAAGGTCAAAGGTCATCTGGGTTCACAGGGGTCAAACCCTGAAAACCTTGTTTACACGATACCTCAAGGTAAGAAGCTTGGATAGGTTTGATACTTAGTATGTAGATGGGTTATGGTAAGACAAAGAAAGCATTTGTTTTCGGTGAAGGTCAAAGGTCATCTGGGGTCACTGGGGTCAAACTCTGAAACCTTGTTAATATGATATCTTGAGGTAGGAAGCTTGGAGAAATTTCGTACTTAGAATGTAGTGGGTTGTGGTAAGACAAAGAATTTGTAATTTTTGGTGGAGATCAGAGGTCATCTGGGGTCACAGGGGATCAGACCCTGAAAACCTCATTAACATGATACCTCAAGGTATGAAGCTTGGATAAATTTTATTCTTAAGTATGAAGATGCCTCATGGTAAGAGGAAGAACCCTGTTGTTTTCAATTTTAGTTTCTTGTTTTTGGTGGCAGTCAAAGGTCATTGGGGTTACCAGGGGTCAGACTCTGAAAACTTTGTTAACATGATACTGGAGGTAGAAAGCTTGGATAGAGTTCATATTAGGGTATGTGGATGCATTATGGTGACTGGAAGAAACCTGTTGTTTTATAGTGGAGGTCAAAGGTCATCTGAGGTTACCAGATGTGAAAGACCAAAATTTTCCAAGAATTCCCAAGATCGTCATCTGGGGTCACCACAGGTCAGAATGCAAAATTTCCTTAGAATTCCCAAGATTTTTATCTGGGTCACCAGAGAGCAAAAGGCAAAATATTCCAAGAATTCCAAGATTGTTATGTGGGATCACCACAGGTTAAAAAAGCAAAATTCTCAAGAATTCCCAAGATCAAATATGAACACAAAACTTTTTTCCAACACATTAAGATAGCATTGACCTAGTGACTGAAAGAAATGGGACAACATGGCATTAGTTGGAAGAAAGCCCACATCATCGAAACCTCAGTGCATTTTTGCATTCTGGTTAAAGACAATATGAAGAATTGGCAATCGGAATCTTAAAGGAGTGTTATTACCAGAAGGAGGACCGTACCCTGATCATGATGATAACGGAACGTCCCAATTGGGGCAACACAACCTGTTTAACCATGGCAGTCCAGGCACAGAACAGGAAATTTATTGCCCAGTCCATTGTTCAGAATCTCCTCACCCAAATCTGGATGGGTAAAATATTGGATGAAAATAGTTACTGGAAAGTGAGTATGTGTGCTGTAGTTGGACAAAAACTAAAGAGAGTGTCTTCTTTAACTTTTACTTGACTTATACAGTCATGCTGAAGGGCCTACAAAATGTAAATTGTAAGGAGGTGGGGGGCATGGGGGGCACGTGCCCCCCATGAAAATTTTTTGGAAAATTTTAAAATGATCCCAAAAGGCGATTAAGCTATAGATTTCTGTAGGGGGTAGGGTAAGGTGTGCTTCAACCGAGTGATAGATCTTTATAATCATTTTCTATCATAAATGTTTCTCAAACTATCAGAATATTCGCAAATCCTTCACAAACTATCAAAAATTTCGCGCGCGCGCGCTTCAAACCTTACCACAGTGTTCTTATTATCAATATCTTCTGATAGCAACTCCCAGAGAAGCACAGCAGCAAAAGTTGAAAGCTGTTCACAAATTAACAGGTAAAAGACTGGCTTTCTGAGTGGCACGTAGGTTTGTTGGGCAATTGAAAGTGTCTCGATGCAGATTCTGAATGCAGGTTTTGTCATGGAAATCTCATTTAATGAAAAATTTTGCTTTACGGTTTGCACTCCATCTCATGACCATTATTAACATAACATAATAATACATGGAACTATAATCACAACATCTGTAGGGGCCTTGCATCAATATGCGATCTTTCAATCTAAGTTGTTGTAGCATGATTTGGAAAGTTGAAATTACATATTTGCCGTTATATATTTTCCAAAAAACTTGACCAAGCACTCTGCGTGCAGCCATTATCGGTATAGATGGCAGACACGTAGCCAGGGGGGGGGTGAAGGGGGCAGCCATTTTTGGTATTTTTTAATTTTTTTTTACAATATTACTAGTGTTTCCCCTATTTATATGCGGTAAAATAGGCTTGGGAAGTGGCATTTCCGGCGATCTTGGAGGCACTTTGGGCCAAGATTTTCTTGCGCTTTGTGCCAATCTATGGTGGCCCAAAGCACTGAGAGTCTGTCTATGGGCTTTGCCCCCTTGACAAATACCTGGCTACGCCCTTGATAGATTATTTTTAATACACTTGCGACAAAAAAGCATTCTGAAAACGCCTTTGTTAGTGCTTCACCCTTTTTGCTATACCTATCAGGGAGGTCTAATATCACCTTCCTGCACCAAAAGTCTCCCTCCTGCTGGTTCCCCATTGCTGGAAGCTGTTCATCTGGATTTTCTTTCAAAATTAGTAAAAATATGATAGTTATGGAGTGCTCTACTCTATGTTATCATTTGGATGTCAAGTAATAAGCATTATGTCATTGCTCCATTTTATGTACTTTATTCAGAGCTTCCGGAAGGCCCAATAGACAGGTATCTGCCAGCCTTAGATGCCTTTTTATAATGCACAGTGAAGGGGAGGAAAAATTTCATTATAGTCCAACAATGTTTCTGTGGACTCCACGCACGTATGTTTGGGTAAAATCTTTGCCAAAGAAGGTGGATAAGTAGCTGAAAGGGAGTCTTCAGGAGGTTTGTTTACAACGTATTCTTCTCGTAGACAACATGCTCTTTTTTTTTCACCCAACCAAAAATTAGAATTCACTAGATTATGGACATTTTCCAACTGTATATGATCAGCTCCAAAAATATTCCAAAAGATAGGACCATTTTGCATCTAAGAAACCTTAAATAAGCAAAAATTTCTTAAAGGAGAGGGGGAGACCCCCTCCCCTTAAACCCCTTCCCCAGGACAGCACCTTTATATAGTGACAAAGGAAGGATCCTCACTGCTGTATTCAAATCGCAGGGTGCATAAGAAAAGGAATATTTAAGCGTCTCCACTCAGTTGGAAAAAACATCCAGCCAGTCAGAAAAATTAGAATTCACTAAACTATGGACATTTTCCAGCCATACAGGTATGTGATCAGCTCCAAAAATATCATAAAGATAGCACCATTTTGCATCTAAGCACCTTTAAATAAACAAAAATTTCTCAAAGGGGAGGGGGACACCCCCTCCCCTTAGACCCCTCCCTCAGGACGGCACCTTAGTGCAGTGACACCTGACAAAGGAAGGATCCCCACTGTGTATACGAAAGCAGAGAGCACACACAAAAAAAATGCATTTTGCGCAGACTTGGGAGGTTAACTGAAGTGCCATTACAGCATCATCTGTCGTACCCCCAATCACCAAAGCCTGGCGGTGCCACTGAGTACAATGATAGATCAGTGAGGCAGAATTCAGTGCTCTCAAGTTCAATGTTGCCTGTCGCCCTTTCTACCATCCTGGACAAAATTATTGGGACATTTTCGGACCTGTCACATATTTTCAGCATGTCTTCCCCTCCACCCCTTGCTCAGCATTGAGAAAACGAAGGGCGCACTATTTTCTTCAGTGCGCAACTTTCTTTCACCTTCAAAGCCAACGTTGAGGTGGGGCTCGCGGATTTGTCCCGGATAATATTGTCTGAAGGGCTGTACAAAGGTATAGGAGAAGTCTCATGTCGAATATTAGCAAACGTTAATTGTCAATGGTAAGCGAGAAATCTGGTAGCTGGTTAAGTGTACCGTTGATGGAAAAAAGTGATATGAGGCCTTTTGGGTTGTTTCATGAGGAAATTATCTTACTTTCTATTTTAGCAGAAATGACCTGAATGGAAATGATGGGGTTCAAGAGGAGAGTCATTATTTATTACACAGTACAAGGATACCATTTAGGAGTAAAAGTTATATTGGTCAGTCAGACCAGTAACTCCAAGGGAGAAAGGTGTAGAGCCACTATTAGTTGAATGTAGTTGTTCCTTACAATAACATACGGACAAATATATTTTCGGATCTAAAACGTAAGGAACAAACAATAACAAGAGAAAGGTTTCAACAACTGAGTGTAAATAGACATATAGGTGATAGGTTACCGGTTGTGGCATAAATTAGATGGCGCTATTGCTATACTAGCCAGGACCTCTTCCTTCTTCAGGTCGGACGGTTAACCCCACTGTTGACCATCACATTTTTGGTTTCGATGATAAGAGAAACCAATGCATTCGTGATGGCGTGTGTGTATGTATGTGTGTATGTGTGAACCTGTGGTGTGTACAGTCATGATAGGTGTGTGAGTGTGTGTATGTGTGTTTGTGACACTTTCCTCGTTAACACGATATCTCAAGAAGGGAAACTCAGACGGTTCTCAAACTTAGTACAAAGATGCCCCATATTGAGAACTCTATTGTTTTTTGTGGGGGTCAAAGGTCATCTGGGGTCACCAGAGGTCAAACTCTGAAAACCTTGTTAACACAATATCTCAAGATAGGAAGGTTGGATAAATTTCATACTTAGTATGTAGATGTGTTTTGGTGAGAGGAAGAACCCTATTGTTTTTGGTGGAGGTCAAAGGCATCTGGGGTCACCAGGGGTCAAATCTTGAAAACCTTGTTAACATGATACCTCAAGCTAGAAAGCTTGGATTGATTTCATACTTAGTGTGTAGATGCTTAATGGTGAGACAATGAAACCTATCATTTTTGGTGGAGGTCAAAGGTCATCTGGGGTCATCAGGGGTCAAACACTGAAAACCTTATTAACATGATATCTCCAGGTAGGAAGCTTGAATAGATTTCATACTTAGTATGTGGATGCATTATGGTGCGAAGGTGAACGCTTTCATTTTTGGTGTAGGTCAAAGGTCATCTGAGGTCACTGGGGGTCAAACACTGGAAAACCTTATTAACACGATATCTCCAGGTAGGAAGCTTGAATAGAATTCATACATAGTATGTGGATGCATTATGGTGCGAAGGTGAACGCTTTTATTTTTGGTGGAGGTCAAAGGTCATTTGGCATCACCAGGGGTCAAACACTGGAAAACCTTGTTAACACGATATCTCCAGGTAGGAAGCTTGGATAGATTTCATACTTGATTTGTGGATGCATTATGAAGAGAAGATGAACCCTTTTATTTTTGGTGGAGGTCAAAGGTCATCTGAGGTCACTGGGGGTCAAACACTGAAAACATTGTCAACACAATATCTCCAGGTAGGAAGCTTGAATAGATTTCATACTGAGTATGTGGATGCGTTATAGTGCGAAGATGAATGATTTCATTTTTGGTGGAGGTTAAACGTCATCTGGGGTCACCGGGGGTCAAACACTGAAAACCTTGTTAAACACGATATCTCCAGGTAGGAAGCTTGGATAGATTTCATACTCAGTATGTGGATGCGTTATGGTGAAAAGATGAATGCTTTCATTTTTGGTGGAGGGCAAAGGTCATCTGGGTCACAGGGATCAAAAGCAAAATTTCCCAAGAATTCCCAAGATCATCTGATGGGTTCACCAGGAGTCAAAAAGCAAATTACCTCAAGAATTCCCAAGATCATCATCTCGAGTCATTAGCGGTCAAAATACAAAATTTCCCAGGAATTCCCAAGATCAAATATGAACCTAAATCTATTTTCCAACATGTTTAGATAGCACTTGTTAAGATAGCATAGTGACTGAAAGATATGGGACATCATGGCATTATTTGGAATAGAACATATATCATCGAAACCTCAATGCATTTTTGCATTCTGGTTTGGTGGAGGTCAAAGGTCATTTGGGGTCACCAGAGGCCAAAAGGTCGAAACCTTGTAAAGGCAATATCTCAAGAAGGATAACTGTGAGGGATCTTACACTTGACGTGTGGATTGTTCGAATTGACGTGTGGATTTTTCGTGCATGTCCAAGGTCAGTTGAGGTCACAAAAGGCCACACCTAGTAAACATGATTACTAAGGAGGATAACTATGAGGGATCTCATGCTTGGCCTGTTGATTGTTCGTATTTAGCATGTAGGGCATTTTGGGTCACAAGATTTCAAAAGCTTTTGACCTTATTAACATGATATCTCAAGTAGGATAACTGTGAGGGATCTCATGCTTGTCATGTGGGTGATTCATGTTTGTTACAATATATCCATATGGCAAGGAATCACTAAGCCTTTTGGCTTTCTGGTTGTTCTTCCATGACAGTTGTGGGTGTGTATGTTCTGTCCTCCGGCTGTTATTCTGACTGTTTGCTTCAGGGAAGATAAAAGAGCCTGGAAGAAGAGAAACACACCCCAATCCATTGTAGCCATGAATAAGTCATTAAAGGTGAGTGAAGTAATTATAGTATGTGTGATTTCAATGCCTGATAACACTTAACAGTAACATTGCTGTAACTTTCCAAGTAAAACATTACTTCCTGCCAGAGTTGCCATAATGGCATTTAAATGCCAAAATCACTAAATTTGGCATTTTTTAGATGGTGTTGGAGTACGAATTTTCTTAAGAAACAGCTAACAGCATTTTGGTGTACAGTCTGGGTTTTTACGTTTACTTGCAGGCTTTCTACTGGCCCTATAATTCCCTATATTTTTTGTTCTCCCTATAAATCCCTATTTTTTGCCAAATTTGCCCTATAAGCCCTATTTTTTGGTTCACCATTTTCTCTTTTCCGGTATTTCCATGCCAGCTTGCAAGTCAGAGAATGCAGTGATCCATGTTGTTGGCATACAAGTTATACTGTACAGTCATTTGATGAGGAAAAGTTCCTTCTTATGGTCATTGGTGTCATTGGAGCATCATGGGCATTATGCACATGCCAAGTTGCGTGATGTTGCCAAGCGAAGTAGTGGACATGTTGGATGATTTTGTCCAAGAAGTGAACACCTCATGGAAATGACTGTACAGTATGTTAGAGGGTGAAAGTATGCCAGCTTTACGGAGCATATTGTATGTATATGGGTAAGTCTCTAAATTAGGGTACCAGTGGTGATTTCACTAACATTGCCAGTATGCAAGGCTGTATACAAAATTTCAAAGGCATGGAATACAACAAACCAACATAATTAACATTTTATTATACCTTACCAACAGGGCTACCTTGTTATATATAAACTGAATTTTCAATGTTTAGGTTTTTTAGAAAACAGCCTTCTTTGGTTTGGTGTCCCCCCATTATTTTGGGGTAATGGCTGGGACATAAAAGTATGTACAAATTGAGTTTTATCTGAAAAACATATTTATTATGGATTGAATAGCTTTGCTCATTTACCATGGTAAGGATATGACCTAGAGTCAACATTTGTATTTCCAAAATATCAGTGTTATTGCTTCAACGAATTTTCCAAACAGGACCATAGAAAACTACCTGACCAAAATAACTCTTTGATGTCCTCAGAGTTATGTTGGGTTTCTAATGTATTTTTTACCATTTTTACAAATTTTAGGTGGCAGAAGTTCATTTGATGGAAGAATTAGGTCAAACTCATTTAGAAATTATCACATTTGGAAAGAAGTAGTCCAAACAAACATGGTTCCAGGCATCAGCCATAACCGACAGAATTTTGGTGTCCCCTTTAGTGAGTTACGTTGGTAAACTTTGATGCTTCACCATTTGCACAAACCACTAATTTTTTGTGTGAAGTAAGTCACATGAAAAGTAGATACCAGAATGTTACCAGAAAACATGTCCCCTATCTTGTGAACCAAGTGTTTCATGCTGATGGACATTTGATTTTTTTGGTGCCCCCATGCTGCCATAGTTTATGTTGGTCATTCTCCATGTATGACGAATAAAAATTCAATGAAACTGGGGCTTTTGATAGTATCTTATTACTGCAAACAGTGGTTTGTATTGCATTTGAAAATTTTCAGGTCAACTCAACATTTAAAAATTAAACTGTCATCATTTGAAAATTTACATGTTAGGTGTAATGGGGACACCAAGTCTTGGTGTCCCTGTTACATGCGACAGTCTAAATGGAGTGAAAGATCTTGCAAATACCATACATGTCCATAAAGTGATAGAAAATACGGATGTACTATTTTGCAGACTGCAGACAGCTCAGCGTATGCGGGACATTTTTAAATTGACCCAACAAAGAGTTGGAATTTCAAATTATGACCAATCATGAAGAAGCGATTCTCTTTCACATCCAAATGCATGCAAAATTTTTTTCTACACTTTGAGAAAGGTATGACCAGTAATCAGTATCACTGGAGTTGCAAAGGCGAGTCGAGTAGTGCCTATTCCAGCAGGCCGCAGGCGAGTGTTTTTGCGTAGGATGGAAATGGAAGAATCATGCCAGTGGAAGAATCAGCTTCTTGGAAATTGGCCACACCCCAATTCCAAAATAACAGCTTTTCGACTAATTTTTTTGTAATTCTGACCCTGAATTATGAAAGATCAGGTCAAATATCCTTTGGCCATGTAAACCTAACCTTTATTCTAACCCTGACCATGATTTTGAAACAAATTTAAAAATTTTTGGAAAACTGATTTTTCCATCACCATCCTACGAATAAAAAACTTGCAGGCTGCAGGCGGGAGGAGCCGGCCAGGGAGGTGGCAGAAAGCATGGTTGATCATCGAGGTATTTTTACGCAGGTGATTTTCGTCTGGAAATTTGAAGCATACTAGGCTATAGCACTTGATTTTGAGAGAATAAATTGGCATGCTGAGTGTATCAAATCGCCACATTATATGACTTTGAGTTTTGGACAGAAAATTGGGGACCTTCCACCGTCAATGTAAAATGAATGAATTCATGTCTATTGTTAAACAAAGCAGCATGTGTAAGTAGGGCTACTATGCAGTTGCGCCTGGTCAGATTAGGGTATTTACGGTGGGTCTACAGGCAGAAATGTGTGTTCTTCGTTGCTACAATATCGTTCATATGGTGACCGAGACTTTGTACTAGGCTACTGTACTTGGCTCTAGTGGGCATGAGAGTTACCTCGGGACTCTTGGGTACATACCCTGTCGCGATTTACGTACACTAATCAAATGGTTTTGCTTATTCAAAAATGCAGGGTTCAAAGTGATCCTATATTTCCTATAATTTCCTATAAATTTCCAAAAATCCTATATTTCCTCTATTTGTATGATTTTGGGCTTGTTTTCCTATATTCTCCTATATTTTTCTTATCTGGGAAAAAAACTTTTCTTTTATGTGGTGCTTTGGGGTGAAATTTGCAGATGTATTCTTTTTCCAAGATAGCTGCTGTAGACTCAGAGTGTCTTAGACTCAGAGTGGCTTAGACAGGTAGCAGTGTATAGATGCCAAGTATCTTAATTAGATGCTAGTACACAAAGACCAATCATAGGATTCAGAAATATTCTCATGTGAAACTACATAGGACACTAATAAAAAACACTTATTTCATCACCCATAAATGTTCCACTTTCATGCCTGTGATTTTAAGTACTCTATTGTAGTGGTATTGTCAAGGGGGTGGATTAGATTCCTTTGCCTGGCATCCCCTGTAGTCATGCGGTCCTCCACAGTTTAAAACCCTTACCTATGCTTTGCATGCACATGCAGGTAGCTGGTCTGTGATATGACTAATTCTTTAATTCAAAATATTGTAGTACAGTGGTTCAAAATACCAGTATTTTCCGTGTCATCTACCATCTTCCCTTAAACTGAGTTCTACCATTAAATCAGTTGATTGTTCAAAGTGTTGTACAATTACAATTGTCCCTTAAAGAAAAAGAACTTAGTGCTTTGAGAAAATTAACAGTCACTCTGTAATGGTTACAAGTTTACAATGTGCAAATCTCTAAGTCGGTTTTCCCTACTGTAAACTCTACAAGAAGCTCTATGGCAGGTCTCTGGATGCCACATCAATTTATCTAACAGACCAAAGTGGAAATCTAATCCATGTGTGGGATCTGGTGCTGCAGTGCCCATCAGTGGTGGCAAGGGGGGCACTTGCCAAGTTGTCCTTTCCCTAATTTTGTCACGTAACTTCCTCAAGTGAGATTTTAGATGTTAAGTATGTTAATGCACAGGCAGTTTTGCACACTGTAGGCATCTTGACATATGGGGACTACACTGTTCTTCCAGGTTGTACAAATTCAAAGTGAGCAGCACATTTTTAGGGGAAGGGACCATTGGACCATGCCCTCTCTCCTTCACTGATGCTAATTTTTTCTTTAATTTAGTAACCTAAAATATGTAAATTTTTTGAAAATTTTACTTCAAAAAGATAACATATGTAGCACCAGATTGCATGTAACTCACCCAATCATTTAAAAAAAATTTTAAGGGGAGGGGGATACCCCCTCCCCTTAGACCCCTCCCCCATGCTGGCAATCACAGAATAAACTACATGGCCCTCGTGAGACAGTTCTGGCTATGCCACTGGGACATGAGTTTGAAGGTTTTCATGGCAACCATACAGTTGTCACAGGCCTATGATCTTACTGTCATCACCCACATGTCACACTTAAATCAAGATTGACTAGCAGTACAGTACAGTTTATAGAAAAATGTTGTATTAAGAGACCATTTCCTGTTACAGTTTTTAAGGTGCAAAAAATTCGAAAATTTCCCCACCTCAACCCCATTATTATTGGAGCTGAGGTGAATTCTATTTGTGTACTTTAGGACATTAGCAACAGTTCATTGTCCACGTTAACTACCCATCTTTTGAAAGCACTATCATGGTCACATTACATGTTCTCAACTTCAAATATTGCTAAGTTTGGTGCCTATTTGATATGCACAAATAATAACATTTATGGATACTTTATTCCAGGGTCAAAATATGCAAATACACCACTGTCAGGGGATTTGCCCTTTCCCTTCCACCAAAATGTTTAGGTGGTTTTCTTAATTCCATGTTGATGGTAGAATCACACAGTTCTGCCACATGGTCTGCACTTGTGATACTTTGGATCACATTTGTATCATTTAAACAGTATAGTTCATTAGTTTCCTAAGGTACTATGTTTTCCCCATCCACAACTTTGAGGAGTTTTGAAGATAATTAGAACTGCTAGTGTGTAACATTCCTATATTTACTCTATATTTTCCTTGAAAAATCCTATAAAACCCTATATATTCATCAGTATCCTTCCTATAAAACCTCCTATATTTCTGTGATGGACCACTTTGAAGCCTGAAAATGTGAAATGCATTTCACTGTGAACCCACTGTAGAGAAAAATCGGGTTCAACTCGAAAATTGCTTAAAGTCTGGACAATAAAAGACACTCGCCGATTAAGTTTAAGTTTCTTTTTAAGATTCTGATCACTTTTTATTTCTGTATCTAATTCAGAAGGGTCCCTTGATGGAATTTTACTTATTTTATCTATTACTACGTTCTGCAGTTTGTAACATCTATTCTGCAAAATCCGAGTCTGCAGTCTGCAGTTTGCAAAATAGTACACCCGTAGAGAATAAGATACCATACGGCAAGTCTAACAATCTATGGGTGTCACACAGGAAAATTTCAATATTTAAGTACCATTTACTAGTAAAAAACAGTTAAAATTGTATAAAATCTGTAAAAGTGTAGACCTTTTGACATGTGAAAGTATTGAGAAAAATGAAACTGACTTTTTTCAATTTCTGGAGAATTCTTTCAACATTTTTTCCATGTTGTTGTTACAAAGGGTCCTAAATCAGACTCAGGTATGAATTTTCAACCATTAAGGATTTTTCTTCATTGTTGTAAGAGGAGCTTAAAACCCTGCTTTGGTGACCCTGCTTCAGTTTGTTGGTCAATTTATTGGCATATATGTTTGAATGAGTGTTTTCATGTGTACCCAAGGCTGTATGTAAAAATATTTATTTTTAATTTTAATAAATGTTGATAATACTCTATCATGAGTGTAAATTTCAGTCAGTAAAGATGATTTTTAAATTTTGACCTCATGTCCCACTCCTTGTACCCTAATTTAGAGAAAAACCCATATAGCTTTTGGGTCTACAGTCAGATCTCTAGTTGTGAGCTCTGAAGACAAGGCCCTATAGCCCATATAGGCCTGGTTGTCACTTGATTTACTGTGCCAGTCATCAAATATTCAGACAAAAGCCCTATAAAACCCTGTATTTGCCCTACAAAACATGCCTATAAACCCCTATTTTGTGATGAAAAATCCCTATATTTCCCCCTATAATATGCTTGCAGAGCAGAAGAAAGCCTGTTACTTGTCAGTTTTCCTTAAAGAGGGATTTGCATCACCCCAAGTATGACTTTTACTTGGTGGTAAGCCCTGCCCATAATTGTCTTTACTGCTTCTCCTTGTGCAGACACAAACATAGTTCACTGCTCAAGGCCACATCCTGTTGAGCATAAAAGACCCCATGTGTAATCAAAACATTCTCTGTGCATGCTGTGTAATATGAGCTGCTCTGCATCTTTTGAATTTTGTAACTCTGATGTCAATCAAAGAGTAGTCAGCAACTGAGACTTTTGCTTATCCCCAACTAAAAGTCATACTTGGGGTGATGCAAATCCGTCTTTAAGAATGCATGTTTTTCCTCAATTTCTCCTGGAAATTGTAGAAAAAATGCATATTTTATGCCTTAGATTTCACATTTATAGCATAACTTATTGTAAGAACTGGGTTTCTTAGTGTTTATAAAATGCACTGTAACTTTACAACAGATTCATGATATTTACGCAACTTTTCAACGAATGTGCATTTGGCATTTTTTGACCATTCTGAACACCAGGTTTGGCCAGTTTAATACGTCACAGAAAGTTTGGCAACTGTAGGCTACCTGCCCCAAATTTACAAGAAGACCTTGACTTCTTGTCTATTTTTGTGCAAAAATGACAATGGTGGCAGTGGTACATTAGTTGAATCTTTGGTTCAAGATGTCTAGCTTGTACTTGTCTCTACAGAAGGGGTTTGTCAAATAATACTGATTAAACACCAGTGTTATTTCCAGAGGCAAGTCAGTGGTTCTTTCCTGTAATGAATAAGTGTGACATTTATTTTGCGAACTTATGGCTGACAGTATGTACAAAATAAGGTTACAATTCAATTCAAATTTATTTCTCATATGTTTTACAAAAGATACAAAAGTTAAAACAAAAATGTGTGGATGCAAAAACATATGATGGGCACTACAAAACAGAGGAAAACTTGTCAATACTAGTGACCAACTTAAGTAGTAAATACATTAACACAACAAGAAAAACAACAGACCTAAATAGCGCAAACATAGAAAAACTAAAGATAGCAGATGGAAAGGGGAGCAGAAGAGGAAAATTAAGCAAGGAAGAGGGGAAAGAGAGACAGGAAGAAAAAATGAAGGGAAGAAGGGGAGCATGATATTTGAGAAAAAGGACGTTTAATAATATGTGTTTGAAAAATACATCTTGAGCTTCATTTGAAAAGATCTAAGTGACTTTGCAGTTGTGACTGAAGAAGGCAGGGACTGCCACAGAGAAAAACAGTAACATGCTGCAAAATTGGCCATTAGAGTTAGGCAGCTTCCAAATACCTGCTGTGTGTGGCACACTGTGGGTTTTCCACTTGGTTTGGCTATTAAAGTGATGAGTCACATCCTTTTGCACTTGCTCAGTTCAACTCTCTGTTCATCAGTTGATCCATTGTTTAAATGCACTGTACAACACAGATAGCTGCACAAGCAAAGGCTATCTCATATAAGTAGTTCTGGCAATAGGATGGTTGCTTCAAGGTAGGGTTGTTGCGATATGAAATTTTTGTTATCGATATCGCGAAATCTTTTCCCACAACTGCCAAACAATACTGCGATATCATGACATTTCCTTTTGTGTACTGCAATGGTACTATAGGCCTTTACAAAAGCCTACACATTCCTTCCGAGAGAGCTAACTCTGTACAGACATTAGCATGGAGTGCAACGCTTGCTGTACGTTTACCAGTACTGTACGTGCAACTATTGATCATCTTATTCCCGGTGCGATCTTGCATGAATGTGAATTTGCGGCTTTCAGAATTTGTTTGCCGCTCATTTTTTTCTTAGATTTTCTTGGTGCTAGGTCGATGAAGTTTCGCGATATCATTTGGGCTCTTTTATGAACGATATCGTGAGCAAAATAGCATATTGATATTTTTGGCCGATATCATCATATGTCAACAACCCTACTTCAAGGTAGACATGATAAAGTGTGAACAAGTAATTTCTTCCAGCCCACCAAGCTTAGTCTGTTTGCTGGAGAGGTAAAGTTTCAGTGTGATGAGGGCTGGAAGAGCTGAATTTAGCAGCTTATACGCAATGGTCAAATACTGTGTCATGATTTTTAAGAAGCAATTTACCATGATGGGAGTTATGAGGAGTTACATTGAAAAAGTTATTTCAAGTTATTTCAGGTAGTAATACAATCATTTGAAACATAATGGTAGCACACAGCATAAGAAATAGCTTGGGAAGTTGGGATAACATATTCTTACAACAATTATAAACAAATGAGCACATGCAGTAAGTGTGGATTTCGGACAACATGAGTAGGTCAAATGGGGTGTACCCGCTATTCATAAGGTTTTTGATTCCTTGCTGAAGTCAGGCAAGGAATCTATGTAAAGGTGATGCCGTGTGGGTGTGTGTGTATGTGATACTTAGCTTGTAGACACGATATCTCAAGGTAGCAAGACCGACACTTTTTATATTTGGTATATAGATTTGTCATGTTGAGAGAAAGGACCCTATTGTTTAACTTTTTGGTGGAGGTCAAAGGTCATTTGAGGTCACCAGAGGTCAAAAACCGAAAACCCTGCACACACGATAGCTCAAGATAGCAATGACCGACACTTTTTATATTTCATCTATAGATTTGTCATGTTAAGGGAAAGAACCCTGTTAAGGGAAAGAAGGCCAGAGGTCATTTGGGGTCACCAGAGGTTAAACTGCAAAAATCTTGTAAATGGCTTGTAAACACGATATCTCGAGATAGCAAAGAAGGACACTTTTTATATTTGGTATAGATTTGTTATTTTTAGAGGAAGAACCTTGTTGTTTTTGGTGGAGGTCAAAGGTCATTTGATGTCACCAGAGGTAAAAAATTAAAAACCTTGTAAACACGATATCTGAAGACAGCAATAAAAGTTACTTTCCGTATTTGGTGTATACATTTGTCATGTTAAGAGAAAGAAGCCTAGTGTTTTTGGTAGAGGTGAAAGGTTATTTGAGGTCATCAGAGGTCAAAAACCGAAAACCTTGTAGACACAATATCTCAAAGTAGCAATGGCCAACACTTTTCATATTTTGTCTATAGATTTGTCATGTTAAAAGAAAGAACCCTGTTGTTTTTGGTGGAGGTCAAAGGTCATTTGAGGTCACCAGGGGTTAAACTGCAAAAACCTTGTAAATGGCTTGTAAACATGATATCTCAAGATAGCAATGCCAGACACTTTTAATATTTGGTTATAGATTTGTCATTTTAAGAGGGAGAACCCTATTGTTTTTTGTGGAGGTCAAAGGTCATTTGAGGTCACCAGAGGTCAAACACTGAAAACCTCGTTAACACGATATCTCAAGGTAGAAAGCTTGGATAGATTTCATACTTGATATGTACCTGCCTTATGGTGAGACAAAGAACCATATTGTCTTTGGTTGAGGTCAACGTCACCTGGAGTCACCAGGGGTCAAACTCTGAGAACGTTCTTAACACGATTTTTAAAATAGAAATCTTGGATAGATTTCATACGTGGTACGTGGATACCTTGACCTCCATCTTTTGGTGGAGGTAACGGTCATGTGGGGTCATCAGAGGTCAAAAAGCAAAATTTACCAAGAATTCTCAAGATCATCATGTGGTGTCATCAGAGGTCAAAAAACAAAATTTCCCAAGAATTCCCAAGATCCTCATCTTGGGGTCACCAGAGTTCAAAAAGTAAAATTTCCCAAGAATTCCCAAGATCGTCATCTGGGGTCACCAGAGTTCAAAAAGCAAAATTACCCAAGAATTCCCAAGATCGTTGTCTTGGGGTTAACAGAGGTCAAAAAGCAAAATTTCCCAAGAATTTTCAAGATCCAAGATCCATTGGAGGTCGAATCCCTTTCAAGACACTTCCTCCTTTATATTTGGTGGGGTTCAAAGGTCATGTGAGGTCAGCAGAGGTCAAATTGTTAAAACATTGTAAAATGATTTAGTCAAGAAAGATAAATTTGAGGGATAAACATCAGTGCAACAAAGCATTCCCATTCAGCAAGAAATCACTAAGCCTTTTGGCTTTCTGGTTAGTCATAGTGGTCATTTTTCATAAGGGTCGTTATTCATAACGAGCTTTTGTACAAAAATAAAGTTCATTGTTCATAAGGGTCATTATTTACAAAAATAAAGGATAATAAAAGGTTCACTATTCATAAGGTTTGATATTCATAATTGAAAAAAAAGGTTCACTATTCATAATCCAAAAAAAGGTTCAGTATTCATAAAAGGAAGAAGGTTAGATATTCATAATGAGAAGGGTTTGCTATTCATAATAGAGCAAAAGGTTCGTTATTCCAGGGAGTTGCAACTCCCTGGTTATTCATAAAAGGAAACTGAGAATTCTCTATTCCCAATGGTAATAGAAAATCCATTTTAGCCTGTAAAATGGAAGAAAAATTTGGTTATTCTGGAATCCCCACCTCAAAAGCCCTTCATCCTCCCCTGGCCCTTGTGTGTTACAAATAATGAACCATATATTTTATTATGAAGTACAAACCCTGTTTATTATGAGTAAGGAATCCTTTTTCCTGTTAGGAATAGCGAACCCTCTCCCTCATTATGAATATGGAACCTTAATAGCCATTATGAATAACGAATCCCTTTTCTATCATGAATAACTAACCCTTTTTTCTATTATGAATAACGAACTTTATGAATAGCCAACCCTTTGTTTTATTATGAATAACGAACAAACGACCCTTTAACTACAGAACCTTATGAACAATGACCATTATGATTAAAAACCCTTATGAATATCGAGTTGTCCCTGGTTAAACTCCCTGTATAGTAGATTGGTAGGATAACATCTGGGCTTACCTGTCAGAACCTTAATTAGTCTATTGTGGAGAGTAGGAAGCGGTTTTAAGTAAAGGTCCTAAAACAGAACCTTGAGATACACCAATATTAACAGTTTAACAATGCATGTCTTTAAATCCAAATTGAAAATCATATAAAGAATTATTATCATCAAGAAATTTTCTGTCTTTTTTCAATTACACATACCCTCCAGAAGCTTGTTTAGGCAAGAGAGTAAAGTGTAATTCTCAAGTAGCGTACAGTCACCTTTCTTTAACAGTGGGATAACTTTGGCTATTTTCATGACATCGGGATAAACACTGCTGAGGAACACATTGTGAAAGATATTACAAAGGGTAGGTGCCAAAATGCAGCTTGCAGACCTAAGAAGTTTATTAGGAATACCATCAATTCCAGGGGTTGTACAAGGCTTAAGGGAGTTTATGTGATTACAAACGTCAGAAACTGATATGGGTGAAAGGAAAACAGAATGGGGAACAGGGTTGTCCAAGTACTTTGAGTGATTTACAGAAAAAATGATGTGTCGGCTAAGCTCACCACCTGTAGTAGGAAAGTAATTGTTAAATGCATGTACCAATACCATCGTCATCTGTGTAGGTACACCATTGTGAGAGATAGAAGTAATACGATGTGACTGAGTCTTCAGCTTCCCCTTGACAGGTTTGTTGATCACTGTCCAAGCCTGTTTTGAGGAAGTTCTTCTAGAAGTTAAAATATTCCTATAGTAAGAAGATTGAGCAGACCTATTAATACCATTCAGAATCCGACGATGAGTACTAAGCTTAAGTTTTATTGAGCCAGTAGGACTTTCAATGTATTTACAAAAAAGAGTGTTTTTACTAGAGATGATTTCCTTATTCCTTGCATAATTAATCCAAGGCCTGTCATTAACTTCTTTCTAGACATTCTAACCAGAGGAAAGTGTTCATCATGAAGACATTGTTAAATAGAAGTAAGGTTATTGTATGATGTTTCAACATCATTAGCTATAAACAGGTGACAAATCATAAGATTCCAGCGAATGGAGGAAATTATTGAAATTCTTCTGATCATAAAACCGATTGAATGGTCTGCTATTAGATCGATTAATAGACCCCTTGATACCAAAGGCTTGGAAGATTGTCACTCAAGTCAGTGAAAACATTACTAGGGAACATAAATGTTGCCAAGGAGCTTGTTGGGTAGCCTGATGAAAATATTGTCAATTAGAGTAGCACTGTAATTGTTTATCCTGGTAGGTAGTTATTGTAGGTATAAAGTTTTTACATAACAGTATAATTGATCACACGTGATTCAATTTTCAAAACATTATGTTAAAGTCACGGTAATCACCCCAATAATACACGTGGGGAATAAAAGAGAAAGAGGAATTCAAGGTGTGATCAAGTGATTCTAAGAAGTGTTCAATAAATTACCCCTAAGTAGGATGGCAATAACACTCAGAGACACAAAAAGTTTGATTACTATTACTTAACCCTACCCAAATGTCTTCGATCTGACACTGTGAACAAGAGCAGTTTAAGTTGCTGGAAACAACTTGTTTCCTTACAAAACGCTTATTGTAAATAGATCTATAAAAATGCCATAGCTCAACCACATTTAGATGGGGAAGCAACATACTCAAGGTCTATATTACTTTGTCCTACTTCAGATAAAAGGATGATGTTAAAATCATGTTTAATGTTATCCAGATAAATAACAAGCTGTAGATAGTTCTTAGGGAGACTTCTAATATTTAGGTGGAAAATCAATATGTGAACATTTTTATCTTTCATAGTTTCATTGAACTCACATTCATTGTAATAATTACAAGAAAAATTATTTGACATGTAATATTCATTAATTGCATTCTTAAGGTAATTTTCAAATGATCTATCAAGATGTTCATGTTCATTACGATCACATAGTAGATGGTCAAGTTGAGTATTTGTGAGGTCATTAAAAGGAAACAAAATATATTGATTGGCAAGAGGCTCCTTAGAGTAAGGAAAGAGACAAATTGGTAGAAAAGATAAAGACAAAAGGAACAATAAGACAGAGAAGAAGACACAAAAAGTAACTGAAAAACCTTAAGTACTGCGTAAACCCTTGGATGAATTTGTTTACTTACAAATCAGTTCAAGAAGCAGATAGAAACAGTGTAGAATGAAAGACTTGTCAATGCACCATCATTCCATTTTCATGATAACCACTCAAGATCGTTTAAGTTGGATATTTTCTGCCTACATTCAACGCCGTTAACATCAACCAGGACCAGAATTTTTCTGTCATGGGACCACACAGATTTAACTTTGGTGTGTTTCTTTGCTTCTTGGAGAAGACTCTGATTATTTTTGGTAAGATCTTCCTTAACCACGATGCCAGAACCTTATAAATAGTGTCGGTTCTTGATAACATGTTGACGAACTGAACAGCTGACAAATTTTACAATAATGTGCCTTGGACTTGAGAAGCCTGGCTTGACATTACGGTGTGATCTGTTGATATGGGAAGCATCAATCTGAACATCAAGCCTTCTCTTCTGGAATTCCAAAGATTCTCAGACAGTTTCTCCGTGAGTACTGCTCTAGGTCGTTGTTCTCCTTTTGGATGCAATTACAGGCATCCTGTAGGAAGTCGATTTTTGTTTGGAGATCTTCATTTTTGTTGACTGCGAGTCAATTACTGTTCATCTTCCCTTATTTTTCTTGCATTTTCTTCAGCTTTGTTGAGAAAGCTGTCCAGTTTTCGATCAGTACTCTTTCAATGCAGCTTTCTATTATAGACTGAAGCTCAGCGTTACTACCGGTCATAGCAGCGTTTTCCTTTGTTGAACTCCGAGTTGTCATCCCAGCACTCATTGTCGCTGTCAGCTGAAGTATGAACATCAGCCAAAGTTAAGAAGAATCACCGGTTCTAGGAAGAGAGGCACTAAGAAAAGTCTGAGAGTGGTAGGCTATGAGGTATAGGCCAAGCCAATGGCAAGGGAGATGGCTGGGTCAAAATATGAGTGGAAATAACACAAAATATGTGAGCAGTTACCAAAATTCCACTACCAGTAGGCTTTGGTTAGGTTTCAGATGGTATCAATCACATGTCTCCCAAAGGAATTAAATTGTAAGAAAATCACAATATTTGAGTCATTACTGTGACAGGATGCAGGATGTAAGATGTTGATATAGACGAATCCGGAGAGCAAGTGATGGTCTGATTTCAGTCGGCCATACCTGGGGTCTATCACCTTTAATCTTTCAATTTCCTTGCTTACCTGTATGATGGATGGTTGGACATTAAACTGTATCTTGATTCGTTCAATTTCACTGAATATGTGGGTTTGAAATTCATGTAGAAAATAAATGAAGACGATTTAAGGCTGGTGGACCCCATTAATGGCTGCCTACAGTCACTAAACACAAGCGCTGATCGGATTCGTCTATACGGATGTGACAAGAGTACTTCCAAGTATTAAAAGTATACTTTATAGTATACTTTACAAGAATTTTTTTGCATTACTGTATGTCTTTACAAGTTCCATATGAACCTAAAATCATTTTTGTTGCAAAATATTCAAATTTTGTGAAAAAAAATTCAGTTTAGATGTCCCATCATTGTTTTGTTAGTACATTTAAAGAATGGTCTTAGGTTGAATCAAGTTTTAATATGTTAGAGGGGTACTTATCCTAAGCATTCTGGTAAAATTTGCATTTAAATACAATTTGTGGTTTTTAAGATATTAGCAGTTAAAGTTGTCACTCTTTCAATACAAAGTGAACTTGAAGCAAGTACATATGATGTCATAACCTCACATTAATGAGCACTCTTTTGTTTTTTTCTTTAAAATTTACAACTAATTTTCTCCTCCATAATCCCATATAATCAGAATGTGAATGAATCAGAGGCATGGGAACTTTGCAAACTCGAAATTTTTCACGGGGCACTCCTATCCATATTATCTTCAAGGTCAACACAACAGACTGAAAAAGCAAGGGAAACAAAGCATTGTCATCAATGTGAGGAAGTGATATAACCTCTTCTTGCCTCAAGCTTTCTTTGGGTCACAAATGTAGCTACTTCATTTGCTGATATGTCCAGTACTACATGTCCAATATGAATGGAAGTTTCACCAAATTGCACAGATTTAGTTCCTCTTTCACATATGAAAATTAATTTTTCGTTTAAAACCTTCGTGTAAATATGGTGTGCCTTCTTTGGTGAAAGAGTGATTCTGCAAAGAGTCGGAAATAGTGGCAATTTAGAATCTAACTTTTGTTGACATCTTTATGATTTTCAGATTTATTGTGGCTATTGAAAAAGGTCAGAATGAAAATCAAAGAAAGAGGACAAACAGGGATGGGCTTCTACCTCACTTGCCATGCTCCCCTCCCAATTAACGGAGTATTTGTGAAGATGTGGCTGGAATTACTATTACTTTGATGTTTGGTTTCGATAAAAGAGAAACCTATACATTCATGATGGCATGTGTTTGTATGTGTATGTTTGTGACACTTTGCTCATTAACATATCTCAGGAAGGGGAAACTGACAGTTCTGAAATGTGGTACATTGATGCCACATATTGAGAGAAAGAACCCAGTTGTTTTTGGTGGGGGTCAAAGGTCATCTGGGGTCACCAGAGGTCAAACACTGAAAAACCATTAACACTCTATCTCGAGGTAGGAAGCTTGGATAAATTTCATACTTATAGATGCATTATGGTGAGAGGAGGAACCCTATTGTTTTTGTTGGAGATCATAGGTCATCTGGGGTCACTGGGGGATCAGACTCTGAAAACCTTGTTAACTCGATATCTCAAGGTAGGAATCTTGGATAAATTTCATACTTAGTATGTAGATGCGTTATGGTAAGACAAAGGACGCTATTGTTTTTGGTGGGGTCAAAGGTCACTGGGGGTCAAAACCTGAAAATGTTCACATGATATCTCAAAATACGAAGCTTGCATGGATAAATTCCATGCTTAGTGCGTAGATGTATTATGGTGAGACAAAGAACCCTTGTTTTTGGTGGAGGTCAAAGGTCATCTGGGGTTACCAGAGGTCAATTTCTGAAAACCTTGTTAAGATGATATCTCAAGTTATGAAGCTTGGATGGATTTCATACATAGTATGTGAATGCGTTATGGTTAGAGGGAAAAGTATATTGCTTTTGGTGGGGGTCAAAGGTCATTTGGGGTCACCAGGGTTCAAACCCTAAAAAATTTGTTAGCACAATATCTGAAGGTAGGAAGCTTGAATAAATTGTATACTTAATGTAGATGCCTTCTGGTGAGAGGAAGAACCCTATTGTTTATGTTGGAAGTAAAAGGTCATCTGGGTCACCAGAGGTCAAAAACCAAAATTTTACAAGAATTCCCAAGATCTTTATCCAAGGTTACCAACTTGGTTAAAAAGCAAAATTTCCCAAGAATTCCCAAGATCTTTATCTGAGACCACAAGAGGTCAAAAAGTAAAATCTCCCGAGATCTTTATCTAGGTCACCAGAGGTCAATAAAGTGAGGTTTCCCAAGAATTTCCAAGATTGTCATTTGGGGTCACCACAGGTCAAAAACGAAATTTTCCTAGAATTCCCAAGGTCCTCATCTGGGGTCACCAGAGGTCAAATTCAAACTTTCCCAAGAATTCCCAAGATCAGATATTAACACAAAACTATTTCTCCAACTCATTAAGATAGCATTTGTACAGTGACCAAAAGAAATGGGATAACATGGCATTATTTGGAATAAAACATGAACCATCGAAACCTCATTGCATTTTTGAATTTTATGTCAAAAGTGATAATTCCACTGACCAGGGTCAACCTTCACATACTAATGTATCATGGGGATTGGATGTATGTGTGTATGGGTGAATAATAGTAGTAATGACCGATGCTTATATAGTGCTAAATCAAATCATCAAAGCACTTTACAAGTTAACCCAGTAGAAATAGCTTGCAAAAAGGTAAGTCTTAAGTAACTTTTGGAAAACCTGCAAAGATGCAGATTCCTGAATATGAGCTGGAATGTCATTCCAGAGTGAATGTGAATGTGTGTGGGTTTTTGTGTCACGTTTTCCTTGTGACCATACCTCAACAATGGTAACATGTAGGGTATCATATTTAGATTGTGAAAGCCTCATGGTGCAGGTCAAGGTCATATGGGGTCACCAAGATCTAGTTGGATATTCCAAGAAGGGAAACCGGTAAATGTCCTACTTAGCTTGTTGGGAGCTCATGTTTTTTGGTAGTAGGTGACATGCTCTAACTTAAGAGGAAAGGTCATTTCAGCTCCACATCTGCACAGTGTGTAAAAGTGTAATATTTTTTGAACCAGGATGTCTCGATAAGGTGACCTTTAGAAGTTTAATGTTTGGCATGTAGGTACTCCCATGTTTAACACTAGCAGCCTTTTGATTTTAGTGGTGGTGGAATGCCCCTTTGGGTCAGAAGAGGTCAAATTATTAAAAACTCAAAAAAGTAGAAATTTCAATAAGTGTAACAGATAAATGTCATACTTGGCATGTGGGTGTCTCGGGTAAATAGGTGCAGCCTGGTGGTGAAAAGGAAGGTCATATGAGGTCAACAAGGGTAGAAGTGTAAAATTGTACCGTGACCAGCATATCTGGAAGAGAGTTGATTTTGAAGAATACACTTGGCATGTAGGTGGGATGTATGAAATAAATTACAGGTTGTGAGGAGTACCTGAGGTCATTCTGCATCATGTAGTGGCAAACTAGGAAAAATGTTTTGAAAATGGTTTCTCAGAAATGGAAAGTTTTGTTTTGATGGCTTTGTACTTAACATGTGGGAATGACACATTCACATACCATTTCTGTCAAGGTCATTATTCATAAATGGTCATTAGAGGACAAAAACTGTTTTGGGGTGGTCATGGTTGGGGGAATTTTTGCCCACCAAATATTTTTCATCCCCACATACCCCCACCCCCTCTCTAATCATATAAATTGGATACTTAACCAAAATATATAGAGCTCTGCTATTTGTATATGAAACATACTCTAATAGAACCATAGTTGGACTTTTTTTCCCCACAGCTGAGCATTTTGAAAGATGTTGCTGTTCCAACTCTGAACACCCTGTTTCATATTCCCTCTGCATCATCAAATTATCTGGCCATTAGTTCAAATTAAGCTGTTATAAAAAAAGTGTTTAGATTGTTGTGATTTGGGTGCATGGTGTGTTGGGTATGCACCAAATGCTTTCTGAAGGTAATGAAGTGCTTCATTCTGATATACCAAATTGTGAAAGAACTTTTGGGGAGGGCTGTCGTCCCTGGTCCTCGGTTACAGTGTTGCCCTTGTCCCTATCAGGAGTCCCAATGCAGGTGGGTCTCCAGGCCAACAAGCACCCCCTCACTTATGACATTCTGTCATTTTGTTGTGTCATCACCCCCATAATTTCTTCTACCTCCCCCTCCCCATTAACCACTCTTTCCATTTTCATATCTCTTTCTCTGCCATTGACTTGAATCAACCAAGAATCATCATTCCTCCCTGGGAATGCTTTTTCCTCAAATTTGGGAGTACCACTGGATAAAAAAAACCTTTGTTTTTAGAGCAGTGTACCTCAAGAAACTTCAAATCCTTAGAAAAAATGTTATGATACATTTTCAAACCCTCGGAATCACAATGCATATTTACATTCTTGATTTTAAGAAAAATGACTACCAGCCTGAGGGGGATCAATCAAGAGAAAGCTTGCAAATGGTTGCTGCTGATAATGGTGGTACCGCTAGCAAAGAGGTCTCCTCGTAAGTTTACTCATTTTGATTGATTATCAAATATTGTAGGATCACAGCTTGTGTAGTATAAAGTTAGTCATAAATGAAACGTGAGCAGTCAGTTAAGTTGGCTTCAGATGGTAAAAAGAATATGTACTGGACGGATGTCAAATTGGTTGTCAACATGACTTTTCCAAGCCCATTGTGTTAGACTACACAGTGTCACATGGACTATCTGTAAAAATGGTTCCAACCAAAATGTGATATTGTGTACCAGATCTGTCATCAGGAATAACACTGGAAAAACCTGAAACTTACTGGATTTTAGTTCACCAGGTGGACATACATCCAGCAGTTATCAGGAGGTTGCAAGTAGTATCAGAAGTATTGATCTCTTGGAATGAACAGACACTCATTAATTAAAAAAAATAGCATCTACATTTAATGATATCTCCAGAAAAGGAGGGATTGTGGAATTCCAGTGGGCACAATAGTTTAAAGATAATATATACTTGGTTGTATGCTTTTTAGGTGTGTTGTAGTGTTCTAGTATAAAAGCGAAGTAGCTAACTTTTGGGAAATGACCTCTGTGTGATTTACCCCCCCCCCCCACCCCTAAAAGTTGATGACCTGCTGCCTCATAACTGATTTTTTTTTTTTTTCATGTCTATGAGTAGTTTTAATGTTTCACAAAAAATGTATGACTTTTTCTGTTTCTTATTACTACTTTTCATGTGTTTGTGTGATTACAGTGAAATTGCTATTGCCAGACAGAGAGAACATTACACAGACACCACAGATGTTGATATTCGAGACAGTGGCAGACGTCTTACCTGGTGGCAGAGAATAAAGTTTTTCTATAATGCTCCAATTATCAAGTTTAGATTCAATGTGGTATGTCTGTCTGTGATATAATATTCAATTTGTTAATCAACTTTCTCCTTGCTCCTTTTCGAGATGTTTGTTTGTAAAGTTTCAGCACCAGCCAAAGTTTGTCATAAATGTTCACTGCTCATGTCAGTATAAAAGGGCACCCAGATTTGCAGGTATTGGCTCACAAAAAGCAAAGCAGCTCAGCAGCATATTGACATTAAGGACCCCATCAACAGTATTAAAAAATGATGGTACGCATATTGCACAGAAGCTCATGGCTATATGTAAATGGCTGTTTTAAATGTTTTTTTATTGGCTTAAATATTTGTTTTGGAGCATTTTGAACTATTTCTAGGATTTGAAACATTGCACATCAGTAAAATCTGACATTGGGGGAAGGGATCTGTGACATTAGCAAGTTAAAAATTTACTTTCCTTAAGACCATTTGTAATACTTATAAAGGTGGTGGGAGCTCTTTAAAATGGTTTTCTTGTCTTCTTCTAGTTAGTGGCACTATAAAGCTCCCAGCTGATGTAAACAATGGAAGGATGTACTTCTTATCATCTTGCAACTTATCTTTGTTTGTTTCTTTTAGCTGGCATACTTTGCATTTCTGTTCCTGTTTAGTTACATCATACTAACAGACTTCAAGGAGAAAAAAGTCTCATGGAAGGAGTGGTTTCTCATTGTCTGGGTGGCTTCACTCTACACAGAGGAATTCCGACAGGTATGTTGTGATCTTATTTATACTTAGTTTTCATATTATTTTTTATCATGTTGATTAAGCTTTGCTACCCTTTTCCCAGGTTGGCAAGATGTAGCTAAATTATCTTTATTTATGGCATGGATGTTTTATTTGTGGGATGGCAAGTATAATCACTCTGAGAAGGTATAAGAAAGCCATGTGAAAGAGAAGCAGAATAACCTTAAAATTGCTGCTGTGTGTTTGAAATTTAAGCACAGACATAGGTAGTTTTGCTTAATGCTTCAAAATAAAATGCTTAATTTAAAATATTAAAAAGAGCCATCTTCAATTACCATAAATATTTTCCCTATTGTGATTATACTGATAGTGATAATTTTAGTGACAGTAGTAATAGCAACTATAATAACAGTAATGATAATTATAATAACATTTATAATAGTAATTATAACCATTATGATGATGACAACAATAATAATAGCAATAATAGTAACAGTAATGATAATTATAATGATAACAATTGTAATAACAATAGGGCCTAATGATAATCATAATAATGATGATAGTGGGTTTGGTTGTGGTCATGCATGGTCATGATGATGGTCACCATCAGATGGTCACCATCACTGCCACTGTCATAATCATATCAGTAATAATAATAATCATCATAATAAATGAGATCCTTTTCCAAAATGTTCAGAGTTACTATAGGCATAGGAGACGGGGGGGGGGGGGCTCCAGCCCCCTTAAATATTTCTGTGAAAAAATTCGGGCAGTATATAAAAAAAATTCTGGAACTGGAAGAAAAAATTGCGATAATAAAGTTTTGTTAAATCAGTAATTTAAACTAACGTTCTAAGCATGCCTGACCGCCTGCCCGAAAAAAAAAAAAAAATAAAAACAGTGATTGCTGCCCCCCCAAAAAACAGTTATATAGTAGAGATTTTACACAGGCGGTGCTCCATGCTTATCTCTGATCTGCCGTAGACGTTTTCCTGTTTCAGTGTTTTACGTTAGCACCACAGAACACCATTTTCTTGGATACTTCGCAAAGTATCAAAATTTTTACGCGCTCCCTGTGCTTTTAGTGTCATTGATTATTTATTTTCAATAGTGTCTTAAACGTATTCACACTTTTCATCGCCCCCCCCCTTGATTAGGTTGATTTCTCGTGTGCATAGGCTGATGGGTGTGGTTATGGAGCAGCACAACATTCAAGAATGCAAAGCAGGGGAATTCTTTTCCCCTTCCTCTTCTTTTGTCAAAGTTATGTTAATGAAATTTGAATGTTTCATTGGATGACAAGGCATCAAGTTCACCTTGTAATTGGCAAACGCATTTTTTGGGAACTGAAGATGTCTCGGTGCGGAGTCTGCACGAAAGTTTTCTGGCCAAGACACTGATCAGAAAATTAAAGATATATCTCCATCCTCTGTCAGCAGGGGTACGGTGAGGTGTCGTTTTAAATGTGTAATGGATGTATTTTGATAGTTTTCTATCAAAGATCTTTCCCAAATTACCAAACTTTTCGTGCGCTTTGCGCACTTTTATCTTCATTTCTGTTGTTACATTCTTTAACACCGTCTCAATCACATGCAACATGCACATTTTTCAACGGTAATGGGTTCTACAACAGTTTAACACAAAATTTTGGTCAGCTTCGCTCGCAAGTGCCACAGGTTTATACTCCATACCTCAGTGGCATGGAGGAACAGTGCGCATAACAGGAAGTAGGTCAAAGGTCATTTGGGGTCGTGAGAGGTCAAAGAGTGAAATCAGCAAAAGCCTTCAACTCCTTGTGGTTATGTTGGAATCTTTTAAAATTTGACAGGAGTGTTTAGTAAATGATGGGTCATCAAAGTTGCACTTTTGAAGTAGATCAAAGGTCATTTGAGGTCAAAGAGAGGTCAAGCAAAAGGAGGTCAAACAGTGTAATCATGCAAAAGCCTTCAACTCCTATAGGTTATGTCTGAATTTTATCAAATTTAACAAGAGTGTTTAGAACCTAATGGGTCATCAATGTTGTACTTTTGAAGTAGGTCAAAGGTCATTTGGGGTCAAAGAGAGGTCAAACAGTGAAATCACTCAAAATCCTTCAACTCCTAGGGGTTATATCCAAATCTTATCAAAGTTGGCCAGAGTGTTCAGTAGATGACAACTCATCAGAGTTGTGCTTTTGAAGTAGGTCAAAGATCATTTGGGGTCAAAGAAAGGTCAAACAGTAAAATGTTGTAAATGTCTTCAATTCCTAGGGGTTATATCCAAATCTTATCAAAGTTGGCCAGAGTGTTTAGTAGATGACAAGTCATCAAAGTTGTACTTTTGAAGTAGGTCAAAGGTCATTTGGGGTCAAGGAGAGGTCAAATACTGGAATTGTGCAAATGCCTTCAGCTCCTAGGGGTTGTGTGTGAATCTTATCAAAGTTGGCAAGAGTATCCAGTAGATGAATTGATGGGTCATCAGAGTTGTACTTTTGAAGAAGTTCAAAGGTTGTTTGGGGTCAAAGAGAGAGAGCAAACAGTATAATCAAGCAAAAGCCTTGAAATAGTCATGGTTGTGTCAAAATCTATCAAAGTTGGCCAGGGTGTTCAGTGGATGATGCAAAGGTCCACTTTGTGTTGATGTTAAATGGCATTTGGGGTCTCAAAAAGTCAGATGGTGAAATCCATGCCAGTGCTTTTCCATAAGTGTTTATGTTTTGTATGATGTATATTGCCATAGGACTCATTTTTTGACGGACCTGACAAATTGGGGTATATGTAGCACTTCATTTTTGTCAGCAGCATTACCTATAGTATTGTGCCTACAAACACTTAAAAAAGTCGCAAGCCGGGCAACTAGCTGCTATGCCACTGCTGTGACCATTTACATCTATAGCACTGAAGTTGTTAGATCATGACAGTCCATGACTCCTTGATTTGGATCCCAATGAAACTACGTAAAAGTAACTGTGTGTGTGGGAAATTGTAGTTGAGCTACAGCATCATTGATGCTCTTGTCACTACCTTGTGATAACAACTCCCGGAGAAGCACAGCAGCTAAAGTTAAAAGCTTGTACGAATCATCAGGTAGAAGAATTGCCTTGTGATTTGTAGATAGGTTTCTTTGAGGAATTGAAACTGTTTCACAGATGCAAATGCAGATGCAGATGCAAGTTTTGTCATAGAAATATCTATGACATGCAAAAATTCAGCGCGCATTTGTCATCGTTTGCACTCGATTTCTTGACCATTATTAAAGTATAGTACAGTTCAAACGTTTTTTTTTTTCAAGGATAGCACCAAATCCATGTAGGCCACCTAAACTTAACAAAAATTTCTCGAAGGGGAGGGGAGTTTGAGCAAACACGTTATCTGCCTCCTCATCCTTTCTCCCTCCCCCCCCGCAATACAGAAAGTTGTGCACGTGTGCGAAGAGTGTGAAAAATTTTGGTCACATTTTTCGGGCAAGTCGTCACAGCCCCCCTAAATCAAATTAGGCTCCCACGCCTATGAGAGTTACTGCTTACACAAGACAGAGCCCACAGTTGTGAAATGCTACATTGGGCCCTGACATATTTCATTCACACTAATATGCTTATATTGGTTCCTTCAGATTGCTCGCGGTGAAATTAACAGCTGGAGACATCGAATTCTTCACTGGATATCTGATTACTGGAATATGGTAGATGTGGCAATGTTACTCTTGTTTGGAGTTGGTCTCGGGCTTCGCTTCAGTTCTCTGCCTATTGGCACTGCTCGTATTATACTAGCCCTGGACCTTCTGATATTTTATGTGAGGCTACTTCAGAGTTTTACAGTCAGCAGAAACCTTGGACCAAAACTCATCATGATTGCTAGAATGGTACGATTACATTTTCAGGGAAAGGAGAGTGCAGAGGGGAGAATATATAACTATATGTTAGGGATGGGTGGAGGATGAGGGAGTAACTAAAGTGATAAAATCATGGATATATGTAAGGGCTAAATGGGGCAAATCTCATTGTTTGAAAATTACGAAACAGATTCATTTGCAGAGGAAGGAGTAAATGGTTTAGATACTAACTTTTAGGAGAAGGGAAGGGGACTGTTATCTACAATATATGGATATGTCAATAAACTTCATTACTTTTGGTAAGCACTTTGTTTAGCATCAGAATTGCACTTGCAGTTTAATAGTCTGAGTCGATCGCTTTTGTGACCTTTTGGCATACACTGAGTCAGGTTTGTCGCATACTCTGTTTCATTAAGAGCTCCAAATATGTGTGTCATAAATCAACAATTTGATATCATAAGGTAGTTTTATTGGTTACATATATCTCCTGGTTTGCTGATGGCCTCCAAGAATTTTAACTATCCCTTTTTGGTTTCTATGAAAGAGAAACCTATGCGGTCATGATGGCGTATGTGTGTATGTGTGTGTGTGTGTGTGTGCATATGTAAAAGATGTAAATCGGGGACATGAGCGTTTTTTTCCCCAGGCAAGTGTGAATACACCTGCAAGTGGGGATATCCCCAATTTTTGAATGCAAAATTTGCCATGAAATTGGATTTTGCACCTGTCAAAGATGTGTCTCAGTAAGTTTGAGCATTTTTGGCTTTTTCCCCATTTTACATGTTGTGAACCTATCAGTAGTGCACACGTCATGGGAGGGTGCATGAGTGTGTGTGTATGCGTGTAGTGTAAATCGGGGACATGAGCGTTTTTTTCCCTAGTTAAGTGTGGATACACCCCAAGTGGGGGATATCCACATTTTCACTGTTAAAAACGTGCGTCCCCGATTGAGACCAAAAACATGTATGCGTGTGTGTGTGTTTAAGATGCTTAGCTTGTGTGCACAATATCTCAAGAAGAGAAACTCCAACAATTTTCAAACTTGGTACATACATGCCCCATATTAAGAGCAAGAACCCTATCGTTTTTGGTGGGGGTCAAAGGTCATCTGGGGTCACGGGGGTCAAAACCTGAAAACCTTGTGTGCATGATATCTCAAGGTAGGAAGCTTAGATGAATTTCATACATAGTATGTAGATGCGTTGTGGTAAGAAAAAGAACCCTATCGTTTTTGGTGGGGGTCAAAGGTCATCTGGGGTCACCAGGGGTCAAAACCTGAAAACCTTGTGTGCATGATATCTCAAGATAGGAAGCTTGGATGGATTTCATACTTAGTATGTAGATGTGTTAGGGTAAGAGGAAGAACCCTATTGTTTTTGGTGGAGGTCAAAGGTCATTTAGGGTCACTGGGGATCAAACCCTGAAAACCTTGTTAACATGATATCTCAAGATAGGAAGCTTGGATGAATTTCATACTTAGTATGTAGATGTGTTTGGGTAAGGGGAAGAACCCTATTTTTTGATGGAGATCAAAGGTCATCTGGGGTCACTGGGGGTCAAACCCTGAAAACCTTGTTAACATGATATCTCAAGATAGGAAGCTTGGATAGATTTCATACATGGTGTGTAGATGCGTTATGGTAAGGGAAAGAACCCTATTGTTTTTGATGGAGGTCAAAGGTCATCTGGGGTCACCAGGGATCAAATGCTGAAAACCTTGTTAACACGATATCTCAAGATAGGAAGCTTGGATAGATTTCATACTTAGAATGTAGATTCATTATGGTACGAGGAAGAACCCTATTGTTTTTGATGGAGGTCAAAGGTCATCTGGGGTCACTGGGGGTCAAACCCTGAAAACCTTTTTAACATGATACCTCAAGATAGGATGCTTGGATTGATTTCATACGTAGTATGTAGATGCGTTATGCTAAGGGAAGGAACCCTATTGTTTTTGGTGAAGGTCAAGGGTCATTTGGAGTCACCGGGATCAAACCTTGAAAATATTTGTTAAAATGATACTTCAAGCTAGAAAGCTTGGATTGATTTCATATGTAGTATGTAGATGATTTATGGTGAGAAAATGAACCTTATCATTTTTGGTGGAGGTCAAAGGTCATCTGGGGTCACAGATGTCAAACACTGAAAACCATGATAACACGATATCACCAGGTAGGAACCTTGGATAGATTTCATACGTGGTGTGTGGATGCATTTTGGTAAGAAGATGAACCCTATCAGTTTTTGGTGGAGGTCAAATGTCATCTGAGGTCACTGGGGTCAAACACTGAAAACCTTGTTAACACGATATCGCCAGGTAGGAAGCTTGGATAGATTTCATACTCAGTATGTGGATGCATTGTAGCGAAAAGATGAATGCTTTCATTTTTGGTGGAGGTCAAAGGTCATCTGGGGTCACAGGGGTCAAAAAGCAAAATTTTAAGAATTCCCAAGATCATTTCATGGGTTCACCAGAAGTCAAAACGCAAATCTTCCCAAGAATTTCCAAGATCAAATATGAACCTGAAATTAGTTTTCCAACATGTTAAGATAGCACTTGACCAGTGACTGAAAGATATGGGACATCATGGCATTATTTGGAATAGAACATATATCATCGAAACCTCAATGCATTTTTGCTTTCTGGTTGTTTGTTCTCTCCCTTGTAGATGGTGGATTTGCTCTTTTTTGTGTGTATTTTGGCAGTCTTTCTCATCGGCTATGGTGTAGCATCTTATGCCATCATGTTTCCGAATCAGTCAGATCCTCATAAGATTTTCACAGGAGTTTTTTACCAAGCATACTTTCAGATGTATGGAGAATTGTTCCTAGAGGAGATGCAAGGTACACTTCAAGTAATGTGTCTGGTCTGTTCGCACTCCTTTGTTGCCACTGTTACCACTTATTCCTTCCTATTGGTATGCCCCTCCAATGAAACTTTGTGTCCCCATGCAGTGCCAGCCCCCCCCCCACTCCCACATCAAAAGTCTAGTAATGCCACTGGTGTCACTGGGAGTGGGTTCTGAAACTCCTCTTAAAACTTTATCCTGGCTGTATTGAAACAATATCATAGGTAATATATATTGGTGAGAAACATATTCCTAATGGATAGCAAAAGTGGTGTGAGATAAGTCTGTAATGTCTCTGAAATGGTGTTATGATTAAATAGTGTGTTGTCAATTGCTGTTCAAGTATACAATAGCTTGTACAATATGTCAGTCTTTATGTTTATAAGCCCAGAAATTTGAAAGTCAACAAACTTACCTGCAGATTTTGCATCCAACTGAAGGGGTTTACAACAGTATTTTGATGTTTGATACATTTACCTTTAAATCCCATTGATAACACTCTGTCTACTCATCACTATTGCAGTATTTGATACTCTCATTGCTCTTAAGTTTTTTTTTTTTTTCTTTCTGGGGGGTGGGGTCAGGATCGGAGGATTTGGAGTTGATGCCATAGATGATGCATGATGATGAATTCTGCAAGTGTGGCTTCTCCACTCTCGTTCCTGCCAAATTGTATTTTGCAACTTGTCACATGCATAAGGTGAAGAACTCAGTTAGTCTTAAGACCAACCTCTCCTTGTCAATCACCGAAGAATAGATCAACAATCTTGGGCATGGCTGATTAGTAGATTACTTGCATGACTTCCTCAGTGGAGAAGGAAGCGGCGACCACAAGCACTAGCGCGCTCTGACTGCATATAATGTTAAACTGGGCTTTGCGCATTATTAATAGGATTACGCAAGAAACTTGAGCAGCCAACTAGCCCGCCAAGCAAGCAAATCAATTAGCATGCTTGAAAGCAAACAAGTTGTGTCACCCAGGCTTTCATATCAAAGCCTGGGGAAGCATGTAACCATTTCCCTACGGAGTTGTACGCGATATGGAACATCTCATTCAGCTCTGTTCTTAGGACTGTGATACAGTCATATGTCAGTGGTATTTCTTATATGGTGATTCAACTTCTTTGCTACTTTTGAACAGCTGAAGGGTGTATTCCCAATGAAACGGGGAATGGTCCAGACTGCCCAGAGTATTCATGGATGGGTACTTTGCTCCTCTGTGGCTACTTGATGCTGAGTAATGTGCTACTCCTGAATCTTCTCATTGCTATGTTCAGGTAAGGTCATTAATCATTTCAATTCTATCATCTAAAGATCTGTTCCATCATTTTAATCATTGTGTTTTTAACTTGATTGTTGTACCATCGACATTTGTGTGCTCTTCAATAGCACTGGATTAAACGGAAGTATGCAAACATTGTTGAAAGGAATTGCTTCCCATAAATGACAGTAGGGATATAGAATCTTATGGGCACTCTTTTGTGGTTTTTTAAGAAGACAAGAAACTAGCATCAAAGTTGCTGATGAAGTGACATTTTGATTGTCAACAATAGAAGACTGTGTGATGGTAAAATGGCAAAATGGTAAAATCTCAGTGTGGCCAATGATCATGAGGAAGGGCAATCAAACTAAAGTCAGGGTTACAGGTAGATAGAGGATTTTTTGTGCCTTTCCCCATCCCTTCCTTACCTTACCTTTTCCTCTCCTTGATGGAATATAGAAGACATCAAGGCTGAAATAAAGGCTAGCTGAACCAGGAGACACTTTCAGTCAAAAAGTGTCTCCTGGTTCCCTGGGTTTTGGTGCAAGCAGGAGACACTTTGTGTTTACCAGGAGACAGTAACCATGAGCTACAATGATGTATGCATATACTGTATGTCGTGTTTAAAGTTATGGTGACATGCCACCAAAGAGAGCTGTTTTACTTGGCAGTTAAAGAGTAAAATCTCCCAATGAAAGCTCTGTTGGACTTATTTCAGTATCTTTTACCGTCCTCAAGATATACCTCCTCAAAGTTTAATAGTTTCTGAAGTAACTCATTGCCTATGCAAAAAGAATGATGTGGAGTGTTGTACAGTGTTAAGATTTCTTTTGTTAACCCTATATAAATTATCTGATCTGATATTTTTAAGTTTGGTGAGTGATATCAGTATTTTTTAAGGAAACAACTTCCATGATAAATCCCTCAGGGGATACCAATGTGACAGGTGTCCTTGAAATGAAGGTTGGAAAAACAAAGGCTAACATTAGCCATATATGGTATGTCCCTCTTTCGACATCACAAATTTGCATGTATAGTTCATGTTTATTCATGACAAATGTGAAATAGAAATTAGTCTGTAAAATGGTCAATATTTGATGGATTTTGATGGAAATTGGGGCTATGTTCTGGGTTTTTCACACTTTTTACATTAAATATCCAACTATGTAATTTGCATGCCACCAGACCTTTAACTTCACACTGATATATCATGGCCTGTTGTGGCATGTTGATATGGGGTCTGATCATTATTCCGAAGGGTCATTATTCCGAATCTAGAATACGGGTTGTTATTCCGAATGAAGAATAAGGGTCGTTATTCTGAATAGAAGATAGGGGTCATTATTCCAAATCAGTAATAGCTAGAGTTGGTGATTTGGGGCACAACAGATTATGTTCTAATTCTGCCCCAGATATTAACAAAAATTTTGATACTTACGAGGGGTTTATAAAAATTTTCAGTTTCATAGCAACTTGTGATAGAAATTGATTAAAATAGATCCATCACTTCATCAAAAAAACTCCTCATCTTACCCCTACATAAATAGATAGCTTAAACTCCCTTTGGGCTGATATAAAACAAAACAAAAATCGGAAATTTTCAAAAATGGATCGGGGTGCACGTGCCCCTCATGCCCCCCTCATGCGGGTGCTGCCTGTCTTGTGCAAAAACATTACATGCCCCAGCGGGCATAATCTTGTAAATTTGGAAACAATTTCTTTATGAATATAAATTCAAAATTCTGACTAAGGCTAGAGTTTCCACTTCATTTCTCTTTTTTTTTTTCGTGTCTCTGCTGTCATTCTTACTTCCCATCGGTTCAGACTGACATCCTTTAATTTCATTACTGATATCCTCTTAGGTCCCTTTTCTTTCCCTTCCCCTCGGATTAAAAAAAATCGTTCTTTTGAACATCCTTCGAGTTCAAACCCATGTCCCTTAATTAAGTTAAAAATAAAGGTCCCCTACGTTCAAGAGATTGCGTCCCTGAAGCTAACTGGTTCGAAACCATCGCTTAACCAGGGAGCAAGACGAACATTTCAAAAGAAGGGGTAAGGAGGGGGCAGGTGCTGGCTAACTCCATGACAGGAAAGTTTGTGCCTACGATTGTCAGATGTACTGAGTCTCGATAGGGGAGGGGGTGTAGTGAAAAACAAGGAACTTGAAAATATGGTATTACCTAGCATTTTGTGCTCAAAATAAGCATGCGTATTATACAGCAGCTTTAAGACGGTTCTAAAAGAAGAAATGGTGTCAAACATGAGGGGGCGGAGCCGAGGAAGCCCCCGTATGCATCTCGCCTGCACATTTTCGTTTCGTAATAACGACCCTTATCCTTTACTCGAAATGACGACCCTTCGGAAAAATGACCCTTATTCTTGTTTCGGAATAACGACCCTTCGGAGTAACAACCCATCGGAATTACGGTCCTAATGTTATACTCGGAATAATGACCTTTCGGAAAAACAACCCTTCCGAATAACAAACGACAACTATAGATACACTGTTTATATGGTACAGTCTTGATCACCATGGTGAATCTTAAAGATTTGGTTGTCCATCTCAAATTTTGACATTCTCCATAGATGTTCATTGGTCTAAATCAGAGGTTCCCATCCTGTGGTACGCGTACTGCCAGTGGTACATTTGGACTTTCTCGGTGGTACGCTGCGTGGTACACAGCATTAGGGATGCACTGGATATCCAGTCTAGCCGGATTATCCAGTCGGATAATGAAAAATATTCGGTTCCGGCCGGATCTTTTAAGAAATCTGGATTTTTCTCAAATGCTAGCCTGAATTACATCTATTACAAAAAGAAGGGTTGCTTTTCCAGATGAATTTTACACGTTTTTTTAATTGTGTTGATCTTGCATCAAGAAATTGACCCATCAGACCTAACTGTGTTGTGGTAGGTTAGGTGGTCACAGTTCATAGTGACAGTGACTTTGACACAACTTCCAATTGTTAGTATGAGAGTATGTACCCTTTATGCACATACTGTACTTATCTTAATTTGTTGAGGAAATAAGAAAGTCAAATTCAAAGTTATTATCCACAGTTATTCCACAGGTCCGACATTGCATATGTAATTGACTGTAAAAATATTTACTGTACAATCTGTGTCCGTTGTTTTCATCAGGACATGCTTCCATTGTAAACAGTGACAGTCCTTTAAACAGTCTTAAGGATTGCTAAGCTTAAAAGGTGCAACTGTGTATAATTTTAAGTTATTTTACTTTCCAGTTAATGTTCTTTCTGCATCATTCTGGAGCCCAAGCCCTAAAACGGGTGGGGAACCTCTTTTCTCTGACGGGCCATTTTGAAGGTCATAATCCACTCGCCGGCCACACACAGAGAGGGTGCAATAAGCTTTACCCATAGGGCACAGGCCAAGGGGCCCAGTGGGATCTAGGAGATCTGGACTTGAAAGTCTAGGCAAGAACTGGGGCAAGCCCCTGGAAGCTCTGCAATTTGTACTAATTTGTGGGCAATGGAATTTTTATCCACTACCTTTAAATGACATAGAATGTGCAAGGCCACACAGACCAGAAGCATCACAATATGACCATTTGGTCTTTTTACTTATGTATGAAGTAACAATGAATAAGCACATGAGAAAAGTGCGCGAAGCACGCCAAAAAAAAACTGCGTATTTTTAAACCAACTTTATTTTTCCTTATTTTACATTGCAAAATTACCCACTATTTAACGTTTTATTCACTCTTCCGTCGGAGGTACAGTTCTAACCCCCATCCCCTTCCCGAATTTACAGGAATAGATACAATGCCCACTGAGTTTCCTACTCTGATAGACCTACATATGTGATAGTGTAATTCTGTACAATGTTATGTAGCCTATCTGTCACGTAAAGCTTCTGTTACACTCTAACGTTTTATTCACTCTTCCGTCGGAGGTACAGTTCTAACCCCCCATCCCCTTCCTGAATCTACAGGAATAGATACAATGCCCACTGAGTTTCCTACTCTGATAGATAGACCTACACATGTGATAGTGTAATTCTGTACAATGTACAGACTGCATGGTCAAGTGATTAGAGCATCTGACTTGCAGCCGGAAGGTCTAGGGTTCGACTCCTGGCCGGGTCATACCAAAGATCTTTAAAAATAGAACCTACTGTCATTGAGCTTTGTGCTCAGCATAAGCAATGGAGTAGGGAAAACAAGCCAGTGAGCCACAACTGGAAAAAAGGCCGTGGCTGGCCTGACTTTAACCAATTGGTTAGAAACTGAGCCATAAAACCTCACCATCTAACTCTAACTGTACAATGTTATGTAGCCTATCTGCCACATAAACCTTCTGTTACTTCCAGAGGTAAAAGGATGCTGCCTTGATTTATGTCTAACGAAACGGTTGGCATGTAACATTGTGCATACAGGGGTTTTAGTAATATATACTGTTAGTGTTTCACAGCAGATTTACTTGAAATACTTGGAAAGTGGTACTGCATAACCAGGATAAGCGGTGGACACCGTGGGCTAAAGATTATTGTCAATTACTTTTCAAGTGATTCTGAATTTATATTTATGAATAACCTCGCGGGCCGAATGAAATAGTCTCGCGGGCCGGAGGTTCCCCACCCCTGCCCAAAAAAATCACAGTAACTAAGTAGTGACCTAGTACTATCACATAGTTAACAACCAGCTCCCTTGCCTACACACATCCCCCCCCCTCCCACCTTCAACTCTAACTGTCAATGCTATTTTTAATGCTTTTTCTTTAAAAGTGCAAAAATCCAGTTCTGACCAGATTAAATCCAGCCAGATTTGAAATACTGTCCAGCAAAATCCAGTTCCAGCAGGATCCAAAAATTTGGATCCAGTGCATCCCTACACAGCATGCTTCATTTTTTGTTTGTATTCTGTTTTAAGCCTCATTCACACGATACCACAAGATCGCGTGCGATTTTGGTTGCGTGCGACTTGTCCTATGTTACCTTGTCGTTGCGTGTGAATGAATGTTTTTAGTCCAATAAAAATTATCACACGCAACAAAGTCGCGTCCGATTTTCTGAAAAAGTTGTGCGCGATCTTGTCGTTGCGTGTGAATGGATTTTTGCTTAACTTTTGTCGTGCGCGACCTTGTCCTTGAAAGTTAAACACTGTTGAACTTATTGCATGCGAATTTTGGGCAGCACGATAACAAGTAGCTAAACAAAATGACAATGTCGGTCAAAGTGGGAGTGGAGAGAAGAAGAAATGGGACGGAAAAAGGTATGAGATCAATAACTAACTAATGTTAAATTGAAAGTGTGTTCATGTTGACTTATAATGTGGTAAAAAGTCGTTTGTCATTCCCCAGGGGATAAACCACTCGCGTAGTGTGCAAGCATATATGTATGCACTGCGGAGGCGAGTGCATCACTCTTGAACCTGACGAAAGTAGGAAAGAGAGGAGTAGTAATTTTGACAAAGACCCTGCTATGACAAGTTTCAAAACTCTAATTTAGAATCAGTGTCCACAAGTGAAGGCTAGTGATGATGGTTAGTATTAAGTTTTTGGTGAGAATTTGCCAAATTTCGGGTTTGAAAAGCCATTTATGCCTAGGCTTAAACCTAGAATAAGTGACCCAAATAATGGATTAAATTGAGAGTTAGGGTTAAGTTTAGGGTGAGATTAGGCCAAACTTACGATTTTATGAAGACTTACGCCACTTCCGGGCTTTGATTATTACCACATTTGAATTGGTTGAATTGGTTATTCACTATAAAGCAATGGTTTTTGAACCAGTTCACCCTTTTCAATATGAGCCAGGCTTTAACATTTATTTCTCTTTTTCAAAATATAACAGAAAACATCGCTAAAATTGATTTTGACTGAAGTTCACATCAGGTGCAAGTCCAGAACTTTAAAAAGGGGGAAGGGGCTCAGCGTGTAAGGGGGAGTCTTTCTTGCCAGCGTCGAAGGCTCGAAATTTTGACAGGGAGTGCACTTGGGCCCTTTTCAGGAAATGTGGGAAGGGTCTAAGCAAAAAATTAATTTTCATAAGTGAAAGAGGAACTATCTACGCAATTAGGTAAAACTTCCATTCAAACCGGACGTGTATTTCTCGAGATATTATCAAATGAAGTTATTACATTTGTGACCCAAAGTGAGCTTGAAACAAGTAAACATGGGAATGGATCATGGGGGGGAGGGGGGCCCGTCCCCCTCACTTTTCGGAGATGACCCCTTCTCCCATCACCAAAAAGTCCCCCCACTTTTTCAATAATATAACATAGGTTACGAATTGATACTACATTTTAAAAGCTAAATTGCGCCCAAATGTGGCACCATTTGCCATATAGACACCTTCAAATTTTCTTTTTTCAAAATGGAGGGGAACACCTCCTCCCCTAAGACCCCTCCCCCAGGACAGTGATTCACAAATGGTGAAAGTCCCCCCTACACACACACCTTTGGAGATGGACCTGCGCCCTTGCAAATAAAGGTCATATAATTTCCTCACATTGATAAGGAATGCTTTGTTTCCTTAATTTTTTCAGTCTACTGTGTTGACCTTGAAGTTAAATGGAATAGGACTTCTCCATGGGGAATGTAAAGTTTGTAATTTTCCCATGCCTCGCATGCAATCACATTCCAATAACATGGGATTGTTGAGGAGAAAACTGGTTGTAAAGTTTAAAGAAAAACAAAAGACTGCTCATTAATGTGGGGTTAGACCTATAAATACACTCGCTCATACGACGACTTTTCGTTATCCATTGCATCACGTGCACATTGAATAAAATCGTGCACCTTTGTCGTATCATTTGAATGCAGAAATGGTGAACTTGGAACGATTTCTTGAAATACTTACAAAGTTGCGCGCAACCAAAGACATGTTGTTCACACGCAACAACTTTGTGGGCCACGAATTTTGCTTAACTTGGCGCGACTAGTCGTGCGCGACAAAAGGTTGCGTGAAAATCCATTCACACGAAACGATTTGTTGCACGCAATGGTTGCGTGCGACAGATCGCCTGAAAAAATCGTATCTTGTGAATGAGGCTTTATTCTCCTCATGCATCCCTCAAGGGGCTGTACACTCCCAGCTATATGCTATCAGCTATTGTGTGCTTATTCATCAAATCAAATCCCAAGATCTTGGGATAAATCCCAGTGAGTGGGTGGCTACACTGCTACAGTGGTCTTATTATTCATTAAGTTGCATAGGCCTTTTAGTACTATACTGCGTGACCTTTGCTTAACTCTGTGCACTGTCGTACAAAGTATATGCATATGAGAAATTTTAATTCAAACGATGTTAAGTTACACCATGTAGATTGCATCTGAGGGTACTTAATTATTCAAAAATTTTGTGAAGGGGAGGGGGACACCCCTAGAACCCCTGGCCCTGGACAGCGATCACTGGAGGCCACACCATACCTTTTCCAGAATCCTAGATCTGGCCATGAGTACAGTGGTACTCAGTGGCATCACAAAAATGTGAAATGGTACCCCAGTAGAAAAAGGTTGGGAACCCCTGGTCTAAATATTTTGTGAGTTTGCAAGAATTCAAAGTGATGATAAAATTCTTAAGGAAAAAACTGCTTGTACCAGAATACAGCACTGTAATCAAGAAACATGGGCAGTGACAACAGAAGGACCAATGAGGCCCTTGTCTGTGAGGTCCAGAGATCCCAGTAAAACAATGTGACAAAATAGCTGCTAAGGACAGTGTTAGTCATTCCATCTCTGAAAATGTTAATGGGGACAGAGGGGCTGGTTGTGTGTGGCATACTTTTAGATTCTTGGCAGCTTGACCGCGTGCGGATTACAGGGGGGTGGGATTGAGGAGGGAGTTTGTAAATCCTGCCCCCTGCCCCGTGGCTATACAGGTATACACTCAAGTTTGATTAAGAGTAGTGTAAGGTTCTAACAACTCCACTGGATTTTGGATCAACTTGGAGACTAGAGCCATGACATGACTTGGCTTCTCGTAACAGTGATATATAGGGGAAAATTTAAAAATATTTTTTTTTTCAAGTTTTGACATGCCGCAGATGCTACCCTGTCACTAAAATATGACCCCCCCATGCTTAAGAGTATGTAAGAGAAAAAAACAAAACGTTGGTAGGTACTTCAGAACAAATTAAAGTAATTAGAAATACTTTAACCTCTGTACAGCTCTCTGCATGAGTAAGGAGATTATTGGAGATACACGTGTGTAGGTAATTAGGTTCTCAGTGTACATATGTGCTACACGTTAGGCAATGGCAAAATTGCCAAGACATTCTGAAGAAAATTACATCGTAGAGAAAAAGTTTCAACCTAGAGCTCGCAAATGTATTGCAGATTGTTGTATGAGGGCGGGTCTTTTGCACATGCGTTGTTTAATGTACTGACTTTCTTGGCCATGTGTAGTGTTGTTTTCCATTATCCATCCTGCTTCGTGTAAGGAAGGTACTAGCTGTTACTAGTACAAATGTGTATGCAGTATGCTGCTAATTTTGCCATCACTGATATGATGCTTCTTCTGAGAACTTAAAATCCCTTTGTGTGCCTGTCTGGACAGGGTTTTGTTTTCCGATTTAGTTTGTTAGAGCATGAGTCATCCTCTCACACTTTGCTATCCCCTCTTCTCTGCACTGAAAAGGTGCAGTGGTGCATGTCTAATCTCAAACAATAATCTCAGTAGTTCTACTGGGTGCTGAGAGATTGTGGTCAATAGTGCCTTGGAAGCTGTTTGCTTAAAAGATTAAAGTACAGATAACAACTCTGTGGAAAGATGGAGAGAGGTGCAGAGGTGCATCTTATGGCCAATGGGTCCTCTGGCGATATGAGAGAGAAATAGCTCACTTGCTCGATTGATTCATGCATTTCGGGCTGAAATTTCTTTTGTTGGGAGATTAGAAACTTTGTGTGTATAATCTTTTTTAATGCAAAGAACTATCACTCTGGAATATCATCAGTTTATTTTATCTTTTCCACCCATTTTAAATTGATATGGTGAACATTTTCATTACGCGTTCGGAACGGTTACAGTGTTTCAGAGATTTCACCCGGTTTACTGAAGTCTGCCCGGGTGTCACGTGACCAAATTTTTGCAACGTTATCTTCCTGTCTACACAGTTGAGTTGGCTGACGGCTTGCTCTGCGAAAGCCACATCGTTCACACATGACTTAAGTTACCGATACTTGTATCAGTAATTAACAAGCTTGTGATGGAACCTTTCACAATCAAATTCTGCTGTGGGCACTGTGGCACTCCAATAAATGAAAATGTGTTCCTCCCAAACATTCAAAACAAATACTTTGACAATTTTTCAAGTTTACATTGTACTGATAAAAAGCAGATTTAACCGTTTTGTATTTTTTGAGTCCTCTTTCAAAACAATAAGGAAAAAAGACCGAATTCCTCTTCTTGCCTGTTGCTGGCTAGATTTACACCATGCAATGGTGAATGCGTAACGTAATTTTAATCAAAGACAGTATTCATTGTTGTGTTCATTGTTGTGTGAGGGAGTTGTAATCAAAATATTTACACTCGAGTGGGCCTATCAGCATATGGCAGAGTGGGCAAATAAACATATTATCTGCCTGACTGGCTACAAATTCACTGAAAAAGTGTAACCAAACTGTACTCGTAATGTTGATGGAGATTCTGATCGGGCTTGACAAAGCCATATTGCATACACAGTACTGTGCATAAAGTTGAATCATGTTTCAGCCAATTACAGTTGGTGTTACATGATATGGACTGGGAAATCCAAATGTAATTCAGTCACAAGGAAGCTAAAGTATCTTGTAACAAAATTTACTACATTTTTCTCATATTTGTTCCATTTTTTCCTCAAGCTGGTCACAAATTTTCCTTTGTCATAATTTTTGTGAATTGTACAATTTGTCCATTGAACTAGGCTATTAGTAACTGAAGGGACGCTTCACCAACTTTGGGGTCGTTTCCATACCTAGGGACCTGAAGTATAGTAAAAAAGTGGTGCCTGGTAGCATTTTTTAGGGGTCAGCAGGCGCTGTTCGGCTGGAAACAAGCACGAAACAGTGCCTGGTGAACTTCACCCTTGGAAGCCATTCTTCCTCATAACTTCCTTTTTGGACTTCCCCTTTAATGTCTGAATCATTACATTTTATTTTTCAGCTACACATTTTCCAATGTACAAGAAAACACTGATGAGGTGTGGAAGTTCCAGAGATATGAGGTCATCAATGAATTCTTTGGCCGCCCTCCTGTTCCGCCACCTTTCATTATCATCTCACACTGTTTCCTCCTCTTCCGTTTTGTCCTGAAGAAATGCTGCAGGTGTTGTTCTATTAGATCGTCTTCTGGCAAGCTAAGTAAGTTGGAATATTCTTAAAGGGTTTTATCAAATAGAGCTCTTTTCTTCCTTTTAGAACATAATGAACAGCAATGGAATTTGAACTTAGGGATGAGAAGAAGATTTTCATGAAAATGCTGAAATAAGCCATTGATGAGAACTTTAGGCTGCTGGGGTGTCATATGCACATTTGAAGGTTCTTGTTTGGCAAATTGTAGTTGTTAGGAATGCAGTTTGGAAAAGTTAATGGGTCTTGAAAATTCTTTAAGGATGGTATGTTTGAAGTTCATAATTCAGAGTTTTGAAGTGATGGTAATGAAAGTGCTGTTGATAATTGTCTTAGTGCTGATCGATTGCAGGATATCCTTAGGTAGGCATAAAGACTATAAAAACAACACAGAGGCAATTATAAAGATCACTAATGGAAAAGTGAAATGTTATTTAAAGTGAATGTTATGTGTGATGTTTTGTTGCATGCAAAGGTTCAGCTGGAAAAGTCCTAATTTTATCCACCAGTATTCTTTGCAATGAAATTTATTACCTGGGTCCTGTTTCCTTAAGGTTAAGATCGATCTCAGTCAAGTTTGATTCCAATAGGACTATTGCATGATATTTGATTTCAAAAGGACTATTGCATGCATGATAGATCAAACTTAGGATCAGTCATAACTCTTTATGAAAGAATGGCCTTGTAAGCAGAAACCTGACATCAAACTATTCATTTGAACTCTTATACTTGGGAAAATGGAAGGCTTTAAAAGGATGACAAAAAAAGTATAAAAAAAAAGAGATATTGCTGTGGCAACAAATAGTTTATTAATGTTTATGATTTTTCCTTTCTTCGGTAGAACAACATCTTTCTCCAGGTGAGGTGAAACAGTTTGTCTTCTGGGAGGCAATTAATGCAAATAACTTTATAACCAAACAGACCCAGAGGAGTGAGGAAAATTTCGAAGAGAGGATGAAGATTACCAGTGAGAGGTAGGAGTAACCTGTCTCGAGTTTGCATCTTAGGAAAAGAAACATGGATCAAAGACTGCTTTTATTAAAGATTACCGATTATGAAAGACCTCTTGGCCGCATCCTTCATGTGTGTGTATGTGTGTGTTAAACTGTTAGTACACACTCATGGCATTTTCCATAACTCCTAGGTGCAGTGACCAGTTGTCACCTAATATTGTCACCTAATATTGTAACCTAACATGGGTTGTAGATGCAACACAGGTGTTTACTTATGTGCTTGAGGTCAAAGGTCACATGCTACATGCAGTCAAATTGTAAAATAATGCACTTGTCAGTTATAACCACGGCCCCCGGCCCCCTAGTACCCGGGCATAGAGGAGACTTAGGCCGGGATGTGATTTACAGAAATGTAACAATTGTGTTTCCTTCCCAGCTACATCTGGATAAAGTCCTGATGGGGCAGAGCAACATTTAACTGCACATCCCTGCTAACTTTAATGCAATGACCCCGCATAGTGGGACAGCATTTAACAGAACATCTAAGTATATTCCCGGCCGTGAGCAGCCGGGCATGCTGAATATTTGATGTGTATGCAATCTACTCGACAATACATACTCCTATGTACTCCTGTATGCGTATGTGAACGCAGGCTAAGCGCAGACATGCGGAAGCAAGCTGTGATTGTAAGAAGCTATGCACTCCAGGCAAGGTATCATGTAAAACTGGAACAAGTATAGGCAAATGTCATATTTTGCAGCCTTTTAAACAACATATCCTAAATGCTGAACCTGAAGTCTATTCTATTTTGCATCTTTTTATTGGAAATCTAAATCTGGATCGAATATGAATACCGTGCTGCCACGTCCGCCTTTTAAGGTGCGTTCACACCAAAACCAAAATGTGCTGCGTTTTGCGGGGCGGTAGCCGCACAGCAAATGGCTTGTTTGCATTTCTTATGGAACCATTCACAGAGAAATCGCGTTTTGAAAAACGTTTTGCAGAAAACGCCCTGCCCCGATCCATCTCTGACTGCTTTCCGATGCGTGAGCCACACGATTTTGCTGGAGAACAATGGCAGCTCGTCATACAATAGGGGTCTTTGCCCGCAGGTGTTGGATTTTTCATTGTTTTGCAAAGCAAACTGCAAAGTACGATGCCTGAGAAGGATGTTGGAGAGTTTAATGACTGATAGTCGAAACTGAGAGAAAAATACCAATTTGTATGGCAAAATAAGTTTTTAATGCGGGATGCAATGGTTTCTAGGCATTACATACAAAGTTGAATAGCGAAACGAATTTTGGTTTCTAATGTTTAACCTGATTGGGCTTCTGTAAAGTACTATCTCTACCCCTATGCTGTATGATTTTGTTATGGTAAACCTCTTCAAAGTTTGACCATCTCTGAGCTTTCTCATTAGCTTTGCACAAATTGTGATGTAGCATGTTGGACAGGGTCTATATTTCCTTCGTTCATTCTTTATAAATTCTGTTTATTTCTTACCAGCTAGTTTCTAGTTTGGTATGTAATGTGGCATCTTCAAAGTAGTAAATAGCTACTTCCAAAATAAACCCTCAGGGCATGCCAACATTACAACTGTCCCTAGAAGGAAGGTTGAACAAAGGATAATGTGCATAACATCTCATGAGTCCTTCTTTTCACATCACAAATTTGCATACGTAGCTGACTGTTTGTTCATGATGTAAGTGCAAAAGTAGCAATTGTCTTGTAAAATGATCAGTATTTGATGGGATTTTGACGAAAAATATGACTATTTTTAACTTTTTATGCTTTTTACACCAAACAGGCAGGTATGACATTAATACATGTCCACAGACCTTTAAGGTAACGGAAACTTACAAAAAATTACTGCCACCTTATCTTAAAGCATCAACTTAATGTCACAAATCTCTCTTAGTTACCTCTAGTTTCCAGCCTCTTACCGGATTATTTACAAGATCTTGCTTACTACATACAAATCACTTTATGGCTTGGCTCCATTTTATATCTGACATGCTACGAATCTGCACTCCACTATGACGACTTCTCTCCAGTGACAAGCATTTACTCCATGAGAATCGTCCAAAATATTCTTGGGGTGACAGATCCTTCTTAGTAGCTGCCCCTCCACTCTGGAATGAACTATCACTTGAAACAAGATACTGTGATTTACTATCTTCCTTTAAAAGACTCTTAAAAACTCATCTCATGAGAAAAGCTTTCACTTAGCTTTACCAATCATTGGTCTGTTCATTCTTTTTCCTTTTATGTTTTCCCCTCACCCGCACCTTGAGCACCCATCTGGGTGGGTAAGTGCATGTCAGAAATTACTATCATTATCGTTACTGTTATCGTTGTAGTTATCATTAGTAGAAGTATTTGTCACAGTGTCAAAGAATACACTGCATATTTGCTGTGTAAACTTAGCACTTAATCTTTGCTTGGATCCAAAAAATCCAATAAAAAATATCACCCATAATTACAAAGATCTATACATAAACTATCATAAGGGTGGTAACATAATTCAAAGTGGATGCAGCATCTGACCTTTGAATCGTATCAACCAACTCCTTTACCCCTATGTAAAGGTTTGAAACACCCCATCTCACCTTCGTAATGATTTTCAGCCATCTGTTTAATGTCTGCGACATGAATGTATTCATAACATGACGTCCCCAGCAACTCCTGTGGTAGATATCCTAATATTGCTGTAGCCCTATGGAAGAAACAAAATTCTAAGTTTTGTTTTAAAGGCAATAGGCAGTTCCCCCTAGACTGCTTTGAAAAATCAGCAAAACCTTGCAACTATCCTCTTATTTGCTGCAGAAGTACCTCTGATAACTATTAAAACAAAAGATAAAGGAAGGTGTAATTCTAAATGATTTTAAGAATTCAATAGCAAAAATATTGTCACATGGTCAAAAAAGGCCATTTAAGAATTAGAATGATGGGGTATACTAATTCTGTTTGGGGTGACTGCATTCTCCCTTTAAGATACCATTTACCATTTTGTACCATTCCCTCTTTTCTCCAACCCCCAAACTTTTTTCCAGCCATCGTCATCTTCCAAGCAAAATGATGGAATGAAACATGTATTAGAGGAATGTATTGCATCTGCAGTACAGAAAATTTTCGTATCTTTAAACCCTTTGTTTATAGAAAGAGAATGATAGGCAAATAAAATTTGCATAGCTGGGTAACTTAATTCCCCCCCCCCCCCCAAAAAAAAATTCTTCCAGAAAAAAACTCACTACTTTGTAACTCATGAACAATTTGTTCACTCAAACCTTCACATTTTTAAATGATGCAATATTCGTTTCTCTCACAATATGTAATATTCTGGGGGCAGTCAAACTAATAGCAGAGTTTCTTGGTAAAACTGAAGGGTTCAATAATGATGACACTTATTTTCTGTCTGTGGGATGTTTAAACATTGCAAACACATGATAAATTACCTTTAAAGATATGGATAATTTAAATGGAGCACATTTTTTAATTCATTAATCCAACTGCAAGGAAATAAGTGTCCATATCACTCTTGAGAATGTTACAAGAATATCAAATGCTTTTTTGTCTCTCTCAATGACTATCATGAAATGTCTAGTTAGTGACTTTTCTTAATGGGCAATGTTCATCTGAATGGCAGGGTGGGGGTTGGGAGACGATGGGGGCAAGAGGGCAGAAGGATGGAAAACTTTGAAGATTGCTTAGTGTCAACACATTTGAAATAAAAAGCCTTCAATCCAATTATATCTTTTGATTTTGTGTGCGTGCGTGTGTGTGGGGGTGGGGGTGGGGGGTGGGGGAGAGTTGATGGGTGAGATGTTTTGAAAGATTTTGCCTAACATCTTACCTTTGATCAATATAAGTGAACTTCCCATCCATTGCCTGCCTAGAAACAAACTGATACAGTGATGGGTCACCATTTCCTGGCTGTCCCTGTATCTGGTGGATATCTTGGGTAGCCTGGAAGGAAAAAAAAAACAATGGAGTACGTAAGAACACAAATGGATGCCTACGAGGCTCTCACAAATGTTATACATAAAATTCAATAAAGCAAAAGTGCCTCTACTGAACATGTAGCAAGCATACACCAAATCAAATGTTGAACGAGAAAATGAAACTTCACAGACAAGTTCCCCTTTTCCCTTTTTTGAGGGGTGGGATGGGGGGAGGGACAGGTATTTTTTGCAGGTGTGGACAATTACTCAAATTTGTGAAGGCTCTCCAAGTTTTTCATTCCCCTGAACAGCTATGAGAATAATTTAGGAGGCTGGTTTAACAGAAGTAGGGAATCATCTATGTGGCAATAATTTCTTTACAGGTTTGTACCAAACTTTGAATTGACCTTACAATTGCAGGCTCTAGAATGTGAACACTAATGTGAGCAAAATGAGTAAAATTTCATAACCTTTTATGCGTGGCTACATATCTAGTACAAAAACCCACACCCACAGTAGGTATACAGGACAAAGGGACTTAATTTCAGGGACAACGGCAGTACATCTTTTGTCTTCCATTCAAAATTAACCCCTACCCTTATCATCAAACCAAACAACAGGTATCCCCACCCCCCCCCCCACCCACCTCAACTAAAACCTATTGGTGGATGACACATTCTTCGGAGTCATTATGCAAGCACTGCTGCTGTGTGTGGTACAGGAGTGTCTACCACTAAACATGGTAATTCCAACCAGAAAACCAAAAGGCTAAGTAATTCCTTCCCACTGAATTGTAAGACTGTTTTCAAAGTGGAAGTGTCTCATGAATAACTGTTTCAAATTTTGGCACAAGAATGTGTATGATTCATAAGTATAGATCTAACAGACTGACACCATGTTTGTAAAATGGTCAAAGTCTTCCTTTTTATTTTGGGCATTACTGTACATGCTAGATTTAAGATCCAAATGCATCATGACTGCTAAATCATAGTTTCCAAGGTTTTCACTATCTCCAGGCATCAAATGCCTTTATCTCCACTGAAAGCAACAGATATACATGGTATAGAAAGTATGAAATCCTTACACATCTCCAATCTTGAGATATTATGTTTACAAGCAAAATATGTCACATACACACACCCTTACACACACACACATCATCATCATCATCATCGTATATATTCCTTTTGCCTAGGGCAAGGAATCAGTTCATACTAGTGAATGACTGTGAACTATCTTTTGACCAACAAAAAACCATCTTTCTTATGAAAGCAGGCAACTGTAACTATCCACTGAACTTTTCCTGTGCACATACATTTCTTCAGAGAGTTAGGAATTACTGTAACCCTGTACCCTTCCGCTCAGAGACAGAACCGCGAATCACGGTATAAAAATTACTGCCGTAATACGATGCCAAATGACCCTTAGGCAATCAGTAGGTCTGCATAAATGAAACTACAACCCACTGCATTGTCTTATTTTTCAGCCCATCATTGTACTGCCTAGTCCCAGACAGCACACATTATTCGCTTCAGACAGCACACATTACTTGCTTACACTTTCTAGCTAGCTCGTTGCTACATACCAAATGTATACTGTGGCAACATACACGTAACATTATCAATTCCTTGAGAAACCTTCGATTCGAGAATTTCCCAGGCACCTGCAATGGTCCCAACTTGTTTGCATGCAACGTTCTGTGCATTGCGAGCATTGCATATTTTCACGACACACAATCGGTAATTAACCAGTTAAAAACACCTTTTCTTGTGACGTCATTGGACTTCCCCTTTTTTTCATACACTGACGTGTGCAAAATTTCCATTGGCTGCTACCAATCCCCATGAGTGTTTACCGTTAACGACTAACTGTTAAGTCCCCCCCCTACTAGGCACACCCACCTTCAAGCACGGTCTGACTTACGTATTGTTGATGCACTATCGCACTCTTTCGATTCCGCGTGTAGGCCTGATAGTGTGGTATAGTAACCTAACGAAGTAAATTTCATATCCTGGGTAACATGCTGCTCTACGTGCGTTACGAACTAGCTGCCATGGGCGAAAATTCAGTATGAAGATTATCAGCAAAATCAAGCATTACGAGCTAAATTTTGTGCTGTATCTTATTCATGGGTGTTGAATAAGTCTACTCTTGAGAAAAGTATTTGGTAAGAGTTTGGTATCGAACGAAATATCGCTTATGTGCAAAACCCAAGATGGTGCTGGCTGTCGAAGACTGCAAAAAAAATTCGAGGCGATGTGTGTGATGTCACATAAACGTACAAGGACTAAATAGGCACACGACTTCCAAAAAAGGTTACGCAGAATGGGCGCTGGTCGCTTATAATGAATGAGTATGAAACCCATAAACGTGATTGGATATTTTCACGTACAGAAACTGCATTTCTCAGGGGCCCTTCCAATAATACAGTAGCATGCAATCTGGTGTGTGCACATTAACGTAGTACGATATTCAGCCCATGTATGAAAATGAACGGAATTTTGGGCTACAAGCTACGGCGTATATAGATTGTGACAGTACTAAGTGACAATGCAGATACGGTTTCCCAGGGGCCGTGTTAAAATTCGGATCATGTTAGCACATCACGCCGTGGGTGAATTTAAGGGGCACCCCGGCAAAGACAGGGTAGGGGTATATATACTGCACTGCATTCCGCTGTAGGGCTCTGAGTCGGAGATTCAGGAGCCAAGTCTCGAAAATTGATTGCCGAAAGTGTCATCTTCATTCTCTCTCCCTAAATGGACTATAATTGGATTAATATTTTTTCCTAAGGACTCGGACTTCAAAGGTTCTGTGAAATAGGTCAGATTCAAAATTTAAGCAATTGCGTCGTAAAGGGTAGGGTATAGACGGAGGTGGTTCCAAAGGTCATGGCCATACGGGCTGGGCCCCCCCCCCCCCTTAAATGTCAAAGACCTGACTAAATCGGGCTGATATTTTGTCTCAGTCGGGCAGAAAATTGGGCAGTTAAATCAGGTCCGGAGTCGAGCAAAAATCACCGCCCTCCCTAAGAAAAATAGGCCCGTACGGCCATGGTCACGGGCGGGGTTAAAATGGGATCCATATCCATTGCAACGTCAGTGTGAAATGAAAATGCGGCAAAGTCTTTGTATTGTACCGGAACATAACATAACATAACATAACAGGTAGAAGGGCAAACGAGGGCTAATGCTCCATAAGATGCCCTGAGCGGGCATGATGGTGTCAGAACTAAGATGTGTTGCCATTGCAATGGCATTCTCTGTAATTTTTTGGTAGAAAGCAGAATGGTTGGATTTTATGGACCTGAACAGTTTTAACATTTATTCCGTGGAATATGGGGTTCCATGCTAAGTCAAAACTTAAACCATGAATAACATGATACAGATACTCACGACTGAGCATGATACCTGCATTAACATATTTGTGGAAGTTTAGTCTGTAGCTGTTGTGTAGGAATTCAAAACATCGAGATCGTTAGCTCGTTATCCAACTTGAACATTAATCGACATTTTCTGACTACAAAATAAGCTTTAGTGCCATGAACCCTGCCACCCTATCCAAATCATTTGTAGCAATACAGAGTAGCAATAATTTTGGCGTAGCTTTTCAGTTTTCAGCGGCACCATATCATGCAATGGTTTCTGGACATATTTTAGAAGCCCTTGCAAATTCCAAATTTTATCATACAGTACTGTACTTCTTGTGAAAGTCAAAATCCATTTATGGATTAGAAAAAAACAGAAGTGACTTTCACTTTTTCCGCCCCTTGTTTTCTAAAATGTTGGGTACCTGTCAGTGGTTCATGCTGTATCATTTTTGCCAGCTGGCATTGTCCTTTCCTTTCATTAGCACCATACTTCATTTAACCCTGTGCTCTTCGTTTACTTATTGATTTCATGTGTATACAGTACAGCTCAGAATAAAATGGACGTTAGTAGCGTTAAGCGTTAGAAAATTCCGTTTGCTAACGATAGTTGCGTTAGCATTGAACCTGTGGTAACGCTATTATCGATACTTGCGTAACCAACGTGCATCGTTGCTAGCGTTATGCCTTTCCGCACCTGCAGCCTTCTCTCCAAGTAACGATCCTATCGTTAATTGCGTTAGAAGAAACATGGTACACGAATTGCATCGGCTTTTTCACATACATCGAAAACGGTACGGCAACGTTGTGAGCGCTACTTGCGATAGCTGCGTTAGGTTTACATGGATTGTACGGCCCAGCCGCGAGCCAGCAGCAGGCTGCATCACTAGCACTTAACGATTCTTACCTTCAAAAATTTTTTCCATGTTCGAAAATATTATTGCGCGTTTTAAAACTTCATGAATCTTTTAATAAATAATGGAAGAACACATGACTGCTATCTGCTTTACCAAATCTCCGTCATTAGAAAGAAAATGTCGGACATTTGTTAAAATCATTTAAAATATTCAAAAATGTTTTGGAAATTTCGGGGCAAGTCCCGAAATATTTTTGCGCGTTTAAAAACTTCATGCACCTTTGATTAATAACGGATTACACATAGAACTGATGTTTACTTCGGAAAATTTCCGTCATCAAAAAAAAAAAAAAAGTCCTTTCGGACATTTCTTAAAAGTCATCTAGAATACAAGAAAATGTTTCGGAACTTTCTTGATATGTTCGGAAATATTTTTGCACGTTGAAAAGCTTAATAATGAATTTTTTGATAAATAATTTATGGAAGACATAAAACTGCAATTTACTTCCGAAAATCTCCGCCGTTAAAGAGAAAGTACCGGACATTTGTTAGAAATCATCTAGAACACTCAAAAAACGTTTCTTACCTTCGGAAATTCTTTGGCATGTTGCAAAATATTATTGCGCGCTAGAAAACTTCATGAATCGTTTGATCAGAAGTGGAAGAACATAAAAGTGCTATTTAATTCCGAAAATTCCCGTCATCCAAAAAAAAAAGTTCATCGGACATTTGTTAAAAATCATCTAGAATATTCGCAAATGTTTCGGAAATTTCTTGGCATGTTCGAAAATATCTTTGAGGGTTTAAAAACTTAATGAATCTTTTGATAAATAACGGAAGAACATAAAACTGCAATATACTCATTTATCTTGTTTGCCGACAATTCTGCTAAAATGATGGTCTGCCATTTCATTCCCCCTAATTCCGATGCGGCAAACTGATTCATACACGAGAATTTGCCGTTACTTATTTTAGAGACTTACTTCACTTGGACGCCGTATAATCCGTCTACGCTTAATTGTCTACGCGGACATGATTCTATTGTGTCCAGATATAATAAGAAAATTAAAATTGTGGCTGTACACTTCCTCTAGCACTGAAAAGTTTTCGACCAATCTTTATTCAGGAGTCACAAGTGAATATGCGAGCTTTTATTGAAACTGAATCAAGTTGCAACTGTGCCGATATTTCGGACTTCGCATTGGTACAGTATTTACATGATTAACGGCAACATTTTCTTTGGGCGAATTTAAAAAATAAACTACCGATATCAAACAGGAGTCTTCAATTATTCTGTGTTCTGACTGTTCTCACACTTGTATTTGGTACTTCTACACAACACTAACTGAACACTTTGGAAGCGCAAATGCCGTTTTTCGTGACTTTCCCGCCTGATATGTTGCGAACCAATTTCAAAGGCACTGCCAATAAATCAGGCAGTTGCCGACTTTTTACAAGAGTTTTAAGGAAATACTGCCCATGCTGTACTGCGCTTCATGATTTTTACCCGATCCGCAGAAGATCACTGTGGACTAAGCGCTAAACGAAAATAAATGCGTTTGCCGAGTTGTATGAAATTTGTCTTTGTTTTAGAGTCATTTTCTTACTTGCAGTGCTAGTACAACAACATATGAAGCTGTACTCTGGCACTGACTGCTCATACTGTCATACAGCATAGCGCAGACTACCGCCGCGTGTCTGGTGTAAATGTTGTCACCTATTGTTTTCAAAATATAAATGCAAGCCCCGTTCTCCCAGGGTTCAAGAATTTCTTAGAATCTGTCAATCATACATGAACACTTTGCACATTTGGGTCAATGGCCATGTTTTTCTCACGGCTGTATCTGATCATCTACCACGAGTAGAAAGATCACAGACACTGAGGCATGCCGCCCCAGTGGAGAGTTGTCTGCCGCGGCCCGCGAACAGCCCGCTGGTGCGACCGCAGCTTGAGAACCAACTGATTACAGCAACCTATAGTTTGGACAAGTTCTCTCCTCCTCCGTCTCCTACTGCCACCCCCACAGCAGAAATACATAAGCTACAGGATTGCTCTTCAAGACTGAATGTGCGCCCGCTTGTTGGAAGGGACTTCCAAGGCAGGATTTGCTATAAAATTATCTTGCTATTGTATGCACGTACGACCCCTCCCCCCCTTTCTTGCCCTACTCGGTTCTAGTGATGATCACCCTCGATGTTTTGAAGTCACAGAAGGAAAGAAAAAACAACTTAATACTTTACAATTTAAAATCAATGATAATAGGTCTATGATGAGATACTCCAACACAAGCGCAACCTAGCGGCGCAAGCCTATGATACTAAACCCAAACATAACATTTTCAACTATTCATATCTCCCCTATTGATCGTTTTTAATCGTAATCACTTGGATAGTAAATAAGCTATTGCTAACAGCTTTTTTTTTTCCTTTTCTTAAGTGTGTAGGGCCGATTTTTCTTAGTTTTAAATCCGCCAGTAAAGTAAGACATACCCAGTTGCCCGATGGATGATAAAATACTATTAAAGTACAAATGGGGTGCCGTAAAAATATTTTCCGACTAAAAATGGTCTTCACAAAACTAAACAATGAAGCCCGTGCCTGGTACCCAATCTCTCCTCGTTAACACATTTTAGCCTGTTTTCTCCAGCCCCCAAATTTATATAACTTCTTTCCAAACACACGCAATCCCGAACAATTTAGATTTCTGAAGACCTACTTTTACTAGCCCCAAGGGTAAAGTTTTCAAAGCATATGAAGAAATAAATCTGAAATTGAAAAAAAAAAATGCCCCGCCCGCCGTTATCGGAGACGAACAGTTTCCGAAACCGATTAAAACTAAAAAACGGCAAATTTGAAATTACCAAGTCATTAATTAACGATACAGTAAAAATTGTGGCTTACCAGTTCTGTACAAGCACAAGACGTTTTTTAAGTCCAACGAAATAAGCACCGTACATATTCCAATTATATCCAGAGTGCCCAGCTGATCGATCCAATTCATAGAAGAGATCTTCTCGCCGTATGAGCCTACCTTTTCAATCTCCCCCCCCCCCCCTCCTTTACACCCAGACCTTTCTCCTTCCACCCTTCCCTTACCGAGAAAGACCTACAGTAACGTTAGGCCTAGATCAGTTAACCTTGACTAAAACCATGGCCTATTCCGTGAATTTGTAATTCCACCAGGTAATTGCTATGAATAGGCTCAGTTTTTGCCAAAATTTATCGCGATGTAAAGATTGAACTATCCTGATTTGGGTTTCAAGTGAATTTGAAAATGTTTTGACTGTCCAAGAGCTGAACGTGGAGACGGTCCCTGAGGACCCAAGGTATGTTGTTCAGCATTATACCCAGCTGCTAATGCGGTTAAGCTAGTTATATGCTGCGTGTGTATGTGTAGAACATGTTCAGACACGCATGGGCCCAAACTTCGCATATGCAAAAACAGTACAGTTCGTGTGCAGGTATTTGCAGCTAGCTGGTCCAGCTGGGTATGTACGGCGGGAACTTCCAGTGCAGTGATACAGTTATCACAATGCTAAGAAGTATTCAAATTAATTAGTTGAAATGACACGTGAGCAGAATATTGCAGGTGTCAGGGGACTTCTCGAAAGTTCTCTCACCAATACCGTACATTGGTACATGTACTAAGGGTACATGAAGCCGTGCACGTAAGGCAGAAATATTGCATGTGTCAAGGGACTTCTCGAAAGTTTTCACCGGAATACCGTACATTGATATATGTACAATATGTATCCGTACACTTAAGGCAGAATGCATATTCCAGGTGTCAGGGGACTTCTCGAAAGTTCTCACAGGAAAACCGAACAGTAAAAATTGTGGCTTACCAGTTCTGTACAAGCACAAGACATCTTTTTAAGTCCAAAGAAATAAGCACACGTAGATCTGTTCGCTTGTCCCACCGAGTGGAATGTTCACCGAGGGATAATTTGATTTTAACAGTATTACATGTGAAGCAGGCCAAATTGGATTAGTGAAGATAGAAGAAAAAAATATTCTCCCTTTCGCCGATACCTGATCATGTTCAAAAGCTGAAAAATACAGCACCAGAATGCATCTAAGGACACGTAATAATTTCTCAAAGGGGAGGGTCTCCCCCTCCCCTTGTGGACGAGAAAATTACGTACACGACAACAGCTCAGTTGAGACCGTGGGCTGAGAACAGGGGCGTAGATATCTTTTCAACTTTGGGGTGATGGGGTGAACTATCGCAAATGTGACAAATGTGCACGGCGGGCGCGAAGCGCGAGCCCATGACGGGTGGGGTCCAGGGGCCCGCCTTAGGGCCCCTGGTGGGGTACGATGCCGAACACTTTACAACTATCGTAGTTTTACTACTTTCGAACTAAAATCCGGACGAACAGATGCCAGCAATGGAAAATGAGAGGGAGGGAAAGTATAGGTGCATGCAGGGAAGTGATATTAGACCGTCCCAGATAGGTGTAGCAAAAAGGGTAAAGGACTAAATCAGAGCGTTACAGAGTGCTGTTTTCGTCATAAGTGTATTAACAATCACCATCTATACGGATAATGGCTCAGCGCGAACTGGCGAAGCTCTGGTAAAAAATTTTGAAAAATGTATAATGGCTGATACGTACTTTCAACCTTCTACATCGTTCTACATATTACAGTAGATTGAAAGATCCCATATTGATGCGAGGTCCCCACAGATGTTTGAAGATGTATCTTTGTTCTTCGGAATGTGTTGTAATCAGAACAGTTTCGTGTATTGTTACCTTAATAATGGTCAGTAGACTGAAACATTGGAGGGGGTGATTACATGGGCCATCCCCCTAGTCAAATGTTGGGGATGTATCCCCCATCCCCCCGGGATTTACGCCCATGGCTGAGAAGTACGTCTACTCCCCCACCCCCATGTGCAGATGCATTCACTCAAGGAGCCAGTGGTAGGTTTTACTTTCTCACATAATGACTAGCAAATACCTTTTCGCCCCGATCATTCTAGAAATCAGTCTCCAGGCTGTTAATGTTACCTTGGCGTCAAAATGACAAAAAAAAAACAACAACAGTGAAAATATTTCTCGCCGATGGGAGTCGAGAAGTTTTGTCGGGGCCTGGTCACATTTACGCCCAACAATAATTAACATCGTTTCGGTGGGCAATACGTTACCGGTACCGATAGATTGGGTCGATAGAGCTTGAAAATATAGGACAAGGTCTAGTCAGGTCATACAGCGCCGCAATGTCTAGACAGTTACACATCGCGTCTACTCGTGGTGGATGATCAAAGATACCGCCGTGAGAAAAACATGGTCATTGACCCAAATGTGCAAAGTGTTCACGTATGATTGACAGATTCTAAGAAATATTTGGACCCTGGGAGAACGGGCTTGCATTTATGTTTTGAAAACAAGTGACATTTTACAAGCTGTCTGTACTGCGCTTCATGAGCAGTCAGTGCCAGAGTACAGCTCCTTGTCGTTTGATAACACTCTTAGGGGCCGCGGCCCACCGGTTGAGAAGCGCTGCTGTAGGCTATATCGAAGTTAGTCAACGTGTTATAACATCCGCCCATATTGACGAGGCTGGATTGATTTAATCGGATTTAAATTGGATCATACAAGTGTTTTTGTGTGGAATATAAAATCTTTACTAATGGTAAGACACATTGTTTTAACAATAGTTTCAGTCCCCAGATTTTCGTAGGCCTACGGGCGAGAACGTGCTCGATCCCGCAGAGCATACAGAAGTTACTAAAACAAACTGCCGTGTCCCCTCCCCCACCACCACCAGTTTATCCTTTCTGGAGGTCAACGGGCGCTGTTTGGCTGGAAACGGGCGCCAAACAGCGCCGGGCGCCCACTGAATTTCACCCTTGTTACCGAGGCCTGTTAGTTTTAACGAATGTCCGATAAACTATTTTGTTTTTGTTTCTTTTTTATGACGGAGATTTTCGGAATTAAAGGGCACTTTTACGTTCTTCCGTTATTTATCACAAGATTCATTAAGTTTTTAAACGCGCAAATATATTTTCAAACATGCCAAGAAATTTCCGAAACATTTTCAAATATTCTGGATGATTTTTAACATATGTCGGATGAACTGTTTTTTTTTTATTTTGATGACGGAGATTTCTGGAATTAAACAGCACTTTTACATTCTTCCGTCATTTATTTAAAGATTCATTAAGTTTACGCACGCGCAAAAATATTTTTGAACATGCCAAGAAATTTCCGACCATTTTCGAATATTCTATATGATTTTTAACAAATGTCCGATAAACTTATTTTTTTCTTTTTTGATAACGGAGTTTTTCGGAATCAAATAGTACTTTTATGTTCTTCCGTTATTTTTGGGCGTTTAAAAACTTAATAAATCTTTTTATAAAGAACGGAAGGACATAAAACTGTAATATACCTCCGAAAATCGCTGCCATTAAAGAGAAAGTATCAGACATTTCTAAGAAATCTTGTAGAACACAAAAAACGTTTCTTACCTTCGGAAACTTTTGGCATATTCGAAAATATTATTGCGCGTTTGAAAACTTCATGAATCTTATGATTAATAATGGAAGAACCTAAAACTGCTATTTACTTTCCCAAATCTCCGTCATTAAAAAGTAAACATCAGACATTTGTTAAAAATCATCTAGAATATTTTGAAATGTTTCGGAAATTTTTGGGTATGTTCGAAAATATTTTTGCGCGTTTTGAAACTTCGTGAATCTTTTGATAAGTAAAGGAAGAACATAGAACTGCTATTTACTTCCAAAAATCTCCGCCGTTAAAAAGACATTATCGGACACTGTTTAAAAATCATCTAGAAGAATATTCGAAATGTTTCAGAAATTTCTGGGCAAGTTCGAAAATATTTTGCGCGTTTAAAAAATTCATGAAGCTTTTGATAAATAACGGAAGAACATAGAACATGCTATTTACTTCCAAAGTCTCCGCCAATAAAAAGAAATTATCGGACATTTATTAAAAATCATTTAGAATATTCGAAAGTGTTTCGGAAATTTATCGGCAAGTTCCGAAATATTTTTGCGTGTTTGAAAACTTCATGGACATTTTGATTAATGACGGAAGTACACATTACTGATATTTACTTCCCAAATTAGCCTTCATTAAAAAGAACTGAATCAGACTTTCGTTCACCTGTTACACTCTACACGTGCATGCCAATGATGACCGTAAACCATTGCATCTAAGAAGGGTAGGGTTCGGCCTGATGGTCATTTTAAATATCACAAATGTGCAAACCAAAGCTTCCACCGACGTTACAGAATTTAAGTCGGTCTAACGCAGTTAACGCTAGTAGCGTTAGGAAGCGTAGAAGTTTACTGCAATTAACGATCCTAGCGTTACTAGCAGTAGAGCAGCCCTCTAACGCTAGTAACGCAACTATCGTGATCGTTACTAGCGTTAGACTCGTATCGGTAGGAATTTTATTTTCTAACGCAAAATTTCTAACGCTTAACGCTAGTAACGTCCATTTTATTCTGAGCTGTACTGTATGTAGCCCCTACCCTTTACCATTTTATGACAGAGAAAGTTTTACGGCGCGGGAAAGTTTATTTGAAGCACACCAAACTAGATATACGGGACAATTGTACACCATTGTTGCTATCAAACTCTGGCCTACATTATTTCACATCGGAGTAGGCAAGATATGATCACAGAAATTAGAGCTGAGTATGAAAATTATATGTAGTACGTTCTCGGGGAGTAGGAAGGCCCATTCACTTTCACAGAAAATTTGAAACAACTGTACAACACCGTGCTTGAAGTTAATATTTTATGCAAGATACCATTAGTAAACGTACCGTGCATTAACCTTCTACGGTTCTGCCAGTAACTTGCCCTTGTCCATTTTGTGTACGAAGCTACGTAGGACTGAGAAGTACTGTAGTACAAAGGGTTTCTTTGATTTATTCCTATCCATTTCTGATATTGCTTTTATATAAGCTTGGCCTTTTCCATCACTGGTCATTAATGAAAGAAGTGCAGTTTTCACACTTTCTACAAAGTTTGTACTGAGCAGCTAATGCTTGCTTAGGCTATAAGCCTACACATCACTTGCTATTGTATGCATGGGTGATTAACATGCTACTACAAAAGATCGCCGAATCGTCGAGATTATTGACGATCTTTCCATTGTTCCGGAAAGTTGCAGTCGATATAATCCTCTCATCAATAGACGCTCTCTAGGTTAGGATTACTAGAGTTGATTTTACGATCTTTGATGATCAGAAATTTAGAGTCGCAGATAGTAGGTTATCGTAGTGACCGTCAACGTCGGCTAACCTCGACGAATCGGTACTGTATACAATGAACACATCTAGTATATACCCGCTACTGCAAAGAGTAGGAATATTGTAACTTCACACTAAACCTCTGTGTTACATACCAATTTGCTCAGAGAGTGGATATTGATGCCATGCAAAGAACCTATCTCATAATTCCAACAAGTGGTAACCAGATTTGCAAAATGAAATACCCACCTTGGCAATGGCTATTAGACAGCTAAGGGTACATCCTTCTGTATCGCCATCCCTCTCATTATCGTATTCCACACCAATCTGTGATAAGGGCCAACTTTTGAGGTAGCCAGTACACTGTATTGTAGCATACTTCTTGCGATCTAGGGAAACAATGCAATGAAGAGACATTGAATGATAGGGTTGGGCAATAATATGATAAATAGACATATGTCGCCAGAAGTTCATATTGCGATATGCGATATGAAATACTCCTTATCATGATATGACGATATAAAAACAAATAAAACATGGGTCTCTTTGTCTTTTATTCCTGCTTTCTTTACACTACGTATTCCACAATCTTATCATGAAAACTTCTTCCCTTCTTTTTCAATTAAATAAACATGAAGTGGTTTTTAATTTGATAAAGAAAACAGTTGTAAAAGTTCGACTGAAGCACATACGTTTAACTAATTGTACAAAGGACATTTAGCCTTGTCTACAACAGGTTAATCCATATGGCGATATATCGCAAAAATGTTGGTGATATTATCGCGATATATCGATATGCATTTTTTCCATATCGCCCAACCCTATTGCATGATGGTTTCAACAGATGTCTCAGAGAATTAATTCTGTAATTATAAGAGCTATAATACAAAGTACTGTACTTCCATGAGATAAGAAGCTCGTTCTGTTCTGTTATTGATAACTTAAACTCTGAAAAGTGTTGTTAAAGTCAAAAGATAACAAAGGTATAATTGCAACCACAGAAAAATAAAAAGAGACTTGAAAAAAGTCAGTGGCATCAACATAACAGGGATAATGGATGGCAAAAGCTTAAAAACAGTATAAAAGCTCAATGAGCCATAAAGCCAACTAGAAGTACGCACCTCTTTCTTTCTATATCTTCACTATTTTGTGAAACACAAAGTAACACACCATTTTCCAATTTTAACAGTGAACTTCTTGAGTTTTCACTAGTATTCTCTCCCCCCTCCTCAGGGCAAAGATATTCATGTCATGTGGTAATATTTTTATACCGAATTGATAAATTCATGCAGAATAATTCCTTGGTTAACCTTTAATATGCAGTATTTACGATTTTAATCCACAAAAGACACTTGTGACCAAAACAAAAAAATATTTGTGAAATTTGGCTAATGTTTCCAAGTAAGGTTTTGTGACTGCTTAGTCCTAGATGTAGCCTGTCACCAGGAGAGCATTTAACTTTATACCTGGAATAATTTTGGGTTTCTTTTTAAAGGTAGGCTGTTCCTCTGTCTTGATGACATTCTCTTTCGAGTATTGTCGCATCCTGCAGAAAAAAGATCTTCTACTACCAGATGAGAGCTGTGGCATGACAGGAACAACCTCGGACTTCACAGGAAGACCAGCTAAAGGGAAAAAAAAAAGCAAAATTCAGACATCTGATTACAATGAAAGCTGTTGATGGGATTGTAATATTTTCCCCTGACAACCAAAAATAACAGGTCTGTTGTCTGGCAGACAACTAAATTTCATGACAGAAGAAAACAGATAGCATCCATAGGTACTTCAAGATTTCCTTTTGGAAAACTTTTAACTTTTTTCAGACAACCAAAAAAGGCAGAGAGATTGTCTGCTGGATGACCATATAATTTTCTTGAAATCACGACCTGATTTACAGGTACCTATCAGGGGACTACCTTAGACTTCTGAGGAAGCCCAGACAGAGATAAAACAGTGAAAAATTCACATTCACTGATAGCAAATTCTCCTAACAGTAAGATTTAGATTCCTTCTCTATATCAAATCTCTTCTTTTTTATGTTAACAACTTCTTACAAATTCCAAGTTTGGAAAATCTTAGTTAACATTTTCTATACACTTCACACACTGCAAAAAAAAAAAAAAAAAAAACCAGAAAGCCAAAAGGCTTAGTGATTCCTTGCCATATGGATATATTGTAACAAACATGAATCACCCACATGACAAGCATGTGATCCCTCATAGTTATCCTACTTAAGATATCATGTTAATAAGGTCAAAAGCTTTCGAAATCTTGTGACCCAAAATACCCTACATGCTAAATATAAACAATCCCCTTTCTAAGAATGAGATCAATCATAGTTACCTCCTTTAAAATATGATGTTTACTAGGTTTTGACCTTTTGTGACCTCAAATGACCTTTGACCTGAACGAAAAATAACACTGATCATCTTCTTAATATGGTCAATACACAAGGTAAGTATGTGATCCCTCACAGTTACCCTTCTTGAGATATCATGTTTACAAGTTTTTTGACCTTTTTACCTCTGGTGACCCCAAATGACCTTTGACCTCTACCAAAAACTGTAAGGATCATCTACTCATTATGGGTAATCCTCATGTTAAGTATGAGATCCCTCACTGATACCCTCATTGAGATATAGTGTTTATAAGGTTTTGACCTTTTTACCTCTGGTGACCCCAAATGACCTTTAACCACCACCAAAAATAATAGGGATCATCTACTCAATATGGGCAATCCACATAATAAGTATGAGATCACTCACACTTACCCTTCTTAAAATATCGTGTTTACAAGGTTTTGACCTTTTGACGTCTGGTGACCCCAAATGACCTTTGACCTCCACCAAAAACTGCAAGGATCATCAACTCATTATGGGCAATCCTCATGTTAAGTATGAGATCTCTCACTGTTACCCTCATTGAGATATAGTGTTTATAAGGTTTTGACCTTTTTACCTCTGGTGACCCCAAATGACCTTTAACCACCACCAAAAATAATAGGGATCATATACTCAATATGGGCAATCCACATAATAAGTATGAGATCACTCACACTTACCCTTCTTGAAATATCGTGTTTACAAGGTTTTGACTTTTTGACCTCTGGTGACCCCAAATGACCTTTGACCTCCACCAAAAACTGCAAGGATTATCAACTCATTATGGGCAATCTTCATGTTAAGTATGAGATCTCTCACTGTTACCCTCATTGAGATATAGCGTTTATAAGGTTTTGACCTTTTTACCTCTGGTGACCCCAAATGACCTTTGACCTCCACCAAAAACAATAGGGATCATCTACTCAATATGGGCAATCCACATGCTAAGTATAAGATCACTCACACTTACCCTTCTTGAAATATCGTGTTTACAAGGTTTTGACCTTTTGACCTCTGGTGACCCCAAATGACCTTTGACCTCCACCAAAAACTGCAAGGATTATCAACTCATTATGGGCAATCTTCATGTTAAGTATGAGATCTCTCACTGTTACCCTCATTGAGATATAGCGTTTATAAGGTTTTGACCTTTTTACCTCTGGTGACCCCAAATGACCTTTGACCTCCACCAAAAACAATAGGGATCATCTACTCAATATGGGCAATCCACATGCTAAGTATGAGATCACTCACAGTTACCCTTCTTGAAATATCATGTTTACAAGGTTTTGACCTTTTGACGTCTGGTGACCCCAAATGACCTTTGACCTCTACCAAAAACTGTAAGGATCATCTACTCATTACAGGCAATCTTTATGTTAAGTATGAGATCTCTCACTGTTACCCTCATTGAGATATAGTGTTTATAAGGTTTTGACCTTTTTACCTCTGGTGACCCCAAATGACCTTTGACCTCCACCAAAAACAATACGGATCATCTACTCAATATGGGCAATCCACATAATAAGTATGAGATCAGTCACAGTTACCCTTCTTGAAATATCATGTTTACAAGGTTTTAACCTTTTGACCTCTGGTGACCCCAAATGACCTTTGACCTCCACCGAAAACTGTAAGGATCATCTACTCATTACAGGCAATCCTCATGTTAAGTATGAGATCCCTCACTGTTAACCTCATTGAGATATAGTGTTTATAAGGTTTTGACCTTTTTACCTCTGGTGACCCCAAATGACCTTTGACCTCCACCAAAAACAATAGGGATCATCTACTCAATATGGGCAATCCACATGGTAAGTATGAGATCCCTCACATTTATCCTTCTGGAGATATCGTGTTTACAAGCAATTTCCAGCATATTTACTATTTGACCCCTTGTGACCCCAAATGACCTTTCATCTCCACCAAAAAGAATAGGGATCATCTACTCATTATGGGCAACCTACCTGCCAAGTATGAGATCCCTCGGAGTTACCCTTCTTGAGATATCGTGTTTACAAGGTTTTGACCTTTTGACCTCTTGTGACCCCAAATGACCTTTGACCTTTTCCAAAAACAATAGGGATCATCTACTCAATATGGGCAATCTACGTGCTGAGTATGAGATCCCTCGGGGTTACCCTTCTTGAGATATCGTGTTTACAAGCAAAGCGTCACATACACACACACACCCATACTGGTATTCATCACAAACCGAGGACCTGCGCACGTTGTCATGTATCCATATTCACCTGCGGACCAGCACATACAACTATGAGATTGACAAATGAACACATGCATTGTATTACTACCCATAGAGGGCGCTATACACACCAACTGGGAAGCCACATATATCTCCTAAGTCCACTATATTGGCAATATAATATAAGTCCACCAGTTGTATCCTACACACCTGAGGACCTCTGAAATTTTCACACACCTGTTTCAAATTCATAGCCAGTAGAGGACTCTGCCCTTACTTATACCTAGATAATGGAAAACGTGTGTAGAATGCAATGGAACTAAATTTACCCGAGGACCTGGGTTTAGGTCCTCAGGTGGAAAAAAATGTCCTCAGGTGGTAGGTGTGTATTCTGGTCAAGGTCCTCGGCTGGATATCAATACAAGTGCACACACACACATACACACACACACACACACACGACATCACCATCGCATAGATTCCTTCGGCCTTCGGCAAGGAATCAAAAACAAAAAGAAAAAAAAAGGTAGCTGAGTAACTTCAAGTAATGGGATTCTCCCAGGGAGAAAACACTGCTTTGTAGCTTGGGATATGTCCAGCAAAACTTTCACATTCTCACATTACGCAACATTCATAATTTTGGTTGTGTGTAATATTTTTTGGAAGCAGTATTATAGACAGAGCTTGTGAAAGACTGTGAATGTACAAGTGAAACTTAAGCTACACCAGACAGTGTCATGTTGATGGAATGTAATACACCCTTTTAGGGTAAATATGTTGTGATCCTATTCATTGATATTGTTTCTCTGCTAAATTTAAAAATAGGTCTAACATATATTACTCCTCTGGACCTTCACAGTAACTATTTGCCTGATTTACATAAGATATGGCAAAAAGGAAAGCCTCAATATATTTGTAGCAGTAGCATGAAGGTGGTCCAACTAACATAACTAAAAGACAGAAGCCTGACTATGAGAAGTTGGAATTGTTAAGGAGTGTGGTAGAAAGTGAGTATCCAAGGAGTGTTCAAGGGGTGTAAGTGTCATAAGAAAGGGTTGTTCATGAAATCTAATTTCAAAATCATATAAGAATCAGTAAAAACAAGGAATCCCTGTACCTCCTTTTCAAAATATCGTTTTAGGTTAGCACTAACAAAAGCAATCCTCCACCATCTCAAACCACTTGCAAGTTCTGCTACTTTATCGTTAAGTGTTAAAAAACTTACTCTTTGTGTCAATAAATCTTTCCCTTGGGGTGAGATCTGATGATGACAACTGTTCTTTCACTTTAGCCATATCTTTAGGGTGAAGTATATCAAACAGACTCTGACCAATCAAGTGCTCCTGAGAAGAAAATAATGGGTTCATGAATAAGAGAGTTCAATAATTGGAATGCTGCATAGAATTGTGGGATACACAGGGGAGAGACAAACTGTGAGCACAGAACATAAGACTGGACATACTTATATTTTGTAGCAGATTAAAATGCAAATTTTATACCAAGAGGACAGCTTATATGCAGTCAAGAATATAAAACCACATTATATGAATCCTCCTTATATTTACGATGGATTTAAAAATGATAATTTGACAATTATCTAAAATAAACTGAAATTTTGGAACATCTGTTGCAGGTACGGCTGTGTAATGTTTATAACTACGATTCTGATGGTGTGCACATGTGCAGTCTAATTTTCAGACTCACTTAATTGGTACTTCAGAAGGTACAAAGTCAGCTATACCTTGAAAACTGTCTATTCTGTGGGCCCATGGCATGTAATACATTTATGCCCCCCCCCCCCCCCCCAGCAACAACAAACTGTGTACTTCCAAAAGAGGTACACATTCTACAAATGCCAAAAAGGTTAATGGTACACTTCACCTCTGACCCATTCCCATGATGCATTGCATTCAAAATTTTCTGAACTTGTCTTTTGTAAACAGTGATACTATCTCTAGGAGTTGTAAATTTTAGGATGCTACTAAAGCAACCAAAACTGAGAACTGAAGCTTTTCACTTTTAAAACGTTCTCACTCACATGCATGGTGGCAAGTAACAACTAAAAAGTTGACAGATTTGGATTACTATTTTCAAAAGTTCAAGTAGGCAATCCATTATGGACTTGGTCTGGTGATTTAGCACAATCATTTTTTGCAGGAAATCTTTGAATTTGTCATTGTCCCTGTGCCGTTTGAACATAGGAATGTAAGTTATGGTGACATGCCATCAAAAAGAGCTGTTTTCACTTCACAGTTAAAGAATAAAATCCCCCCCCCCCCCTCCCCCCATCCCAATGAAAGATCCATTGGAATTATTTCAATATCTTTAACCGTTCTCAAGATATACCTCCTCAAAGGTTGATGGTGTCTGATGTTACTCACCGCCTTGCAAAAATAAAGATGTGGAGTGTTGCACAGTGTTAAGATTTCTTTTGTTAACCCTATATAAATTATCTCTTAATTACTGATCGGATAGTTTACAGTTTGGTGAGAGATATCAATATTTTTCAAGGAAATAATTTTAACTTCCATGATAAATTCCTCAGGGGATACCAATGCTACAGGTGTCCTTGAAATGAAGGTTGCAAAAATAAAGGCTTACATTAGCCATATATGGTACGTCCCTCTTTCGACATCACAAATTTGCATGTATAGTTCATGTTTATTCATGGTACTGTGTGAAATAGAAATAAGTGCGTAAAATGGTCAATATGTGATGGATTTTGATGGAAACTGAGGCTATTTTCTGGATTTTCAATGCCTTTTACATCAAATATCCAACTATGTCATTTGCATACCACCAGACCTTTCAAGAACTCTCATAATTTTCAGAATAACAAACTGCATCTCTTATAGTCAAAAGAACTCACATAAAGTGGAGCTCATCCCACTAGAGATGTGTTTAGAAGGATTAATATTAATTTTCTACATAGAAATTTCAAGGATTTGTACCCACATATTACATCTCACAACTAGGTGAATAAAATCTTTTACTGTGAATTATTTAAAAATGAGTTTTTTTCTGAACTGGAGAGTATCAAAAGAAAACCAAAAGGGCAAATAAACCAGGCGCACTTCTCACCCTTGAAACACAGAGTGTGTTGATGACAGATTCTGATACATAGAGCATACGTCCTCTGTCACAGCTGACCACAATTAAAAAGCCTTCAGCACTCTGCAGGTAAAGAAGACAAACAACATTATGAGCAGAAGACCTACTAAATATTACAAAGACTGGTCAGGTATGTCTCTTATACTGAGAATACTACAATGAATTCAACCTTACCGGGCTGCAGCCTGATGGTGGAAACGAGACTTAATGTTGGTCACGTAACTATTGCCATAATATTATTAATATTTGAAATCAGAAAGCCGATGGCTTAGTTATTCCTTGCTTCTGAAAATAATTTTGTGAACTTTCACTCCCCAGGGTTTCCAATGGACACAGTTTCATTACTAAATGCTTCTCAAGAAAAGTCCTGCTGGCTACCTCTGACTGCAGGCAAAAATCTGAAACTACAGTAAAACCCCGTTTATCCGAACACATCGGGACCGAAGGTTGTTCGGATAACGAAAAATTCGGATAAACGGGGTTCCAAGTTTTTGCCTCAAGTACGGTGCACTGGGTCCATAGGACAGTGTGCCACCACATTTCCAAAATAATTCCGAAAAGGCTAAAAATTGCACACAAAATCCTCCAAAATATTTCGTTACTATTTTTTGTGACTGATGATATGACACATAAATTTTAAGACTTCTAAAACAGAGAGATTTTATTCCTAAAATTCGAGCCTTCGTTCGTCTGAATAACCAATAAAGAAAATTTGTAACGATCTGAAGAGGTATCTAGAGTATAAATTCTGCACAAACTTCCAAAACTGTTAAAGACACATGTGTAGGAGACTCTCAAACAGCAGTTCGCAATGTTTTTGTAAGGTCTACTTTCGTTATTTTCAGGTATGAAGCTCACTGCGTTACTAACTTTTCAGATTTAGTGAAACTAGGACTTACGCTAGCCTAACGTATTTTTGTATTACTATTTGAGGATATTAAGCCTATACCGACTCATGGCTCCTAAAAAGAATTTCAAAGCAAATACGTATATTTCTTCCAAATTTGACAAAGAGATAAGAGATTGTTTTCTATGTCCACATGTTGGCTCTTTTGGCCATCATGACATCTTTCCATGACTTTTATAGTCCCAAGAAAATTTAGTGCATTTCTGCAAAAATTTACATTGAATTTTGCCTTGTAAAGCACTGAAAACTTGGTGGATACTACCGTAATTATGTTGAAGAAGACTACGCCCCCCTCCCCCCCCCCCCAGGAGATACAACCCTTGAAGGGACACTGAACTTAACATAACGGCTCCTCAGCCTTCAGACCGGTACATTATGTGTCTGGCATGTGAGATCCTGTTCTAGACCAGCTGAAAAAGAACAGAATCTACACATAATCTTAGCCAAAGGACCAACAAATACCCCCCCCCTCCATTTAATAGCGTACCCTCACCCTAGGTGGACTACACATACCTCTAAAATGAGAGATTTAAGTTCATCTGCTGACAAAAAAGAGGGCTTGTAGTTAGCTTCTCTATCTGAGCTCGGGACAACCTGAAACAAAAGCAAACATTACATTAATACTGCTAAAGCAAAATACATGCAGTTATGTAAGTGGCCCAATGTGAATTTGCAGTCTTTGCTCCGATGTCTCTATATTCTGAAAAGTCCGCATTGAGGTTAGTGTTCAAGAAAAGGTTAGGTTAGAACAAACTCTTATCCTAACACATTCGGAATGTGCACACATTCGGAATGTAGAGACGTTGGAACAACAATTTATCAGAACATAGAGGTGTAACCCTTCTATAGTGCCCATCACCAACCTCTGGAGGCATCAGTACATCTGCAATTCAGTCATAACTTAACCAGCGATGTAAAGCACTGATCTTGGTCTAAATAAGGAAACTTATCTGGCATTGCCTCAAAGTGGATTTTACTGTGTTATCAGGCATTATCACCGTGAGACGATGCCCGATACCATGAAACTCATGGTGAAAACATGAGAGTTGGCAAGTCTGTATATGTCATGGTACTCATATATGATGTGGTGTAGTATCTCTTTCTAACATACTGATAGGCAAATAATGGTAACGGAAAAACGTTTTTGGCTAATTTGACCTTTGATCTATGACATCATCGGTTATGCATGCACAAATTTTTATGGTCAGGTACGTACCCACCAAATTTGAATTTGATAAGACTTATATGCTTTAGGAGGAGCTTGTGACACATTTTTTGGCTCACACAGACACATACACATACACCCACACACACACTGTCACATTTACACATTCATGTACATGCATGCTCAGACACCCACACCCAGTATCACATTTCTCATGTAAGGTAAAACACAATATCTCATCTCCCCATACATTACATTTAGGGAGATGAGATTACAAGGGATAACTTTAAGATGGCCACACTGGACACTGAGACACTCACACAATTCTTCACATTTAGATGAGATAACAGCAGACAGCAGTAAGAACATTGTGAATACCAACTCAAGACAGGAGTAACTTCCTTTCTCACTTCTCTGCCTTTTGGCTAAGATCATGTGTAGTATCTGTTCTTTTCAGCCAGTTTAGAATGAAGCCATGCATGACAGACCCATGATATAGAGGTCTGAATATCGAAAGATGGGTCAATTGAGTTTTACTGTTTATTCTAGGCATGTAGCTCCTCAGGGGAGCAAAATTCCTTCGTGAGTAGCATTTTGGCTTGTCCTTCAGCATCCAAGAGAAGTTTTGAATAAGTTTTTCTTACTGTTTCATGTAGAGGAAGCATGTGCAAGTACAGGATCATACATGGCTCAGATAAGCTGCATGGGCCTCATTCAACCAACTTGCAATATTTGTTCAGAAATATATAGGGTATGATGATTGCAATGGCAGTGTGCTTGATGTACAACATAAACGCAATACAATATTAAGACTGGTGCTAAGGGTGAGTGGATAAAGGTGGTGGCATTTGAAGCAATGAAGCGTAGCAACCAGGAGCTTCTGGGTTCGATCCCTGGCCAGGTGAAAGTAAGGTGGGTTTTTCATCAAAGAGAAATCTACGGTTTTCCCATCTGAACTGGCCTTTGGAAAGAAACCATATTTGATATAAATTGTTGAACTGGCTGTCACCTGACATGAAGTTGTAATTCGTAAGCCATGGGCTTCCTCCATGTTCGTGGTCGCTTAGCGTCGTAAAATAATTGCCCTTCATCATCATCAAGGCCCTGAATTAAACAGTAGGCCCACAGCACTGACAACACTGTTTAGCCTAATGTACATGTACCCCCTTGCGTAGGCCATGCTATATACGCACAAGTTCAGGGTCATGAAAAAGACCATACTGAGTCAGCTTCAGGAATACTTTAAAGGGTTTATTTTGGTGGAAACTCATTTTTGCTTTGAAAATGTAACATTTTACACCAGCTGCACACTTTTTGGCAAGTAATTAACAAGTAGTTTAGCTCATGTGACTACGGTCCTTTTGAGGTAATGCACCCATGGCCTTAAAGAAAGCCGATATTTGAAATGCTAGTGAGTTATCCTGAAATCAGTAAAACATTCAAAAGATGTGTCTTGAGAGTGGTAAAGATTTTAAGGTATTTCTAAGGAATCTGTCATAAGGTGTTTTGAAAAGTAAAGTGCAGTCACCCCAAATTAAATTATTCAGGTATCCTAATTTATGAATGATTCTTTTCAATCATATGACTGTTAGGGTGGCCATATATCTGGCTTTTTGCAGGATTGGCCAGCTTTTGGGCAGCCTCTCCTCTGCCTGGCATTTCTTGATGATTGGATGTTGATCTTCCTCCATTTGAAGACCTACAAAGTCACAGTGGGAATTCTTAAAAATTATGAATAAAAAATTCTGTCACCATAAAGTAATTAATTAATTTCTGTCGTGTGATATTACCATGTAGAACAATATCTGCAAGTGTATGTCAAATGGTAAGCGGTACTCATTTGTCACATTCGCAGACAATAACGTTATGATCTGCATGCACAGTCAGTTTGGTCAGGGACTGTGAATGATGTATTTTTCCTGGTTGGTATGTATGGCAATCATCTATGTAGGATGTTTACACAAGGCTGGCATGTAGCACTGACCTGACATGTCTTCCTTTTTGGGAATCCAGAAATGGTCTACCTACTAAGGTGTTACTATGAACTATTGTAAAGGATATTAACTTTTAACAGTTTTTAAGATGTAGTGTACATTTCAAAATCAACAAATCAACTCAAGAATCTGAATTGACAGATGCAGAGCAGATTGCATCCAGTCATGGTTTGTGGCTCACATTTTTAACCACCTTAAAGGGAAAACACCATCACCCCACGTTGAATTAGTATACTTAGGTATCCTAACTCATGAATGGCTCTTCTAAATCATGTGACAGCAAGTTTGGTACTTAATTTTTAAATCTGTGCGAATTAACTCCAGCCTTTGTTTACCTTGAGAATGCCACCTTTATGTTCTAAAACATTAAGGAAAATATTTGCAATAGACCAATATGCATATGATGTCATAGAGCAGAAAGTGCTCCCTCATTTGGAAGAAAAGCACATATCATTGCAAGTTACACCAGCAAATGCAGACAGCTGATTTGTCAGCCAATCATATAGCCTACTCACATAAGTGAGAAATTTACGCCGTCCGTGCACATGTGCTTCATTGTTATCCTCCACACTGACATCCCGTGACGTCAATGCATAAGGTCTATAGAGATTGAAGGAGATTTAATACATTTCCTTCATCTGTCAAAGAAAGTATGGGCTGACTGTTTTTTCAGTTTGAAGGTCTAGAATTTTTTGTAGTGCAGTAAAACTCTGAAATATGTTTTTTCTATACTCACAGAAACGCAACAAACCAAAGCAACCGGTGAAGATTCCCAACACGGCCCCATTTTTTCTTCCAGTAGCATCAGGGCTTAACCCCACTTTGCACATTGAGAATGATTCAGAAATGAAAGAGGTGAGTGAGTATTTGTATGTCATTTCAGGTAAAGGTGTAATATATGTTGGGAGGACCACTAGACCAAAGGTCCACTAGATCAGGGGTCTCCAAACTTTTTTGCTTGGTGGCTCCAGACTTCTACTCCGGACTTTTGGTGGCCCTTAAATTGACGGGTCGGTTAGAGGAGTTTGATTTGACTTGGTTATACAATGTTAATAAAGCTGATCACTGGTTCTTAGATTAGAATCACTCCCACTGCTTTTTTTAATGGGAAATTTGGCAATTATTTTTCGATCCTGAATCCTTTTCCTGACCCTCTGAAATATTTTCGCAACCGTCAAAAGGGTCGCGACCCCTAGTTTGCCGACCCCTGCACTAGATGGAAGGTTTGACACTAAACTGAAGGGAGTGAAGTAGATGTTCAGTGTAGAGGATCTTTGGTCTGTTGGACCCTGTCCTAGATTCGCTTGGTTCTCCAGACCAAAAGTCCACTAGACTGAACAGATTGACACATTCGTTCCATCTAGACGATTTTCGGCCAATTGGACCCTGTTCTAGATTCAAGGTTCACCAGACCATAGGTCATCTAGACTTAATGTTAACACCTTTGTGAATTGCTGTTCAGTCAGGGTTAGCATTAGTTTAGGATTAGGAACATTCAGTCCAGTGAAGGTAGACCTTTGGTCTAGTGAATTTAACTTTTATTCTTTACTGATGTAAGTGATGTCATTGTGCCTCACAACCAGTGGTGTATGCAGTGCAGAAAGGGAAAGGGGCCCTGGAGGAGGCCATGCTCCCTCTTCCCCAACTTTGTTGATCAGCTAGGGAATTTGTGAAAAATTGACAAGATTCAAGCAAAATGGGGGTCAATCAGGGGGAAAAGTGGTCATTAGCCTTAGGGGATAAGCATGGTGGATTTTAGTTAGATGCTGCAATAAAACCCTGTCATAGGGGTCAGTGTTTCCATCCTTGGTTCATGGAATTATACATCCCAGGTGCCACTGATTCCATGTAAAGAGATTGCCTTCTTTAGATCAAATGTTGAAGGGTTTCAAGTGACTCCTAAATATTTCAGTTTCTCCTACTTTTTGAACCTTCCTCCTGCCTCTCCCAATTTCATCTTGAAAATCCTAGTTTATCCTTTTTTTTTGGACCTTCCTCCTACTTCTTCCAATTTCGTCTTGAAAATCCTAGTTTATCCTACTTTTTTGACTTGCTTCTACTAAAACAATTAATAGTAATCAATAAAATAGGATCTTATCTTCCACATACAAAGAACAGTTTCACAGATTTTCTATGAGTCTCAAGAAATTTATATCTACCCCTTAAGCAGATTTCACAATTAGATGGCCTGAAAAGATTCCTGTATGCTGTTATAAAAAAAATTACAGAGGTCATAGAAAAGTCATGTAATTTTAATGACATTTTACCATGTCATATAATGGAAGTCAATGTTGTCCTTGTTACAAATTTCTTGTCAGTTTTGTCCTTGATGATATTCTAAATATATTCATATGTGATCCCTAGATATGACAATTAATTGAGATGGCTGCAAATTCATGTTATTCTCATCAGAAGATTTCTTTGCAAAGTAATGCTCATGCCATCCCTTACGTAATAGGGTTGGTGTTTTGTTCCAAGTCAACAGGGTTTCTTTATATGTGTCTGCAACCAGTAATCACAGGTATTTTAGCATTTCACTGGATGTTGACAAAGGTTAGCTAGTTACCATAGGTTTGCCACAGATTTTAAAAAAAATGAAAACAGGTGTGTCAAATTGTCAAATTCAACAATGTTAACAAAGGATTCTGAGACAAAACTAGTGGTATAAAATAGGAAACAAGAAAATATGTGTCAGCCTGAGTCTAGCCTGTGTCCAGAGTGGTCCCAAATACACAAGTTTGCTACATAAATTTGAAATGAATTGAATATTGTCACCCATGGAAACCTGTGATTTCTTTTGTTTCTCATGCTTGATCTTGTGTGGTTACAAGTACGGGCAAACTCAGGTTTTTGCAAAAGGGAATTGAGGCTGAAGTTGAGAAATGGTCAAGATAGGCTTGCCATTGTTGTACAGTTGCTGTGTATTAGTCGACTCGTGTTCAGTTTCATTGTCTTCACAGTTCTTAGCCTTGAACAGTACGTCTATTCACTGACTGTTGTAGCATTCTTTTCACAAGTGCATATAGTGACCTTTGTAAGGTTTGATGAAGGCAGTTGTAAGAGAAAAGTTATTTTGTAGTAAGGACATTTTAGTTATTCTGAAAACAGGCCTTCGATATGTATGTTTTGCATATAATCATATCTCTTGTCTTCTCACATTAGGATGACAAAACAAACATTCCTGCATCATTCAGTCAGGATTCTGATCTCTGCAGACTATTGGCCAGTGCTTCACAAGAAGGAAATTGTAAGTATTTTGTCAGATCATTGAAAGTCTGACAACCAAATTAAAATGTAATTCAATGCACTGGGTTACCGTACTTTGTGAACCCTACAGTACCGAATCGTCGAGGTTAGCCTCATCGTCGAGTTGCGTAACGTTTGAAAATAGTCAATGATAGTCGAAGATCGTAAAAGCCTCAAACCCTCCCAAGGTGAAAAACCGGGATCGTCCTTTCGAGATAGTTTAAAACATCGTCGAGATCCCAAAAATATAACAGCAGCACAATATTTTCGGTTGAAAACAAAGTTACTGGGGGGCGGTTTTGTTTTTTGCTAGACATGTTTGAACTCCCAAAAAAAGGAACAAAAAAATTTAAAGGGTTCCCAATGCTCGCAATTTTCCCGGAGGAAATTAGCTCCACGAATAAATAGACTCAATAGACCTTGGGCCGATGTGCCTTGAAATAAATTGCGCCGGGGGGTTTCGATTTAAGGGGCTTGCGAGAAAAATAACTACCTCATCTTTTCGCACCACTATAAAAAGTTCATGCAAAAAATTCCCTTTAAAACCCTAGTATGGGAATCTTGTTTCATTAGATAAAAATATTGTTTAAAACAAACGGGATTATTAAATAAATACCTTTTTTTTCCAAGTCTTTAAATTTTCCCCTAAACCGGGTCTACAATCGGGGTTTCCAAATCTCGCCCCCAAGTGCGAAAAACCTTCCTTAATTCAACTTGCGTTCTGAGGTTTTGCAAATTTTCGGTGCTGCTTTGTATTTTTTTTCTTGTGTGACCCCCTTTTTTTTAAAAAGATCTTCTATGTGATACTAAATAAAAATTTACAGAATAAAAATATGCCGGGCAAAAAACCGGGAAATACTGTCCCCAAAAACCCTGGAAACTGAGCAAACTATTTTTCGGCACCCAGTTTGGGAAAGAAAAATCGTATAAAAAAAGAGAAAAAAAAAAAAACTTGTGTCTTGCGTCTTTTTTTTTAGGGGTTTTTAAAAAGGGAGGCAAAGGAAAAAGTAATTAAAAATTTTTTTTTCCCTCTCCCGGCTAAGGCCGGGAAAATGCTCATTTTGCAACCTTGAAATTTTTTTTTAAAAGATCCTTTTAAAAGGAACCCACTAAAATTTTTGATAAAAAAGGGTGGGAAACATCTCAAACTGCCCCCCAATATAGATTGGGCCCCTAGGCCCTAGATGAAATCATCAACAAGGCGGGTATGGGGCTTTTTTTCCCGGGGAAAGGAGACCAAACCCGCTTCTGCTTGAAAAAAGCCCCCTTTACCTAAGTGGACCCCAATTTTCACAAATCCTGGCCAAAAAGGGTTGGTCTCTCCGGGTTGGGAAGGGGGCTGGGTTCCCCAGCCCACCCATTCTCCAGATAGGGCCCGTTTTTATACAGTTTGGGCCCCCAAAAATTTCAATCCTGTCCCCGGTTTTTCCCCCAAAATTTTTAGTTTGCAAAAAAAAACCCCTTACCTTGGAAAAATGAAAAGGGAATCATCATCCCCCAAAACCCCCATTCTTTAAAAAATATATCCTATTATTTCCTGTTTGTTGGGAAAAGAGCGGGGCCTTCGCCCCGTGGTTTTAAATTTATCATCACAGCATATCCCCTAAAAAAGGGGGAGATGCCCTGTTCCCCTTTTACGGGGCCCTGGGGGGGTGTGGTTTCCCTACCCTTCCGTCAGAGACGGAACCGCGATTCGGTAAACAATTCCGCCGTAAAAACGATGCCCCAAAGGCCCCTAACAAACATAACCTGCATAAATGAACACAACCCCTGCATTTTTCTTAATTTTTTACCCTCATTGTACTGCCCAACATCTTATAGTCCAAAACAGCACACATTATTCCCCTTTAAAAGCACACATTTCTCGCTTACACTTTCTACTACTCGTTGCTACCCAAACCCAAAAATATATTTTGGCAACATCACGTCCCTCATCAATTCCTTGAGAAACCTTCGATTTGAGAATTTCCCAGCCCTGCAATGGTTTTTAACTTAAATTTCCCTGCAACATTCTGTGGGATTGGAGCATTGCGTATTTTCCACACATAATCGGGAATTAACCATTTTTAAAAAAACCTTTTAACCTTTTTGACGTCATTGGACCTTTCCCTTTTTTTCATAGACTAACGGGGGGCAAAATTTCCATGGCTGCTACCATTCCCCCCTGAGTGTTTACCGTTAACGACCAAAATGTTTAAACCCCCCCCACTAAGGGCCCCCACTTCCAAACACTCCCCGACTTCCCTACTGTTTGTGCCCCTATTGTACTGTCGATTCCGCGTGTAGGGCCCGATTTGGGGATGGTAACCTTAAAGAAGGGAAAATTTTAATTTCCCGGTAACGTGCCGCTTGCGTGCATTAAGAACTAGCTTCCCTTGGGGGAAAAATTTATATGTAATTTTTCAGCAAAACAAGCATTACAGCTAAATTTTGTGCCTATCTTATTTATTTGGGGTTGAAAAATTCCCACTTTTTGAGAAAAATATTTTGGGAAGAGTTTGGGATCGGGGAAAAAAATCGTTATGTATTTCAGACTACAGTACCGAATCGTCGAGGTTAGCCGACGTTGACGGTCGCTACGATAACCTACTATCTGCGACTATACTCGACCATCAGAAATTTAGAGTAAAATTGCTGATCGTCGGAGATCGTAAAATCAACTCTAGTAATCCTAACCTAGAGAGCGTCTATTGATGAGAGGATTATATCGACCGCAACTTTCCCGAACAATGAAAAGATCGTCGATAATCTCGACGATTCGGCGATCTTTTGTAGTAGCGTGCTAATCACCCATGCATACAATAGCAATTGATGTGTAGGCTTATAGCGTAAGCAAGCATAGGCCTACTTTGTGGAAAGTGTGAAAACTGCAATTCTTTCATTAATGACCAGTGATGGAAAAGGCCAAGTTTATATAAAAGCAATATCAGAAATGGATAGAAATAAATCGAAGAAATCCCTTTGTACTACAGTTGCCTACTTCTCATTCCTACGTAGATACGTACACAAAACGGACAAGGGCAAGTTACTGGCAGAACCGTAGAAGGTTAATGTACAGTACATTTACTAATGGTATCTTGCATAAAATATTAACTTCAAGCACGGTGTTGTAGCCTACAGTTGTTTCGAATTTTCTGTGAAAGTGAATGGGCCTTCCATTTCCCCAAGAACGTACTACATATAATTTTCATGCTGAGCTCTTATTTCTGTGATCATATCTTGCCTTCTCCGATGTGAAATAATGTAGGCCAGAGTTTGATTGAAACAATGGTGTACAATCGTCTCGTATATCTAGTTTGGTGTGCTTCAAATAAACTTTCCCGGGCCGTAAAACTTCGCTGTCATAAAATGGTAAAGGGTGGGGGGCTACATATACACATGAAATCAATAAGTTAACGAACAGCACAGGGTTAAAGGGGGTTCGGTGCTATTAAATGAAAGGAAAGGACAACGCCAGCTGGCAAAAATCTTACAGCAAGCACCACTGACAGGTACCCAACCTTTTAGAAAACAAGGGGCGGAAAAAGGGGAAGTCACTTCTTTTTTGTAATGGATAAATGGATTTTGACTTTCACAAGAGGTGCAGTACTGTATGATAAAATTTGGAATTTGCAAGGCTTCTAAAATATGTCCAGAAAGTGTTGCATGATATGGTGCCGCTGAAAACTGAAAAAGCTATGCCAAAATTATCGCTACTCTTTAGTGCTACAAATGCTTTGGATAGGGTGGCAGGGTTCATGGCACTAAAGCTTGTTTTGTAGTCAGAAATGTTGATTAATGTTCAAGTTTGATAACGAGCTAACGATCTCGATATTTTGAATTCCTACACTACAGCAACAGACTAAGCTTCCACAAATACGTTAATGCAGGTATCATGCTCAGTCAGGAGTATCCATATTTTCATGTTATGCATCGTTAAACAGTCTTGACTTTGCATGGAACCTCATATTCAGCAGAATAAATGTCAAAACTGTTCAGGTCCATGAAATTCAACCATTCTGCTCTCTACCAAAAAAAATGAGAGAGAATGCCATTGCAATGTCAACACATCTTAGTTCCGACACCTTTATGCCCGCTCAGGGCATCTTATGGTGCATTAGCCCTCGTTTGCCCTTCAACCTGTTATGTTATGTTCCGGTACAATACAAAGACTTTGCCGCATTTTCATTTGACACTGTTGCGATGGATATGGATCCCATTTTAACCCCACCCGTGACCATGGCCTTACGGGACTATTTTTCTTAGGGAGGGCGGTGATTTTTGCCCGACTTCGGACCTAATTTAACTGCCCAATTTTCTGCCCGACTGAGACAAAATATCTACCTGATTTAGTCAAGTTTCTGGCATGGGGGGGGGGGGAGCGCCCCGGCCCGTACGGCCATGCCCGTTGGAACCACCTCCGTCTTACCCTACCCTTTACGACGCAATTGCTTAAATTTTGAATCTTACCTATTTTACAGAACCTTTGATGTCCGAGTCCTTAGGAAAAAATATTAATCCAATTATGGTCCATTTAGGGAGAGAGAATGAAGACTACACTTTCGGTAATCAATTTTCGAGACTTGGCTCCTGAATCTCCGACTCAGAGCCCTACAGCGGAATGCAATGCAGTATGTATACCCCTACCCTGTCTTTGCCGGGGTGTCCCTTAAATTCAGCCACGGTATGATGTGCTAACATGATCCGAATTTTAACACGGCCCCTGGGAAACCGTATGTGCATTGTCACTTAGTATTGTCACAAGCTATATACGCCGCAGCTTGCAGCCCAAAATACCGTTCATTTTCATACATGGGCTGAATATTGTACTACGTTAATGTGCACATACTAGATGTTGCAATTGCATGCTACTGTATTATTATAAGGGCCACTGGAAATGCCTGGGAAATGCAGTTTCTGTACATGAAAATATCCAATTGCTGCTATGTGTTTAACACTCATTCATTATAAACAGCCAGCGCCCATTTTTGCGTAACCTTTTTGGAAGTCGTATGCCTATTTAGTTCTTGTACGTTTACGTGACGTCACAACACATCGCCTCAAATTTTTTTGCAATCTTCGACTAGGCAGCGCATCTTGGGTTTTAATAAGCGATATTTCGCCGATACCGAAACTCTTACCGAATACTTTCTCAGAGTAGATTATTCAACACCATGATAAAGATATGCACAAAATTTAGCTGTAATGCTTGGATTTGCTGATAATCTACAACGAATTTTGCACCATGGCAAGCTAGTGTAAGCACAGAGTGGCACGTTCCAGGATATGAAATTTACTTCGTTAGGTTACATTACCACACTATCAGGCACTACAGGGAATCGACGTACGATAGTGCATCGACAGTACGTAAGTCAGACGTGCTTGAAGGTGGTTGCCTTATAGGGCGGGACTTAACAGTTGATCGTTAACGGTAACACTCACGGGGACATGTAGCAGCCATGGAAATTTCACGCGTTAGTCATGATAAAAAAGGGAAAGTCCAATGACGTCACAAGTAAAGGTGTTTTTTAACTGGTAATTACCGATTATTGTCGGAAATAGCAATGCTGCAATGCACAGAATGTTGCATGCAAATAAGTTGGTACCATTGCAGGTGCCTGGGAAATTCTCAATCTGATAGGTTTCATCAAGTAGAATTGATGACGTACGTGTACTGTTACCAAATATTTGGTATGTAGCAACGTAGCTTAGATAGAAAGTGTAAGCGAGTATGTGTGCATGTCATGAAGATAAGGGCTTCGACATAAGATGTTAGCAGTCAATGATGGGCTGAAAATAAGACAATGCAGTGGTTGTAGTTTCATTATGCAGGTCTACTGATTGTCTAGGGTCATTCGGCATCGTATTACAGGCTGTAATTTTCATACCGCAACTCGCGTTCCGTCTGAGCGAAGGGTATTGGACAACCCATCATGGCCGTAAAAACTGACGGCATCTGCCTTTTATAGGCATATGCTGTGATGATGAATTATACAAGCGAATGCCGCTATTTACAAACTAGGAAATAATAGGATAATATTTTCAAATGAATGCGGTTGGGATGATGATTACCTTTATGTTTTCCAAGGTAAGAGTATATTATTCTGCAAATAGAATTTGGGAAACGTGACAGGATTGCAAATTTTGAGGCAACATGTATCAAACAGGCCTCATTTGAGAATGGGTGGAGTTGGGAATTCAGTCCACCTTCCAACCGGAATGACCAGTCAGCCAATCTTGCAGGATTTGTAGAAAAATTTGGGTCGCACTTAGGTAAATTAGCTTTTTTCAAGCAGAAGCGGTTGGTCTCTCACCCGAAAAAATGACATACCCGCCTTGTGATGATTGTCATGCTAGACTAACTATATTGGACAGTTCAGCATGTTTCCCACCCTTCTATCAAAATTTCAATGGTCCTTATAAAAGGATCTTAATATCGAGCACGTAGCAAAATGGCATTTTCCGGCCGTCTAGCGAGTACGGTAAACTATATTAATTACTTTGCCTTATGCCTCCTTTAATAACACTTAAAAAGAAGACGCAACAGACACAGTTATTATTTTCATTTTTTTATACGATGTCTTCCTGAAACTGGGTGCCGAAAACTAGTTTGCTCAGTTTCCAGTTTTGTGGTACAGTTTTCCGGTTTATGCAGGCATATTTTTACTTCTGTAAATTTTAATTGATGTTATACACATAGCAAAGATCTTTAAAAAAAATGGAGTCACAGCTAAGAAGAAAATACAATAGCACACCGAAAATTTCAAAACCTCGAACGCAAGTTGAATTAACGGAAGGTTGTTCGACAATGGAGCGAGATTCGGAACCCGATTGCTAGACCCCGTGTTTCAGACTAATTCACAACTTGGAACAAAGGATATCATTCAATACTCAGTTTGTTCAAACAATTATTTTTATCTAATGAAACAAGCATCTATACTAGGTTCTAAGAAATTATTGCATGAACTTATTAAGTGGTGCGATAATGAGTGTAGTCATTTGTCGCAAGCCGGCTTAATATCAGAACGCCGCAATTTAAATTGCTAAGGCACATCGGCCTTACACAGGTCATATTGAGTCTATTCATTCGTGAGCTAATACGTCGAAGATATTAGCGACATTGTGAATTACCCTCAATTGTTGATTCCTTATTGTTGGAGTTCAATACATGTCTAGCAAATTAACAAAACCCACAGTAATATTGTTTTGCTAACGGCAAATATGTTGCAATGCATGTTTATAATTTGACGATTCGAGATGATTAGTTCTATCAGTACGAAATGGAACATCTTGTTTTCGACAACTTGGAGGGTTTTGAGACTTTTACGATCTTGAATATCATTGACTAGTTCTTCGACGTTACGACAAATACTTCGAGATGAGGCTTAAACTCTTGATCTGATCGGTACTAGTTACACGTATACTTGCAAGTCATTAAATGTAAACTGCAATTTGTAATGTAACATTTGAAAAATGGTATGACTGTGCATTAAAATGAGATTGTATACTATGTGCTAGTAAATCCATTATCGAAGCTTAATGATCCAGTACAGATATAGTAAAAAGACAGATATGATGGCAAATAATGAATATGCGTCGAATTATAGTAGACTAGAGAATTACATATGGATAGAAAATAATGTAGCGACTAGTTAAATCTGGCAAAAACGCATATTAGAATTATTGACTACAAATAGCGTAGAGTACTATCTAATGGACAAACAGTCAAATGCCAAATAGGATCTTAACAAGTAGTTGTACTAAAGAAAAAATGATCAATTCTTAATCAGCTGAGATACTAATTTACTGAATGGACTTATAGTAAATCTCTATCATGAAACTTGACATAGCTGATAATTATTACTACAGATAAAATACTTGCCAATCTTAGCAGATATAAGTGACAATAATACAGACAAATACTTCCAATGAATTGTATTAATATAAGAGATTACTTTAAATTCCTTATGAAACATGAGTGAACAATGATAATCAACTTAGTAAAAGTACAAAATTTTTGATCATTAACAAACATTTATACACAGTATTATACTTCAGCTTAATATTAAACTGGTGTATAAATTGAAATGTTTGAAAAGTCACTTTAATCTGAAACATAAACTTTAATAGATTGAATTCAAAATAGATGCGAATTATATAACTTTAAAGCTTGTATGAACTTCATTTATACATCTAAATTAGGTAATCCATAAATTCTATAAGATGAACTGATATTACATTCAGAAAATAATTATCAAGGTAACACTACGTACTATAATCAGACAATTGATTATATAATGCAAACTGAGTACATTGGAATCAGTCATCAATTAACTACGTACTTAAACTTTTTGCTCATGTATAAATGTAACATGATGATTACAATTAGTCTTTGAACAATTAAAATTTTAATTACAAGTTCACTTTACTCAGTCCCTGATAGTTTATGTGCTAATATAGTTCATACTACTAACTGGACAACTATTATATAATGTTACTTCATCTGCAGATATCAATATGATCAATGAGTTTCACACATCAGTGAAATAATGTTACATAGTAATTACAGTTATGGCAACCTAAGCATCCCATACTAACCTTCATCCAAGATTTCACAAGTGATCTGCATTGTAGACTTAAAAATTGACATTGTAGCCTGATTCATCAATAGAATTAACTATGTATGATGCTTGAACAAAGAAAACTGAGTTCAATCATAACTTGGTTCTACAGTATTATACATTAATAGCGTACATCATAAAGTCTTGATATCACTAATACACTTCATCATTTTCAATATACTAGATACTTCATAAAATTTACAGCTATCACATAGTATATAAAACATTAAAGGACCATGTCAATGTTATAGTCATAGAATTATAAAACCAGTAAATTTAATGACATAATAGATATCAAAGTTCATAGATTAATACTTATCACACATGTTGAATTCAATGAGATTCACTAATGATCTTGGAATTAAATAACTGTGTTCAAATTTTGACAAGAGTATAGTACATAGATTAACTTACTCAACAAGCAATGAATTTGCATGAGTCACAGTATAAGTACATGTATAAAATGAATATAATAGAAAAGTAAATTTTAATGTTCAGATTCAATAATTATCATGATCTTGTATATCTGAAGTTATCATGCATGAATATTCTTCAGTACTCATGATAGCTATATACAATAGATTACTCTATGATTACAAGAAGATGTTTTAAATTGAATACTGTATTAGTACATTTGAAGGTGATTGAAATTTCATTGATTACAGAATACTTGTTGGATTTGAAAATCAAACTGGAACATTATGATAACTGATTTAACTATTAAAATACCAATTTACATAAAATTATTCAAATTCATGTTATGTATACATTATCTGATTGTCAACGTATAATTGACATAAGTTGAACTAGTCATGGAAATGTAACATTACATCTAGACTTGTAAGTCTACAAATGTTCAAACTAAATAATGAAATTGTTGATTTACATTATGTAAGTAAGATATTGTATAAGTCTCATATCTAGTTCATAAAGGAATTGAGATCCTTCAATAAATCATTCTTACAGTCAATAGCATAATAACTATAATCTAATACTAATCTAAAAATTGACTATGATGTGAAAGTGAATGTATACTATGAAAGTATCCATGTAGACAAAGGTGATTTTAGTTTAATATTTAAAGCTAGAATTATACAATTGAATTGCAAGTCAATTTATACATAATCTTGCATCTATTTAGCAAATTCTGTCACATTTGAGCAATTGAAGTTTATATCGATTATACTGAATAGATATCTATGTGATGTGGCAATATTTCACACTAGTCTATGACTTGCAGTAAGCACCATATCTAGTAACCTCTAATAGAACCATTTATGCTACATTCTAAGAACTCCTGACAATACAATGTCTATTGTCAATAGTAGAAGATATGCCTTATTGAAATGAAACTTGAAATTTACCTAATCAGATGAGATTGCATGCTATGATACAATTATACATGCGATATTATGACTGAACAACTTGGCATGACAGTGAATTGTTACAATTTATAGCAAAATTGAGCAGTATAATTCTAACTTTGAATCCCAATTAATTCTTAGATACATTAATGACTGACAATTGATATTGATATGTCTAGAAGTTACAAAAGAGCTTGAACCTTGAGATTTCTTAGTAAATGAAATTGCAATGTTTGACTATCATGTAACTGTTAATCATTCATAGATTAGAGTCTAAGCTTATAACCATTCGATCTATATGCACAAGATATACATGTGTATTTTACAATAACTTATCAGAATTAAATCTCATATGAACTAAATCATAGATTCTACTTCACATGAGCTCAATTACTCGAGATTAGCAAAAATTAGCCAGATAAGCAATTTTCATGGGCAAATCATCAGTAGTATCAATTACTTCAGATTTAGAATTCAACAACTTCTGAAATGATATAATTTACTAAATGCAGCTATTAACTGCATACACAATTACTAATTTTAGACAAAGATTTCTTAATGACCAACAGACACTAAGTAATTACTACGCATGCATTCAAGAAATCAGTTATGGTAATGTTACGTAATAATCTAACTTCTTCAGATGCATAAATCCATATCTAGCTTCAATAATTTTAATATATATCATGATACATTAGATGTGAATTGCATGCATAATCTGTACAGCTGTAGGCGCACCGCTTGGAGTCTTGACAATGATGACAACCCATATATGACATGTTAACTAAGTTAGTAATTTAAAGTTAAGACATAAACATTCAATTTAGTCAGGAAAGACTAGATTAGAGAGTCAACGGTTATGCAAAATGTTTAAGACAAAGTTGTATAGACATCTAGATGATTAAAGTACAATTATATAGTAAATTTGCAATTGAATATGTGAGAGAATGAAGCTTGCACCGTAAAATCAACATTTTATAAGTCTATCAATGTGCATACATAGTTTACACATCTCACATTCTTAATTCAATGAATGGTGATAATAGCAGATTCTAAGCAGCTGAAATCATTACATACTATATATCTAAATATATTTGTAATGGCATTAAATGGTACTATAAAATAATTACTAACGCAGTAGCGAAATAAGTTCAAATAATCTATGACAATACTGATATGCACATTCCTATGTAAACTTCTTTCTATGACGTACAACTGACTTTACGTAGTAAAACTTGAATAGTGATCATGACAGAATGGTAGCAAATCTGCAATTGGATGCGCATGAATGCTAAGTTCACATGTAATGCATATCCGAAGATTCATACACTACCAACTGACAGTTGAGTGACCATTACAGTATACCTACCATGCTAATCGAAAATATGCATTGTGCAGTGTAGAAAATTGAAATGTACAATATGAATTATGCATTAAGTAACCATTTTAACGTAATATAACATATATCTAACAATTCATAGTGCATGTTACCAATGTGGAAGTCTAAAGTCTTTCATAGTGCAAATTTGTGAGCAACCAAATTTGTTCTATAGCTCTAAGTACTGCTTATTAGTCTAATGAAAGTATTAAATCATATGACAAGTCGTAGTTGCCATTCTAAGACTTGTGCACATTATGATATTAACAACTGTAAAATGTAAGCATAATTCAATGGATTGAGCAAAGTGACATTCTCACTTTACTATGAAGAATATTAAATAACCAACTAGAGTGCTGTTATGTAAGCCTATAAACGTTGTCAATCGTGAGGTCAGACTCACTATTGACATTCATTAAGCATCCAGAATATGACAGTATTCTAGACTTATCAACTAGGATACTGGGACATTCTACTGTACACCAATTATTTATCTGCCAATACAACTATATTGAGTCTTATAAGATTGTACGATTGAAAAACCTTAAAAAATATCTAATGTAATTCAGCGTGCAGCAGACGCCAGTAATCATATATAATGCATTAACAAGTATATATCACTATGTTCAGACACATTGGATTTGTAAATGTGCAGACTACAAACCTGAAATTCCACCTTAACACATATCTTGTAACTACAGCAGAGCCTATACATTATAGTCAAGTTGACACAGTACATTTGTACTCAATTATTCATTATTCTGAACAAGTGGTTCCATGTTGAGCATAGCCTGACCAAAATGTTCCACGCAGTGACAATATTCATTTCCTTGTAATAGAATCTAACAAGCTAAAGTTGGCAGCAAACAACCCAATCATAGAATATTAGCGTTGAAAATACATATGATTTGCACTGTATATTTACATTGATTATGCTTAATTCAAATTATGTAAATTTCACTTGTTTGACGTGATATGCACCGTAAAAGATGCATTGAAATTTGTCAAAATCTATCTAGATGACTCAATGTATGGAATGATGTTCAGCAATTCATATGGTTGACATATCTTACTTGTCAGTCTGCATTCATCAGTCCAATATAGCAGATGTCATTCATAGACTTAACACAGATCAACTGCCAGAACTACTTAGTTGTCAGTCTCAATGAAGACATGAGTGCAACAGTACAATAATTTGTCAATCGTATCTCTATGCATTCTAGAATACTATTTCAATGTAAACACAAGTTTTATGATTGGTTCGTTACATAGAAGTATAACTTCATTCATGTAACATGCTCACTGGAACACTGTTGATTCCTACACAAAGTTATGTATAAGCTTACAAAGATGACAATTGTCATGTTTAGTGAATTATGCCACAGAAATTACATTGTACAATTAGGCTACATGTACAATTAGCATTGTAAATGATTTCTATGTCATGGGATATGGATTTGTTTAATAAGGTTTCAATTCAAAGTAACTTCTCCTGTCATATTGTATTATGTACGTGGAACTGACCAAGTAAATGAGCCTAAACTTATCAGAAACCGTGGGTAATTGTCAAATAGTTAAATGGAAAAATTATTCTTTTAAAATCCTATTGATTTTTATTATTATACAGAGATTACTTACCATGATAGATACCTTAACTAATTTCCATAATTTAGAGCTTAAACATGTTCGTGAACAATTACAGATTTCTGTTTGAACTAGCATGCAGTATGAAGAAGGTATTTTAATTCTATACAGTTTAAATCATCATTCTTCCTAATGATACTAATTACAATAATGGTTTGAAAAATCTTTTTACTGGATTGCATGTACTATGCTTAAAGTACGGATGACATGTAAATATTTCTTCCACATATTGTCACATATAGTAAAGGTGTTGATTACCAATGTTTGCAACCAATACAACAATGTTACACGTTGCATGACAATCTAGTGAATAATGGTCAATACGTCATTTAAGCAATTTTTTGTAATGTCCTTATGTACAAATATCATCTGTCATTAGTTTATGTCAAATACAAACACCATATACAATAATTTATATATAACAAAAATTTCCTGTTATACTGGAATAGCTTTAATAGATTAAATATAAAGAGCTTAAATTCTTATTACTTGAGCACGTAAATCTCTCAAGAATTTCACTTTAATCCTTTGTAAGGAACTGTGTGCAAATCTTTCAGTTTTGCATCATAGCTAATGTAAACTGATCACTACAAGTGAGGTTCTTGAAAGGCAGAAAAAGTACATACTCGAAATTGTAACAATAGGTTTTGAGAGTATGGAAAAGTTACACTATGAGTAGTGTATCCAGAAATTCTGAACAGAATCATTAAGTCTGATATTGTTTAACTCTCTGACATTACATTAATGGCATTTAATTACAGAATCAATGACATATAATGATTAAACTGACACGTCATATTATAGCATGAATGGATTCAAATTTAGTAATTGTGTCAAGTTAGAATCTTTTCTTACCTCTAATAGTACTGAAAATGTATGTGTCTTGTCACACTATGTGACCTGGTAGTCCAATCGCCTAGCTTAAGTTCAAGTGGCGTCAGCATAGATATAACAGAAATCCTGCTAAGAAAAGCAAACTCAATTAGCGAGTCACGATGGGTGCAAATCTCGAAGATCCAATCACGTGAGTTACACTAAAGTTCTGCAGATCAACATGTATACTTATGCGTGAAATTCACTGCACCATACTATGACCTAGCACAAGATTCTATTTTCTAAAGTTCATGTATTGTACTTTAATGCAGAATTGTAAGGCCTACCACTTTAGACAAACTTGAAACTTCCTATATGTGTAAGTTCATCATTCAACATGTGCATAGCCAAATTTCACAAAGACTTTATGATGTAATCCTCATCACATACTGTGCATTGTAGCTAGGCATATAGAATGGCAGTTTAGGAAAAACAGTTTGAACAAGCATAAACTGACAATAAATTTGTTTGCAGATGAAAGACGTGCAATCAACTGGATAGCAAGTGGTTGGTATCAAACCCGTTAAACTCTGAACATCAAGATTATCTACCAATCAAGCTACTTTGTGCCATAGTTATGTAGGTAGAGTTCTTTGGTATTCCTTTTTTGAAGGGTGATTTTCAGAAGTTTAATCGCGGCAATTGTATGTTTCTTTTCCACGTTAAACCAATCAAATGCATGGCACGCTGTTTCTGGAACTGACCGCGGGAGGGAACTAGGGAAAACCCCAATTGTGTACATTTTAGATTGATTTGATGTTGAGAAATTTGTTTAAAACTAAAAGTCCAAAAAAAAAAGGGGGGGAGTCGAGAACCGCAGCTGTTTAACTTCTTCCCCTAAGCTCTTTCTCTTTGCTTTCGTCGAAAAGCGCGAGCATCAAAAAAAAAAAAAAAACCGGGCGAGGCCAGCTCGGCCTGATCGTACTGAACGGAATAATGATAGGCTCAAAAGTTGTTTTACGGTGTGGTTGAATAACATCCCCCGCACAAACACCAAAGCACTATACACCGAACAAGCGTTTGTATCGTGGTAGGTATAAGGCCTGCGATCCCGATGTCAAAACAATTACGCTATCCACAAGGCATTTTTGATCTTTTCGAAATTGCCCATTGGATATTTCCCATGTAAACATTACTACCTGCATTTCTGGGTGAAAAATATCAGAAGATGGAGTGGAATTAATAAATTTCGTCAGCTGTAAGAAGAGAAGCTGAACGACAAGTGAAGTCTACTTTAAGTGTGTTTCATACCATTCTCTGCACAAAAGCGAGAACTGTGCTTATCATGACGCGGCATTTCAACTCCCCAACTCACGTTTATTACTGAACAATGATACATAGGCTAGGAAATACCCATTCAATGCACGATAAGATTAGCCGTTCGTAATGATCCATCGCAGGCTACCTATTGTGCCCTCGTGGACAAAGGGCCGTCCCGTTCGGCTACCAATTAATTTTTCAGAAACACGTCTCGTAGAGTGCCCCTGTGATGTCATTCAGAAATATTCATGGCTTCGGCAGTAAGTCGGCTCGCCGTTTGCGTAATCCACGGCGAGTTTTATGAGAAAGGCCGCCCATAATTTACTGAGTGCGTCGCCTTAAATTCTGCTTTTTTAGGCAGCTTATTAAAAGGTTACCTTATTTTCCCAGAAGAACCTATACAAAAAATGCAGATATATTTTCTTTGAAAAATCACTTTTCCACATTGTGTAGGTATGTTAAGTTTTAGTTGGATCAGTCTCATCACTCAGCATAGATGCTAATTTAGACACTTCTTTTCCTACTTTGTTTTGAGGTTAATTATCATCAGTTTTTTTATTATCCAGCTTTAGCCCTTTGGAAAGGTGGCTAGCTTCAGTCTTTGTTGGGAGTGTGCAGCTTTGGCCAGGAGGGTGGGTTGTGGCACGGAGTCCAGGGAACAGTGCAGGCCTTTGACTTCAATACTGTACTTTGGTTATCATTTTCTCCCATATTTAAATTTAACTCTGGTAACACTACAAAGCCCTGAATGCCTTGTAACAGACAGACCTTTGTCCAAGCTTATATATTAGCTATGCACAAAGGTCCTGTATAAGTCATAAAGAAAGCCATTAGTGTTATAACATATGTCATACTGATATTCCAAATGCACATTGCTGTTAAATAGTGCACAGTGGTCCAGCATGTTTCACACTACCCTCTGTAGAAATGTAATTCATTGCAGTCATATGCGACAAGTAGGTGTTTTTCACACAAACTTCACCTTCGGTCCATAATTGATAATGCTTTGATGTATTAAACATGGTATGACTGGAACAAGTTCGCCCCACAAAGGGACAATTTCCTATCTCCCCGCTGATTTGTCTCCCCCAGGACGGATTTCTTTCTCACCCTGACAAATGGGATTCCGCAAACCTCACTTTTCTATAGTCTAAGTGTGGTATATCACATTTCCAACCCCATCGCTTGAGGCAATTTATTATTGCAACACCAAGGCTCTATTCCACTCAGGTTGTAAACAATAACATGATGGATTGGGCAGGATTGTAAACAAAACTCATCCAACCACCTGGCTGCTTTCTCTTGGAAAGTATTTTTGGTGTGTCAGTCAACAGGCTAGGGTTTTGTGGAGCTGGATTAAATGTTAATATATGGGATATTATTGTCTGCCTAGCAGCAAAATGTGTAATTGGACAAGGAAGGAACTCAACTGGACATTTTAACGTGACCAATTCATCATGAGAAAGTCAGTTGTTAGGAAGGGATGGAAAGCTTCTGTTGCTTAATGAGGTGCAAATGCAGTTATCTGGGCAGAAGGCAGTTGCAGTATTTTTGGCAGAATTTTAGCGTAGAAAGTTCGCCTTTTAAACTGATGTTTTTACCATGCTATAGCATGATTGCAGATTTGAGTGGTTTTGTGAAGTATGTAATGTCATCAAGAACAACAGACATTATGTGGAAACAAGAACTTGCCATAATTATTGCTAACCTTAAAGCAGTAATTTACTAAGATGTGATCAGGCCTCATAAATGAGTATAGATCCATCTTAAGTTTGATCTGGCATGTATCATCCCATTGATATTGTTACAGTGGCCCGTCCGCCATGGGTTCCAGAACTACAAACCACAATAAAAAAAGGAGAGGAGGCTTCCTTCGAAGTAGTTCCAGTATAATTTAAATTAAAACCTGTGCTTTCAGGTAACAAAAACAACGGTGAAGCAATTGAGAATTCAGGAAGGGGAAAATAATATAAATGAATTACTCACGAAAGACTCTTCCTGGTACAAAAATTATCAAAGTCCAAAGAATAATATCCAATTATACAACGGGACCGAGAAGACCGAGACCCTCACACCTTGGCAGCCAGGACAGCTCTAACTACACATAAGAAATCAAGAACCCATCCCCTAACCAACACAAAAGATAAATTGCTGCCCAGCTAGCCAGGTGTAACAAACAATGGGTCTACATTACTAACTTACTTAAGGCAGAGCAGTGTAATGGAATGAAGCAATGAAATGAATTGGAATGGTTTTGTTAGTCAATGGATGAAAGTGCAAGGGTTAGTGTTGGGCCCTGGATGAAAAGGTGAAGATGGATGAGAATGTATGACAGGTGAAATGGATTGTTAGTAACACTGCCCCCCTTCCTCAAAAACTCGACCCCGAGTCCTTTTAACATTAAAATATAGGCTTCAATCTCATAACATATTTTTAGGGGTAGGCAGTAGGAGGCACATTTGCAATACACAATATATACATTATTTACACACAATGCACCATTTGTAAGAAAAGTCCATTTCATATATGTCTCCACAATCCACTGAAACAGCAATCAAAATTTGTACTGCTCACATATAACATAAAAGAGTCATAATTAGTTCATATCTGAAAAGGGTAAATGTTCAGAGGTTGTCCAAACTATAGGGTATAATATCCTAGCTTTACTATCCGGCACTCCGACCATGTAGACAGCGTTGATAGATGGCTACGAAGAATAAGGTCGAGTAGTTCACGCATGTCACACTTCCTGCACAACAGGCATTCTGTACCACTTGTAAAGTTTACCCACTAATACATATCGTAGTCTTTTGTCCATGCAGGCATACGTCTAATTCGCCTCTGAGGCACTGCATCGGGGTCTGCAGAAGTGGAAAGAGGTAAATGTTCCTGATCATAGTCTAGTTCGACTTCTTCTGCATTGCCAAATGGCATATCAAAAGTTTCCCCTGAAGCTACCTGTGGCGGAGCGGAATAACATGGCTTAAGTCTATCAAAGTGTACCAGAAATTTTTTTCCATTGTCCAGTCTCTTTATTTGATAAACAGCATCTGAGACCCGCCTCGAAATTTTGCATGGTCCTTGCCAAAACTGTTGCAGTTTAGGACTTAGCCCCTTTTTCCTAGCTGGAACATATAGCCAAACATTGTCACCTTCGGCATAAGGCTGCCCCCACTTTTTCATATCATACAGCTTCTTTTGTCTACGTTGAACATCTCCCAAGTGCTCTCGAACAGTCTGAAAAGATTTCTCAAAACAATTCTGTAATTTTTTTGCATAACTGTCTGAATCATACTCATCTTGTTCCGGTGTCGGACATAACAGATTCAATGGTAAGTTCACTTCCCGACCAAACATTAAGAAATTTGGGCTGTACTTGGTACTTTCTTGCATACTTGATCTGTAAGCAGACATGACCATAGGAAGGTACTCATCCCAGTCATTTTGTTCCTCTTTCACGTACATACTTAGCATTGTGGCTAAAGTTCTGTTCAAACGTTCAACGAGGCCATCCGACTGGGGATGATATGCAGTTGTTTTTTGTTTTATTAATGTCCAACAATTTACATACTTCTTGGAACAGGCCACTCTCGAAGTTGCGCCCCTGGTCACTATGGATTGAGTATGGTACACCAAATCGGCAAAAGAATTCTTTCACTAGTACATCAGCACAAGTAACAGCCTCTTGATTCGGGAGGGCGTAGGCCTCAGCCCATTTAGTAAAATAATCAGTTACAACTAGAACGAATTTGTTCCCTCTCTTAGACATTGGCAGAGGTCCCATAATATCAATTGCCACTCTTTCCATAGGAAAGCCCACATAATTAAAATTTGCCAAAGCGGCCCTGGGTCTACGAGTGGGTGATTTACGTTTTGCACACTTCGTGCATTGCCGTACCCATAGACCAATGTCCTCTCTATAGCCAATCCAAAAATATTGTTGTTGTACCTTGGCAAATGTACGGACTCGCCCTAGGTGTCCGCCAGTTACTGAACTATGGGCTTTGAGAAACACTTCCTGCCTCATGGCCTTAGGTACTACTATTTGTCTAAATTTTACACCCTGGTTCGGGTTGTCATGATAAAACTCCCGAGATAAAACACCATTTACAAGCTTTAACTGATCCCACAAGAACCAATAAGCCTTTGTTTCCCTACTAAAGGCAGACACATCATGATTACTTGGCCGTAGCCCTTCTTCTAGCCACTGGATTACAGGTTTCAAATGCTGATCGGCTTTTTGGGCAGCTAATAAGTCCCCTTTATCCCCAGCTAAGACCACTGGGGCACAAACCTCCCTGCCCCTCTGCATCTCCTCAGTCTGGACCATTTCTTCCTTAACAAGTGGCATACGGGAGAGGGCATCAGCATTTCTATGTTGGGTACCAGCTCTGTGGACGATTTCAAAATCGTACTCACTCAAGAGTTCTAACCAACGGGCCACTTGACCCTCGGGGTCCTTAAATTGAAACAACCACCTCAAAGAATTGTGGTCCGTTCTGAGAACAAACTTCCTGCCCAACAGGTAATGTCTAAACTGTTTTACAAATTTGACTACTGCAAGAAGTTCTTTTCTAGTAGTACTGTATTTGACTTCAGATTTTGTGAGTTTCTTACTTGCATAGGCAATAACATGTTCTTTGCCATCAGCCCCAACCTGAGACAGTACGGCCCCAATTGCACCATTACTGGCATCTGTATCCAGTACAAATTGTTGAGAAAAGTCTGGATAGGCCAAAATAGGGCTACTAGTCAAAGCCGCTTTGAGATCTCTAAAAGCTTTACTATGCTCCTCAGTCCACCTAAATCCAACTTCCTTTTGCGTTAAATGATGTAGGGGAGCAGCTTTTTGCCCAAAATTCTTGACAAATTTCCTATAGTAACTACTCAAACCCAGAAATTTCCTCACCTCCGTGACATTACTTGGAGTGAGCCAATTCTCAATAACCTCTACCTTCTCAGGATCTGTACATATACCTTCACTTGACACGACATGCCCGAGGTACTTTACTTTTCTTTTGAATAGAGAACACTTGGTGGGTTTGAGCTTTAGGTTTGCCCCTTTCAACCGATCAAAGACTTGTTGCAACTTTTCGAGGTGCGAGTCGAATGACTCACTAAACACTATAATGTCATCTAAGTACACCAAGCAAGTCTCCCAGTGAAGGCCAGCCAGAACATTATCCATTAATCTTTCAAAGGTTGCAGGTGCCCCCGTTAACCCAAAGGGAAGAACTTTGTATTCAAAAAGCTGTCTCCCAGTTGTAAATGCAGTTTTAGGGCGATCTTCGGGGGCTACTTCTACCTGCCAGTATCCACTGGCTAGGTCTAAGGTAGAGAACCACTTACTACCTCCTAATGCCTCAAGGCTTTCCTCAATCCTAGGCAGGGGGTATGAATCTTTCCTAGTTACCTCATTAAGTTTCCGATAGTCTGTGCAGAAACGGGTGGAGCCATCTTTTTTCCGCACGAGCACTATTGGGCTAGACCAGGGGCTAATAGAAGGAGTAATAATGTCAGCATTTAACATTTCTTGAACTTTATTTTCTACCTCAGCCCGCTGAGCCACAGGGAATCGTCTAGCATGTTGCTTAATGTGGGCTGCATCCCCTGTCTCAATATGGTGGAAAACCCTATTCGTCCTTCCCAGCTCCCCCTCAAGGGAGAACACATCCCTGTTCCTTTCCAAAAATTGCCACACCCTTTCCTTCTCACTGTCATCCAAATCTTTGGTACTATGATTAAAAAGCTCACCAATGGGGGAATGGTGTTCTCCATTCGTCCCTCCATTACAGTTCCCAAATTCAACCTCTTCCGAAGGGTGAAGAAGCCCCAAACCTGTCCCTTCGTATACCGTTACAGGCTCCTGCTGTAAGTTCATTACCCGCACAGGTACTTTAGCATTAGTTTTCACTTTAACAAACGTATGAGCAACTAATAAACCCAAGTCTTTTTCTTGGAACTTGGTTGAAACTTCTATGACCCCCTCCTTCATATCCGGACAGGGAACATGGATCTTCCCCGGCAAAATCATTTCACTTCCGGGGGGAATGGTAACAGTTTCAGCTAGAGTTACTTTACAACATTTGGTCATTGCTAATTGGTCCTCATGTAATAATTTCACATACTCACTACCAAATTGAAGATATCCATTATGGAGGTCGAGTATTCCCCCATGACCTTTAAGAAAATCGATACCCAGAATCCCAGAATTTACAATATTTGCTACATAAATGGTGTGTTTTGTCCTAACCTTCCCCAAGGCCAAGTTTACTACCCCTTTTCCTTGCACCTTGAGGGGTTCACCCCCAGCTCCTACAAGAGGAAGATTACATGGTTCTAGTGACCTCCTGACTGAGTCAGGCAACAATTGCCATACATCGGCATGCAACAATGTAAACTTAGATCCAGTATCGATCAAAAATTTTACATCAACTCCATTTACTCGCCCATAAGCAAAAATGGTTTGGCCAACAGCCTGAGCCTTGTTTTCGATACCACCCTCGAGTTGGTCATCGGCTCCATGAACAACTCTTCTTAGTTTAACGGTCCCTCGTGGGGGTAATAAGGTTGAAATGAGGGTGGTCCCCCATATTTGCCATACCCTTGTGGGCAATTCCTCCTAAAATGACCTAACTCACCGCAACTCCAGCAACCCCGCCCACGTACGTGGGAACCTTGTACTTCAACCTTATTCTGCATTAACTGTTGGACATTATCATTCAGTTGTGACACTTGCGTAGCTAAATCATTAAGCATTTGTTGCATATGGCTAGTTTCACCTGTTGAAGCTACTAAATTTGGGCCTTTTCTGGAGGCTTCTAATTGCATAATTGCTTCCTCCTCCATTGCAACCTTTAGTGCTGCCTCTAATGACGTGGGTTTACGTCTCCTTACAACCGTACGCTGCACGGCATTATCTAAAGCTTCAATGAAGTAGTCACTACCCAATTCATTCTTTACTTCTGGTGGCATATCGGGATATGCAGCATTAATTAACCTTCTAATATCAGCAGCTAGCTCAACGAGCGGTTCACCCTGCTTTCGCTTACGAATTCGGAGGCGAGCACGGTACAAATCTTTCTGCCCATGTGAACCAAATCGTACTTGAAATAAGTTACACACCTTCTGATAATCTGCCTTAGCAGAGTCCGGCATATCCCTATAGAATTGCACAGCCTCCCCTTGCAACTGCACAAGGAAAAACTGTAATTTCTCTTGTTCCTTCCATCCATTAACATCACTACACAATTCAAAATGAACTTTGTAATCCTCAAAATTACTCTTGCCATCATAATCTTTAGGCTTAACTACTGGCCTCCTACTGCCTTGACCCCTATCTAAATCACTATCCTTATCCAAAGAATCAAAATTACTCACCCTTGTGCTGGTGAGGAGAGCTGCCCCGTCTTCCTCTTGCCCACCAGGTGTGAGGGCCGGCGAATTAAAAATTGACCCTTCCCGAATTCTCATGCTTCTCTTTTGTATTTCCTTTTCTAACCTCCTTATCTCACTTTTTAATTTTTTTGCAGACTGCATTCTAATGACCTCTTACTGCAATTACAATAATGATAGAACCCTGGATCGAACACTCACAAAATAAAATCCACCAGCAAATAGGATACTACACCCCATCTGTACTACCAAAATTTGTTACAGTGGCCCGTCCGCCATGGGTTCCAGAACTACAAACCACAATAAAAAAAGGAGAGGAGGCTTCCTTGGAAGTAGTTCCAGTATAATTTAAATTAAAACCTGTGCTTTCAGGTAACAAAAACAACGGTGAAGCAATTGAGAATTCAGGAAGGGGAAAATAATATAAATGAATTACTCACGAAAGACTCTTCCTGGTACAAAAATTATCAAAGTCCAAAGAATAATATCCAATTATACAACGGGACCGAGAAGACCGAGACCCTCACACCTTGGCAGCCAGGACAGCTCTAACTACACATAAGAAATCAAGAACCCATCCCCTAACCAACACAAAAGATAAATTGCTGCCCAGCTAGCCAGGTGTAACAAACAATGGGTCTACATTACTAACTTACTTAAGGCAGAGCAGTGTAATGGAATGAAGCAATGAAATGAATTGGAATGGTTTTGTTAGTCAATGGATGAAAGTGCAAGGGTTAGTGTTGGGCCCTGGATGAAAAGGTGAAGATGGATGAGAATGTATGACAGGTGAAATGGATTGTTAGTAACAATATCAAACTTAAAGGGGAATTTTCATCATCCCAGACAGTTCCAATTCTCCCAACTATGCAACTTCTAGCTCCTCCCATAACTGTATGAAGCTACTCCTTGTGCAGGAATAAACCTGTTTTATTGCTTAAGGCCATGTCCTGGTGAGCATAAAAGGCAATAAAATGTAGTGAAAGCACTCTCTCTGCCTTGTGTGGAATGTGTGCTACTCTGCATCTTTCAACTTTTCAAACTTTGATGTCAATCAAAGAGCAGTCACCAACTGAGAATTTTCATAACCCTACACTAAAAATGTACTTTGGGGTGATGACTGTCTGTCTTTAAGATAGATCTTAAGCCTTTATGCAACAGGGCCCTGGTTGGAAGTAGGGATGAACTCTTGCAACTAGATTTTGATTTAAAAGAGAGACAGAGACTTAATGTCTCACTGAATGATATTTTTTATTTCGTAAATTGTGCAGATATAGATGAATGTAGTACAAACAACCCTTGCTCACCACAAGCCATATGTCAGGACACCTCAGGAAGCTATCTGTGTATGTGTATGCAAGGATATGAAGGAGACGGATTAACATGCACAGGTCAGTCAAATGTTTCGTTGGCAGTTGGCCATCCTACTTTTGGGGGAGGGTGTTATGTTGAAATGTATTTGAAACCAATGAAGGTGTAGCTTTTAGGCAACACTGAAAACAGTTATTTTCTATAACTTAGTTGGACTGCATGGTGTCAGGTGGTATGATGATTGCCATACTAGTCGTTACACTGAGCAAGAAAATATTGTTATTCAAGTAGATTTCATTCCTTGGTCATGGTGTAGGAGTGTGAGAATGTCTTGCTGGCAGAATTGGTATGCACCAGTAAGACTACAAAATGAGTATCTTGAAGTGAGCCGAGTATGAGTTCAGGAATGTACACCTACAACATGCTGCTAGAATTGAATAGGACATTTTAGTCAATATTACCCAACAAAAAGGCATTTTCCCGGGTGAAGCTTATCTCTATAATTGCAACAGTTAATCCCTTTTTCAAACAAACTTGCTCTTTTGACCAAACAGTCTTTAAAGGGGTTCAAACCCCTTTAACTTTATTGATCTCAAGATACCTGAACAGGAAGTTCTCTGATAGATTCTGGATTAAGAGTGGTCAACTAGAGATGGCTAAAACTTGCTATTCATTTCTAGCGTCATGAAGGGTACTGGTTATCATGATCTTTGTATTCACTTGTATCTTCTCCATAGAATCTCTTCAAACCATGCATGTCTTCTAATGTGTAAATTACAAGGCGTAGGCAGTATAGTGCTAGGATATAGTTTCTCAATTCAAGATCAGTCTTAATTAACAAAATCTTATAAAATTAATACAATATATTAATCTCAGCTCACATCAGTGTATGTTTTTGGTAAGTACTGCATTTCCTCATCAAAATTGGAAGGACATTATGGGGTATGATAAAGTGATGCAGTGCATGAATTGTTCTAATAATATGCAGTCAGGTTTCTCCAAGAGTAGGCAAAGTGAGAGACTACAAAATGTCTGGACTTTGCATGGTGTTAAAATATTTACACATTTGGTCTAGAAAAGTTTCTACATCTTCTGGAAGACTAGCCTAAATATCTTACACAGTTCTTTTGAGATAATGTTGCCTTTCTTGTTTATCCTAAATTCATAATAAACAATTGCTGGTTGCTTTTTTTTTTTTATCCCAACACCATTATTAATCACTCACTCCTGAAAGTGGCTTTCTCCATGTGGTGAAAAAAAAAAATCTTTAGTTTCAATAGTTCTAAAGAAGTTGGGACCTTGTCCAATGTTTTTTTTCTCTTTTGAGGATGTATGTGGATATGATTGATGAATAATATAATTATGCTCAATTACTCTGTATAAAGAATATTGTCATTTTTGTGTGATGATGGGCCTCTGCACCTTGTCAACTTTGATGTGTTATCTATTCTTTTCTCTTCTGGTTCAACAGACCTTGATGAATGTTCCCTTGGCACACATGATTGTGTATTCAATACATCCACTTGTGTAAACAATGCAGGATCATTTGAATGCTCCTGCCGTACTGGATACATGGGCAACCCTTGTACAAGTAATTTTTTCATACTTTTCTTCTGTCTGCTCATTTCAACGTCATTGTTTCATTTCTCATTTTTCAGTTATTAAAAAAGATTGATTATTTCTCTCTAGATCAGGGTTAGTACAAGCTGTCAAATTTTTGCAGAGGGGGTGAATTTCCCATTGATGTAAAACAGTTTTGGAGATATAAGAATCAGGGAAAGGGGGATTCAAAGCACTTAGAATATTAGAAAAAATAAGTAACATGTTGTATGTCTGTTTAGGGCAAAAGTTCACAAACCAAGAGTGACATGCTCAGATCCAATGTGGCACCTCTACTTTTCCTTTGTCGTAGCCCAAATTGTCGCCTATTAATCCTCAGCCTTCATAGAAAAACTTCAGTTTGCATTTGAGGTCACTGATTCCAAATGAAGTTCCTGTTTACAACCATCACAGATCTGCTGAAATAAAGCATCAAAGCTTGCTTTATGTCATAAAGGACTACTGTGTACAAGGTTCCCCCCCCCCCCCCCCCCCAAATATGCAAAACAAGGTCCAAATAAACTTGATATAGCTATTGTTACAAACCTTGGCCTCTTTGGTCAAACCTGATAGGTAAGGGTTTTTTTTTTTGTGTGTGTGCTTGTTTTATTTTGAACTGTAGTCACAAAGTTGCATAGTATGTCTTGTCATCATTTAAACATTCCAAGCATCTGGTTGTCAGTTTTTGTTGTAGGACCAAATGTATCACTCCTTCTGTCTCACCTTAATGTGTTTGTCTCTCAGCATGACATTCTCTCATTTTGATGGTATGGAATGTTCATTTACCCTTCCTCTTGATCAGGTCCCCTTTTCTTTCACTCAACTTTTCTACCAATCACATCTTCCAACAGGTCCAATCTGATTCTTTTTACGACTGGTTATTAACCTGTTTGGTATCATTCTAAAATCTCATAGATATAGACGAATGCAGTCGAAATGAAGATAATTGTGCAACCGAAGCTGATTGTGTGGACAACGAAGGGAGTTTTACTTGTATTTGCATGGATGGATATAATGGAAATGGACTAACTTGCACTGGTCAGTACTGAATATTCATAAGTGAAAGTTTTGGGAAGGTTATGGGAGTAATACCTACATGTAAAATGCTACAGTTATGAAGATCCTTATTAAAAATGCATACTACTCACTTATTGTTTTACAACGTATTGTCACAGACTATAGGCTTATGACCATCACATTTACTTGCATGTATTGTATTTATAGACTTATTTAACCTACTCAGTCCGGAGATGCTTCTCACCTTTGGAAAAATATTTGCGATGATATTTGTCATTTTTCCTGTCTTCAGCCATTGAAAACTAAATTTTAATGCTACTCTTTCTATGCTAGTTTTCAGTTGTAATTATTTGTGGTATACCCTATTATTTCAGCTTATTAACTTGTTTAACATTTATGCCCTACTTAGAAACTGTTATCATTATTTCATCACTTGGAAAAATGCTTTATATAGAATGTTGATAGTGAACTGTTCTACATTGAAAATACAATACAGAAGTCAGAAGCAAGCCGTGGCAATTACCTTGAAACTTTTTTCAACAGAAGCCACCACAGTGACTCAGCATGGCATTTTTAGTCCATTTGCCACTTCTTTACAGTATTATACCCACTGTGGCTGAATTTATTTTTTGGAGAAGTGACACAGTTATTGCAATGAAAAAAGAAGGGATCTAGAGATTATTGTATTATTAGATAGAAAAGATAAGACCAAGCTTAATGGATCACTTATTGTGGTGTTGCAATAATGTAGGACTGGAAATACCAAATAAAACTGGACAAATGGATGTTGTCAGATTTCATAAATTTTTCAAGGCATTTAGGCAAAGTAAGGAGGAAAATGGGAAAGTAAAATATTAAAAACGAGAGAGGCAGTATCCATTCCATTATGGGTCATGACACATAATAACACAGAAGGGAATTTTCAGAGCTATTAAAGGCTAAATGTTAAGCATTAATTGTAATTACAACTCTTTGAAGTTCTACAGATGTAATTTTATTTCAATTTCAGATATTGATGAATGCAGTACAAGTATGGATGACTGTCCAGATGATAGTACCTGCATGAACTCACCAGGTTCCTATACATGTATCTGTTCAGAAGGACGTATCTTCAATCCTGTATCGAGGCAGTGTGACAGTATGTATAGTGAAAATTCTTTGGTTTACACTTAATGTGTGACTGTATTGAACTTGGCCTAATCTGCCTGTGTAGTGGTTTCTTTGACTTGTGCCATATGGGGGCTGCAGCCCTTTTGAGCCTGCCAGTGACATGATCCTGTTCACAGAGTCCCAAAGATGTTGTAATTAGTATTACTGAGCTTCACTTCAGATATCACCCATTGTCCTATCCTTGCACTGTAGTTGTGTGGTGTGTATATGACATAAACAGTGTTGTCATGTTAGAGGGCGGTGGTGTCAGTATACACCGATCGCTGTGGCTGTGCATGTAACTGTACAGTGGAAATAATGCTTCATTCTGTAATGAATATTGAAATAATGCAGTTCATTCAGATTTGTAATGAAAGTGAAATGTTTGGTCTCAATGTCATCTACTTTTATTGTTTATTTCCATAGCAATAATTCAAACAAAAACTTTATCCTCTCGGCAAGCTATTACCTGCAAAGAACCAAAACTATCAGTGATTAGAGATTTTAGATGTTCCAGTATAAATCAACATTTTCAGCAGTTAAACTAAGTCTGTTTTGGAAAAGGAGCAAATGTTAACTTTTCAATTGCCATGCACACATTTTATTCTCCGGAAAAAACATTGCAATATACAGGAACTAAGCTTGACCATACATGTCAATTGGTGTTGATGCCTGTAACTAGACCTACACTGTATGGCAGATTTGGTGAGATTCTAGAAAAGCTAAGATTTGGGAGAAAAGCAAATTGCATTTTTTGCAGGTGATCTCTTGGAAATTATAGTACATTTAAAAGTTGTCCTCTGATGAACCTCAGTTGGAGTGAGCTAACTTGTTAAAGCCTGTGGGTAAAAGGCCAAAGCTGGGGCTGAGAGCTGACCTCATATGGCTTAGGCTGTAACATCTACCTCAAACTCTCCCAGACTTCATGATAAGGATCTTTAATGTTTCTGTTTGGCTGTTTTTGTGCTGACTTGTATTTTACTAGGACAGAAAGCTCATGCTCAATGTGGTTTTATCGTATAAATAAGTTCATGCAGTGGCTAACCAGTGAAAAATGGGATGATTTTGGAAGATTTTGGACGATGTTTTTTCGGCTTCCAGTTTCGTCCTATACCTTTTGGTAGGAAAAAATTGTTGCTTTTGGAAGTTTTGTCAAGGTTAAGAAAAAAGGAATGTTTCATTGCCCAAAAGGCCAACTGTTACACCTTGAAATGGGATTTTATTACAGGTCTCAATTATTGCCGTCTACTGCTGAGGGACAAATTTAGTTGTTTCTTTCATAGCACAAAGAAACCTTGAAGGTTATTATGGTCCCTGTTCTACAATGGAACAGTCCAGGTAGCAGTTTTGGAATGATAAGTGTCCTTGAAAATTTTTAATGACAGGACAATTTTGGAAGAAATTGTCCAAAAACAGTTATTTTCGTCCCATTTTCACTGGGTATGCCTGCAAATAATTGCATTTGTGGTAATGCATGTGTATGCTTGTGCATGCATACAATGTACTTTTATTTGAAATCAAATTTTAAAGGGCAAAAGCAGTCACCCAATATGAATTTGTGTACCCTTGTATCCTCTGTCATTCCTGTATGGCTCAATTGAACGATGTGACAATTTAAACATACTTGCCAACCATTCCATTTTAAGCGGAACTGTTCCGTTTTATGAGCTTTAAAATCCATAAAAATCAGCATGTTCTGTTTTTCTAACTTTAGTATTAAAATGTAAACGATCAGAAAAATGGTGAAGCAACAGCTTGGCAAAAATTAAGTCAATCTTTGCATACACCTAAGTGATTTCAACATATGTTGTGAACATTTAGAGAGGAAAAGAGGAGTTTCACCCCCTGGATCCCACCTATGAGGTTAGCACTTGTGCGCTCGCCGGGAACAGTGGATCATATGCTTCATATGTTCTGTTTTCTGAGATGACAATGTTGGCAAGTATGTTTAAAGAATAATTCATTGGTTAACCTTTTAGTATGTAATAATTATGCTAAAACATCATAAGAGATACTTTGGAGGGAAAGTAGACCATGCTTGTAAAAGTTGTCTGATGTTACCAAGGAAGTTGGGGTAATTGTTAAATTCCCTCTTACTGAGGGTAAAGGTCCAATAGCTAATCATGCCTGGTGGTAAAGATGATAATCAATATTCATGCAGGCTGTTAAGTAAAGGTAAGACAGGAAGTGAAGATCATTGACTTTTCTCATTATTAGATGAAGATGAGTGTGCCCGAACACCCTCTCCATGTCATGTTAATGCCAATTGTATGGATCTGGATCCATTGTATACTTGTACGTGTCAGTCTGGCTTTGATGGAGATGGTGTCAATGATTGCTCAGGTAAGCTGTTGAATGAACTACTTTATCATCTGCTGTGTATGAAAGATTGCCTCTGTAAATCAAGTGAACAGTGAAAATTAACTGCAATTTGCAAGATTCATGGTATTTTTTATTCTTTGCGTTCTTGAACATGATCATTGAAAGCTGTCACCAATCTCGCTGTGCTCTTTTAACGTGCAACATCTGTTGCTGTTTTAAACTTCAGTTTTTGGAAGCTGCTTCTTTTTTTCCCTCCATTACAGATATAAATGAATGCGATTCATCCCCTTGTGGAACTAATGCCATGTGTGAAAATATGCCTGGCTCCTTTACATGTAGTTGCCCGACAGGTTTCTCTGGAGATGCAATGATTGAATGCACAGGTACCTCAATTTGTACATCTTACTGCATACTTTGGGCAGAGTTCACTGGATGGAATGTCCACTAGTTCAAAAATTATCACTTGAAACTTAACCCTAATCCTAAACCAAACCCTAATCCTACCCGAGGCTGTGCCTTATCCCTAATTCTGTATCTAACCCAAACCTAATTCTGTATCAAACCCAAATTTCAACCGTTCCTTAATTTTTTCTGTAGTAGATATTGTGTCCAGCAGACCTTTGGTGTAGTGAACCTTTGAACTAGTGAACCTTCTTTGGTCTAGCGTGTAACCTCTATTAAAGTCAATGCTCAGTCCATCTGTTGTTAAATGCCTTAAGTTTTCAAAAACATTTTCGGTTGAAATCCTCTTTCCAGTTTGCATGACCATGGCATGGAACATGTTGTGTGGTTATACGTGTGTGGGTATTTTGTGCATATATGTATATTTCTGTAACATGACTTGATTTAAAATAACCCAGACTCAATCTGTTATCAAACAAGGTAAGCATACTTGCAGCAAATGAAGCAAAAACCACAAGCCAGTTAACTCCATTAACTATATCTCCAAACAACACAACAGGACTTTTGAGATGGTCAGTTTACTGTGGTAATTGCTAGCTGTATTAGCAGGGAGAATGAAAAGTGAAACACAAACACCCAGAGACAAGTGAGGCAAATGAAGTGTGCAATTATCTTGCTGGTTAGTGAACAAAGTTTCTATTTGGAAACTTTCACATTACAGTTTCTTTGAACACATTATTCCAAAGAGTACCTGCTGTGCAGTCAAACTGTAATTTACATGGTTACATATGTCAGTACCATATGTTAAAGAGAAAATGCACCCCTCCCCCTTCAATTTGAATTAGTCATCCTTATTCAGGAATGGCTCCTATCAATCATGTGACAATATTTTTCTTATTTGTTAAATTCATGCAGAGTAACTTATTGGTTTACCTTCAGTATTCAAAGTTTTTGTACAGAAACATCATAAAAAATGCTCATGAGTGGAATAGGAAATTTGTAAGATTTAGCAGTTTTTTTTAAAAAAAAACTTGGAGCGACTGCTTTCTCCCTTTAAGCTTACTGACTATTTAGTTTGCATCCAGAGAAAACATACAAAGAAAACATACAAAGAAACACATTCTGAAGTATTTCATTGATCGTTACTTCTGTCAGTAAAAATTTACATATTTGGTAGGGAAAGATAAAGGGAGATACAGCAGTAGGTTTTTTTCTTTTTGTTGTATTAATACAAAGTGTAGGTTTGAAAGTCTCAGGAAAAATTTTGTGCAGCCTATTGGTTGGTTTTTGTATGATGCTAGTTTTTACAACTCTTAGTACTCAAAGTATTGCTGCCAGATGAAATTCACACTTAACGGCCAAACTCCCCTCCAGTATGGGCAAATTCGCGATCTCCTATACCTACACCATTACAGGGAAGAATTTTTGACAACCAAATGACCACTCTTCATTCACAACTCTCAAGTACCATGCAGCATTATCATGTTAAACTCGTACATATACATTGTTAGTTAGGTCTGGGTGTAGCTTAATGGAGCCTAACCTTCTTGTAACAATACACACTTAGAACTATAGATTCTTTAAGAGGACATAAGTTGATATTAATGTGTTCACAGTATAGCATAATATTTATCTTGGTCAAGCTTTATTAACTAGAAAACACATCAAAAGATGCTATAATACTGATTTTTATGTCTGGAAGCTTGGGTTTGGAAGTTAGTATCCTGGTATTCCTGGCATCTTGATCTGTAAGTATCTGTTGTGGTGAATAACTTAAATCTTATTGTCTAGTATAATTTTTGTATACCTTGCAACTTTCAGCACAATGAATGAGGGTATTGGGATCATGCTTTGATGATGTTAATTTAAAGTAAGGTATTCCTTCAATAAAACATCTTTCCTCATAAAACTGCAGTGCACTTTTGTATTCTTAAAGGGGAAAATTCCTCATCCCAGGAAGTCCCAATTATCCCACCTAAGTTATTGCTAGCCCCACCTTTAATTGTCTTTAGCTTCTCCTTGTGCAGAGACAAACATAGTTTATTACTTGAGGGGATACCTTTGTGAGCATACAAGGCCCTCGTGTGTAATAAAATACTGTGCATGCTGTGTAATATGAGCTACTCTGCATCTTTTGAATTTTGTAACTCTGATGTCAATCAAAGAGCAGTAACCAACTGAAAATGTTACTTTTCCCCCAAGTAAAAATTATACTTGGGGTGATAAGTATCCAGCTGTCTTGAATGTTGTAGGATTGCCCTAACTGTTGAGATACATGATGGCCAATGCAGCCCATTAAAGATTGGTCCTGAGATTCACTGAGGTTGTAATAATTTGACACTTGATTGTAAACTAACAATCAAAAGTGCTGCCAGTAGCAGGATTTACCCTTGAGTGCACACAATTAATTGCACCCAGCCATGCGTCACTGTAGACATACTGACCAACTGTACAAGCTATTTATAGTCCATTATATGCTATTGTGAACATTTGTAGTCACTACCTTTGGAAGTCAACTGGTGGTTATCTAAGAACCAATTTGTGCAGTAGAGCGTTCAATGAGGCTAATGTTACAAACTCGGGTAGATATTTAATCTCCCCTGTTTTTGGCCAAAAACGGGTCTCGGGTGGAATTCCTTATGGGCTGAGAAGATCGTAATGTAAGTTTATTAATCGTCTTTGTTTGTAGAAAAAACATCTTTATGTTTGCCTATATATCATTGTTTTGAGATTACCTATGCTGAAGGCCAAAATGGCCTTAGGGGTACAATCTTTTGTATTGAACCTTCTGTTTTTCTAACTTTGGCCTTGATTCACACCACCCTCACCCCCTTCCCCTCCAACTTTACCTTGGTGCACTGCCAATGTTCTCTCCAGTTCTAATTTCAAGTCCTCATCTTGTGTATTTTGTGGAATAGATGTCAATGAGTGTGAAACAATGATGCCCTGTGATACAAATGCTGCCTGCGCTAATAATGCGGGGTCCTACACATGCACGTGTATCGATGGATATGAAGGTGATGGTGAAACGTGTACAGGTAAGATGTCGTTATGAGATTTGTCATTTAAATATCCATATCTATTAAAATGCATTACGAAGGTGAATATTATTTAGAAGTCATAGGCTTTGAGTTGAGAGGAATGCAAATAGGTTTTGAGGTTTGTTTCAAAATGGAAAAGTTGCCTTTAAAGTGGCTACAGTTTCCTTTAACTTTGTCTTCGGACATGATTGCTTGAGCTCCCTATATTTGGCATACTACACCTTTTGAGGACTTGAATTGCTCATGTGTATTTACTTCAGTAAATATCAGGACTTAAATTGTTTGTACGTATTTCAGTGAGTTTTTGCATTATTCGTGCATGCTACAGTACATGAGGACTTTAAATTTTTTGTGTATATGCTATATGAGGACTTGGATTGTTCGTGCATACTTCTGCATGCTGTAGTAGTAGTAAGTCTCAAAGCCTGTTGTAGTGAGAGCAACTTCAGTAACATGATGCAAAAAACTTACTATGACAGGTAGCAGCAAGCTCTTCTTTGCAACTTTTTGTTGAAAACATCTTGTAATTTATAATATTTGTTAATAGTCCTATTTACTTTTATTGTTTAAAAGTCAAAAAGTCTGACGTGAAATTGGAACAGTATATAAGCCAAATATAAGGCAGTATGTGCAAACAATTTTACTGTATCATTAATACTTTCCATATATTTATGTTGCAAATTTTACCAGATGTTACATTTCATTTATGTGTGCTTTTCAGATGTTGATGAGTGTGCCTCAAATCCTTGTGGGACCAACGAAATGTGTAATAACCAGATCAACAGTTATACTTGTGTTTGTCAGCAAGGATTCACCAGAGTGGACGACCAGTGCATGGGTAATGTGTATGGCTTAATTCATGTAGCTTCCCCTGACATGTGTAGCCTATCAAGGTTAGGGGTCAAACTTATTGTTTGGATTCATCTTTAGTGGGAATAAATTTGTACATTGTCATGCCATCAGAGCAAGTCTGAGAGTGCAAAGTTTGGCCATTTTGGGCCAGAAACCCTAAATTTTGTTGTTTGCCTTGTTTTCCAAAATTACTAAAATTGGGGTATTTCAAAGCCGACAGTTTTCTCTTTTGTGTATTTAAAATAAATCTTGTAATTATACTAGAAACCATCAAAGTTGGAAATAGCTAGGTTCATGTGTCAGTAAGCTAGCTTAATTAGGCAATTCTATAAAATCACATCTGCCAGAAATGAGATTCCAAATTGGAACCCATTCATGTAATGCTTTCTAGTGGCATGAAGATCAAGTATGATTCAATGAATTTCATTGGCATTTGTGAAATCACATAGCCTTGGCAAATTGGAAGATTTGTGCCAGAATTGTTTCTGAATCTTCCATCGTAGCATCAGTGTTCTTTTACTTTTCACAACGACCATTTATTAGGATCAAAAAAAAAAAAAAAAAAACCATGAATAGAAAATAGTCATGTTTTGCTTCACAGACTGTAAAAGAATCTGTTTGGGATATATAAGTACTATGGATTATGGAATAGTTTGGGTGACACTTACTGTTGGAGCCTGCCTGCTCAGAGATCTTTGGTTTACAAGTTTTCCTTGTCAGTATCAGATGAATTTGTTTTATTTAGTACAGCAGTACGTCTATACTTTTCATGTTCCATAGACCTTTTCACAAATAGTAATTACAAAGGATTGTGAGATAGAGTTTTGGTATGTCATTTTTGGCTACAGTAAAATGCCATTAAAAAAAATGATGCACACCAAAACTCTATCCCAAAATCCTTTATATTTGTTATTTGGAAATTAATCTATGGACAGAATTCCCTCTCAGTTTCCTATTATCTGTGCATTGTAAAACTTATGAATTGTACACAGTTTTGAGCTACATATAGACATGGGACTTACTTCATTTTGGGGCTGAGCTGATGAGTAAGTGATTTTGGGATCACAATTTTGCCCTTAAAGAGTTATTTCTCATAAAAATGTGTATTTTTTTCCCAAATGGGGCATATCAATTCCTCAACGCTCTTCCCATGCAGCACAACGGCTCACATAACCTTCCCACCACTCACGTATAGCCATTTACCACATACCACTCTCTTCTTCTTCCAGGTTTCTGCATTTCCCTCGGTTCTATCAATTTGTCTCTCCCACCTTTTGAAAGATATTTTTGTTTTCTTTCCAATGATACCACATTCAAAACCTCGATTTACCGTTCTCCGTCGGACTGAGGGTTTAAAGAGTTCTACTCTTGCAGTTTTTGCAAGATTGTCAAGCTGGCTTTTTTTGTTTGGGTTGATTTTTGACCCTGTTATGAGAGGGCAGTGAATCCTTTGTTAAATGTATTTGGTAGTGATTGAGTTGGAGATTATGCTGTCAAAAAATGGTCGAAATTGATACCACCTGAGCCGATTGTGAGGACTGAGGTTTTGGAAAGACAGCGGACCTATCTCATATATTGGTGAGTGACAAGGGGCGGGGGTGGCGGATCACAAGTTTTTTATTCATGCGCCCGTAGCTCATAAAGTCAATGGTCATGCTGCAAAAATTCTTATGTGCCAGTAACAACCAACTCGTGAGCTTTGCATTGATGGGTCACATGCTGGCGTTGAAAACTTTGACAAGGAATGAGAGGCAGCGTAACAAGCCCCTTTTTGTGTGTAAATCGGGCCAAATTTTAAGTGCTGCTTGAGTTTAATAATAAAGGAATGGTTACGGGTTCGTTGAATACAGCCTTGTACATCCGCTTATGCAGGATCATTTAATTGAAGGGGGTGACTTCAAGTTTGACAAATGCCGAGTACGACGGCCTATGGAATAGCGTAGTAAAGTGTCTTCAACCCAGGGCTTAGGGCCCCATCGCTCTCCACCTCCCTTCCTTCAAGTTGATATACGCAGCCGCACTTGAATGCAAAATGCTCCTTCAGGTTAAAGATACCAATCACAGAACAGCCGACAAGCTGGCCGTCAGTAGATATTCAAATTACCATATCATTACGGTAAGGATTTTGCAAAGAAGTCTTAGCATTTATTTAAACTTCAGAGAGCGCGTACGTGTGCCAGCAATCATGCTTCCATTGATTCGCGTATACTTGATTTTGGTCCGTTTGAAGGCCTTTGAAAAGTTGTAGCATGTTAAAGTCACAAGTAAGTAAAGCTCGGACTCTACAGCGTCCAAAGGGCGCTGAAAATGTTGTGTTCGAGTTGGAAGATTTGTGCTCTTGAGACCAAGGAAGTCAGAAAGTCAGGGGACTGATCGCCGTCGGGACCGTCAGTGGTGAAACCAGATGGGGGAAGGTGACATGTATGTCCCTCGTCGAGGACGGATCCCCGCAAGGTCGTTTCAAAGTTCCCAGTGTAGTCGGGAAACGTTAAAATATGAAGTAGTCAACAATAGCCAGTCGCCCCCTTGTGGTTTACTTGATAGGCTATTTTGATTTGAATGAGGGCAGATCCTGTAGTAAATCCCCCAAATTTTCCAATTTCACGCCTGAAAAACCAAAATGCGCGCCGAAAATTTTGAATTTTGCTCTCGACGACCTTACGGCACTCCGTCTCCCTTGTCGGGGCTTCAGGCTGCAGTCCTACGTAGGAAAGTATGGACCCCCGGCCTGTCGACTAAATTCTGGCGCTACTCCCCCGATCAGCGTCGGGATTACACACTTTATCGTATCTACTAGGCCTATCCCGACTACATGTTTACCGAAGAAACTGGAAATGATTTTGCGACCGGCAATACCACGGCTTCCTGAGCTTTACCCCGCCCTTCCCCCCACCCCCATTGATGTCATTTATAGGGCAGGCTACTATGAAACATTAATTACAGGCCATGCTATAAATTGAACATCAATAGCGTAACATTCAAGCATATTGAAACAAATTTTGGGTGCGTGTTTCAGGCAATTCAAAGTACGGTACAAATATTTAAGGATGCAGGTGAAAAGGAGTGCTCGCTCCAGCTCCCGACCCCCCTTACATCCGACACTTCTACTTGTATATCACACGACTTAACACTATAGAATACTAATATTAATTATAGTGCGCTGACTTATCAGAATTGTCGTGGCTTGGTTGGTATGGCGTTCGACTCTTTATGGATTTGGTTGACTTCCAAGATTAGACCAATTTCTAATGTTCACTGCTGGGAGGAAACTACGCTGCTCGGGCTTGACCTCCCAAGGAAAAATTACGAACGTGTCCTAATTGACTTTCTACTTAATTCTTACAAGACTGTAATTTGGAGCACACGTATTGCTATTGCCAAGAGCGTCAACCGCCACTACAATATTGATATCCCCTTGTATTACCATACTAGTTTAAAGAAGAAAATTAATCTTATTTATCATTACTACAGTAAGCGCCACGAACTTAGCAAATTCTGGGGTATTTTTGACCAAGGGGAATCCCCGATTATTCTTTAACGCCACGATGGGGGCAATTATACTTATGTATTTGACTGGTAATTTGGTTTGCTATGGTTTCTCATAACTTTTACTAATGAGTCTTTCTGGCTACAAATTCCAAAGGTGCTTTGTTTGTACATTGTTTATATGGGTTCACTAACCAAAAGGAGTACGGTTTAAGTTCGTGTCCTATGTGAAATTCTAATTTGGGTCCTTATGAGTTTGTATGTATTTGTTTGTATGTATTTTTGGGCCAATCCTTACACCATAGTTACTCAAGTGCGTTTACCAAGGAATCAAATGAATCAGTGTTTTATCAATTAAATAAAATTGTTATTATTGTAAATATTGTTCTTGTTGCCTGAGTTTTTATGGGTGAACCAGTGGGTTCGCCTACCACTAAAAGAAAAAAAAATGGCGTTCGACTCTGACTGTTCAGTACGTGAGTTCAAGTCCTCCCGGAGACTGGACAGTGTTTTTCTCGTTTTGGGGTTTTAATTTTTGGGAACTGTCGACTTTTTACAGTTGCTTTCTCTTTCATATCTTCCTTTTTTGTAGCTTTTATCGACTTCCCTTCAATCCCACTTTTTCTTTTCTGAATTAGGCTTCGTTTTGTTAATCATATCGTACTGTAAATTTCCAAATCAGGTCACTACACGCAATTCCATGTAGCCTACATTATCAAGTCGTACACCACCCCCCCCCCCCTTTGCACGTTGCATTTTTTCGGTTGAAAGTTGCTAGTAGTTTTATGAATATTTTCCCATTCTTAGATGAAACCGATTCCATAATTCATGTAGATTGCATTTGATACGAAAGGTATCAACAAAGACAGGGCTCCCGGCTACTTATGTAGCCGGGAGACCTGACATTGATGGGTCACATGCTGGCGTTGAAAACTTTGACAAGGAATGAGAGGCAGCGTAACAAGGCCCTTTTTGTGTGTAAATCGGGCCAAATTTTAAGTGCTGCTTGAGTTTAATAATAAAGGAATGGTTACGGGTTCGTTGAATACAGCCTTGTACATCCGCTTATGCAGGATCATTTAATTGAAGGGGTTAACTTCAAGTTTGACAAATGCCGAGTACGACGGCCTATGTAATAGCGTAGTAAAGTGTCTTCAACCCAGGGCAAAAAATTCCTATGGTCATGTCTGCTTACAGATCAACATGCAAGAAAGTACCAAGTACATCCCAAATTTCTTAATGTTTGGTCGGGAAGTGAACTTTCCATTGAATCTGTTATGTCCGACACCTAAACAAGATGAGTATGATTTAGACAGTTATGCAAAACATTTACAGAATTGTTTTGAGAAATCTTTTCAGACTGTTCGAGTGCATTTGGGAGATGTTCAACGTAGACAAAAGAAGCGGTAGGATATGAAAAAGTGGGGGCAACCTTACGCCGAAGGTGACAATGTTTGGCTATATGTTCCAACTAGGAAAATGGGGCTAAGTCCTAAACTGCAACAGTTCTGGCAAGGACCATGCAAAATTTTGAAGCGGGTCTCAGATGCTGTTTACCACATAAAGAGACTGGACAATGGAAAAAAATTCTGGTACACTTTGATAGACTTAAAGGCAGTAGGCAGTCACCCCAAACAGAGTGAGTGTATCCTGTCACTCTAGTTCATGATTGGCCTATTTTGATCATGTGACAATATTTTTGTTAGTGAATTGTGGAATTCAAGGAGAATTTCGCCTTGCTTTACCTATTGTTTGTAATAGTTATGTTCAAAACGTCTTCAGAAGTGCCTGTAATGCAAAAAGAGGAGATTTGCAAGAGTTTGCTGATTTTTCAAAGAAAATTTTGGGGCGACTGCCTATTGCCTTTAAGCCATGTTATTCCGCTCCGCCACAAGTAGCTTCAGAGGAAACTTTTGATATGCCTTTTTGGCAATGCAGAAGAAGTAGAGCTAGACTATGACCTGGAACATTTACCTCTTTCCACTTCTGCAGACCCCGATGTAGTGCCACAGAGGCGAATTAGACGTTGTCACAAGTTCGTACAAAGATCAAGACCTCGGGTGAGCCTACAACCAAGGATGCCACACCTTCACAACTAAACCGCACAAACAGGTCTTATGAAATACTTATTTGCTTCTTTATTTACATAAATTGTGAATGCCCAGAACTAAATGAATATAAACATTTCTTGAAAACAAATACGTCTTTGAACTCAGACCATTTAATTTCCATGTACTTTCCCTCATTAAATAACCGTGTAATACACCAAACCCGCATGTAACCTTTGACCTCCCAGATAATGTTCCACTATGCACACACACTGAGCTAACGCTCCCAATTATCTGCCAGTGTAAGTAGTTGTGGAATAAGTCGTAAAATTCCTCTTTGGTTACGCAACAGCAATCGCGGTCCTCAGTGACCTGTTCTCAAGGCTTTCGGTCGGCCCCTCGCCCTCATTGATGTTTGATGTTTGATGGGTCTTTTACACCCCTTGGCCAGACTCGACGAGACTCCTCGCAGCGAGTGTATGAAACTGTCTGCCCCTGCTACCTTGCAATTTCTAGTTTATCTATCAGTCCTATCCCGTTCTCCCTATTTCGACTTGGTATTGGGTTCTTTCCTTTTTCTTGCTACCGCGTAGGTAAATTTCTCCCGTATGTATTTTGTTGTTGCCTTACACTTTAGCCAGGTCACAAAGAATTACTTATTTCCTGTACCAGCTTCCCCAAACATAAATCAAACATAAATTTGCTGCAACTGAAATGCTTTCCCACGATCAGTCGTCCATCCTGTCCCTCAGAGTGTTAAACGACGTCTGCCACGACTACTCACTCACTCCGCGTCTCGCGCCCGCAATTCCTACATTCCTTTACCCAACCAAAGGCAAATCCCCCCCCCCCCCCTGCATCCTATTCTTCGCCAGCCAGCGATCCATTCCTAATTTAGTGATACAATACCGTGACTACATACCCAGCTGTCAGTTAGCTACAATACCTGCGTAATTTTTCCTTACAACACTTCGGTATCCTGACAGACGTATGCCTGCATGGACAAAGACTACGATATGTATTAGCAGGGAGCTGCCAGTGACAGCTCCCTGATTTAAGGCTCCAAACACTGTCCCAACGCTGTTTTCTTCGGAGAACCTCGATCGCACACATTTAAAATATTGTTTGCCCAGTTCGGTTCAGGTCGCCGAAGAGAGCGGACGTGCCTGCCCCCCCCCCCCCCCACAGGACTCATTCGATCTCTTCGGTACTTTGGTTTTCGTTTAATTTTGGTTGGGTGTAAATAGTGTAAATACTGTACATACTGTAAATAAGGCAAGTGGACCCCGGCCCCTCGTAGCCCTTTGGGATTGTGGCCCTTCGGGGTAGTTACTTGTGGGTGGTGGTAGTTTGGTGTGGTGTTCTTGGTGTTTCGGTTTTTTGGTTGTTAAGTGATGGCAGTCTGGTTTTGTGTTGTCTTTCAATTTCGGTGTCTGTGGCTGCTCAGTAGTAGTGTTGGTGGTTTTTTGTTTCGTTTGCGAGGGTGTTGTTGATGTTCGGTTTTTTGGTTGTTGGCCATATCTTATATTCTTTCGCTGGTCTGGCCGTGCCCGTTTGTTTAGCACGTAAAAAGCTGTTTCGGGATTCGGGGTTACTTCCTGTAAAACATCTCGCCTGTCATAGCTTTGTACATGCTCTCCCATTATTATTGAAACCACCAATGCCACATGGCCGTACGCAGCGAAGGGGGAAGTTCCCCAGAATTTTCAAAGCAAAATTTTTCTCACCATCGATCTGTGTAAATTGACCAACTTTCAAAAGATTGTTTAGATGCAAGTTGAAAAGCACGGAAATTGTCATTTCCTTTACCGTAATATGGGACAGGCGCTTAGCAAGGGGGTAGGGGGTAAAGAGGCAAGAGCCCACTCTTTGAGGATACCTTTACTAGCTTTTCTATTACTCACATCGCTAAAAAGTCTAAAAAATGCGATTTTTCAGCGCGCTCCTCTCACACCCACTCCGAGATCTAGATCTCCTATGGCCTTGAAATTATTGTTGCAAAGCCCCTGGAAACCCTCAAAATAATACATTCTCCCTTCCCCCTTCCTTAAGACTTTTGCGTTATCAACCTTGGCAGACTGTTGGTCATACGGAGTAAAAATATAATTGAAAAAAGTCAAACTGTGATTTTGTGGTCTGTTAAGTGCCCACCTTATGTCATTTGAACTTGAAAATTACCTACAATTTATAAATAGCCCCTCTGGGAGCTTCCAGGAGCTTTCCCCCTGGACCATCTGGACCCCACCAGGAACCCGAAGGCAGGCCCCTAACCCAACGCCGTTAAAGAAAGCACTTTGCGCTCCTGCGGCGCCTTCTACGCCATTTGGGAGTCCAATCAGGTTTGTCCCCACTTTAAGACATGAATCCCGCCCCTGAAATCCCACTAAAGGAGAAAACACTAAGTGTTTTACAAAATACTTAGTTTTACTTCTTTGAACGAAAATCCAAATGGACAGCTCCAAATGGGGGAATGACCGGGAAAGAAGTAAAGGTATAACAAAAGGGGTAGAGGGGTAATAAGCATGTTCATATCACTCAGACAAGTTTACTGAATTTACGCAAATTTGGTCTCATAAGAAAGGAAAAGAGTTGGACGATAATTCTTCAACATAAGATTTACAAAATAAATGAATTTTACTTCCAGTTCAACGAAATATTTCGGACAATGGCAATTATTCAAATTATGAACTCATTTGCATCTTTGCACACGTAATGAGCCTAAAACTCTAAAAACAATTTCCAGTGAACTTTCCAACTCCTTACCTTTCCAATGATCTATAGGCCCCTGTGCAAAATATTTGAGTTAATTTGAAACAAAAGATTAATTAAACATAAATTAGTCTAGGTCAAAGATCAACGATTTTGTATATTTAAGAGTTAATGACTTTTGAATAAGCTTGTGTAATGAACAAAACACTTGAAATCATGTTGGCCTACATGACGCTACAAATCCTGCTCATAATATTAGAGTGGCACATAGTCGTCTGTTGATGGTTGCAAGCCTGAGCTTGGACTTTCCTCCCCTAGCATGACAGACCCATGATATAGAGGTCTGAGGGTTCAGAGGTTGCTCAGTTAGGTTCGTTGTCCCTTGGGGACGTAGCTCCTTTTGGGAGCAGAACCCCTTCTGAAGTAATGTTTGGTTTCGCCCCTTGGCCCTTCGCCAAAGAGTCGAGGGGGACTTTTGAAAAGTACCTCCCCTTCTTTTATTCGGAAAATAGTTCTCGCTAAAATAATTTCATGCATTATCGTCCTAATAGTGGTCATCAGGCATTGAGTGAAACCGTGGAGAAATGAGCACAAATTTCGCATAAAAATTGTTATGAACCCGTATCCGTACCTTTAAAAAAACATTGGTTGGAAATCCCAAACAAATTTCGGGGGAATGGTATTAAAGAAAAATAGAACTGAAGGTAAAAGCGCGCGGAGCGATCAGAAAGCGAAGGATTTACGAACATCTTGATAGCTTGCGACTGATTTGTGATAGGAAATGAACAACCAAGTCGCATTTTTAACTATTAAATAGGGGGACGGTCCGGACTCCTTGGACCCCCTGAGTCCACCCTACTTTCCCCAAGAATGTTCAAGCACAAGAATATTCGATTTTTTCTTAATTTTTCCTTTTTCTTCTTTTCTTTTGTAGGCTTTTTACCCTCAAACCAGCTGTAACACGAAGAAATCGACTGGCGCTTAGTCCGAATTAAGTTGGTATTTAAAAAAATTGGCATACAATGAGCTTTTTTGATCTTTAGTGATATTTGTAAATAGTTACATACTTAATTCTAATGCCAACAATCAATATTGTAAGTACCCTATAGGCGGACAAGCCCTCTTATTTTGTTAGAACGCGTGAGACGCAAATTTCCCATAACGTATTGACCACGACTAAGAGGACTCAGAAGAGCAAAGTTCTCCTTGCAAATTTACGCCACCGGTGTTTAAAACAAGCCAGCAGAAGCCTATGAACTGAAGCTGTTTAACTATCCTCATACTTATTGGATACACGTTGTAAAAGGCAACGGAAATAACAATTTTCACGGTTTTCGGACAAAAGAATTAACGATGACCGACGTTTGATTGTACTGAAGGGAGAGGACTCACTGCGCAGTACCCATTGCTGTTTAAAATAGATGTTAAAACGATAGCTGTGGATGATATCTCCCAATAAGGCAGTGCTTCACATAATTCAAAATAGATATGTGCGCCAAGCGTGCCTCAAAATTGTAGATTTGAGAACATTTTGTGCAATTTTAGCACCATGATTGACTGATAAAGTAACAGTGGGTCCACTTGTTGATATCGATATATAAACGGTGTGTTTGAGCATAATTTTTCAATACCCAAAATCTCATTTGGGGGAGGGGCACGAGGGGGTTCAACCAACGTTTGGGGAGTACGTAACCCACTGGACCCATTTGACACCTAAAACTAAACTAAGTGGGTAGGTAAATGTTTCGTAGTTTTCTCTATAAATGACGGGTGCGGGGCGGGGAAGGGTTGGGGAAAGGGGCAGTAACAGCGGATGCGCAGGAAGTCGTGGTCTTCTCGGTCGCAGAATTTTCCAATTACTTCGGAAAACATGTAGTCAGGACAGTAGGTACGATGAAATGTGTAATCTACTTATCCCGACCCTGGGGTACGTAGCACCATAACTCGCTCAACAGGGGTCAAATTGAACACATCATTTTAGAATAATGGTCTATACTGTACCCCAAAAGTGTTTACGAAAGTGTTAAATTCTTAGGGTAATATACTCCGCGGGGATTCCCCTCGAATCAGTGGTGTGATCGAGATGGTAGGAAAAACGCCGAGGGAGACTCGGTCAAGTTTAAGGAAACCGTTGGCTTTCTTTGACAAATCAGCGCACCATCATACAAGGACAATGGTCACCTATTGTTAGCAGAAGCTTACACCTACCCCCTAAGAGGATTAATCGATACTTGCAATAGGAAAAAAAAATATTTTGAAGACGATAATTAATGAATATTCATCCCAGAAGTGGCTTTTTCTAAAAACAAGAGTTCCTTTGGGAATGTAGGCAAATTCGGTAGCAATAATGACAGAGCTCTCGGCGACAGTCGTCGCCGAGAGCTCTGTCATTATTGATACCTTTCGTATCAAATGCTAATTACATGAAATGTGGAGTCGGTTTATCTCATAATGGGAAAATATTCTTAAAACTAATACCAATTCCAACCGCAAAAAAAGCTTTGTGGAAAAGGGGGGGGGGGGCTTCACGACTTGTTAATATAGGTTACGTGCAACAGCGTGTAGTGACCGTGGAAATATATTGTAAGATATAATTCGCAAGGGGCTCGAGTCTACGAACTAGTCGGAGTCGAGCGCTTTACCGTCTGACCATCGACAATACTGGGCGTAGCGGCATTATAATCAATAGTTATACTCTCGTGTGAAGGTGTATGACATACAACAAGAAGTGACTAGTGGAGGGTGGGGGTGGGGGAGCCGGATCGAACAACCCTTTTCACCCGTATTCTTAAGTATTAGTACCATACTTAATATTGCCTGAAACACCCAAAATGATGTTGCTTCAATACCCTTGAATGTCATACATTTTCTTTTTAATGTTTATAGCATGTTCTTGGATACTAGGAATTTCCCCAAAAGAAAAAAAGACGAGAGAAAATTTGAGCAAACACTCCTGCAACGTAAAATGAAACACAAACAGGACCTGTTACCATATTAACTCAGGGACTATAACCCTCAGTCCGCCACATTGCCCCACATTCAGCTCATTCGTCCCACAGAAACTTGTTCCTTCCGTTCTATGAAAAAATGATACAAAATCCCACAACCAATTTACACGGTTTTCATAAGGTATATGTCATCCCTGACGGGGAACAGCGCTCGATGGTTTCTCTGTTTGATTTATCGGGGGGAGGGAGGCCTTTCAGTCAAGGCCCCCAAAATATTCGGCTCACCTTGTGCGTTTAGTCGTAATTTCCGTTGCCAATTTCTCCCATAGTTTTGTTTCATGAGCTAAATAAGCAGTACGAGCCTCTTCTTCTTATCTAGTTACCTTTTCCCTAGAACCCCTTCCCCAGGACTGCCGTCCGGAAAAACGATCAGCCCCTACCAACACCCCCATCACTACCTCCAGCTTATAACAGCTTTCTACTATACTATGGTATACAGCGGCGTTGGAAGATGTTTCACATGGGAGGGGAGGGGGCAGACCAGACGCGATTTCTCGACCTTGACCCCTTCCCACACCAAAACATCATATCTGATCAATTTGATTTTTCCGATTTTAATTTGAGCAACAAAAATAAAAATATTCAAAGATTAAGGAAACAACAACAATACTTATTATACAGGCTTGCATCGGTTTATCACACCTCATACCATTTACATACAAGCATTCGTTGTGTTACCACCCTTTCATATTGATTATAATTTTTTGGGAAGTCGTTACAATAATAATGATAATAACCAGTGGCGTAGCCAGGATTTCTCTCAAAGAGGTGGGGGCATGCATTATGTTGCGTGATCGCCAGCCTGGGGAGGGGTCAAAGGGGAAGGTCCCCCTTCCCCTTTGAAAATTTTTGAAAAATCAGGTGTCCTTACATGCAATCTTATGCCACATATGCTACCTTTGAAGTAAAATTTGTGTTAAAAAATTTACGTGTATTAGGTACTTACAAAAATCGGCATCATTGAGGGGGCATGCCCAATGGCCCCCTAAATACACCACTGATAACTATAAGTTTAACCATTAACAACACACTGGTGAATAAATACCAAATATATAGGTGCTGATGCAAAACAAATCAGAACTTTATTTTAATTACCAAGGAAGTTTTTAAATCGTTGAAAATCGGAAATTAATACTTGACTTCAAATTAAACTTATAAATAATTTTAACTAATTTGGGTATATGGGTTAATTAAGCTTCCTGCAAGATATTTCTCGAAAAAATATCTGACTTCCTAAAAAATATCCCAAACTCAATGTGAATTCCCGAAATTGACCGATTTGGGGAAATTTCTTTGGAAGTTGAAATACTGACTTTTATAACATCAGTATTGACTTTGATAGATGTGTTATTGATGGCTTCTTCTTGTAAAATAATCAGATTATTGTATCAGAGTATGATGCCGGCACGATTGTGTTTTCATGACATCAGATAAGCAGACGACAGGGCCTACTTTATGAAAACCTGTACATACCTATTTTATATGTATTGAGCACTATCGCGATTTTCCGCGGGGGGGGGGGGCTAAATGACATTTGGCCCCCCACAAAAAAATATTGAGGGTTCCTACGCCACTGGTATACGCTGTGCACGCAAAAGTGTTTATCATGATATCTTCGATATAATTGCTCCTCTGAAACACGAAACACTGTAAAAGGGAACACATTTCTCCATCATCTTTATCAACTGACAGAATGCCACACATTTTGAACAAAGACTTCTAGTTGTATGTCAAAAAGCTTAACACTAGAATACATGTACTATTATTAGTATATTTCTATTTGTCCATTTGTTTTTGTAGGTCGATCGGTAAGGCGCTTGCAATTGCAACAAGTAGGTGTAAACATTTTATAGGTATATCCGATGTGGCAAATACGTATATACTTTTAAATTGTATGTACGTAACCAAGCATTCACGAAACGGAAAATATTGAAAATATTATACATATTGAAAATATGACTTCAAATATGGGCCAGTGTTTCTGTATACGTGAGAACATATAACTGCAACAAGTACAGTAGGTGTACATGTTTTTATAGGTGGTATGGTCCAATGTGGCGAAAATGATATTACTATAAAATTGTATGTATATGGCCAAGCATACACAAAACGGAAAATATTGTAAATCGCGTACATAATGTAAATATGACTCCAAATGGGTGGGCCAGCGGACTCATCTTCCAATAAAAGAGAAAAGACGCTCCCCTCGGCCCACTAAGTTCGTGGGTTCAAGTCCACCCGGCTGGCCGGAAACTTGGCAGTGGGTGTTTTTCCTTTTTTCGGTGTTCAAGGTTCTTTGCTCAGTAGTGTTCAGTCTTACTCCAACTGTCTTAAGAAGCCGGGGCCGTTGTTTTTATTGAGACCGAATTTGCCTACCTTCCCAACGCAACTCTTCTCTCTTTATTCGAAAGCTAGTCTGACATGAATATTGATAAGATTACCGATTTCAAAACACTTTGCTTCTATTGTTGTTATGCATGGATTAAGGTAAGCAACTTAGGGGTAATCTGCCAACAGTATTTGACTATTGTTCTCGTAGAATGGTGCGCTATATTTGTCAAAGGAAGACAGTGGTCACTTTAGACTTGAACAAGTCTCCTTGGCGTTTACTCTGCCGTTGACCTGTTGACAGAATCGTATAATAATCAGAGCTGGTGAAAATGTTTATTTTCCGGCAAGAAAGTCGAAGTTCCCACAATTTTTACATGCTTCCATGTACAAAACTAGCCAAATTTCCTTTCAAGATACCGAAATTTTCCTGCAAGAAGCTTCCCACATTCCTGATTGTTTTCCACCCATCATGATAATGGCAGCAGGACATTAATGCAAGAGATTCCTCGGCGCCTCTGTAAATTGTAAATATTGACTGACAAAATAAGTCCTTAAAATTTTACAGGCCGCAGTATTTACACCATGTTGTTGAATGGATGTGATTTGTATGTTTGTAGCAAATTAATTCAAGTGCTCATTATGCAAATATGATTGAAATTGCTACTAGCGACTAGGAAAAAGAAAATTTGTGCTTCTTTGGCTCCGAAAGAGCACACTTTGCTACCAGCATTACACAAACAAATACGTTTACTTTTTCATATACATTTACTTTTCCATATACGTTTACGTATAAATACAGGTCTATGTACACATTCACATATACTTATGCGTACACGTATGTACATGTAGGAATATATACATGTACGTATATGTAGATGTATGCATATGGATCTTTTATAGGTCCCCCTTCCCCCGCCCCTCAATGTCCAGCACAAATCGTCGGTCGCCCTCGTGAACACCTTCAAGTTCCTTCGTTTTTGCATAAAGAGCACTTCATATTCAAAGTGTATACCATAGACTGAGCACCTCTCTGCAGTGACATGGTCTACGCACCACCCTATTTTTTTAAGGGATTAAATTTGTGGGTTAACATTTGGGTACGCCGGAGGAAATTTATTGATTTAAAGACATGCTACCTTCGGGGTACCGTTATAGAATGCCCTGTCACTATCTTTCAAACATTGTAGCTGTACACCGAGGGATGATTTGTTCCACCATAAGCGTATGTGACCATTGGTAGGGCACAAGTTTTTTGCCCGAATTTGTGCACCTAAGTTTTAAAGTGTACCTTAAGTTTAAAATTTCAAAAATGTATGTTACAGAGCTTGAAAATGCATCCAAATGATCCAACTCCCATGCATCTTCACAGTTCATTCCTGAGCTGAGATATAAAATGTTGAAGCTTATTCACTCAATTTAAAATGGTAGATTGTGCAATAATTTGTGATGTCATTCTTGTACTAACTCAAATTACCGTCTTTGTATTTCTTTGTTTTGTTTTCGAAAGCCGCTGCACCTTCTAAGAAAATGTGATAATTGCCTTAGTGTTGAAGGGTGACTTGGCTGTATAAGCCCTCTCTGTACAACATCCTGTGTAAGGAAACAGTAAATGTTCCAAGGTCATATGAAGATCTTAATTTCAAAAGGGAACAATAGCAGGTAATATGAGTTGTACAAAAAGGACATCATAAATTATTATGCAATCGGCTATTTCAAATTAAGTGAATAAACTTCAACATTTTATATCTCAGCAACGGAGGAAGCTATAGAAGTGGAAATTGGATGAATGAACTTTATTTTCTAACCTCCTGAATATACATTCTTGGAATTGTAGACTTTAGGTCCCTTTTAAGACAATTTGGTCCAAATTTCTACAAATTTTGTCTAATTTACTACATATTTTTCCGGAATTTTAAGGTTGTCCAAAATTTGGGGGGGGGGGGGCACAGTACCCCTTCTTATACGCCTTTGTGTTCCCCTCATGGGTAGGGTGCCGAATTACAAAATTTTCAAGTGTAGCAAGGCAGTCCACTATAAACTGCAGTATTCTGTGTCAACCATTTGCCTATGTGGCAAAACAGATTGGAAGAAAATAGTTACAAAAGAGGTTTGAAATTTTTCTGTTAACCCCATTTTAACATTTTTCTCAGGAAATGTGGAAATCACGCTGGGCTTGTATGAATATTTGTTTATTCAGTGGTGTCCTCCAAATTTATTTTCATATGAAAGGCGACTTTGTTTTGTATTAAATAAGAGACGAAGCAGGGTTGAAGAATGCTCTTACCTAATTCTTTAATTATGAAGACCTACAGATTGCCCAGAATTCAGTTTAGACAATCTGAAAAGCGTCAGCTTTTGAGGGCCTAAAACAACCAAGACCCTTGTCTTTCATGACCCTCGTCTTGCACATTTTTGAAGTACTAAAAATGCTCAGAATAAACCCTGTTCTGTTGTGATATAGACCTTATGCATACGGTGTCACAGAGCGGAAAGTGCCCCTCGTTTGGAGGAAAAGCGCGTATCATTGCAAGTCACACTATGCAGACAAATGACTTGTCAACCAATCGAATACGCGCATAAGTCTACTACACGAGCGTGCGAAATTTACGCCGTTCGTGCACGTGTACTTCATTGTTTTCCTCCAAACTGATGTAGTGTGACGTCAATGCATAAGGTCTATTGTGAGGGCACATGACAACGGTACTGTATAAACACCTGTTTTACATCTAACAAAGACTTTGCTTACGTAGCCCACTAGAGAATATAGACTAATACAGATTAATTAATGATACACAGACCAGTGATATTTCTTTAGGTTGCACACTCCCCTAAAGATACCCGTCATTTTACGTACCTTTAAAAAATTTTTTGATAACCATTTAAAGGGTGTTGATGTGACGTGGGTATTAAAAAGCATAAATAAAAATATGAATTTCATGAAATTTGGGAAGACTGGAATCGATTTCCATTATTTCGGGATTTCATGCATTAAAGGATAGATTTCCTCTGTATGATTAGCTAGAAGGGGTTACGGTGTACAGATTAAAGTTATTCCTCTTCTAGCTTAAAGTTTAAACGGTCATGTTAAAGTAATTTGTTAACGAAGTGATACACAAACTTCCTTTCATTAGGTAGGAAGCATGTCATAACTGTGAGCTTGTACAAGGGCTGGGGATCGCGACGTGAACGAGGCCAGTTTAATGTCATAAGTTTAAAATTTCTATTGATGGCAATTGCTTACAACATGTAGAAAATGTTAACTTTCTGGGGATTCATATTGATTCTAAGCTTTCTTGGAATGAGCACGTGTGTAATATTTCGTCCCAGATCGCTAAAGTTGTCGGTATACTAGGAAGGCTTAAGTTTATCGTACCTAGAAATGCTCTTCGTTCAGTTTACCTCGCCTTAATTTATCCTCATCTTAAGTATTGTTCAATTGCTTGGTCTAGTACAAGTCGTTCTATTTTCGATAAGTTAAATGTCTTACAAAAGAGAGCTATTCTACACATCACTTGCTCCAAACCACGCGTGACCATACTAGTTCCTTGTTCAAGTCACTGAATCTTCTGAAACTTACTGATATTTTAAACACCAACATTGCCACATTCACTTACCGATCCTTACAAGACCTCCTGCCCAGTCAATTTTCAAACTATTTTTCACACAACTTTTCAGTTCATGGTCACAACACTCGACAATCTGCATCCTTGCATCTGGACTCTATTCAAAACTCTTTACAACACAACTCTCTTCGCAATCGTGCCATTCAGCTCTGGAATTCCCTCCCGTTCTCTGTCATAGTTAAACAAAACACCAAATCCTTCAGGAAAAGTTTTTCACGTAATTGTATTCAAGACTACTAGAATTAATCTTACTGGTACTTCACTGAGTTCATTCCGTAGACTTCTGATTATTACGTTTTTCTTCTCTTAATTGTCTCTAGCATCGTCTTCTCCGTCGACGTTGCTGGGGGGAGGGGGTATGGATGGGGTTGGGTTTCTCGCTGGGGTAGTGGGGTAGGGGTGGAGGGGGTGGGTGGATGGGTTTCTCGTTGGGTAGTCCTTTCTCTTCTTTTGACTATTTTTTTCTGTTTTTGATCACTTTTTTTTTTGCTACTGTTGAAGCAGTTTGTTTGTTTGCTTGTTTTGTTTTTCTCTTTCTTTATAGGGAGTGCACGTTTTCAAGCCCTCTGGAGTTTTTGTGTACTTCCTTTCGCTTATGTATGTACATAAATTCCTATGTAAAAGTTATATTCTTTATTTGTTTGTATATATGTAAAGCGAAAAAACAATTAACGAAACGAACGAAACGAATATTTATGGTATTATGGTTATAGCCGCACAGCGCGTGCGAATCCTTGAAAGTACATATTCATCAGTTCATTGCTACTATCCAAGCGGTTTTTTTTTTCATGTGCCCCTCAGTATTTATTTTCTCCCTACGTTCCATTTCTTCTTAGGTACTAGGCATGTTGCCCTCTCCGCCTATCCGAGCCTGAATCACGGGTGCAGTCAAATCACTTCCAAACTAATTTTGAGAAATGAAAAAACTGAGATAACCAAGAAAATGTCATGACAAGATTCATAAATTTATCGACAGACCTCAAAGGGATTAAAAGTTGGGAAGTTGTCTCTTCCATCTCCCCTTGGCTACTCTACTGTACGAGTTTTGTCAAATCAATCCCTTTTGGAATAAATAAGCAGAAATATCTAGCTATTGATGGAGGTGAGCAGTGGGGAGGATAATAAGCGGTACTGGAAATTCGAACGAAAAGACATTTGATTGAGATGTCCTAACAATCGTTAGATCGATCATTTGAGAGACTGCTACATAAAGTACGCTGGCGGTGTTGCATCATTAGGAGAGTCCGGGCTCTAATGCAAGAAGCATGCAGAATAAGGCTCCTGCTAGTGCCGTTACGTCAGGTCTTATTGCTAGGAGATACTCAGAGACAACCAGAGTTAATTATAAAAATTCTGCCTGATTCACTTATTCAAAAAAAAAAAAAAAAACATTCAAAACATTTGCCAACGTAGCAGGCTATACGGCATATTCCTTGTTCAGTCGTTTGTTTGGGGAGCTTAAGATGGGATGAGTAAACAGTTTGCTACGCGGCATTACAAAAGAAAACAAACGAGATCTGTCAGTGTACCTTAAAAACTTCCTAAGATCTATCTATCTATCTGTCTGTCTGTCTGTCTGTCTGTCTGTCTGTCTGTCTGTCTGTCTGTCTGTCTGTCTGTCTGTCTGTCTGTCTGTCTATCTATTCCTGGTATGCTACAAAGATTTGAGAGTTATATCTCTGCTGACCTCTGATGATCTTTTACCTTCGCCTTAACGAAGTTACGGGGTTTTTACTGATTTTCACACATACTCATTAAGGGATATCTTCATGTCACCCTTCTTCATACCGTGTTTCACAGTTTTTGAACTATGGAATAGTTGAGGAAATTCGTGCGAAAAGAAGAGGGGAGAGGCTTTTTGAAGATAAATGTACGGTGTGAAAAAAAGTGAAAGTTACTGTATCTCTGAAAAGTTTGGGAGTATATCCCCTGTCCTCCCTAGGATTTTCGTCCTTTTGGTGATATCAAATGGCCTTTGCTTATCACCAAAAGCAGTGGGATTCCGTACGACAAATCAAGCATATAAGAAGTACTCATGTTTTCTATAAAGATATATCTTAATCACAAGGTTTTGAGTTTGACTAAGTACTGCATGGTAACCTATGATCAAAAATGATTTTCCGGCTACTTAACGCATCCATGCACGGTTGTATGAAAAGTACTTTAATCCTTAACATAGAGTATGTCCAGTCTACTAAGTTAACTACCTGTGCGGCGTGAACATTAGGCTATACTATCTCATCGGCCCAATTCGGGCTGAGTAATTATTATATATACAAACTTAACCAGACTATCTCTTAAAAGCAAAATAGTTCATATCAAGGCCGTGAACTTCTTGGGCGTGAATGAGTGCACACGTTACACTTGAGTGCCGGTTTTTTGTCGCTTTTCGGTGAGCTCGTCACGGGTGGAGAGAGAGCCACAATAAGAAAGGATTTTGACAATGCAGATATCCATTGCACAGTTGAAGCAAACAAAATATTCATTTCAACCCAATTAAGAATACCAGACGAATCAGCTTTAAGTATACACTTTGGTAGGCTTTATACATGACTCATAACGGGAGAAGGATATACCTGTATACGTGCTCTGTACTATATAATGGGCACATAATGCAAATTGCTGACGTTTCGGAGCGAAAAAGGGGAACATAGGAGAAACTTATGTCTTCTAGCCTGGTGAAAAGTATTTCGACGAAGGCACGCAACTATCTTCTAATTCATGACGCTTTGTGACATTATAGTTGAAGAATAAGTAAATCTACTGGACATTATATTAGCAAAATATTCCAACTCTTTGTGGACTGTAATATATCAAACGTACAGGATGAAGTTCCACACTTTATTAGTACTGGTCTTGGTTTCTTTATTGAAAAGTAAGTTCACTTTCTTGCCTTTCTGATCTGTTCTCATCTTTTGCAAATGAAGAGAACGCTCTTTAAGTTCATTTTTCGTCATATTTGGACTTTGGGCTCAAAACAGTCGTCAACTCAACCCCCTTCACACATATCGTAAAGATTGGGCAGCTATTGCAGCTCGGATTTAGACTCATGTGAGGCTTATGCTTCAAGTTGTTTTTGACTCTAAATATTGTAGGGGATGTACATGGATGCACCATGGACATCCGCCGGTTAATGAAATCATAGGTTTGAAAATATGGGGCTTCATTGTAACTTTGAGGCCTTTACCCGTGCGTAATGATCCACGTGGCTATGGGCAGTTCTGGACATTCCTGTTGAGTAAATGGTTACATAAAGTAATACTTTCTAACCAATGACCTATAGCAAACATGCCACGAAGATGGCATAGACCCTTCAAAGAAAACCTCAGTAGATGGGGTCGGTAAATGTTACTGAGCAAAAATGTCGTTTGAAAGGGATGCAACATTTTAAAGGGGTGTGCAGCAAGCACCACCTACGGTTCATTCACATAAGGTTTATTGACCAGCATTAGGAGCCCTGGTGAGTTATATGGACCACGTCCAAGATGTGGGTGTAGGGAGATTAAGGGAATTAAAGGAATTGAGACATGATTTTTTTGACTTTTTTCGGCTTGTAAGTATCACTGGGGTGTGCATTGGCAAACAACAAAATAGTAACCATCATGGGTTTTGTACTGCTGAATCATTCGTCGATTAGGGTAGAGTCGATTGGGATGTTAAATGACTGAAAAACCCTACGGTTTTTGTAGAAAACTTATAGACACACCGGGAAAAAATGTGGAATTCGGAAAGCTCATTCCCGGGAAATTTGGCGTGAATGCCGTCACTCGCGGGAAATTTCCAATGACCAAAAAAAAAATTATCATCAAAAAAATGACCAAGTCATAGCGCCAGAAGCCATACCAGCAACAAGGTCTGGTCCAAGAGCAATGACTTCGTTTCAATACATATAAAAAAAAAGAAAAATGTCAAAGAAAAGTGTTGGATATTATCCCCTTTACACGATAACGTGTTTCATAACTGGTAGCACTAATACAGCAGTATGTAGAATCGGCATCTTGGAGCGACACACCGATCTGCAACTGTCTGTGATAGTCAATAGCCCAGATAGCACAATACATTGGACCAGCGTTGGAAAATAGTTGGTAAATGTTGGCAAGCGTTGGTAATGTGTTGTATTGGCAAAAGAGTGTTGGTCCAACTTAAGACCAACATTTTTTTGCCGCCCGTACGACATTACAATGTTGCACTAACGTTGGACCAACGTTTAGCACCCAACTGTTGGATTTTATTTACTTATCAAACGTTGGGCTAACGTAAGACGGTCAACAGTTGGTTTTCATTCCTTTAACTGACGTTGGACCAACAAAAGTCAGCCAACAGTTGGGCGTAATTCATTTCATCAACATTGAGCCAACGTTAAGCACCCAACTGTTGGATTTTATTTATTTATCAAACGTTGGGCTAACGTAAGACGGCAAACAGTTGGCGTTTATTCCTTTAACTGACGATGGTCCAACAAAAGTCAGCCAACAGTTGGGCGTAATTCATTTCATCAACGTTGAGCCAACGTCAAGCACCCAACTGTTGGATTTTATTTACTTATCAAACGTTAAGCTAACGTAAGACGGCAAACAGTTGGCGTTTATTCCTTTAACGGACGTTGGTCCAACCAAAGTCAGCCAACAGTTGGGCGTAATTCATTTCTTCAACGTTGCGCCAACGTTAAGCACCCAACTGTTGGATTTTACGTACTGTAACAACTTTGGGCTAACAGTAGACGGCCAACAGCTGGCTTTCATTCCTTTGACTGACGTTGGATCAGCAAATGTCAGCCAACAGTCTGTTCGGTGTAATTCGTTCCTTCAACGTTGGCCCAAACTTGGATTTTATTTACTGCGCCAAAGTTGGGCTAACAGTAGGCCTATAGACAAACTTCAAGTAGCTGCTTTACCTTAAACCGTCTTTGAACAACTTCCATTAAATCAACCGTTGGTCCATATGTTTTCAGCCAATATTGAGCCAGCCATATTTAGCCAACCGTCGGTAATTATGTAATTAACCAATATTTACCCAGTTTTAATTAAGTGACAAACTGTTGGGCATCACTATTGAACCAACATTGGACTAAATCCTAAATCTACTGAAATTTCTATAGGCCGTTTCCAATAATACCGTAATAAAACATTCACTATAAGAGACTTCATAGAACTGTCAAAGCAGTAAATTGGTGTTCAAAATTTCTTCATTGGCGCTTACCTTAATATAATGTTAAATGTAGAACAGGAACAGCGTATATGTGAATTGAAAGAGTTAAATTAAAAGTCACACCTAAACAGATGTGCTGAATCTGAAGGCTACTCAAAATTCGGCCTACAACCCATGGTTGGCCCAACCCGAACACTGGATTCCAGTGATGGGCTGTTTAACGCTGACATTAGTTTCGGTTAGCAACCGGTAAGTGGCCCAACATTGGCCCAACCATAGTCCACTTAAATAATATTTACCCGATCATTTTGGTATCAAGCCAACCTCACAATTCCTTTAATAGCAGCTGTTTCTAAATTTTACATTCACAGTGAATATTTTGCAAAATGTTTACTTTTCTAGTAGAAAGTTCTGCCAAGACAATTTAAGGAAAATGTTTAAATGCTAAAGAATTATGTTGGAGCACCAGGTTTATACACCTTTCATCTGAATGGAACATTCTGAATTTTTAATAGCAAATTTTTGTTTATCCCTCAAAACAGGTCTGATTGAAATAAATTGTGACTGGTAATGGTGAATTATTGCAGAAAATCATGCTTCTCAGTTGTACAATGCAACTAAAAGAAGGAGAAATTGGAATATCATGAAAAAATTGTGTTATTAGGGTTAATAATAACAAAGACGTCTCACTGAATATATATAACAGCCAAACGAACATTCAAATGATTTATATTAAAATCCTACTGCTTTTAAAAGTGGATAGAAGTTTGTTAGAAGTACTTACCTGGCGCAGGAGTGTCCGTGATCACGACGGCGGAGCTCCCAGGTGGGACCTATTCTATTCAGCCAGTCTAGAACGGGACCACTGTCAGGTGGTGTCAGTTAAGTCACTGTTTGTCCCTTGGGGACGTTGTTACTCCTTCGGGGAGCAGAACTCCTTCGGGAGTATTGTTTGGTTTTCGCCCCTGGCTCTTCGCCAGAGAGTCAGGGGACTTTTGGAAAAAAAGTTTGTTAGAAGTACTTACCTGGCGCAGGAGTGTCCGTGATCACGACGGCGGAGCTCCCAGGGTGGGACCTGTTCTATTCAGCCAGTCTAGAACGGGACCACTGTCAGGTGGTGTCAGTTAAGTCAAAGTTTGTCCCTTGGGGACGATGTTACTCCTTCGGGGAGCAGAACTCCTTCGGGAGTATTGTTTGGTTTTCGCCCCTGGCTCTTCGCCAGAGAGTCAGGGGACTTTTGAAAAAAAAAGGTTTGTTAGAAGTTAGAAGTTACCTGGCGCAGGAGTGTCGGTGATCACGACGGCGGAGCTCCCAGGTGGGACCTGTTCTATTCAGCCAGTCTAGAACGGGACCACTGTCGGGTGGTGTCAGTTAAGTCAATGTTTGTCCCTTGGGGACGTTGTAACTCCTTCGAGGAGCAGAACTCCTTCGGGAGTATTGTTTGGTTTTCGCCCCTGGCTCTTCGCCAGAGAGTCAGGGGACTTTTGGAAAAAAAGTTTGTTAGAAGTTTGTTACTTACCTGGCGCAGGAGTGACCGTGATCACGACGGCGGAGCTCCCAGGTGGGACCTGTTCTATTCAGCCAGTCTAGAACGGGACCACTGTCAGGTGGTGTCAGTTAAGTCAAAGTTTGTCCCTTGGGGACGTTGTTACTCCTTCGGGGAGCAGAACTCCTTCGGGAGTATTGTTTGGTTTTCGCCCCTGGCTCTTCGCCAGAGAGTCAGGGGACTTTTGGAAAAAAAAAAGTTTGTTAGAAACTGTCGCTCTTCGAGAGCGGTGTTAGTTTCGATTGTTTCGTTAATGTGGGTAATGTTGGTGTTTGGTCCTTTGGGTTCTTGGCCATATGTAATCATTTCGCCATCTGGCCGTGTCCGTTTTTCAGCACGTAAAAAGCAAGTTTGTCCCTTGGGGACGTTGTTACTCCTTCGGGGAGCAGAACTCCTTCGGGAGTATTGTTTGGTTTTCGCCCCTGGCTCTTCGCCAGAGAGTCAGGGGACTTTTGGAAAAAAAGCTCGAGCATGTACTTACCTGGCACATGAGTATCCCTGATCACGACGGCGGAGCTCCCAGGGTGGGACCTGTTCTATTCAGCCAGTCTAGAACGGGACCACTGTCAGGTGGTGTCAGTTAACAAAGTTTGTCCCTTGGGGACGTTGTTACTCCTTCGGGGAGCAGAACTTCTTTGGGAGTATTGTTTGGTTTTCGCCCCTGGCTCTTCGCCAGAGAGTCAGGGGACTTTTGGAAAAAAAGCTCGAGCATGTAAGTGATACTTACCTGGCGCAGGAGTGTCCGTGATCACGACGGCGGAGCTCCCAGGTGGGACCTGTTCTATTCAGCCAGTCTAGAACGGGACCACTGTCGGGTGATGTCAGTTAAGTCAATGTTTGTCCCTTGGGGACGTTGTTACTCCTTCGGGGAGCAGATCTCCTTCGGGAGTATTGTTTGGTTTTCGCCCCTGGCTCTTCGCCAGAGAGTCAGGGGACTTTTGGAAAAAAAGCTCGAGCATGTAAGTAGCAATGCTGGTAGCTTTAAAACTTGCAGAAGGTAACTTCTCTGAGATATTTCATTATGGTATCCCATAATGAGCAGTTATTTGAGGGAAGTTCTAAAAAACAGGCATCATAATGTAGTTGGCCCAACATAATGCCAACTATATACAACTTGTTGCTCCTTTGGTGCAACAGGTTGTAGGATTAACGTTGGAACAACGTTGCAACATTGTCAATTCAACATGTTGGGTGGACAGTGGCATAACGTTGGTCAATTGATTAAACAACATATTGGGCCAACGTTTTCGAAATCAACAGCCAACCTTCAAATAACATTTTCCCAATGTGCTGCCAACAATACCTACAACATTCTTCCAACGTTGGTCCATTGTAACAACAACATATTGCATAAAAGTTGTTGTAATGTTGGCCCTGTACTGCAACAACTTGCAGGATTAACATTGGCACACCGTCGAGCCATTGTCAATTCAACATGTTGGGTGGACAGTGGCACAACGTTGGTCCATTGATAAGCCAATATATTGGGTCAACGTTTTCGCAATGAGCAGTCAACCTTCAAATAACATTTTCCCAATGTGTTGCCAACAATACCTACAACATTCTTCCAACGTTGGTCCATTGTAACAACAACGTATTGGATAAAAGTTGTTGTAATTTTGGCCCTGTATAGCAACAACTTGCAGGATTAACATTGGCTCAACGTTGAGCCATTGTCAATTCAACATGATGGGTGGACAGTGGCACAACGTTGGTCCATTGCTTAGCCAATATATTGGGCCAACGTTTTCACAATGAGCAGCCAACCTTCAAATAACATTTCCCCAATGTGGTTCCAACAAAAACTTCAACCTTCTTCCAACGTTGGCCCAACGTTTTTGTGCTATCAGGGAGTGTGGGGAGTGCAGTGAAAAAAAATTGATCGGAATAGATATCCACCGTTTTTTTAAATTGTGATAAAAAATCTTACACAACATATAGGGCACAGAATTTCAAACCCACATATTCAGTGAAATTGAACGAATCAAGATACAATTTAATGTCCAACCATCCATCATACAGGTAAGCAAGGAAATTGAAAGATTAAAGGTGATAGACCCCAGGTATGGCCGACTGAAATCAGACCATCATTGCTCTCCGGATTCGTCTATAGGGAAGTGACCAATAACCGCAGCATGCGTGTAATAGATTTAACCCAATAGTTTCCTTTTAGCAAAAAAAGTATAGTCGCTGAGCTAACAGGCCTGTGTTCTCAAATCAGTAAGTTTAAAGGAAAATCCTCGTCATCCCATACAGTTCCAATTCGCACAACTAAACACCGTGTAGCTCCTCCCATAACTGTATAGAGCTCCTCCTTGTGCAGACACAAACCTATTTTATTGCTTAGGGTCATATCCTGGTGAGCTGTACATGTGCGTCGATTTGGGGGGACAGGTCCCCCCACTTTTTTAACACATTTGCCCCCCCCCCACTTTTCGTGATCTGCAACTAAAAAGTGAGGTAACCAAAAACTACATGTAGGCGAGTAGTGGTGAAGACATAGATGTTCTCAGAAAGTATTCCACGTGGCTCTTTACCAGGTCCGTAGGCAGAAAGTTCTGTAACAACTCTTCCTATAACTGAAAAAAATTTTGCGCACTTCGCGCGCTTTCATCTTCAGTTCTGTCTAGCTGTAACGACCGCCATTTAAAATGTATTGAATTTATTTAACATTAAAGGTTCCACAAATATTGTAGTCGTGATTCTAGAGAAACACAAAAATGCAACGTTGCGAAGTTCTAACCTCCTTTTCCTATCTTTTGCAAGATTCCTTTTTCAACCCCACCATCATGGCAAACATATTTTATAAGAAAAATGATTTTTCAGTTTCCTCTGGGAGCCTTAATAAGTAAGTCTTAAGTAGGACAGATTCTTCAATAATTACCCAAGCTTTTCAAACAAAAATATGAAATCTCTTTCACTACGGTATAACCTCGATTTTGTCCAGATGCGTCCCCGCACTTCCGAAATCATCCACGCCCCTGGGTGGGCATACCGGTACAAGTCTATAATGTATAACTGTAATCCAAGCACTCCCTGCATTTTGTGGAAAATGAGGTAGTCTGCATCTTTTGAATTTTCAAACTTTTATGTCAATCAAAGGTCCAGTAACCAACTGAGAATTTTGATACCCCCACACCAAAACACATTTTGGGGAGAGGAGGCTGTCTGTCTTTTGGACCCAGTCATTCTGAAGCCCCGACGTATGTAAGACTTACATCATAACAAAAAATGGGGAAGTAATGGGGCAGCATCACACGACTAGTCCTTGTAATAAGACTAGTGTAATCTCTCGAAGGGAATCTGACGAAGTCTACAAGACTTCAAAGACTTGATATTAGTCTTCGTGCCCAAATGAAAGTAGTATATACGGAGTCTTCCTCAAAGGCTTGCAAACTTTCGTGACCTCAGGGACCATTTGAGATCGATCATGGCCGTGACTTTTGTATGGGGCTCCTATAGAGTTTAGGTCGCGGTGGTAGAGATAAAGTAAGAGGGAAGAGGGCTAATATGTGAATATACCTTAGAGGAGCCCCATTATGAATGTACCAAAAATTAATCCCTCTCAGGGATTCCGCCAGAAATGCAAAAAAGGGGGGATTAATTGCTCCTAAACCCCTAGTCCAAATTGATGCTGTCCCTGGCTAAAGTTACAAGTGGGTTCAGGGGGACAAAAGCTTGCTTCAAGACCCCTATAAGGTGCATTTTGAAGGGTTTTAAAGGCCATTTACTTATGAAAGTCCACACATTGCTGCAAAGGTACCCTCTTCTTAAGTAAGAAACCAAGATATGGACATTTTTTTTAATTTTTATGGAAATGAAAAGGGGGGGGGGGATTTTACCCACCTTCTTCTGGAAGGGGGGGGGGGACAAATCCCCCTTTCCCCCCTTTGGCGGAAACCCTGCCTCTATGCAGATTACCAGGCCTTGCAAATTCTTCAAAAGTGGAGCGTAAAACATTTGTTTTTAATGTTTTATTCTAATGAAAGAAATTTGAAGTTGTAACCTTTTTTGTTTAGAGGACCCTGGTGGCCATCAGGGAATTTGTTCTATGCCCCAAACCTGACCTTGGACAAGATCATCAAAAGTGATCTCGAGCCAGGTCTCCAGACCTAAAACTAACTGAAAAGGAAAGAAAACAACTGCTCAGCTTGTAAGGAGGGCTTAAAGTTCAAACTTTTCTGTCATCCCATGTAGGACTAGGATATTGGCCCTATACGTATATGTGTCTGTCGTATATGAAATGGCTATGATTCCGTTGAGCTATAATATGCATCTGATATGTGCCAAATCTGTTGGATTCAAGTCAATGCTATTGTGTTTCTCCCTATTGCACAGATTCGTTGGGCCAAACCGGATGTCCTACTGGCTGGTTGAGTTTCCAAAGTAAGTGCATCATTGCTGTAGAGGGCCAATTAACTTACAGCGATGCAATGGACATATGTGCAAACGATACCAACGGCGAACTATTGGTAGCTGAGCCATATAGTCTATATCAGGTAAATGAAAACCTAACACAATAGGGCGACATAATTATGTCAAGGCTGTTTTAACGCCTACTGAGGTAAATAAGGAATTCTCAATTTAATATATGACCCCAGGGATGTTTACCCCTGTCCCACAATCCATTCCAAGTGCAGGTATACACAGAATTCGATCATGTGTGCGTAAAGCCTGCAGGGAAGACACTAAGGGATCAAGTTCGAGGACCGTGTTAGCGGGAATAAATTTATTCTACCGACAGTCTCAGAGCCAGTAGGAGGGGGACTTAGAACAAAGCTCCCTCATTAGGCTAGCCCGCAGTCGGGCAAATTTTCCAGTATCGTTAAAGAGCCATACTGGGTACGGCAACATAGTCTCAGTCTTCTACCAACCTCCCGACAATTACCGTTTCTGCTTTCAGTGAGGGCGACTTTTTCAATAAAAACACTAAATTATTAACTTTTCTGAAATAAAAAGTTAAACATTTTTAAAGAGTTCTCAATTGAAAATTTTCAGATTTTTGATTTCTTTACTACTTGAGACGCAAACAATTCATACCGTGGGGTGCGCCGTAAATGTGGTTTCGTAATCTATCCTGCAACCTTTTGTCATTTTCGGGGCCAAGGACTGTACAAGACTACGGTTTTCGTTTAAATTGAAGGAGGGACTTGGAAGGTGAGATGAGACGGCCTTTTAATATCTTAGAGTCAGTAGAGTTACCAATTTTTTCTAGAGATGATAAGGCTGCTAGAAGTTTCAGCCGACTGAGGGGAGTGGGATCAGCCTTGAGCCTCCAGCAGCCTGGATAACGCCAGGATTTACAGGACGGGGAGCCAGAAACCTGCAGCAGCCCCTACAAATGGGACGGGTTACCGGAAGGATGACGAAAGCAAAACTTTCGGCGAGCAAAGCATGGCTTAGCCATGGGGCAGATGTTGGGGGCAAATTATGTTGCAACACATTCTAGTCCCCAAATAATTCAAAGCGATTTAAAAAAAAAAAAAAAACCGGAAGAGGCTTTTTTGAAAGGCGAAAATACGACATTACACCATATACAAACTTTGATAAATATGAGCAGCTTGGGAATTTGAAAGACATTTGGTATCTTAGAAAATATGCTGAGACCGCAAAGACTACCACTACAATATATTGAGAAACGGTAATATCATAGCAAGAGAGCATCGTTTCAGTTTCCACTCATGCATTGAACATTGTGTACATGTGTGCGTGAGTATGTGCTTGCGTGTGTCCGTGCGTTTGTGACTTTCAGGAAGGTGTCGTGGCAGACATATATTCATACATTTATTCTGGTTGAAAGCCCTTGCCCCCCTAACAAATAAATTCTGCCTACGCCACTGCCGTGCCCTCCGGAGAGGGCTCTCGCATTGCCAAACCATTCATTTGCGGAATATTTCTACCACGTGGGATCTTTTTAACCAAAAGCGTAAATTCCCAAAACACGAGATTGCAAAAGAAGATATGTTAAGATGCAAGTTTAGTCCCCGAGAAGTGCAATTTTTTTGCAATCTGGGAGAAATTTTCCCACGGTAGGCTACTCGTTAAAGGCAATAGGCAGTCGCCCCAAAATTTTATTTGAAAAATCAGCTAACTCTTGCAAATCTCCTCTTATTGCATTGCAAGCACCTCTGAAGACGTTTTGAACATAATTATTACAAACAATAGGTAAAACAAGGCGAAATTCTCCTTGAATTCCACAATTCACTAACAAAAATATTGTCACATGATCAAAATAGGCCATTCATGAACTAGAGTGACAGGATACACTCACTCTGTTTGGGGTGACTGCCTACTGCCTTTAAGCTATGCACCAAACATGGTGAAAATCCTGTAGTGGATATATACATTGAAAATATTCCGGATTAGTTTGTTGCGGAAAAACTTGACGTCACTGTTCACTGCGACGCAAACCTTGTACGATGTCAGTGTTATTAGTTGAAAGCTTAAAGTGACCAATAGCAATAGCGACCTCGAGATATAAGTGAAAAGACCAAATATAAACACGCTGCCTGACGGCAGTCTAGCACTAACGTTACAATCTAGTCTAGCACTAACGTTACAGTCTAGCCTAACGTTAGTGAAGGTATAGGCTAGGCCAAGACCGACCTTTCACTAACGTTAGGCCTAGCTGGCTAAGTCTAGCCGAGATTGAAGGTTGACAAGACAACAGATTCGGCTGACCAAAATGCTACTTTGTTTCGGAAGGCGGTTTATGATTGTATTTATGGTTGGATTAAGTACAGTTTCCTCAGTGTGATGATTTATGTTTTTCGTAACATGGAAAGCTAAAATGGGATAAAGGGCAATAAAGTTGTACAGCATTTCTTTAACGTTAATTAGTCCGTGCAAGCGAATGGAAATGGGTCCGAACGTTTGTCATGACGTCACAGGACCGTTGACCAATTCCGACAAAGGTCAATGCAAACTTCCACTCTTCAAAACAAGTTTTTTTTAATTTTGAAAAAGGTGTAATGTTCTTGGTTGTGAGGAAGATAATATTTATAGTTTTAGCGCAGGTTCGAACTAGATTCTTAAGACCGCAAGCTAACAAAGTTACATACTCTTTTTGGAAGATTTTCCAGTGAAATACGCCAAAATTATATATATATATATTTTTTTATTGATAATTGATATTACTTTCGATCCCACAATAATTTCAATATAACTGTTGCATAAATAGAAACGAAACATTCTAAACTTTCTAAACCCGTGCAAACAAGGTTAACATAACATAACATGAGTAACAGATTGAAGGGCAAAGGAGGACTGGCCCCATAAAATGTCCCGTATAATCAAGCTTGAATACATAAAGACAAAACTGACCCAAACCAATCCAAAACACGATCAAACTTTTCCACTTTCAGTAACAAAAGAAAAAAACTTATCAATGCTAACCTTAAAAGATTGGACAGAACTAGGATTGATAACCTACTCAGGCAGTCTATTCCATTCATTAGCAATTACCCTTTGAGAGAAGCTGATTTTCCTCATATCAAGTATGGAGAAAGATTTGTCCACCTATGTACTTTGACCCCGGAACCTGGAGTTAGAAAAATCCTCCATAAAGCTACATGATAACAGAACACTATTCCCAGAGGGAAATTTATAAACCTGGATCATGTCAACCCTTACCCTCCTTAGATCAAGGGTTGTAAATCCTAGCATCCCCTATCTTTCATGATAAGCAAAACCACGAACCTCTGGAATAAGCCTTGTGGCTGGAACTCAGTGTTCCACAACAAACATATCCTTTTTATGAAAAGGGCTCCAAGCCTGCACAGCATAATCAAGATGAGGTCACACCAACTGCTTGTACAAATTTAAGACTGCATCCTTACTAAAACAACAAAAGTCCCTCTTTATTAACGCAAGAAACCTATTAGCTCTAGCAGCAGCCCCAACAGCACACTATATTGGGTCCTAATTGGGGCCAAATTGGGCTACCGATTGGGGCCCAATCTGTTTTGTCACACGGATTTCATCTGGCCCCAATTGGGCTAACTTAGCCCAATTAATTCCAAATGGGTCCCAACTTGGCCCAAATGAGTTAACAGCATATCTTTCATCTCTCTCATGAGCCCAATTGGGTCCAGTTGGGACCCGAGCACCAACCTCAGCCCAAGGGCTGGATGAAATCCGTGTGACAAAACAGATTGGGCCCCAATCGGTAGTCCAATTAGGCCCCAATTAGGACCCAACATGATGTGCTGTTGGGTGTATCATCAGCAAACCGAGAAGTTGATCCCACAGAAGACACAGTCGTACAATCCCATAAAATACCTGTCATCCGAAAATCTCTCTAGTCATAAAGCAGAACTCATAAATGAGGTGTTCCCTAGCTGCACCCACTACCTCACTTGACTGAGTTTTATTGACCTAACAGATCGTTTTATACAAATATCCCATTTTATTTACCAAGTCCTTGCCAACCACAGAATTCTGTGGTGCTAACTCTCTTGACGGCAGGGAGTAAGTTTAGTAGCTGTCGAACAGTTGTCGCTCGGATGTCAAGCTATTATGATTTATTGCTTACTTTTCTTCTATCAGTTTTTACGTTTGGGGGATTGAATTTGACAAAAATCACATCGAGGAAGGTGTAAATTTTCCATAGAATCTGATTTTTAGAATATTATTATTGACAAATGTGTACTTTTGAAGAAAACTCTGTGTCATAATATAGCCACTACCAGTCAACCTTGAGAAAGTCCATAAAATAAAGTGGTATTGAAGGACATATCTCCCAATTCGTTGCCAAACTTTCCCTATTCATTGCCAACTCTCACGACTGTCAGTTCTGTGGAATCATCTTGGCACGACTTGCTAATACTAGAAATGACAGAGCTATCAATAGTATTGAAGAAAATTAGGAAAAGAACTGGGCCAATGAAGAACAGATCCCATGAGGAACTCCAATAAGAACATCCTTCCAACTTGAAGAAGAAAAAACACATCTTTTCCGAGACCTATTGTGGAGCCAGGAACTAATCCAACCAGCACACCTAGCTCTAACAGAGCTTCCAATTAATTCGGATTTTCCGTATTGAGAACGGAAAATCATCGTAAATACGAGAATACGGATTTTTCCTTAAAAATCCCAATTTTTAAATGATCATCAACGTCAATAGCTCAGTTCACGACTGTTATTACTCTTTATCCAACACATAAAACGACTGATAAATTACTACAAGTGCATGCACTTGATCTCCGTCATCAACGCCACTATTATATGTTATTGGTCAAACGTTTGTCTACACATCGAACCAACACCAATCACAAGTTAGTTTGAAGCAGCACTAAATAAAAGTAATTCCCATTAGCTATCACGTCATTGGTGGCTCCTTTGTAAATAAATCCACTTTATACCAATCAGAAACTGTGTCAAGTTCAAGCAAATCCTGGCTCACCTGGCATAGTGTGGGCACATGTGACGTAAGAAATACATTTAGGCATTGTTTTGATGTGTCGGCCGCACTCGTACTCGGCATCATTCATAGCGCAGGATATAGCCTGGGAACCTAAACTGCATGCCCAGCTCTATGCATTGGTCGGCACTCGACAGAGCCAGACGGATATCAGATTAGCCCAACATTACTAATTAGATTCGTCTGTCTTTGCATGGGAAAATAGCACCAAGAAACTGAATCAAAACTTAAACCAGAAGCTACAGACACAGTGCAATGCAACAGCCTGAACCATACATCATGCAGATCAAGTTTCAATGTCAGGTGCCATGTAGCAAACGTTACCCACATGACGGTTATCACACTCGATTTTGAGGTTTGATAAAAGGCTAGGCCTGAGTTTATGGACGTAGGCCTACGCCTTGCTGTTAAGTATAACGTTAGTAAATGTTCCCTGAATAGGCCTAACCTATCAATCCCTTGCCTAACTGCTACAGTACGGCACAGATCGAGTAGCCTAAAGTTAGGTCTAACTTTAGGCACTCTAAAGGTAGAGTAGCCTAGGCCTATGTAGGCTACAGTCAGAGTGACAGGCTAGCCTAGGCCGCAAGGCCTAATGTAGGCTAGGCTAGATGCTGTCAGTTACAGCTTTTGTACAGTCGGTCGCATGGTCTGCTGTAACTTATTCACAGACATAAGGTGAACAACTGGGGTACGTAGCCTAAGCCTACTAATTTAAAATCAGTGCCTGGAAGTGATGTAGCATTAACTTCAACTTAAAACTTAGGCTACAACTCCAAATTAAAATATCAGTGACAAAGTCAAGTTCCAAAAGACCTAGCCTAGGCTACAATGAAAGTAACTTTAGGCCTAGCATAACAAGACAAGAAAAGGTGTGGAAAGAAAGGTGACAGTGAGATCCTAACGCACAACACTTCAAGGATATGAACACGGTATGTATTGCAGTATCACAAGTCTATGCCCTAACCTATAGCGCTGCGAGCAGAGCTGCTGGCAGACAATTTTAAATATTACAAGTACACACTGACTCGGATCCGTTACGTATATACATGTCCTTCAAGGTCCTTAAGAATATCACATCTCTACGTATACATACATCCCTACAGCTATAACCCTACCTAATAATTTCTATGTGTACCCAGCACGTTTATAACCCTATCCCTAGCCTATCCGTATGCGTGCCACGTACATACCCTAACCTTATCCTTATGCGCACCACATATATAACCCTACCTATCTGTATGCCTACCATGTAACCCTATCCCTATGCATACCAGGTTACGTCACTTCCGGGCACTGATTCAAAATTAGAGCCCAACTGGGTTCGAGTCTGAAGACCAAACTGTCCTTGTCAATCATCGAAGCTGGGCCTAGCCTAAGCCTAACTTCCGTAATCCACAGTCTAAACATAGCATAACTCATTAAAGGGCAAAGGAGGGCAAAAGCCCCATAAGATTCTCAATAATCCATACCCATAACAAAACCAAAACTGAACCAAAAACCCAACAAAGCCCAGCTTAATCACATTCTGCCATAGTCACAATAAAACTTGTCAATGTTCATCTTGAAACAATTGACTGAATTTGAATAAGGCTAACAACCCACTCAGGCAGGCTGTTCCACTCATTGGCAACTCTACAGTGTCTGTATGATAGAAGCTGAACTTTCTAATGTCCAGTCTAGAGAAACACTTGACCAGCTTCTTATTATGGCCTGGAACATGGGAATTAGCACAGAGAATTGCTACCTGAAAGAAATTTGAAAACCTGCAGCATATCTCTCCTAATCCTTCTTAACTCAAGGGTGATAAGTCGCAGACATTTGAGCCTGTCGAGATAAGGGAGACAACATACATTGGGGATAAGCCGAGTGGCCCTCCTCTGAACAGGTCTGCTCTAAAAGAACTTGTCCATGTCATGAAAAGGACTCCATGCCTGCACAGCATAATCAATCTTAGGCAATCTTAGGCATGGCTGATTAGCCGATTAATTGCATGACTTCCTCAGTGGAGGAGGTAGCCATAGGTATTCCGAGCATAGGCCTATATATACGCCATACTAAAGGGACCGCAGTTCGGCAGGGACCAGAATTCGTTCACTCCATGCAGTACCAATTGTACAGCATCGCACATTCGTGAAGGTGACCAAATTCTGGTCCCACCATGCTAACAAGGTAGGTCAATTCTCAGGACAAAGCTCAAAACTTGGCCTATTTTTACATGCTTATGCTCACTCTGAACCTCTCTGATTTCATTCAGTCACTCGTTTGATGAGAAAGAACATCCAACATCTTTTCAGGCACAACTATGGGCATAAAATTACTTCTAATCATAATTATTCGTAAAAAATGGACTCCCAACGTGTTCGTGGTTACTCAGGCAGATAACGTATGATTGTAGCCTGCGCAGCTATCTATGACATCTTGTAAGCGAAAACACTGCGCAAAGTAAAGCAAAGCAAAAGAATGTACGTTCGCTCTGCAGCTAGATACCAGTAGCTCCTCATTTGACAAATCATGTATCATTTATATTTAGATCTTAAGAAGACTTTTGATACTGTGGACCATTGTATTTTATTATACAAATTACTTCATTATGGTATTTGTGGAAGAGCCCATTCATCTTACTTAAAAAACCGTAAACAGTGTGTTTATGTCAATGATACAGGTCTTCACTAGTTATTCAGAGGGCTCCACTGGAGTTCCCCAAGGTGCTGTTCTGGGATATGTACTGTTTCTCATTTTACATTGATGATATAACCAGTGCTGCTCCTGATACTTCTATCAGTCTGTTTGACGTTGATATGTAGATTTTCCAATCTGACAGAAATCCTTCCAGTTTATAATTCAAAAAGGTGTTCACACACATTAAGTAAACTTCATAATTGGTTTGACCCAAATGAACTGACTTAGCCATTGGGTAACACCACTTACTCCATTTTTCTTCCTAGTAGTAAAACCCACTCATGTTAAAACAGTTTTTTTTTTAAGGGTAGTACCATTAAAGTGGACCTAAAGTCTAGAATTACAAGAATATATATTTTAGAGGTTGGAAAATGAATTCCATTCATCCAACTCCTAAAATTTTCATAGCTTACTTCGTTGCTGAGATATAAAATGTTGAAATTCATTCACTTAATTTGAAACAGTAGATTGTACAATAATTTGTGATGCCCTTCTTGTACAACTCACATTACCTGCTTTTGTTTCCTTTTGAAATTAAGATGTTTACATGACCTTGGAATATTTATCATTCCTTTGCATAGCATGTTGTAGGGAGAGGGCTTGTGCAACCATGTCACCCTGTAACAGTAAGACAGTGATCACATTTGCCACAAGGTGCAGTTGCTTTCGAAAAAACTAAAAGAAAAACTAAGACTGTAATTTGAATAGTACAAGAATGACATCACAGATTATTGCACAATCTGCCATTCCAAATTGAGTGAATAAGCTTCACCAGCTTAGGAATGTCCTGTGAAGATGGGAGTTGGACCACCTGGATCCATATTTCAAGCTCCGTAACATATATTTTTGAAATTTTAGACTTTAGGTACTCTTTAATAGATCTTCTAGCACCACGTACCCAGGTTTAATTATTGAAGATAAGCTCCCTTGGATGGAACATACTTAACATCTTTGTAATTCACTTGTTAAGTACATTGGTATTTTTTATCAACTAAAGGATTTGCTCCCCAAGAAAACTGCTTAGTTGTGCCTTTGTTTTTTTATTTTGAGCACAGTATATTTTGCCTTACAAAAACCTTAATTTTTTCAATGTTATCCTAAACCTTATCATGGCCAAATTAGTGTCAAAATCTCTGCATGTAGTAGTGTATCCAAATCTCACTCTAAACTCTGTTGGTAGCCCTGTAAGTGGTCATAGCTACTTCTCATACCTGGTAAGTGTGTGGGAAGCATCCATCATATCCATCCAATACCTGTCTGGCTGGGACTTGTACATCCGTTTTAGGAACTAGTTTTGGTGAAAAAGCTCCAGCAAATTTGTTATGTCATCAAAAACTCAGTGGTTAAATTGAATAAATTCTATGCCAGCTCACCACATTTTCAGGAAAAATTCTCAGGTGACCTCCAGTTTGCTTCCATTTTTGAAAAAATAGCTCGTCATTACATCTATTGGACGAAAACCTACATAGTCTAATTCTCAGTGCTTTGGAAGTTCTTAAAGGTGCCACATCTCCTTTTCCTTGTTCTATTACAGTATATATTTCCAGTGTTCTTCACTGATTAATTTTTGTCCTGGTGCTCCAAAGGTTAAAGGTTAATAGTGATTGCTGTCTATAAAGAAAGGAGGTGCTCTGTTTGAAAAATGTTTGCTAAAATACATGATTAATTTAATTATGGCCTTCTTTGATGACTAAGTACATTTTTACATTTCTAATTATCATTATTCAATGTTCACACTGAAATTATTGCTGTTTGCTCTGTTTTAAGGGTTTGAATTGGTAATTCCTGTCCAGGTGGCTCAACTTTTTGTCTGGGTGGTACATTCTTTGTCCAGTACTGAGCACCCTCTGCAGATTTTGTCAGGGTGCAGCACCCTAACAAAACAGCTAGTGGAGAACACAGTGTTTCCCTGCAGTGGTCTTCAAGGCACAATCATCTCTGCAATGAATGATAGCATCAAACTTGAAGCTGGCAGTGTGGAGCACTTTTGTTTATACTTTCTGGCCTGCAAGCATGTATTTTTCATACTGCAAATTGTATGAGCATCTCAAAATGCCATTTTCAATTAGCAAGGGATGACTGTGGGACGATAAGTAACTTGGTGACCCATGTACAAGCTCTGCCATGATCCATTTAAGACAGAATTTAGAATGTGATGGTGCTTTTTTATCCATGAAAGTACATTACCAGACTGCCGTCCTTTGTTCAATAGGGCTTTAAAACCATGTCCAGGATACACAATGCAAGGACGAAAGTTCCTAGAACCTACAACTGGAGAGATTGGAAATGTGTTACCTTCATATGTAAAAAAATATGCAACTGACTTGAATTTACTCCATTTTTCAATGGTCTGTCTAGATGTGACTACTATGTACAGACTTAAAGGGCAAGTCCTGTCATCCCAGACAGCTCCAAGTCTTCCAACTGTGCCACTTGTAATCCTCTCATAACTGTATAGAGCTCCTCCTTGTGCAGACACAAACCTGTTTTATTGCTTAAGGCCATGACATGTCCTGGTGAGCATACAAGAGTATATATGTAATCCAAGCACTCTCACTGCATTGTCATGTGGAATGTGAGCTACTCTGCATCTTTTGAATTTGCAAACTTTGCTATCAATCAAAGAGCAGTCACCAACTGAGAATTTTGATACCCCCAAACTGAAAATATACTTTGGCATGATGAGTGTGTGTCTTTAAAGTGTACCTGAAGTCTAAAATTTAAAAAAAATATATGTTACAAAGCTTGGAAAATGCATCCACATGGTCTAACTCCCATCTCCATGGACATTTCTGAGCAAAAGTATGACTGTTGAAGCTTACTCAATTTCAAATGGTAAACTGGGCAGCAATTTTCCATGTCATTCTTGTACTACTCAAATTACTGTCTTGTTTTACTTTGTTTTTTTGAAAGCCACTGCACCTTGTGCCAAAATGTGATCACTGTCTTTACTGTTATAGGGTGACTTGGCTAAATAAGCCCTCTCCATACAACATGCTCTACAAGGGAACATTACATGTTTCAAGGTCATGCATATAAACATATTAATTTCAAAAGGAAACAAAAACAGGTAAAGTGAGTTGTGCAAGAAGGACATCACAAATTATTGCACAATCAAGTATTTCAAATTAATTTAAGTGAATAAATTTCAGTATTTTATATCTCAGCAATGGAGTAGGCTATGAAAATGGGATTTAGGTGAATGAAATTTATTTTTCAACCTCTAAAATATATTGTCGTAATTCTAGACTTGAGATCCACTTTAGCCTCAAGTGTTAATTCACTAGAAGTCCATTAATCTGACAGGCTTGAAATTTAACACAGAACTTCTGGTTATACCTTTGCTTAATACATTTATTAAATCGTTAATGTTGTGTGAGTGTCTGCATGTTTCTCAGTGTTATAGAAATGCACAAACTGGCTTCAGTCCATTTACTAGCATAATATTTCCACTTTTCCCATAATCATGCAGTCAGTGCCCTTGGTAAAAGTAATATGTTTTTGGAAAATTCTGAGACATAGGCAGTTCTTTTCCATGCAGATGCAGTATGTGGCATTAATATAGATTAATGGAAATTGTGTCCTTTATTTTGAAAAACTTCATGGTTTTTGTAAAAGGTACGTGGTCGTAAAGGTACTTCAGACATGGAAAAAGAGGTGAATTGAAAAGAACAGGTGAGCAGGAAAATTTTGAGAACTGGCTCATAGAAAACTTCCTTGATGGCTTTGTTACTATGTACTGCACATGACAGGGGCCGATCTAGATGGAGGATTTCTCTGGCTCCACCCCTTAACCCCCTCCTTTGGCACAACTTTCTTTGTTTGTTTGAGAAGGTCCCAAAGCTGCTGTACAATATGTATGCTTAGTTTGGTTGCCAAATGCCAGGCAATACCATTAAAGTGTCTAAATTGTAAATTTTCAAGAAGCCCCCCCCCCCCACCCATCAAGGTTACATACATTTGACACTTGTGTAGGTGCAAATTTTGCCCTCATGGAGGTAGCCCCATTTTGTGAAAACCTGGATCTGCCCCTGTATGAACATGATGGATTTCATTTTTAATTAGTGTAAATCAATTTGATAAGTGTGATGAATTTCATTCTCTATGTTTGTGATGATTGAATACTGATTATCATGTTGTTCCTTCAAGTTAATCTTTAAAAATTTCCTTTGTTTGCAGAACTTCATTGCAAATACTCTTCTACCAGGCACTACCTCTCTGTACTTCTACATTGGGTTAGACAAAATAGACAGTGCAGACTTTGTGTGGATTGGTGAGATTGTACCATCTGAGTTGTAAGTCAAATTAGAACAAGGATATTTGACCACTGGACTGGAAATAAATGAGGCTGCAGAGGCCATGGCCTTTGAATTTTCGGCAGTAGCCTTGGTGCAATTACAAAATGGCATACTTTTTAAGGCCACCTTGGCCTTTGTGCCCTTTCTAACAAACTATATCAACCAAGTATATATATGTGTATGTATGTATGTATGTATGTATGTATGTATGTATGTATGTATGTATGTATGTATGTATGTATGTATGTATGTATGTATGTATGTGTGTGTGTGTGTGTGTGTATGTATGTATGTATGTGTGTATGTATGTATGTATGTATATATATATATATATATATACCAGATAACAAAATCTTTTGTTTGGCCGTGGTGCCCTTTGAGATGCATAAAAGTGCCCTAAAAACTAATTCATGAGGCTAGAACTCAGTAGGGGGATTTAGCCATCAGACGACTTAATATGTCTATATTTTTCACCCGGAAAAATGGCCTTTTCTCGGGGAACTTTGGCTAAATGAGCTTATGGAATTCTAGCGGCATGGTGAAAATGGCCTTGCCCTCATGATATCATACCTTGCTTTCATCCCTGTGACCATGAATGCTATAAATTCTCATTTGTTTATGGCCATGCCAAGGGCTTTTTTTCTTCAGGTTATACTCATAACATAATTGTCGTGGCCAGAACTTCTTAACTTTATTAAGTTTAAATTAAGTTTATTCAATCAGGTCTCATCCAAGTTTTGCCGGTAGGTCACAGGCCACAATTAAATGACCTATGTGCAGCCATGTGAGGAGAGTCTAGGTTATGTATTGTTGCAGTTAAGTTATTGAATACTTAATGCATATGGGTGGACTTAACAGTAGGAATTGTGGTGTGGGGGCTGGTAGGAATTGCAGTGTGGGGGTCCAGTAGGAATTGTAGTGGTACAATAAGCCTGCCTTGGACAAAATGTCCAGTGTCTTTATCTCAGATAGATGGAAAGATATGAGAAAAACTAATCAAAAAAAAAAGAAAAGAGTGTTCGGGGTTTAGCCAGTTTCACCTGTTTTGTTAAATTTATAAAACTGATAAAAAAGGAATTAGCAGGGTTAAAAAAGGGCTAGACGTAGTTTGGACTTGAGAAAGGGGATGAGAAGGGAAGGGGCAGGGGAAGGACTGGTCACAAGGTTGTTGACATGCATGTATAATTACTTACAGATGTGTTCATGCCTAAATGTGTATTGCAGTTGTCTGTATGTGCATATAGTCCTTCATTTAGACACTGCATAATAGGCTTATTAATTTTGTCACATTATGTACACATATTGCAGTGATTTTCACTGTCAAAAAAACATTTGTATGAATGAATATTTATTTCTTTCCTCCTATCAATTTCTGTCATTCTGCAGTTTTTGGGGTCCACATCAGCCCTTTACAGAAGACTCTTCTCAAGATTGTGTTGCTGTGCAGGACGATGGGAGTGAAGCCTTGTGGTTTGACTTCACATGTGCTACTCCAGCTGGGTACATTTGTCAAAGAACGGGTGAGAAGCAAAGAGAATGAACTTTGTACAGTCCTATACTTTGTTATGATATCAGCTTTGAAATAGCCAAAGAAATTTAAAAAGGTGAAAAAGAAAAAAAAAAAGCAGTTCAAGCAATATGCCATACCAATGATAAGAGTGAACATGAATTGCAGCTCCTACCTTCCCCATAAATTGTCTTGCTTGCTTATCTGACCTGTAGCTTTAAATATATCATAGCTAGTAAGTGTATCATTGAAACTTGTCCCTTAACTAAGTGAAAATTAATGGCATGCCATCTAATTTTTGGTTTCTATGAAAAGAAAAACCTATGCGGTCATGATGGCGTGTGTATGTATGTGTGTGTGTGCGTGTGTGTGTATGTGTGTGTGTGTGTGCGTTTGTGACACTTTGCTCGTTAACACGATATCTCAAGAAGGGAAACTCTGACAGTTTTCAAACTTGGTACATAGATGCCCCATATTGAGAGGAAGAACCCTATTGTTTTTGGTGGGGGTCAAAGGTCACCTGGGGTCACCGGGGGTCAAAACCTGAAAACCTTGTTAACACAATATCTCGAGATAGGAAGCTTGGATGAATTTCATACTTTGTATGTAGATGCCTTACGGTAAGAGGAAGAACCCTATCATTTTTGGTGGAGGTCAAAGGTCATCTGGGGTCACCGGGGGTCAAACCCTAAAAACTTCGTTAACACAATATCTCAAGAAGGGAAGCTCTGACAGTTCTCAAACTTAGTACATAGATGCTCCATATTGAGAGGAAGAACCCTATTGTTTTTGGTGGAGGTCAAAGGTCACCTGGGGTCAACGGGGGTCAAACCCTGAAAACATTGTTAACACAATATCTTGAGGTAGGAAGCTTGGGTGAATTTCATACTTAGTATGTAGATGCCCCATATTAAGAGGAAGAACCTTTTCACTTTTGGTGGAGGTCAAAGGACACCTGGGGTCACTGGGGGTCAAACTCTGAAAACCATGTTAACATGATATCTCAAGAAAGAAAGCTCTGACAGTTCTCAAATGTAGTACATGGATGCCCCATATTGAGAGGAAGCACCCTATTGTTTTTGGTGGAGGTCAAAGGTCACCTGGGGTCACCTGGGGTCAAACCCTGAAAACATTGTTAACACAATATCTTGAGGTAGGAAGCTTGGATAAGTTTCATACTTTGTATGTAGATGCGTTATGGTAAGAGGAAGAACCCTATCATTTTTGGTGGAGGTCAAAGGTCATCTGGGGTCACCGGGGGTCAAAGCCTGAAAACTTTGTTAACACGATATCTCAAGAAAGGAAGCTCTGACAGTTCTCAAACTTGGTACATGGATGCCCCATATTGAGAGGAAGAACCCTATTGTTTTGGTGGAGGTCAAAGGTCACCTTGGGTCACCGGGGGTCGAACCCTGAAAACATTGTTAACACAATATCTTGAGGTAGGAAGCTTGGATGAATTTCATACTTATTATGTAGATGCGTTATGGTAAGAGGAAGAACCCTATCATTTTTGTTGGAGGTCAGAGGTCATCTGGGGTCACCAGGGGTCATACTCTGAAAACCTTGTTAACACGATATCTCGAGGTAGGAAGCTTGGATAAATTTCATACCTTGTATTTAGATGCCTTATAGTAAGAGGAAGAACTCTATCATTTTTGGTGGGGGTCAAAAGTCATCTGGGGTCACCAGGGGGGTCAAACCCTGAGACAGAGCTCCCAACCAGCACGAACTTTCCATATTCAGTACGGAAAATCATTGTAAATATGGGAATGGATTTTTCCTTGATAATCCAAATTTTGAATGAGTAAATAGGTCCTTTCACAAACTTTATTATTCTTTAGCCAACATATCAAAAGACTGAGAATAGACTACAGTATTTCACTTTTCTGTACAGTACTGTTGTGTATTTATTTGAGCCCAGTAATCTATGCTGTTATGTTATTGGTTAAATTTTTGTCAACAAGTTGATGTTAAACCAATCAGTAGATAGTTTGCAGCAGATCCATGACATTCCATAAGCTACCATATCATTGGTTGATCAGTTGTAAACGGATCCACTTTCAACCAATCAAAAACTGTGTTAAAAGCTAGTTTCTGAGTGCAGTGACAGACTCCTGCCAAGGTCTGTTGAGCTGGCTGAGTAGCCCAACGTTAATGTTAGATTTGACTGTAACTGAATTGGAAAAATAGCATCAAGAAATGGAATAATAAAAATTATAGCAGGAATATCACAGTATGTTGTAATATGGCTCCTCTTCAGAGTAGCAGAGTAGTGTGAGTAACTTTAGTGGAAAATTTACCAGGCAGATCAAGTTTTAACGTAGGCCTAGGCCTAGGCCTAACAGTTAGGGCCTAATGTTAGGCCTAAGTGTTGTTACAGAACCAACAACAAACATTAGCCTACACACACAATAACGTTAGGCTCAGTACATAAATCTAATGCAGCGTTCCAGGTTTATGGGCTAGGCCTAGACAAAGTCCTAGTCCTGTGACTAAGTCCTAGCCTAACTGCCACAGTACAGGCTAGCCTAACTGTAGTACAGTATGTACGGGCTGATATTACTTATTAGAGGTAGGCCTAGGTTACTGTAATAGCTATGGCCTAGGCTAGGGCTAGTCAAAGCAGTTATTGCCTGTCAAATGTTGGTACTCATCATCTAAGTTTGTAGTATTTACAGAGAGATTTCTGTGACCAGCTGTGCATAGGCCTAGGCTAGGTTTATACTTATAGCTGGGCCTAGGCTAGACCTAGGCTAATGTTACTTAGGGCCTTGCCAAGTATTTAGCATAGCCTCTAGGCTATACTGTAACGTTAGGCCTTGGGAATACTTGGGATATTTTGCATTTTGTCCTTTGGTGACCCTGATGACTATCTTGGGAATTCTTGGGAAATTTTGCTTTTTGACCTCTCGTAACCCCAGATGACGATCTTGGGAATTCTTGGGAAATTTTGACCAGTGACTGAAAGATATGGGACATCATGGCATTATTTGGAATAGAACATATATCATCGAAACCTCAATGCATTTTTGCATTCTGGTTCTATCTAATAGTTGAGTTGTGTACTGTCACTTGTGTTGCTTACCTAGAAATAGTTTGAAATTTCAAGTTTCATCTGTGAAACCAGAAATTTAAGTTTTTAGAGGTAATGGGATGGGGTCTTGTGGTATAAGGAATATGTGGAATTTTGTTAAGTATGGTACAACACTGCTCTGTTTTAGAGATGATTTTTATACGTAACTCAGTATCGCTGTTACCTTTAATTTGTGATGAAGTCAGTAGTTTTAACAAAACTAATTGAAAAGAAAACAATAAACAAGACTTTGTTTGCATTGCTTCTGTTTATTAGCAGTGTTTTGTGAAGCTAAGTGGTTATTTTTGAACAGTGGGAAGCACACATATAATTTCAGTTCAGACTTTGGATTTTTTTCTTTCTACCCAGGAGTTATTTCATGGAATATCTTTAATTATTGACTTTTGTCTGTAAACAATCTACCGAATGGGTATCACTTCAAAGATGAAGGGAGTGTTGATTGCATTTCCATTGTTGATTGTCATAAGCTATGTCATGCCTCTAAAATTCAATAGGCTCGTTTAGCCAAAGTTCCCCGGGAAAAGGCCATTTTCCCGGGTGAAAAATAAAGAAGTACTAAGTCGCCTGATGGCTAAATCCTCCTATTGAATTCTAGCCTCATGTATTTATACTATTTAAGATAAAACCTTTTTTTCCGCTTTTTCTTCTTTTGAAATAGTGGATCTTTTTTGTGGAAGTGGATCAGCAGTCGCTTGCCAAAATGGAGGAACTTGTGCGGAAGGCTTGACTGGTAGCATCTGTTCCTGTACTGCTGGATGGACTGGAGATATGTGTGAAATAGGTACCCCTTATTTTATGGAGAAGACATTTTGGGTGAAGGTCAGGGCAGGAATTAAGTGAGGGCTCAGGGCGATTAGCCCCCGTAACTTGCAAAATAGCCCCCAAAACTGGGGTTACGAGGGCGAATTTGGCCATATAGTTTGTGTAGGGAAGACTGTTTTAACTGCACATTTCAGTCAACTAGCCCAAAAAGAGCCCTCGTATGTCAAATGTTAATTCCTGCCCTGGTGAAGGTTTTAGTGCAAAACTGTCACTTTTGAAAAAATTTTGTTGATTTGTGTGTACGATGGAGACCAGAACAAGCGCACTCTAGTTGTGTGAATGTCACTGACATTCACTTCCATTCCCATCAGGGAAATTATAGTCCATAATGATCACTGGATAATTCCCATACTGAGGACTGTGTGGTAATCTGATGTGGCTGATTACAGTAATGTGATTTTGCAACTTCAGGATGAGACCTGTAGACATTAATGAGCTAAATTTTAACTTCAGATAAAACTTTTTGATGCCTTACCATATTCGGATGGAATCTATTGGATGGTAATGTCATGTATGAGTGAGGGTGTATGTGTGAGTGTTTTTGTATGAGTAAACAGTGTGTTGCAAATTCCTCATAAACCGTATTGCCAGATCAAGTTCAAACTTGGTGGGTAGGTAGCTTATCATAAGACCTTGTACATGCATAAGTCATGACATTATAAGTCAGAGGTTAGAGGAAAAAAGGCAAATTAGCTAAAATTTGATTTTTGTCATTATTTCATACTGAATTGAAGACACTTAACATGGTGATCTTCAAACCTCACTTTTCTGTTGTCTAAGTGTGGTATATCTTATTACCAACCCCATGGCTTTAATTTTCTAATCCAGTCTCCCCTGGTAATTAGATAATCGTTCTGTTCCTAGAGCATACGGAACAATTGGCACAAGCTCAACTACCCTGTGAAAAATGGGATTATTTTGGAAGATTGTGGACGACGTTTTTGCATGTTCCAATTTCCTCCTACACCTTTTGGGCCATTTTGGTAGGAAAAATTGCTGTTTTTGGAAGATTTTTCAAGATTATAGAAGAAAGGAATGTTTCATTGTGCAATTGGCCGACTGGTTCACCTTAAAATGGGGATTTATAACCTCAGTTATTGCCGCCTGCTGCTGAGGAACGAATTTAGTTGTTAGCTCAACCCGCAAAGTGCGGGTCGAGCTTATGTTATACTGTAGAGGGCAAATGTCAGTCTCACTTTTCAAAAGCCTACTCCTTGCTCAGTTGTCTTTTAATCTACCTGCCATTTTCTGTAGAGGTCATATCATGGTGGGGCATTATAGTTTGTTCGTGAGGTAGCGATGGGTGGTGTGGATCATGGTAAAGTTGGCCATTTTCTTGTCAATTTCTGCTATTTCATCCCGCCTTTTCGAAGCAAGACATTCCTCTCAGAACTCTCACTTTTTTGATAGTGCCTATCCCTTACAAAAAAGTTGTCCGAATTCCTTGGGTTCACCCAAGGCATTTCTTGGATTTTCTTGGGCAAAAACTGCCCAAGAAATAGACCCCGTCAGTGACGCCCATGTCATTGACATGCCATGTCCTACCAAGGCTCACCCATGTCTGACATGTACTGTGACATGGGTATTCACACCAGTGGCTTGGCTTGTATTTTCTTGGGTTTACCCATGTCCACAGCTGGCAGAACTGTGGTCTATTCTCTTGGGTTTTCTTTCCCTGCCTTGGTTCTGACATGGGTTAAGATTTCATAAATATACCAGACATGGTTTAACCAAAGGCACACCCATGTCAGACATGGGTTGGCGGCTGTCTTGGGTTTTCATGGTTTTTTCTTGGGTCAACCCAAGAATGACATGGGTTTTTGCCAAAAGACAAAAGAATGATGTGATTTAATCCACGTCACAGGGCTGTAAACCATGTCTTAGCCAAGACCACCCATGGCGACATGGGCGGAATTCGGACAACTCTTTTGTAAGGGATATTACATGCTTGTGGCATTATCTAGAGGGAGTATGCTCATCTATGGCATTGAAATGCCAAATGCTTGATACAGACGTGCCGACTGTCCTGATTTTGGCAGGACAGTCCTGATTTTTGAACTTGAAAACTTCAGAAAAAGCTGGACGTCCAGATTTACCAAGTTTGATGAAAATATGACAGAGAAAAATGGAAGAAAATAATGCCTGACAGAATTTCATAATAATAAAGTCACCTTGTGTAAATCGGCGCTTTCCATTTCCAAATGGTACTTTTCTTTGCAAATCTCGTTGGCGATGGCTTTGCGGAAATGTTCGCACTGTTAATAGTACTGTACATTAATTATGCGCCTGAGCTTCAGAGATATTGCCGAAGCTCAAGAAAAGTCGCGACTTTAAAAAATAGGACTGAATTGAGAATACCCTCCTTTCGATTGGTTAATTGAAAAAGTCACTTATATGCAGCTGCACAAGTGAACAATAATAACAATGATACCTAGAGCTAATGGTATGGAACTTGTTGTTTTTCACTAGCAGAGGGAGCCGCTTGGCATTCCCGCCTGTTGTAAGAGTGACTAAAGGGAAGGACTTGCACCATATTTGAACTGTATTTGAAACCGAACTTGAACTTGAACCATATTTGAAACCATTTTTAAACTTTACCTTTAATCTACAGTAGTTGACACTACATGTAGGTTACATTACATTCGTGTTGGTGTCATTAAATCTCGTGTAGGCTAGGCTGAACTAACCTAGGCTAAGGCTCATACCCACAGGCGTTCCGAGCATTATACTTACATATATACACTATATATATATACTAACAAGGTATGTCACCTTTCAGGATGAGACTCAAAGCTTGGCCTATTTTTACATTATTACACTCTCTGTGAAACTCACTGATTTCTTTCAATCACGTCGTACGATCTTTCGCTTCGCTTTACTTTGCACAGCATGTTTTCGCTTATGAGACTGCATAGATAGCTATGCAGGCTACAATCATTCGTTATCTGCTCTGTGAATTTGGCCTGCCCTGTGGCCCCTGACATATCATTTTTTCAGGAATAATTCTGACTAGAAGTGATTTTATGGCCTAAGTTGTGTCTGAAGAGATGTTAGATGTTCTTACCCATCGAACGACGTGATTGAAAGAAATCAGTGAGTTTCGCAGGGAGTGTAGTAATGTAAAAATAGGCAAAGCTTTGAGTCTCGTCCTGAAAGGTGACATACCTTGTTATTATATATATGTATGTATGTATGTATGTATGTATGTATGTATGTATGTATGTATGTATGTATGTATGTATGTATGTATGTATGTATGTATGTATGTATGTATGTATGTATGTATGTATGTATGTATGTATGTATGTATGTATGTATGTATGTATGTGCGTATGTATGTATGTGCGTATGTATGTATGTGCGTATGTATGTATGTATGTATGTATGTATGTATGTATGTATGTATGTATGTATGTATGTATGTATGTATGTATGTATGTAGGTATGTATGTATGTGCGTATGTATGTATGTGCGTATGTATGTATGTATGTATGTATGTATGTATGTATGTATGTATGTATGTATATATATATATATATATATATATATATATATATAAAAATATATAAAACGCTAATTCCCACCTTAAGGGGAAATTGTTATATCTGCTTGTACATAGGGCGAAAAAAAGATAATAAAATACATAAGAAATAAATTCGCCCTAACGTCTAAACATATAATTAACGTTATTTCAATGGCCAGCCATCCGTTCGTGTTAACAGCTAGGTGTCCGTAAATTTGACAACTTTGAAGTAATGGCATCTAGTTTGTAAATCTAAGAGGGCGGCCTTGTAAGTTTACGTATTCCTATAGAAGAAGTGTGTGGAAACGTTAAGGCGAAACTTATATTTCACCCGAAAAATTTTTTCCCCTTAAGGTCGACTTTTCAACAACAACTTTCCCCCTAAGTGCCGAATTAGAGAAATATATATATATATATATATATATATATATATATATATATATATATATATATATATATATATATATATGTAATGCTAATTCCCACCTTAAGGGGAAATTGTTATATCTGCTTGTACATAGGGCGAAAAAAAGATAATAAAATACATAAGAAATAAATTCGCCCTAACGTCTAAAAATATAATTAACGTTATTTCAATGGGCAGCCATCCGTTCGTGTTAACAGCTAGGTGTCCGTAAATTTGACAACTTTGAAGTAATGGCATCTAGTTTGTAAATCTAAGGGGGCGCCCTTGTGAGTTTACGTATTCCTATAGAAAAAGTGTGTGGAAACGTTAAGGCGAAACTTATATTTCACCCGAAATTTTTTTTCCCCTTAAGGTCGACTTTTCAACAACAACTTTCCCCCTAAGTGCCGAATTAGAGAAATATATATATATATATATATATATATATATATATATATATATATATATATATATATATATATATGTGTATATATATATATATATATGTATAGTGTATATAATGCTCGGAACGCCTGTGCTCATACCCATACTGGAAAGTTCAACAGTTTTCACACGGATTTGTGGCATATGAAAATGCACGCCAGACTTTTTGGCATATGGCGTGATTGTAAAATTCAATTAACTTTGCCATACTGGCGTGGCGCACAATGATATGATATCATTTTGACATAATCCCAATGATGGCCTACACCAATACACAGTAGGCCTACACCTGCAGTAACAAACAGTAATGGACTGTAAAGACTGATTCGGTCTGAGACCGGGCTGTAATTTAGTTGGAGTGGCATGGTCCCTCATTGCAAGACATAATTTGGCTCAATTTGTGGTGTACAGCAAGCAAACTTTTCAGTACGGTATGGCTATAGAATACCCTGCCACGGTTGAAAAACACCTTTTTCAAAACTAGGAGGCCAAATCATAGTGGCCATATGGTCCTCCAAGATTGTTATTTTGAGAACGAGTCAACATATGTTTTTTGCTACTGGTTTTGGGAAATGTCCAAGTTCACTGAGCCTCCAGTTTTGAGTGAAGGCGCAGTACTAGTCGCAGTGGAGGCTGATGAATGTTACTCTGCCTAAGACTGCGCCTTTGGAAGGGAGGTGAGGTTTTCTATTGGCGGACCAAACACAAACGAGTGGTCTCTTTATTTAGGGTTGAGTGACAGCAGCGCTGCTGCTCTAGTTTACTTTCATAGCACGAAGCCGTGAAGGTCATTATCATTCCTGTTCTACAATGGAATATAGTCCAGGCAGCAAATACTGGGTGTTTAACTGTCCTTGACAATTTTTAATGGCAGGACAATTTCGGAAGATTTTGGACAATATCGTCCAAAAGCAGTAATATTTCGTCCCATTTTCCACTGGGAAAGCATTCTCTTCTCCTTTGTCCTAAATTGTTACAGTTCTTTGGTTACACCTATACTGTAGCTACTTTGTACTCTCTAGCTAAATGTGGCAGGGATTGCAGATATTCCAGCGACTGGCATACTTCTGGTGCTGCCAGTCACTTACTTCAATGTGAAAGTTACCTGTATCAGGTAAATAAGGTAATTGCATCCTCATTGTGGTAACAGATGCAGTGAAGCATGATATTTCTGATAAAAATGGTTTTACTGCAAATGTTTCATCATTTTGCCTATAAGTATGTTGAAAAATGGTCATTAAACCATGAGATATGTTGAAAACATTGCAACAAATTTTGCTACATTACAGGTTGGTTGCTAAGGTTAGAGGTCAGAGGTCATTATGTAGGTCAAAGGTCAAATTTGCCTAAATTTGTGAAAAAGTGTCACAAACTCCTATTAAACCATAAGTCTGAGTAAATTTAAAGTTGATGGGTAGGTATCTGATTGTGAAAACTTTGTGCAGTTGATGATGTCATAGAGGACAGAAATCAAGAGGTGAAATGTCAAATGAGGTGAAATTGGTTTTTAACCATTACTTGCATTTCCCTACATTAGAAGAGGTCATTAAACCACACCATATATAAGAATGACGAGAAATGTTTTTATATAGTCTTTTTGGTTGCTAAAGGTGGAAACTGACATGTCCCGGAAGTGGACTCATGTAATAATTGATAATCAGTATGTCGGGAAATTCATTTACCACAATATATGTGCAGAATATGGGGAGATGAGAATTGCAGCAACATGGACTGCAATCTTGTTAAAACTCTAGCAGAACCCTTGCCAAAAAATCTTGCCTGCCTTGGCCAGTCACTGCAACTTGTATGATACTTTGTTGCAACTTCACTGTGACTTCCCTTGTCATATGTAAATGAGCTCTCTTGGGACTTAACTAGAGAGAGCTTTGCTGCCCTTTCACAGGAAAAAGACATGCCACGACTTTCAATTTGCAAGATGTAGCCCTGCACTGTGACTTTGCAGGAGTAAGCCCTTGCCAAGACTTGGCAAGAGTGAGTCCTTTAGCGACTTTGCAATAGACTCTTTTCCAGATAGCGATTACAAAGGGTTATGGGATATAGTTTTGGTGTGCATCGTTTTTGGCCACAGAACAGTGCCATTGACATTAACGGCGCACACCAAAACTCTGTCCCACAATCCTTTGTAATAGCTATTTGGAAAAGGGTCTATAGAAAGCCCTATGCCCTGCTGCGACTTTCGCAGGAAATAACCCTGACATGACCTTGAAGGAGAGCAAGGATCAAGTCTGCATGCTGGGATTTCACAAGAGAGAGTAATGTTGCAACTAATACAAGCACTTTCGTACATGCAAATTGTAACTGAAGTTTCACTATTACTACTAACCAAAGTATGCATGAAGTTGTCTTGCAAACCTTCAAAAAAAGGTTGAGTAGTATATAATGAAAAATGGCTACCAAATGTTCAACTCTCCAAAAAGTGAAAGTTTGAAAAGTAGTACTTAATACTCCCTTGTCAATGATGAGTTCCCCTCCCCCCCCCCCCCCCCCAATGAATAAGGATGAGTAATGAATTAACTTTCATTTTTTTCCCCTCTACAGATATTGATGAATGTGACCAAGGTGTAGTATGCATGGAACAATCAAGATGTGTAAATAATGATGGATCATTTCAGTGTCTGTGTAACGAAGGCTTTCAGCTCGTGGGAAGTATATGCCAAGGTATATGATCTTTTGATTATCAACTCTTTTTTAGTTACAGTAAATACACAGGATTTCTACAAGAAAGTTAGCAAAGCAAAGTGAGACAAGGCTTATTATTAGTTTTTGGTTTCAGAGAGAAAAGAGTTCTATGCATTTATGATGGCATGTGCATAGGTATGTCTTTGTGATGATAAGCATGTTGACACAATATCTCAAAAAGTCCAATTCGGACAGTGGTATGCTGATGCCCCATATTTAGAAAAAGAAGCAGTCCAATGTCATGTGAGGTCATTGGGGGTCAAAATTTGAAAGTCTTGTTAACGCAATATCTTACTAAGATCAGAAGAATGGATATTTTTCAAACTTGAAATGTTGGATTAATATAGAGAAAGAATCCTACTGTTTTAGGTGGAGATGAAAGGTCATCTAAGGTCACTGGAGTCAAAATCTGAAAACATGCATTGTTAACACAATATTTCAAGGTAGGAAACATGCGTACTCTTCATAATTGTTGTGTAGATATGCTTTAATAAGAGGAAGAATGCTATTGTTTTGGTCAAAGGTCATCTAAGGTCACCGGGAGTCAAATTTTGAAAATCATGTAAACACAGCATCTCAAGATAGGCAGCACAGATACTCTTCATACTTAAGATATAGATGCATTACATAAAGAGGAAGAACCATATTGTGTTTGGTGGAGTCAATGGTCATTTGAGGTTTCTGGGAGTCAAACTCTGAGAACTGTGTAAACAGTATACTGCAAGATCAGTAGCATGTATATTTTCCAGACTTGGCTTGTAGATACATTATATAGAGAAGAAAATTCCATTGTTTTGGTTAGGGTGATCTTTCAAGTTCCTCAGTGGCCAAACTCTGAAAACCTTGTTATCAGTGACATCTCAGGATGCATGGATATTTTTCATACTTGGCATGTATGCAGGTGCATTATAAATTGAGAGTAGAAGTATCTGTTTTTGTAGAGGTCAAAGGTGATCATAGATCTTTTAAATGTAAGAATCTGAAAATAACTCACAGAATAAGACATTCATGCTGGGAGGAATGCAAGCTTTTTATACTGTCTTGTAGGGTATATGTATTGCTACATTTAATATAGAAATACTGTTGTCATCGATTTCATGGGTGAAAGATCAGTAGATGTCAAAGTCTGAAAACCATGTAAACATGATATTCCATGGTGGGATCATGGAGCTCCGAGGTGGTAACGCCATGGTGGGATCACCTCTTATACTTGGTGTATGTATGCATCTCATTGGTCCAGGACATACCCATGTTAGGAGCTACTGCAGTGTTGGAGAACTCTGAGGTCAAGTGAAATGAATTCAAGAGGTCAAGTGAAGAGAAAAATTATTTTTGAAGTATTATGAAAAGTTTTCAAGTGTTAATTGTAGTGGTTGAAAGTCAGTACCACCCAATAACCTGATGTGTGGTGCAGTCTCTACAGTATTTTATTACTGGACTAAAGCTTCAAACATCACCCATAATTGATAGTAATTAATAATTAGGCCTTGAAGGGCACTTTTTTTACAATGCTTAGTTACCACAATTGTGGGAGAAGGCTACATAGTGTATGATTTACAATGACTTCATGTCCGGTGGCTAACCATCTCCACAATTTTTGATCAAATTTGGTAAAGTTCTTGATTCCTCGCTGAAGGCGGAAGGAATCTATGTGATGGTGATGTTGTGTGTGTCAAGTGTTGTGTGTGTGTGTGACTGCAGTGGTCAAGTGGTTAGAGCATCCGACTTGCAGCCGGAAGGTCTGGGGTTCAAATCCTGGCCGGGTCATACCAAAGACTTTAAAAATGGAACCTACTGCCTTTGTGCTTGGTGCTCGGTATAAACAATGGAGTAGGGAAAACAAGCCAGTGAGCCACAACTGGAAAAAAGGCCGTGGTCGTCTCGACTTGAACCAATTGGTTGGAAACTGGGACGTTAAACCTCATCTAACCTAACCTTGTGTGTGTGTGTGTGTGTGTGTGTGTGTGTGTGTGTGACGCTTTTGCTTGTAAACAAGGTATCTCAAGAAGGACAACTGTGAGGGATCTCATACTTGTCATGCAGATTGCCCATATGGAGTAGATGATCCCTATTTTTTGTGGAGGTCAAAGGTCATTTGGGGTCACCAGAGGTCAAAAGGTTAAAACTTTGTAAATACTATATCTCAAGAAGGGTAATGGTGACAGATCTCATATTTAGCATGTGTATTGCCCATATTGAGTAGATGATTCCTATTTTTTTGGTGGAGGTCAAAGGTCATTTGGGGTCACCAGAGGTTAATAGGTCAAAACCTTGTAAACACTACATCATGAAGGGTAATTGTGAGGGATCTCATACATAGCTTGTGTACTGCCCATTTTGAGTAGCTGATCTCTATCATTTTTGGTGGAGATCAGAGGTCATTTGGGGTCACCAGAGGCCAAAAGGTCAAAACCATGTAAACTTGATATCTCAAGAAGGATAAGTGTGAGGGATCACACACTTGACATGTAAAATTGTTCATATTGAGTAGATGATCCTTATTATTTGTCGTGCAGGTCAAAGGTCATTTGAGGTCACAAAAGGTCAAAACCTAGTTAACTTGATATTTAAAGGAGGATAACTATATGAGGAATCTCATACTTGGTCTGTGGGTTGTTCATATTTAAACATGTAGGTCATTTTTGGTCACAAGATTTCAAAAGGTTATGACCTTATTAACATGATATCTCAAGTAGGATAACTGTTAGGATCTCATGCTTGTCATGTGGGTGATCCATGTTTGTTACAATATATCTATATGGCAAGGAATCACTAAGCCTTTTGGCTTTCTGGTTTAGAAAAGCCAGTTCAGATGGGAAAACAGTAGATTGCTCTTGGATGAAAAACCCACCTTTCTTTGACTCGGCTGGGAATTGAACCCCAAACCTCCTGGTGACAATTGCTTCATCGATTCAAATGCCACTGCCTTTATTCACTCTGCCTCAGCATTGGTCTGAGTTTGAAGTCAAGAACAAATTGTTCAAATGTGCATAAAGAAACATTCACAATGGTTCTGTTACAATTAATGGCTGCAAGCATTTGGTAATTGGACTGATTGGAAAAGTGCCTCAACTGATAGAATTCACTGGTCACATATGCAACTGGCCCATACTTTAGCTCCTAATCTCCCTTTAGCCACCTTTCATCCCCCTTTCCCAAATGGAAAAGTCTGGTGATGCCACTGATTATTTATTTATGTTGTGCAATGAACATCTAGTATCAATGGCTTGTATACTGACATACTTCTTCTTCTTCCACAATAGATGTAGATGAGTGTATGCTGGGGACCGATGATTGCAATCGTGACATATCAACGTGTATCAACGAACCAGGGTCCTACAACTGTCAGTGCAGTGATGGATATGAAGGCCCTAATTGTGAAAGTAATCAAAATTTTTGAACTTCTGTTTTTACCTTTGTGTGCTTATTTACATATCTTTGTTTCAGTTGTCTTTTTTTTTTATTTACTTATTTATTTAAGAGAAAAGGATTGTGGAAGGACTTAAGGTACTGAATGTATTTAATTGGGATGATTTTATAGTATGTTATGTCAAAGGGATGGTTTCATTAAATGGGAGGAGAGGGGGAGGAGGAAGGGGGAGGAGGAAGGGGGAGGAGGAAGGGGGAGGAGGAAGGGGGAGGAGGAAGGATAGGTACTGTGTGTTTCAATCATTATGTGATACCACCGAACTTCTTATAGAGTGTATAGTCAAAACAGCTTTTCATGGTGTTTATACATCTAAACAATGGCTTCTCTTGATCAGTCTTGTGCAGTTTAGTTTTTGTCCTTCATTATCATATGCAACAATAAGCCATTCTTAATGTGTTCATGCTGGAAGTCACTAGAGTGGCTGAAGTCTTGAGGTAGACCTCCAAGGTGATTTTGTTGGCCTTGGCCCTTTGAGGTGATGCTTCATTCTTGCTTTGTGCCCCCTCAACTCAGAACTAATTTACTGAGGCTGCTTAAAGGCTGCTTTTTAGGCAGCTATTAAATGTTACCTATTTTCCCAAAGAACCTATACAAAAAATGCAGATATATTTCTTTGAAAATCACTTTCACATGTGTAGGTATGTAAGTTTGTGGATCATCTCATCACTCAGCATAGATGATTTAGACACTTCTTTTCCTACTTGTTTTGAGTTAATTATCATCAGTTTTTTATTAGCCAGCTTTAGCCTTGGAAGGTGCAGCTTCAGTCTTTGTTGGGAGTTGCAGCTTTGGCCAGGAGGTGGGTGTGGCCTCAGGGACAGTGCAGGCTTGACTTCAATACTGTACTGTTAATAGTTTCCCATTTTAAATTTACTCTGGTAATACAAAGCCTAATGCAGTGAACATACAGACCTTTGTCCAAGCTATATATATAGCTTGGAAAAAGGTCTGTATAATCATACCATTAGTTATAACTATGTCATACTGTTTCAAATGCCATTGCTGTAAATAGTGAGGGTCCACCAATGTTTCATCCTCTGTAGAAATGTATTCATTGCAGTCATATAGCTAAACAGGTGTTTCACAACACTTCAACTTCATCTATAGGCTCTTTTCCCAATAGGAATTACAAAGGATTGTGGGATAGAATTTTGGTGTGCATCATTTTTTGCCACAGCAAAATGCCATTGACAACAACATCGCCTACTGGAACTCTATCCCACAATCCATTGCAATTGCTATTTGGAAAAGGGTCTATGATTGTAATGCTTTGATGTATTAAAACATGTATGACTGGATAATTCCCACAGGGACAATTTCTCCCACTGATTTTTCCCCCAGACAAATTTCTCCCCTGACAATGAATTCCCCCCCCCCCCCAACAATCCTGTGCAGTTCCCACCTAGGTGATTCCCACCCTTGGCAAATTTTAATTCCCAATCATGACAAGTGCCCCTCAGAGAGCCCCCCCAGCAGAAAAAGTTGGAATTGCTCAAGGTGATAATTATTCAGGATGGAAATTGTACAGGCAGTGGGCATTGTCAGAGGGGGTTATCTGAGGAGGAGTTTACATTGTCAGGTGGGAAATCATACGTCTGTCAGTGTCCCATTTTGTTACATTGAACCATATTGCCTCCAAAAATGTCATCAATTAGTATTCAAGAGTGTGCTAGTGGCTAATGGTTTGAAGAGTTGTACCAAAGCAATGAAACTCATCAAATGATAGGTAAGGACCGTGATTACTTGGTGGATATGATGGCCATTGAGGTATGAAATTATGCCACTATTCTCTTGTAGTTAGTATCTAGTATCTCATATTAGAAAGAGTAGATGGAACCAACTGAAAAACAAAATATCATGTCACATGTTGAAGCTGCAATTCCCTGATCAGTAATTTCGTATGATCTCTTTCCCCAAGACAGATGTTAGAAATGCTAGTCAAGTTACAAGGTCTAGTAGCAGGCTGAATCAAAGATGCTTAAAATGTTGATTCCCAAACCTCACTTTTCTATCGGTATATCACATTTCCAACCCCATCGCTTAAGGCAATTTATTATTGCAACACTAAGGCTCTATTCCACTCAGGTTGCAAACAATAACATGATTGATTGGGCAGGATTGTAAAAAAAACTCATCCAACCACCTGGCTGCTTTCTCTTTGGAAGTATTTTTAGTGTGTCAGTCAACAGGGTAGGGTTTTGTGGAGCTGGATTAATTGTCAATACATGGAATATTATTGTCTGCCTAGCAGCAAAATGTATAATTGGGCAAGGAAGGAACTCAACTGGACATTTTAACATGACCAGTTCATCATAAGAAAGTCAGTTGTTAGGAAGGGATGGAAAGCTTCTGTTGCTTAATGAGGTGCAAATGCAGTTATCTGGGCAGAAGGAGGGCAATTGCAGTAATTTGGGCAGAATTTTAGCATAGAAAGTTTGCCTTTTAAACTGATGTTTTTACCATGCTATAGCATGATTGCAGATTTGAGTGGTTTTGTGAAGTATGTAATGTCATGAAGAACAACAGACATTATGTGGAAACAATAACTTGCCATAATTATTGCTAACTTCAACACAGTAGTGGACTAAGATGTGATTGGGCCATTTCATAAATGAGTAAAGATCCATCTTAAGTTTGAACTGCCATGTATCATCCCATTGAAATCAAACTTAAGATAGGTCTTAAGCCTTTATGAAACAGGGCCCTGGTTGGAAACAGGGATGAATTCTTGCAACTAGACTTTGATTTCAAAGAGAGACAGAGACTGAATGTCTCACTGAATGATATTTTGTATTTCCTAAATTGTGCAGATATAGATGAATGTAGTACAAACAACCCTTGCTCACCACAAGCTATATGTCAGGACACCTCAGGAAGCTATCTTTGTATGTGTATGCAAGGATATGAAGGAGACGGATTAACATGCACAGGTCAGTCAAATGTTTCGGTGCAGTTGCAGTTGGTCATCCTACTTTTTGGGGAGGGTGTTATGTTGAAATGTATTTGAAACCAATGAAGGTGTAGCTTTTAGGCAATACTGAAAACAGTTTTTTTCTATAACTTAGTTGGACTGCATGGTGTCACGTGGAATGATGATTGCCATACTAGTCGTTACACTGAGCAAGAAAATGTTGTTATTCAAGTAGATTTCATTCCTTGGTCATGGTGTAGGAGTGTGAGAATGTCTTGTTGGCAGAATTGGTATGCACCAGTAAGACTACAAAATGAGTATCTTGAAGTGAGCCGAGTATGAGTTCAGGAATGTACACCTACAACATGCTGCTAGAATTGAATAGGACATTTTAGCCAATATTACCCGACAGAAAGGCATTTTCCCGGGTGAAGCTTATCTCTGTAATTGCAACAGTTAATCCCTTTTACAAACTTGCTCTATTGACCAAACAGTCTTTAAAGGGGTTCAAACCCCTTTAACTTTATTGATCTCAAGATACCTGAACAGGAAGTTCTCTGATAGATTGGATTAAGAGTGGTCAACTAGAGATGGCTAAATCTTGCTATTCGTTTCTAGTGTCATGAAGGTTACTGGTTACCATGATCTTTGTATTTACTTGTATCTTCTCCATAGAATCTCTTCAAACCATGTATGTCTTCTAAATTGTAAATTACAAGGCGTAGGCAGTATAGTGCTAGGATATAGTTTCTCAATTCAAGATCAGTCTTAATTAACAAAGTATTATAAAATTAATACAATATATTTAATCTCAGCCCACATCAGTGTATGTTTTTGGTAAGTACTGCATGTCCTCATAAAAATTGGAAGGACATTATGGGGTATGATAAAGTGATGCAGTGAACTGTTCTAATAATATGTTACCTGCAGTCAGGTTTCTTTAAGAGTAGGCAAAGTGAGAGACTGCAAAATGTCTGGACTTTGTATGGTGTTGAAAAATTTGCACATTTGGTCCAGAAAAGTTTCTACATCTTCTGGAAGACTAGCCTAAATATCTTACACTTCTTTTGAGATAATGTTGCCTTTCTTGTTTATCATAAATACATAATAAACAATTGCTGGTTGCTTTTTTTTTTTATCCCAGCACCATTATGAATCACTCACTCTTGAAAATGGCTTTCTCCATGTGGTGAAAAAAAAATCTTCAGTTTCAATGGTTCAAAAGAAGTTGGGACCTTGTCAAATGTTTTTTTCTCTTTTGAGGATGTATGTGGATATGATTGATGAATAACATAATTATGCTCAATAACTCTGTATAAAGAATACTGTTATTTTTGTGTGATGACAGACCTCTCCATCTTGTCAAATTGATGTGCTATCTATTCGTTTCTCTTCTGGTTCAACAGACCGTGATGAATGTTCTCTTGGCACACATGACTGTGTATTCAATACATCCACTTGTATGAACACTGAAGGATCATTTGAATGCTCCTGCCGCACTGGATACATGGGCAACCCTTGTACAAGTAACGAACATTTTTTCATACTTTACTTCTGTCTGCTCATTTCAACGTCATTGTTCCATTTCTCATTTTTTAGTTATTAAAAAAGATTGATTTACTTCTCTCCAGATCAGGGTTAGTACAAGCTGCAAAATTTTTGCAGAGGGGGTGAATTTCCCTTTCACATAAAACATTTTTGGAGGTATAAGGATCAGGGAAAGGGGGTATTCCAACCACATGAAATATTAAAAAAAAAAATAACACATTTTTTGTCTGTCTAGGGTAAAAGTTCATAAACCAAGAGTGACATGATCAGACCACACCCACATATTTTCCTTTGTGTTTGCCCTGATTGTGGCCTATTAATCTTCTGCCATTATAAAAAATTTGCATTTGTATTTGAGGTCGCTGATTCAGAATGTAGTCCCTCCTTACAACAATTACAGATCTGCTGAGAAAGCGTTACTGTTTTCCTTATTTCATAAAGGACTACCATGTAAAAGTCCCCCCAAAATGTGCAAAACATGGTCCAAATAAACTTGATACTGCTATTGTTACAAAATCAAGCAAATTCAACAACTTTTATCTGGGAGCCTAATTGTTTTTGTTATGTATCATAATTTGCAATTTTGTACGTTTCTAAAGCTCTGTCACTTTCTTTCAAAAATTTGAGTAGTTTCAGTAACTCTCAGTCCTTTGCAAGTGTGAATGAAAGGTTTCTTGTTAGCTTCCTCTGTTCACATTTGTCATCTTCTCATTTTTTTCATTTTTAAGCTTCAACAAAACTATATTCTTTTTCATTGAAAAATCATTTAACTTTGGCTTCTTTGGTCAAACCTGACAGGTAAGGTTTTGTTTTTTTTTTGTGCTTGTTTTATTTTGAACTGTAGTTGCAAAGTTGCATAGAGTGTCTTGTCATCTTTTAAACATTCCAAGCCTCTGGATGTCAGTTTTTGATGTAGGACCAAATGTATCACTCCTTCTATCTCACTTATAAAGGTGTTTGTCTCTCTTTCAGCATGACATTCTCTCATTTTGATGGTATGGAATGTTCATTTACCCTTCCTCTTTATCAGGACCCCTTTCCTTTCACTCAGTTTTTCTACCAATCACATCTTCCAACACATGTCCAACCTGATTCATTTTATAACCTGTTTGGTATCGTTCTACTATCTTGTAGATATTGATGAATGCAGTCGAAATGAAGATAACTGTGCAACCGAAGCTGATTGTGTGGACAACGAAGGGAGTTTTACTTGTGTTTGCATGGATGGATATAATGGAAATGGATTAACTTGCACTGGTCAGTATTGAATATTCATAAGTGAAAGTTGTGGGAAGGTTATGGGATTAATACCTACATATAAAATGCTACAGTTATGAAGATCTCAATTAAAAATGCATACTACTCACTTATTGTTGGGCAACTTATTGTCACAGACTACAGGCTTAATATGACCATCGCATTTACTTGCTTGTATTATATTTATAGACTTACTTAACCTAATATTTGTCATTTTTCCTGTTTTCAGCCATTGAAAATGAAATTTTAATGCTACTCTTTTCTATGCCAGCTTTCATTTGTAATTGTTTGTTGTATTACCCTAACGCATTCAGCTTATGGACTTGTTTAACATTTATGCCCTACTTAGGAACTGTGTTATCATTATTTCATCACTTGGAAAAAATGCTTTATATCATTACGCAGAAGGTTGCCTCTATACAATTTCAACCCGACACCCTACTTTTTGTTGAAAAAGTGATGTTGCAACAAGTTGAACCCAACTTCCTGTTATCAGCTTTCTGTCAATAGAAGCTGCTATGACCAGCACAATGCAAACAAAGAGTCCCACTGTAGAACCTCGCTTGTGCACACAAGCTGAAAATCCTAACTATGGTCAGAAGTGACATAAAGGCAGAGACTGTTTATTCAGTGCAAGCCAAGTTTGCAACCAGAGCTGCCTCAACAGACTATGACAATAGGCTTATCTTTCTGGACACATGTTCTGGAACTGAAGCATGATGAATTAAGTGAACAAACAGTGACCAGGTTGCAAAGAGGCAACTTATGCCTAATGTAGAATGTTGATATTAAACTGTTCTACATTGAAAATACAATACAAAAGTCAGAAGCAAGCCTTGGCAATTACCTTGAAACTTTTTTCACCAGAAGCCACCACAGTGACTCAACGTGGCATTTTTAGTCCATTTGCCACTTTTTTACAATATTATACCCACAGTGGCTGAATTTATTTTTGGAGAAGTGACAGAGTTATTGCAATGTAAAAAGAAGGGATCTAAAGATTATTGTAATATTAGGTAGAAAAGATAAGACCAAGCTTAATGGATCACTTATTGTGGTGTTGCAATAATTTAGGCCCGGAAATATCAAATAAAACTGGCAGGACAAATGGATGTTGTCAGATTGCATAAATTTTCAAGGCATTTAGGCAAAGTAAAGAGGAAAATGGGAAAGTAAAATATTAAAAACGAAAGAGGCAGTATCCATTCCATTATGGGTCATGACACATAATAATACAGAAGGGAATCATCAAAGCTATTAAAGGCTAAATGTTGAGCATTAATTATAATTACAACAACTCTTTGAAGTTCTACAGATGTAATTTTATTTCATTTTCAGATATTGATGAATGCAGTACAAGTATGGATGACTGTCCAGAGGATAGTACCTGCATGAACTCACCAGGTTCCTATACATGTGTCTGTTCAGAAGGACGTATCTTCAATCCTGTATTGAGGCAGTGTGACAGTATGTATAATGAAAATTCTTTGATTTACACTTAAATGTGTGACTGTATTGAACTCGGCCTAATCTGCCTGTGTAGTGGCTTTCTTTGACTTGTGCCATATGGGGACTGTATCCCTTTTGAGCCTGCCAGTGACATGATCCTGTTCACAGAGTCCCAAAGATGTAATTAGTATTACTGAACTTCACTTTAGATATCACCCATTGTCCTATCCTTGCACTGTAGTTGTGTGGTGTGTATATGACATAAACAGTGTTGTCATGTTAGAGGGTGGTGTCAGTATACACTGATCGCTGTGGCTGTGCATGTAACTGTACAGTGGAAGTAATGCTTCATTCTGTAATGAATATTGAAATAATGCAGTTCCTTCAGATTTCTAATGAAAGTGAAATGTTTGGGTCTCAAAGTCATCCACTTTTATTGTTTATTTCCATAGCAATAATTCAAACAAAAACTTTATCCTCTCTGCAAGCTTTTACATGCAAAGAACCAAAACTATCAATGTTTAGAGATTTTAAATCAACATTTTCAACAGTTAAACTAAGTCTGTTTTGGAAAAGGAGCAAATGTTAACTTTTCAATTGCCATGCACACATTTTATTCTCGGGAAAAAACATTGCAATATACAGGAACTAAGCTTGACCATACATGTCAATTGGTGTTGATGCCTGTAACTAGACCTACACTGTATGGCAGATTTGGTGAGACATATATTCTAGAAAAGCTCAGATTTGGGAGAAAAGCAAACTGCATTTTTTGCAGGTGATCTCTTGGAAATTATAGTACATTTAAAAGTTGTCCTCTGATGAACCTCAGTTGGAGTGAGCTAACTTGTTAAAGCCTGTGGGTAAAAGGCCAAAGCTGGGGCTGAGCGCTTACCTCATAAGGCTTAAGGCCGGTTCATACTTCATTATAGCGCTATAAAGCTGTGTTTAAAGATGTTAGCTGGGTCTCGATATGCTGATGTAAAATTGATTCATACTTCAGTTTTCTCGCATAGCTAAACTTTCGCAGTACTGCCATGCAATGCACAGTCTCCCAATACCTGCCTATATGCAAAGGCCAAGTACAGAACATATGTGTATGCGGTTTGATTGGCTCTACGACAAAGTACACTATTGATTACCGTGATAATTTGAGGGAATACAAGAAAATCCTGCCTTACTAACCTTTATGTCTTAATTCATGGAAAGCAATAACTGTTTCCCTCCATTCCAACAACTCTAACTGTCACAATCATGCCGCCGATAGTCGCACGGAACCCAAATACATGTAATGAGCCGGTATCTGAAAAGATCCGCCATTGTTGTCGAGTAGGATCGTGAGCTCGTGTCAAAAGGTCCTTTACCTACCAAGCAGCCAATCAGAAGCCGTTTCCTTTGCGATATCTCGAGAGCTTGCGAGAAAAGTTGAACAATGTTCAACTCCAAGCGATGACCATGAATCGAACTGGCGGCAAAGATATTTTGACCATATATGGTTATTGATCGCTTTATCGCACAAGAAATTTGAAAGTATGAACCGGCCTTTAGGCTGTAAAATCTGCCCCAAACTCTCCCAAACTTCATGATAAGGATCTTTAATGTTTCTGTTTCGCTGTTTTTGTGCTGACTTGTATTTTACTAGGACAGAAAGCTCATGCTCAATGTGGTTTTATTGTATAATTAAGTTCATGCAGTGGCTAACCAGTGAAAAATGGGACAATATTGGAAGATTTTGGACGAATGTTTTTCGTCTTCCAGTTTCGTCCTACACCTTTTGGACGATTTTGGTAGGAAAAATTGTTGCTTTTGGACGTTTTGTCAAGGTTAAGAAGAAAGGAATGTTTCATTGCACAAAAGGCCAACTGTTTCACCTTGAAATGGGGATTTATTGCAGGTCTCAGTTATTGCCGCCTACTGCTGAGGGACAAATTTAGTTTCTTTCATAGCACAAAGAAACCTTGAAGGTTATTATGGTTCCTGTTCTACAATGGAATAGTCCAGGCAGCAGTTTTGGAATGATAAGTGTCCTTGAAAATTTTTAATGGCAGGACAATTTTGGAAGAAATTGTCCAAAAACAGTTATTTTTCGTCCCATTTTCACTGGGTATGCCTGCAAATAATTGCATTTGGGGTAATGCATGTGTATGCTTGTGCATGCATACAGTGTACTTTTATTTGAAATCAAATTTTAAAGGGTAAAAGTAGTCACCCAGTATGAATTTGTGTACCCTTGTATCCTCTGTCATTCCTGTATGGCTCAATTGAACCATGTGACAATTTAAACATACTTGGCAACCGTTCCATTTTAAGCAGAACTGTTCCGTTTCATGAGCATTTAAATCCATAAAAATCAGAACGTTCCATTTTTCTAACTTTTACTATTAAAATGTAAACGATCAGAAAAATTGTGAAGCAACAGCTTGGCAAAATTAAAGTCAATCTTTGCATACACCTTAGTGATTTCAACATATATTGTGAACATTTAGAGAGGAAAAGAGGATCGTTTCACCCCCTGGACCCCACCCATTGAGGTTACTGGTTAGCGCTTGTGCGCTCGCCGGGAACAGTGGATCATATGCTTCATATGTTTCCTTTTCTGAGATGACAATGTTGGCAAGTATGTTTAAAGAATAATTTATTGGTTAACCTTTTAGTATGTAATAATTATGCTAAAACATCATGAGGGATACGAAGTAGACCATGCTTGTAAAAGTTGTCTGATGTTACCAAGGAAGTTGGGGTAATTGTTAACTTCCCTCTTACTGAGAGTAAAGGTCCAATAGCTGATCATGCCTGGTGGTAAAGATGATAATCAATATTCATGCAGGCTGTTAAGTAAAGGTAAGACAGGAAATAAGGTCATTGACTTTTCTCATTATTAGATGAAGATGAGTGTGCCCGAACTCCCTCTCCATGTCATGCTAATGCCAATTGTATGGATCTGGATCCATTGTATACTTGTACATGTCAGTCTGGCTTTGATGGAGATGGTGTCAATGATTGCTCAGGTAAGCTGTTTAATGAACTACTTTATCATCTGCTGTAAATGAAAGATTGCCTCTGGAAATCAAGTAAACAGTGAAAATTAACTTAAATTTGCAAGATTCATGGTATTTTTTATTCTTTGCATTCTTGAACATGATCATTGAAAGATATCACCAATCTCGCTATGCTCTTTTAACGTGCAACATCTGTTGCTGTTGTAAACTTCAGTTTTTGGAAGCTGCTTCTTTTTTTCCCTCCATTACAGATATAGATGAATGCGATTCATCCCCCTGTGGAACTAATGCCATGTGTCAAAATATGCCTGGCTCATTTACATGTAATTGCCCGACAGGTTTCTCTGGAGATGCAATGATTGAATGCACAGGTAGCTCAATTTTTACATATTACTGCATAATACTTTGGGCAGAGTTCACTGGACGGAATGTCCACTAGTTCAAAGATTATCACTCGAAACTTAACCCTATCCTGAACCAAACCCTAATCCTATCCGAGGCTGTTCCTTATCCCTAATTCTGTATCTAACCCAAACCTAATTCTGTATCTAACCCAAATTTCAACTATTCCTTAATTTTTTCTGTAGTAGATATTGTGTCCAGCAGACCTTTAATTGTGTAGTGAACCTTTGAACTAGTGAACCTTCTTTGGTTTAGTGTGTAACCTCCATTAAATCAATACTCAGTCTATCTGTTGTTAAATGTCTTAAGTTTTCAAAAACATTTTCAGTTGAAATCCTCTTTCCAGTTTGCATGACCATGGCATGGATCATGTTGTGTGGGTATAGTGTGTGGGTATTTGTGATTGTATGTAATTTCTGTAATATGACATGACCTAAGATAACTCTCTGCCAGTTTAGTTACTGTCCTGTCTCCTATCTGTAACTGCATGCTTGATTTAACATATCCCAGACTCAATCTGTTATCAAACAAGGTAAGCATACTTGCAGCAAATGAAGCAAAAACCACAAGACTGTTAACTCCATGGACTATATCTCCAACAACACAACAGGACTTTTGAGATGGTCAGTTTACTCTGGCCATTGCTAGCTGTATTATCAGGGAGAATGATAAGTGAAACACAAACACCCAGAGATAAGTGAGCCAAATGAAGTGTGCAGTTATCTTGCTGGTTAGTGAAAAAAAGTTTCTATTGGGAAACTTTCACATTACAGTTTCTTTGAACACATTATTCCAAAGAGTACCTGCTGTGCAGTCAAACTGTGATTTACATGGTTACATATGTCAGTACCATATGTTAAAGGAAAAATGCATTCCCCCCCCCCTCCCCCAATTTGAATTAGTTTACCAGTCATCCTTATTCAGGAATGGCTCCTATCAATCATGTGACAATAGTTTTGTTATTTATTTGTTAAATTCATGCAGAGTAACTTATTGGTTTACCTTCAGTATTCAAAGTTTTTGTACAGAAACATCATAAAAAATGCTCATGAGTGAAACAAGAAATTTGTAAGATTTAGCAGATTTTTAAAAACAAAACTTGGAGTGACTACTTTCTCCTTTAAGCTTACTGACTATTTAGTTTGCATCCAGAGAAAACATACAAAGAAACACATTCTGAAATATTTCGTTGATCGTTACTTCTGTCAGTGAAAATTTACATATTTGGTAGGGAAAGATAAAGGGAGATACAGCAGTAGGTTTTTGTCTTTTTGTTGTATTAATACAATGTGGAGGTTTGAAAGTCTCAGGAAAAATTTTGTGCAGCCGATTGGTTGGTTTTTGTATGATGCTAGTTTTTACAATTCTTAGTACTCAAAGCATTGCTGCCAGATGAAATTCACACTTAACGGCCAAACTCCCCTCCAATATGGGCAAATTTGCGATCTCCTATATCTACACCATTACAGGGAAGAATTTTTGACAACCAAATAACCACTCTTCATTCACAACTGTCAAGTACCATGCAGCATTATCATGTTAAACTCGTACATATGCATTGTTAGTTAGGTCTGTGTGTAGCTAAATGGAGCCTAACCTTCTTGTAAAAATACACACTTAGAACTATAGTATTCTTTAAGAGGACATAGGTTGATATTGATGTGTTCATAGTATAGCATAATATTTATCTTGGTCAAGCTTTATTAACTAGAAAACACATCAAAGATGCTATAATACTGATTTTTATGTCTGGAAGCTTGGGTTTGGAAGTTAGTATCCTGGTATTCCTGGCATCTTGATCTGTAAGTATCTGTTGTGGTGAATAACGTAAATCATATTGTCTAGTATAATTTTTTGTATACCTTGCAATTTTCTGCACAATGAATGAGGGTGTTGGGGTCGTGCTTTGATGATGTTAATCTAAAGTAAGGTATTCCTTCAATAAAACATCTTTCCTCATAAAACTGCAGTGCACTTTTGTATTCTTAAAGGGGAAAATTCCTCATCCCAGGAAGTCCCAATTATCCCACCTAAGTTACTGCTAGCCCCACCTTTAATTTTCTTTAGCTTCTCCTTGTGCAGAGACAAACATAGTTTATTACTTGAGGGGATACCTTTGTGAGCATACAAGGCCCTCGTGTGTAATAAAATACTGTGCATGCTGTGTAATATGAGCTACTCTGCATCTTTTGAATTTTGTAACTCTGATGTCAATCAAAGAGCAGTAACCAACTGAAAATGTTACTTTTCCCCCAAGTAAAAATTATACTTGGGGTGATAAGTATCCAGCTGTCTTGAATGTTGTAGGATTGCCCTAACTGTTGAGATACATGATGGCCAAATGCAGCCCATTAAAGATTGGTCCTGAGATTCACTGAGGTTGTAATAATTTGACACTTGATTGTAAAACTAACAATCAAAAGTGCTGCCAGTAGCAGGATTTACCCTTGAGTGCACACAATTAATTGCACCCAGCCATGCGTCACTGTAGACATACTGACCAACTGTACAAGCTATTTATAGTCCATTATATGCTAATTGTGAACATTTGTTAGTCACTACCTTTGGAAGTCAACTGGTGGTTATCTAAGAACCAATTTGTGCAGTTAGAGCGTTCAATGAGGCTAATGTTACAACCTCGGGTAGATATTTAATCTCCCCTGTTTTTTGGCCCAAAAACGGGACTCGGGTGGAATTCCTTATGGGCTGAGAAGATCGTAATGTAAGTTTATTAATCGTCTTTATTTGTAGAAAAAACATCTTTATGTTTGCCTATATATCATTCTTTTGAGATTACCTATGCTGAAGGCCAAAATGGCCTTAGGGTACAATCTTTTGTATTGGTACCTTCTGTTTTTCTAACTTTGGCCTTGATTCACCCCACCCTCACCCCCTTCCCCTCCAACTTTACCTTGGTGCACTGCCAATGTTCTCTCCAGTTCTAATTTCAAGTCCTCATCTTGTGTATTTTGTGGAATAGATGTCAATGAGTGTGAAACAATGATGCCCTGTGATACAAATGCTGCCTGTGCTAATAATGCGGGGTCCTACACATGCACGTGTATCGATGGATATGAAGGTGATGGTGAAACATGTACAGGTAAGATGTCACTATGAGATTTGTCATTCCAATATCCATGTCTATTAAAATGCATTATGAAGGTGAATATTATTTAGAAGTCATAGGCTTTGAGTTGAGAGGAATCCAGATAGGTGTTGAGGTTTGTTTTAAATGGAAAAGTTGCTTTTAATTTGGCTACAGTTTTCTTTAACTTTGTCTTCAGACAGGATTGCTTGAGCTCCCTATTTTATTTAGCATACTGCACCTTTTGAGGACTTGAATTGTTCATGTACACTTCAGTAAATATGAGGACTTAAATTGTTTGTACGTATTTCAGTGAGTTTTTGCATTATTCGTGCATGCTACAGTACATGAGGACTTTAAATTTTCTGTGTATATGCTATGTGAGGACTTGGATTGTTCGTGCATACTTCTGCATGCTGTAGTAGTAGTAAGTCTCAGAGCCTGTTGTAGTCAGAGCAACTTCAGTAACATGATGCAAAAAACTTACTATGACAGGTAGCAGCAAGCTCTTCTTTGCAACTTTTTGTTGAATACATCTTGTAATTTATAATATCTGTTAAAAGTCCTATTTACTTTTATTGTTTAAAAGTCAAAAAGTCTGACATGAATTGGAACAGTATATAAGCCAGATATAAGGTTGTATGTGCAAACAATTTTACTGTATCATTAATACTTTCCATATATTTATGTTGCAAATTTTACCAGATGTTACATTTCATTTATGTGTGCTTTTCAGATGTTGATGAGTGTGCCTCAAATCCTTGTGGGACCAACGAAATGTGTAATAACCAGATCAACAGTTATACTTGTGTTTGTCAGCAAGGATTCACCAGAGTGGACGACCAGTGCATGGGTAATGTGTATGGCTTAATTCATGTAGCTTCCCCTGACATGTGTAGCCTATCAGGGTTAGGGGTCAAACTTATTGTTTGGATTCATCTTTAGTGGGAATAATTTGTACATTGTCATGCCATCAGAGCAAGTCTGAGAGTGCAAAGTTTGGCCATTTTGGGCCAGAAACCCTAAATTTTGTTGTTTTATACCTTGTTCTCCCAAATTACTAAATTGGGGTATTTCAAAGTTGACAGTTTTCACTTTTGTGTATTAAAAATAAATCTTGTAATTATACTAGAAACCATCAAAGTTAATTGGAAATAGCTAGGTTCATGTTTCAGTTCGCTTAATTAGGCAATTCTATAAAATCACAACTGCCAGAAATGAGATTCCAGATCCATTCATGTAATGCTTTCCAGTGGCATGATGATCAAGCACGGTTCAATGAACTTGCATTGGAATTTGTGAAATCACATAGCCTTGGCAAATTGGAAGATTTGTGCCAGAATTGTTTCTGAATCTTCCATTTTAGCATCAGTGTTCTTTTACTTTTCACAACGACCATTTTGTTGGGATCAAAAAAAAAAAAAACCATGAATAGAAAATAGTCATGTTTTGCTTCACCTACTGTAAAAGAATCTGTTTGGGATATATAAGTACTATGGATTATGGAATAGTTTGGGTGACATTTACTGTTGGAGCCTGCCTCCTTAGAGATCTTTGGTTTGCAAGTTTTCCTTATCTGTATCAGATGAATTTGTTTTATTTAGTACAGCAGTACGACTATATTTTTCATACTCCATAGACCTTTTCACAAATAGTAATTACAAAGGATTGTGAGTAGAGTTTTGGTATGTCATTTTTGGCCACAGTAAAATCGCATTGACAAAAATGATGCACACCAAAACACTATCCCAAAATCCTTTCTATTTGTTATTTGGAAATTAATCTATGGACAGAATTCCCTCTCAGTTTCCAATTATCTGCTGCTTAAAAATAGTGCATTGTGAAACTTATGAAGTTTACACAGTTTTGAGCTACATATAGACATGGGACTTACAGTAGTTCAGTTTGGGGCTGAGCTGATAGGTAAGTGATTTGGGGATCACAATTTTGCCCTTAAAGAAGAGTTATTTCTCATAAAAATGCTTATTTTTTGCCCAAATGGGGCATATCAATTCCTCAACGCTCTTCCCATGCAGCACAACGGCTCACATAACCTTCCCACCACTCACGTATAGCCATTTACCACATACCACTCTCTTCTTCTTCCAGGTTTCTGCATTTCCCTCGGTTCTATCAATTTGTCTCTCCCACCTTTTGAAAGATATTTTTGTTTTCTTTCCAATGATACCACATTCAAAACCTCGATTTACCGTTCTCCGTCGGACTGAGGGTTTAAAGAGTTCTACTCTTGCAGTTTTTGCAAGATTGTCAATAATGTGATTTTGCAGTGTTTACCTTTTCGTTAGAGCTCTGAAGAGTCCCTACTTTGAAAGTAATGTGGCACACCTTTAACTGATTCCCTTCTAGTTGTCTCTCATGGAACTCGAAAGATAACAAATTATTCTTACTATCCATATAAACTTCATTGCCATTGGTTGTTTTTCCTTCGTCGGACCAGAAAGATATGGAATGAGAATCTCTGTTATATTTCTAGCATTCCCTTTTTTCTACCTGTAATACCTTGCTATGTAGCGGGCTGTACGGCATATTCCTTGTTCAGTTAGCAAGCATTCAAGTTGAGCAAACAGTCCGCTCCGTGGGTAGGTAATAATACCATGCTGGCACAGTGTAGCGTGGTATTATTGTGGTCAAGCTCCGCACACACTCACAGGAATTTCGTTCACCAAGTGTGAGTCATCGATTCTAGCGATAAACGGTCAAATTTCTGGTAGCATACTCTGCTATAAGTGTGTCGAAAGGAATTGATATAGAGGGGATGCAGATCCCTAGCCCCCTGCCTTGTAGCCTATGTAGAGCTGCCTTTATATTAGGTTTGTCGGTGTAATCATATGCTGCTAGCATGTCATTAACACTTTTGTCTTTCTTTCAGATATGAATGAATGTGATGATCCAGAGATATGTGGTGCCAACCAGATGTGTATAAATTCACCGGGAACGTACACATGCTCATGCTCAGTTGGTTATGAAGAAAACACAGATGGAAATTGTGTGGGTGAGTGATTTCTTCGTATTCATTTGTGGATATCTTCACAAATAGTATAAATATGATTAATAATGCATTCTGTTGTTCAAAACTGTACCCACCTATTAATATAGATGGCCCCCTCCCCTCCCGTCTCCTACAGACTGCTGTTTACACATCACTTGATCTGACCATACATTATTGGTCTTTGGGTAATAGTTTGCTGATATGAAACCCAAGAAAATTGCTTGTAAATAGGAATGATTGGTACTTTTCACTTGTGGTATACAGATTAGACATATTGAGAGAAAGACCCCAATTTTTTAGGGAGGGAAGGTCAGAGGTCATATGAGGTTATCAGAGGTCAAAAAGCCAAATTTCCAAGAATTCCCAATGTCAAATTATGAACACACAGTGATTCTTTTCCACTGTTGTAAACAAGAACAGAGTACATTAGACAGGTTTATTTACATGCCATGCCAGTACCTTGCCCGCCCGGCGGACGTGTATTACTCCCACCTGTATTGGCTGCACTCATAATACCAACGTCCGTGAAGTTTTGTAAGAATTCGTCAAACTGCGTAGAAACTGTAGCTATTAACTATTCATGTATACGATCACAACAAACAGAATTATAAATATTCAACGGAAAAAGGACTAAAGCAAGTCTTGATTAGCATGCTTTTTTCGAATGACAAATGTCGATGGGGTTTTAGTGTGTGATTTCGCCCGCTTCAAGCTCACACAGTGAAGTTCCATTGACTTACTGTGTAAATCCGACCGCGCAGGGACATGGATGAATAGCGCTATTGTTACGATGCTCGTGAGCTGCTCCCCCATTCACAGAACTCGCGAACAAAGCTTCCCGACTGCGGTTGGCTATCTGTGCTTTGATATGGTGACTTAATCCTTTTACCTCGGCAACACAAAGGTGGTAATGCTCCTGCAGTCAACTGGCTTTTTGAAAAGCATGCTGCTAGAAAGACTTCTTCAAATGAGAATGATAATCTATGTACCTCTTGGGGTAAAGATTCCGTTTTATAATATTAGTGATGTCCACTTTCAACACGCAGTTTTAAAAATAGAAAGTCGAAGGCGATATACAGCCAACGAAATATTTGTACATGTTTATAAAAAGTGATACCAGTTTCGAACAACATGTGTCTAACAAGTAAAATAAAAGGCTTGTTCAGTAATTAATGTTTGTGGTCAAGATACGTGCACTTCGATAAAGCTAGGCAGCGAACATAGTATGAATACAGTGCTATGACCGTTCAACTCCCGTAGAAATTTTTTTACGATCGCGGGACACCGCGCAAGTTCGCATAATTTCATTTCACCCGCAAAACTGTCAATAACAAAACCTTTGAAAATTATATTAGTTAGCCTGAAACTTCATGAGTCTTATATACAAAGTAAAGGGGAGGGCCGCAGTTTACTTTGAATTTCCCTTTGCAATGATTAATAAATTTCGTAAGTTTAGAAAGAAATACCTAGAACGTTCCCCAAGTTTCGTACCTTCCGTCGAAAAGATTTCGTTCGGAAAAATTCTTGCGCGTTTGCACATTCTTTCCGTAACTGTGTCTGTCTCACGATAAATTGTTCTTCTACTGCCATATAAATTGTATCGCTCAACAGAGCGATATTTGTTCGAAAATCAGTCCGAGTTTTGTACTTTGATAAAAGCAGTTTGTCGATGTGACGTCACGAAATAATTAGTTTACCTTTCATTTTCGTAGTCCTCTGATATAAATCATACATTTACACAAGTTGGTAGATTTCTGGCTGTTTCTGGCCAGAGATGGAGAAGATTTTAACTAAAAGTTAAAACTCACAAAAATCGGAACGTAATCCTATCCGAAATCACTGTAGTGTGACCCGCGATTTAGCCTGAAACTTCGTGAGTCCTTTATACAAAGTATAGCAAAAGGAGGGCCGCAATTTGCTTTTGAATTTCTCTTTGCAATTATGAGTACATTTTGTAAGTTTGGAATGAAAATACAATCTGGTTGAACGTTCCAAATGTTTTCGCACATATTCCTACATGTTCGGGAATATTGTTGCGCGTTTGCAAATCCTTCCCATAACGGAACATTTTTTTTTGTAAACCTTCGATTTTTTTTTTGCACGTTCGTTCAAAAAAAAATCAATTGCGTGACCTTTGAAAATTATATCAGTTAGCATGAAACTTCTTGAGTCTTTTATATACAAAGGAAAACAAACGGCGGGCCGCCAAGTCCATAAAATTGAACCATTCTGTTTTCTACCAAAAAAGTGGAACGCCATTGCAAGAGTATCATAACTTACTTTCGGCACCCTCATGTTCCGGTACAATACAAAGGCCTTGCCGCATTTTATTTATCATTCAAATAGAATGTACCCTCCACTCAGCAATTGCTAAAATTTTAAATCTTACCTACAAGGGCACAACCTTCGAAGTTCGATTCCATAACAGAAAAAAAAATAATCCGATTATAGTCCATTCAGTGGGAGAGAATGAAGATGAAAAATTCGGAATGTAAGACAGTATACATCCCCTACCATTCTTTGCCGGGATCGCGCTAAAATTCACCAGCTAACATGATCCGAATTTTAACACGGCCCTTGGGGAACCGTATAGCATTGTCTTTTAGTACTGTCAAATGCTGTATACGCTATAGGCGTTAGTCTGCAGGTTTAGTCATGTACAATACAACGTACATTTGGGCCTACTGCACCGCGCTAATATGCACATTAGGGCCCTACCACATGTCTCACGCTATTACTATTATGAGAGACACACCTCAAATGCCTTGGGAAAATCAAATGCAGCTCCCTTACGTGAAATATCCAATCGCTGCTATGGGTTTTGATACTCATTCATTCATAAGGACCACCGCCCATTTTTGCGTAACCTTTTTTGGAAGTTGTATGCCCATTTGGTTGTCCTTCACATTTACGTGACGTCACATATCTCTCCGGATGTTTTTCAAACTGTTGCAGACGGCGCCATCTTGTTCTTGAAACGTAAGCGATATTTCGTTCGATACCAAACTCTTCCCGAATGCTTTTCTCAAGATTGGACTTCTTCTATACCCATGAATAAGATAAGGTACAAAATTTAGCTCGTAATGGTTGATTTTGCTGAAAATCTGCATACTGAATTTTGGTCTATGCCAGCATGTTCGCAACGCACATAGAGCGACACGATACCCAAGATATGAAATTTACTTCGTTAGGTTATGCACTGTACATTACACCAATATCAGGCCTACACGCGGAAGCGACAGTACTGGGTGCTGTATGTTTTCAAGAGTTGGGCGTTGCCCTGTAGGGCGGGATTTAGGCAATTGTTTGTATACGGTAAACCTTCACGTGGTCTGGTAGCAGCCAATAGAAAATTGTACACGGGTTAATCCGTGAAAAATGGCTGAAGTCCAATGACGTCACAAGCAAAGGAATGCACAGGACGTTGCATGCAAATAAGCTGGGCCTGGGAAATTCTTGAGTCGAACTGCGAAGGTTTTCTCATAGAATTGAATACATTAATGCATTACTGTACCTGTAGTCTACATTTGCTCTGTAGCAACGAGCTAGCCAGGAAGGGAAAGCGAATAATGTGTGCTGAATGGGGCTATCAAATGAATGATAGTGCCAACAATGGGCCGAAAAATAAAACAATGCAGTGGGTTTTAGTTTCATTAAAATGCAAGCCTACTGATTATCTATTAAAGGGCCATGCGGCACCGTATTGCTACTGAAAATTTTCTTTGCGGTTCTCTGAGCGGAAAGGTATGGAAATATTTTTATCCATGGCCGTTTAAAAGACGCTGACACATCGCCTTTTTTATATGCTCTCAAGATGAATTAATATACGGAGGAAAGCGTCACGCGTTTCACCAACTAGGAAATAATAGGATATATTCAAAGAATTGACGGCTTACTACTGCTCTCCGAGGTAAGAGAATTTTCTGCAAACTGGAAATTATGGGAACACTGGATTGCACATTTTGGAGGCAACTGCTACAAAAAATAACATAAAAACACGTACGGTTGCTGACAACGGGTAGAGTGGGGAAAGCAGGGCCACTCGCAACCGGAGATGCCAGACCTATTTCTTGGGAGGATTTGTACAAAATTTGGGACATATCTTAGGTAATGCAGACTGTTTTCAAGCTGAAGCAGTTGGGTTCCCGTCCCCGAAAATATACGTGCGTTTGTTGATGATTGCAACCCAATCTATACTTCGATGGCACAGATACTTTAATGTGCCTGTGAAAATGCACCCTTTTCCTTTTCTTTTGTTACAACTTACGAAAACTTTATAAAAGCCAACGTTTTTCCATGTTACGGGAAATGAAAAATAAAATATATCATGCAAGCGTAAGTTGTAAACTCTCAGTTTTAGAACACTTAAAGCGGAGAACAATAGATCATGTTACTGTTTATCATGGCCTTCTACTGTAGTAAAGATAGCTTTGTAGCAGCCTGAAAAAATACAGTACACAATTTATAGTAAACACTCTTTATTGAGGAATCGACAAATCACGGAAAATGGCGGGAAAACGGGAAGATCACGGACAATAAAATATTAACAAAACGGAATTTCTATTTTAAAAAACGAAAAAATTTTGGCATTACGTAACGAACAAGTTACTGTGTTTGCAATGAATGGACCACGTGCATTTTTAGTTCATTGATTTGAAGTCTTATCCTGCTACATGAAAAGTAACTGAAACGTTGAATTATCGGCACTTTTCCAGATCAAGTTTAGTTTAAAACTCCGAGTTCGATTATTGAACGATCGTTCGCTTTTTCAGAGACCTTGTCTACGATTTTGAGCGATTTTGTACGGCAAAACTGACCGTAAAAACTGCGAACATTTGTACAAAATGTATACGAACTTTAGCGGTCGCATTTTTGGACGATTTTTGAAATCGCGCAAAATCAAAGAGATTCGAATAACGTCGCATAAATTCGTAGAAATTTGATTCCTCGATAAGGGGCGGAAGTTCACCATCACAGTACTGTGTGCGTACGTAAGTGTATACAGAACTGCATCTGAATTGTCGGGTATAACATCGCTCGCAACTTCACTATTTGTGTGCAAGTTATGACAAACTTCTGTCGTATAATTTACCAAAGAAAGTATACGAAGAAGGAAACCGAACTAGCACAAATCTGTAGTCTTTTTTGTGTTGTCCAAGGGTAAATAGGCTTTCCTAATCCATACACAAAGGGTTATTGTCAGGGCAGGCAGTCGCGCCCGTCTTTACGAACTTGGCTGCACAAGTGTGAGCTTAATCTGACTGCGGTTAACTACCTGTACCTGCAGTGGGGCTTGTGCTATTGAATTGCCAGTTAACCGGGAGCAAGACGCGGTTAGCTGCATAGCGAAATTTATCTATGGTGCCTAAAGTGAATGTTGAAGCTGAAGCCTTTTAGTGCAATATGAATATTCATATATTGAATTTTGAAACCAATCAACAGTCGAGATAGTAAAATCGTATTGGGCTCATGGATATAACGAAATTGGATGATCTCTGTCATTGTTCGCAGGTGTTAGAGTATGTACGCCAAAGAGAGCACATATTCGACACCTGCCATGAAGGTAATGCCAGTACCCTGCTTATTAGTTATACTCTTTATTGGAAACCAAACATTCAGGTTATAATTGTAACTTTACATACAGTTGCAAGTGCTAGGAGCTCTAAAGGCATTTCTGTAGAAATGTTTTGTGTAAATCTATTGTTTCTTCAAGCTTCCTACTTCTCTTCAACTTTATTCTATATCACTTGCAACTCTGTAAGGGAATTCTTACATACTTCCCAGGGCTTTGATGCAAAATCGTGGTTAACCCAACTTCCTTTCAAGAGTGCTAATTGATTTGTTTGCTTGGCTAGCCAGCCGGAAGCTCAAGTTTCTTGCAATGCCAATGCCAATGTGTGCATTTGTGGTTTGATCTTCAAATGTAGACAGGGCTTGGAATAAATGGGGGCTCTGGATGCCATGGCCATTAAGCCCTCTTACTTTCCTTGAAGTCCCTCAAAAATAACCAATACACAAAGCCATGATGGCCTTGGGCTTTTCCATATTATTTCATTTGGTGTCCTTTCCAAGTTTTGGCATTGGTTTGCTTTGTGATTCACCTTTGTGCCCTGACAAGTTTCTGGCAGCTAAAGGCCAGTTGGCCTTGCCCTTTCAAGTTATTTCATGACGTGGATAGGTGCATAAAACCTAGGTAATAATGAAACACAATGAATATGTTACTCTTAACAAAATTATCCACATAGAACTTGGCATAATTGAAGTTAAATGTAACATTTGCTAAATACTGTTTATGTGTTATATCAGTGTGTGGGAACTGCATGGGAGGTTAAGTTAACACAGAAATAGTTTTGGCCCTTTGAAGCTACAAAAAAAGGTTTCAATATTTAGAAACACCAGTGTACAAGATTTAAACAGAGAATGGTACCTGTTACCTTGAACCTTCTAAGAAAGTCTTTGAGGGAATTTATTTTCTCTGGATCAGTGAAAAAATGGAAACCACACCCGAACCATTATGGCATGTGTCAGAATTGTAGATCAAGAGAGATAAGTGTAGTTCCCCATGGAAAGCTATGTGAATCCCACTATGGACCCAGTATCTCTAGAAACTTTCGTTTCGCAAGGTGTATTTACACTCAGTTACTTGGGCAAAACATCTCTCAGGATGTATTTGCCCTCCTATCATTTGGAGAGATTTTCCCTGGGCCACAAAGGGTATCACTCCTAGACTCCACTAAAAGCCCCACTTTCCCAGCATCACTCTAGGAAAGTGGGGCCAAATAATCATGCTTATCTCAACTACCCGTATGCTCCTCTCCTGTTACGTACTTGATTCTCTTTAATTTAAAAAAAAATGAAAGTGGTGACCACAAAGGGTATCACTCCTAGACCCCACTAAACACCTGACAGTCCCACTTGCCCAATATCACTTTAGGAAAGTGGGGCCAAATAATGATGCTTATCTCAACTACACCTCCTGCTCCTCTCCTGTTACGTACTTGATTCCCTTTAATTTAAAAAAAAAAAAATGAAAGTGGTGACCACAAAGGGTATCACTCCTAGAGCCCACTAAAGGCCTGACAGTCCCACTTTCCCAGCATCACTCTAGGAAAGTGGGACCAAACAGTCATGCTTATCTCAACTACCCGTATGGTCCTCTCCTGTTACGTACTTGATTCCCTTTAATTAAAAAAAATGAAAGTGGTGACCTGGCTGGCTGTTACCCCCCCCCCTTTCACACTGTATAGGGATATGATATGATGCAACAAGATACAAGGCCAGAAACATGTTGCCCAGGCTTTCACAATAAAGTTAACTTTTGCATCATCTCTCAGTGATATTCCAGTACCTTATTTAATAGTCATGTGATCTAATGAAACGGCAGTTCTTTCTCATGATTGGTGACACAAATATTGCTCAGCAACAAGAGGGCAAAAAGTTCAAAATTTTCCAATCAGTTTGATTCTCTGCATGGTGCCACATTTCATTTATTTTATTCTCCATCATATCTAATAATAATTGAAACAATGAAGAGGAGTGTGGACAATACATAACATCAAGATATTAAGAAGGGAAGCACTCAAAGAAAGCCAAAGGGCTTGTTGAGTATGCTGCTCCCCAAGTCAACGGAGAAAAGGAAACGTGAGTTTTCCTTAGAAAAAAAGGAAAAAAGTACAGCATACAGCCGTCCAACTTCCCTTCCAAATATCCCCCCCCCCAGTTTTTCACCCATGAACACACTCATATCCCCACCCACCTCCTACCTCACCCCCTTCATTGTATGGTGCCTAGTGTGGGAAAGTGGTCTAAGAAAGCAGTTTTCAATTTTTTATCGTATCATGTCACGTTTTGTTGTGTCACACTGTGTGAAAGGGCCTGAATGGGGCATTTTGATGATACACTATGATAAACAATTTTTGTTTGTTCTTTGTTTGCTTCTCCTTAAACTTGTTCCCTTTTCTCTCGTAATCAGATATGGATGAGTGCAGTAGTGGGAGTCCATGTGATGCCAATGCTGCATGCAATAATACAGTTGGTAGCTACACGTGTGAGTGCAACTCAGGATACTCTGGCAATGGCAGGATATGTAATGGTAGGTATTCAATAACTTTATTGTACAGTAAAATTTGTTGGAAGGTGTTTGCCCATTGCAAAATGATTAAACCCAGATTTTTATGGTCAGTATTATTGTTAAACTTGTATACAAAGAAAAGGTCTTCATATAATAAATAAGGGTGCTAATTTATAGCTCAAACCAACTATATACCAGTTTGAGCTATTGCAATCAGCCACTGTCACTCTATCTCCATTTTCACTGAGCATGCTAAATTCTTAAAAGTTAGTCGCCATATTCCCCAAGTAGTGCTTCTTTCAGGGTGTACACAGATTTTGGATACAAGGTCTTTTAAGGTTATTTAAAATCAAAGGGGGAAGACCTTTGATTAGAACTTCTTTGTAACCATCAGTCTGATGGAATCCAAACTTGGTGTGTGTTATCATGATTTTTTGCCAAATAATAAGGTCATTTGGAGGTGGAATATCAGGGTCCCTTGAGGTCGAAATAGTTGGTTTCTAATAACTTTGTACCCTAAATTAGGATTGCACCCAAACTTGGTGTAAGTAAAAATGATTTGACTCCAAAAAATCTTAAGGCCATTTTGAGGTCATCAGGGATTGTTGGAGGTCAAATTTTCAATTACTGTTTGATTTGGGTAAAACTGAAAATTTTGTCAACATAAAGTGCCAGAAATTTGGAAGGTAATTTTGAGGTCATCAGGGGTCATTTGAGGTCAAAGTTGCAAAGATCATTGGATATACATGTAACTTAGTAGATGCATCGCATTTCAAAGATTCTTCCATGATAATATCAAATTTGGTGCCAGAAAATTTGATGGTAATGACCATTTAGTTTCCAAATTTTCAAAGGTTACTCAGGGTCCATCAGTAAAAGGAACATTAATGCCCTTGTTCATGATTACTTCTTCACAACAGTATTAAGCAAGCTGGCTTTTAGTAAAGCCTCAAATTGAACCCTTCTTTTACTGAGTTGCATGTTTTCTTGGGGCTCATGGAATCATCTATAACAAAATGCCACTGAAGGTATAACCTTCCTAAAACAACTGTTTGGTTGGATTGAAATTTGACAGGTCTGAGTTTGTGCACCATTGGTGCTCATCTTTGATTCTTGCCATGACAGTTTCATTTGGTAATAAAACCTTTAAATAAACCTGTTAATGTGTATATGGTGATGCAAAACTCATAAAAATCAGTATTTGCTGTCAAGAGTGTTAACAATGTGGAGAGTAACCCTGGTTCCCATAAAAGTTCATCAAAAGTTGACCATTTTGTAAGGTAATGTCTGTTCACACCAATAGCATGAATAAACATGAGTTTATGATGTGGAATGACCAGCTTATGAAGGACTTTTTTCTTTTGTATTATACTCAACTTCAAAAACTGTCATCTCATGGAAGAGGCCCTGAGGGATAATTAATAGTGGAAGCAATGGTTGTCTACTTGAAAACTGGTAACAGTACAACCTTAAACTGTACATTTAGTGGAAATAAAGTGATATCATTAATATGCCTGTTTGTTTAAAAATAGATATACTGACAGTGTACAACATTCCACATCATTCGTGAATAGTTAATGAGTGTAGTCTTAGAAATGGTCAAAGTTTCAAGAGTATTACATCAAAAGCAGTATAAGTTATTGAAATAGTACTTAAGATCTTTCATCGGGTGATTTTATCTTGAACGTATTGAGTTGAACCAGCTCTTTGGTTGTGTGTTAGCAGAACATCAAGGTACACTATATTAGCGAATAAATGCAGTTTCACAAATGAAACATTTGTGAGCTTTTAAATTTTTAGGTCAATCTTTGATGCATGATGACTTTCAGTAATTCTTGGTTTCTTTATTTTCATATGTAATGGAGTAAATGCAAAACAACCCACAGGCAAAGTACAAACTAGGATTTTTGTGCATATTTTTGGCAGTATAGACCCTTTTCCAAACAGCAACTGCAAAGGATTGTGGGAAAGAGTTTTGGTACACTTTGTTTTTGGCCACAGTAAAATGCCATTGACAAGAACGTCACACACCAAAAGTCTGTCCCACAATCCTTTGTAATCGCTATTTGGAAAAGGGTCTATTGGAAATTTTCCAGAATTTGTCATTCCAGGAAAGTGGAGTCGCTGCTCGACTCCTGGTACATTAGAGGAAATGCCCATTAGCCAGGACTGAGAAAAACTAAATCACAACTTATCCTCGTAGCAAATAAACTGTGAAGCTCAACTTCCTGGCAGGCATGAACCTCATCTTGACTCCTGAGAACTTGTATTGTTGAAAATCACTCATGCATGACACACTGAATAGCTGTGCTGGGCCTGAATGGGAGAGCCCCCCAACAGTTTTGAGGAGGAAACCACTAAGCAAACAAATGAATAAGGTGGCCTGATCCTACTTCCTGGAGTTGCCATTGGCAGATAGGGTTAGAGTAGGTAATGGGAAATACCTGTCATGTAGTCGGATAACCTGCCCAAGCCTTGATGATGGTGCCACCAAGGATGTCATGTGAATCAATAATTTGACACTTTGGGTTTCAGATGGGTTTCCTGGTAACTGAAGGTGGGCATTGAAATGGCCATTTCCTGGTTGTTATGAATCAATTTTGATCCTGAAAACAATCACTTCTTTTCAAAATTTGTTTAGAGCCAGGAGAACTGAGAAGCAGAGTACGTTATTTCATGCCCATTTGAAACGTAGTGAAAAAACTACTCACAGAGAGGCTGAAATCACAGTTTTAGACCCTAGTTCTGCATGGTGGGCAAATGTCCTAGTATCAAATGGAAAATTTATGTAGGAGCTTGCTGTTGTAGTACAGTGTGAATTGTCAAAGTTCACTTTGGTTTATACTTTCAGACATTGATGAATGTTTAAGCAACACAGATGATTGTGCTGAACCATCATTCTGTGTGAATACAGGTGGTTCCTTTGAATGCAGGTGTAACGCAGGTTTTGAGATGGTGAATGGGGTTTGTGAGGGTAAGTTTGCCTGTTAACTTTTACTTGAAGTACATGCAAAATGATGTTACAATACCTGTGTGGAAAGATCCCCCCCCCCAAAAAATAAAAAAAAACAAAAAATTATGCTTTCTTCACAGCTGTGGGAAACTAGCCTACAAATATTTAATGAAGCATCTTTAAAGCCCTGCCTAAACAATCATACAAAACTTCAGCAGAGATTTGTACGATGATGTTCATGAACAAATGTATGATCGTCTTTCTCAACAAAGTCGTACAACATGTGTGCCTGTGTTCAAATTCTAAAACATACTGAAAACGGGTCAATTCTTATCATGTGCTCTTAGTGTATGGGTGTTGTAAGAGAAATCATGGCCTAAACTTGCGTATCACTTAATTACAGGGATGTTCAGCCAAAATCAACAATTTAGGACATTTTTAAGTCCAAGAAGTCTGGTACTGAATTACAGGGCACATGAACATTGTGCAAATACTGTAGTACAAGGTGCAGCATACTTCTGTGAAATAATGCCTTACATTTGTCTGACAAAGTGGATGGACAGGTGTATGATTTTGTAGACGGGCCTTAAAAGAGAACCTTCATAATGTTTCTGCAATTCTCTTTAAAACAGCCATCTTTGATCAGAAGTTGTTGAACAAGGATTCAATGTCTAAGGACCTGAAGTTGCTTCATTATGTGTAGGCTATACTTTGAGGACTTTTGTCTCATTACATTTTTTAGTATGTGAGGACCACTTCATGTTTGTTTCATTATTATTCTCCATGTGTGGATGAAAACTTTTTTTTCATTGTATGCTTGACTTTATTAGGACCTGAATCTTCTTTTCTTTATGATTAACTGAAGTTTATGTTTTATATGTTTTTCTATATTAACATCTGGATTTTTTCTATTATGTGCAGAGCTGCCAACCAATATGGATTTTCTGTATTTAGTAGGGGAGATCGTTGTTCATATGGGAATACCCATTTTTCCTTGAAAATACAAATCTTCAAATGACCAATAATAGGTCTTTTCACGAAGGTTTTTACTCATCCAACACAAAATGACTGACAATAGACTGTTTCACACATATATATATGCAACTGTAGTCATGATGAGAGTTCAGTAATCAATGCTGTTATGTTATTGGTTGATAGTTTGTAAATAAATCCACTTTGTACCAATCAGAAACTGTATTAGTGCCAGTTTATGAGTACAGTGTCAGCACTATCACATACACAGCCAGTCAAAGCCCAGAAGGCACAGTAGCCTAATATTAGATTCAACTGTCACTAAATGGGAAAAACAGGGCCAAGAAATGGAATCAAAACTTATAGCAGGAATATATGCAGTACTTAAATATGGCTCTTCATCATACAAAGCAGCATGCTAGGCTGCCACAGCACAGATCGCATCAGGTAGGGAGTACATCAAGTTTTAACGTTAATGTTGTTACAGCAGAACAACAAACGTTAAGTTACACATCATTCTCTGTACACAGTTGGGAGCAAAAATCTACTGCAGAGCTCCAGGTTACTGGGGTAACGGCACTCCCACATTATAGATGTTAGTGACAAGGCTGACAATTAAATCATAGAGGGACACTTTTGATGATTTTTTTCATGGAACAAATTGGCCTGTTTGCTGAGGCAATCAGTTTTCCAGATGTGCCCCTAGCCTGACTGTTACAGTACTGGCTATAGCCTAACAATGATAGTACAGTATATAACCCTACAGCCCAACTTCAGGCTAGTTGGAATTACAGGCTAGTCAATGCCTAGGCTAGGCCTAATCTAAGTCTGCAGTTATGGGCTGCATTAATTTGGTTACAGTGGTCTGTCTTGTAGTATTTAAAGAAATCTCAGTGGCCAAATGAACACAGTGTTTTACTGTGATTGTAATTCTATAGCTGTACTATGGAGCATAGGCTTAGGCCTAAATTTACAGCCTAAAGGCCTAGGCTAGGCCTATTTCAGTAAAGATGGGAGAGAATGTCATTCTATTGTTAAAACGGGGTTTGGTCAGGGGTTCCACATGAAGTTCGATTATGCCTGGGGTTCGGTTAGGGGTAAGGTTAGGGTTAAGTCAGCTTTGGGTAAGGTTAGGGTTAAGTGGCCTCTTTAATGAGCAATCCTGGAAGCACTATAGCAAGGGTATCATACAAATGAATACTGCATATTTTGGGGTTTGCTGATGATGTTCTCTCCCTAGACTCATGTTTTCAGTATTTGCACCCAAACTGTTAAGGCAATACAAATAGAAGACAGCATGGAAAGTTAAAGGAATTTAAGAAATTGGTTAGAACAGGGATTTGTAGCAGCTGAAGCCATTAGACAGACAAGAAATTGGCCCATAAATTGAATATGTTTGTTTGAATATTAGATATAGCTTGGGCTATAAGTGCATGAATTTTGTTACTATCAAATTGTATCTGAATGAAAGTGCGTTTGGCATGGAGCATACCATTGACCCTGAATCATGGATTAGCTTGTGCTTCTCACTGAACTAATGTAGTCTCCGTACACTTCCACATAACATGTGGGCTAGCCTAACATGCACTTCAATAGGTAACAATGTAGGCTGGGGCAAGCTGTTTCTTCTCAAACATTTTGATCTGTTTTTCAAACAATAATTTGAAAGTTGCCTCTCACATATGTGCTTGACACTTTATTGTGTGTTTACCATAATGATCCTTGAGTGTATATAGTATCATTTTCTTTTGTTAAAATGTATCATTCAGTTGGATTTTATAGTTTGGCACTATGTTGACAATAAGCCAGAAGTTTACAGCATTTCTCCTTCAAAAATAAGAACTTTTGGTGCAAAATACTGATTTTTGGTCTTCTGAATAAGTAAAACTTTTTCAAAGTTGGCAGCTCTGTATATGTATTGTTTATTATGTTTATGCCATGAGGTATATGAGTACCTTACTTGCTTTAAGTATGAGGACATTGTGAAGTAGCATATTTAGCATTTGGATCACCCATTTTCATGACAAGAACACTTTCTGATTTTGCTAGTTGAAGGCCATCTCTGGTCAACATATGTCATAGAGACAAACATTTCTCACCACCATGCACAGCTAAAGGAACAAAAGTACTTGGCAAATCCCTTATATTGATTATCTAGTGCAGTCATAAAGCTTTTTGTTGAATCACTGATAAGTAGGTGACAACAAAGTCAATCAAATAGGAACTTGAAACCTTGTGAACAGGATATCTCAGGAAAGCTAACATTTGTAAGTTGTTCCCAGGTACAAGGAAGTCATTAAAGCCTTAGTGCAGTTTTTACTTCTTGCTATTTCAAAGAAAGACCAATCCCAGTGAATGTTTTTGTTTCCTTCCTTCCAGATATTAATGAGTGTGACTCAAATCCATGTTCTGAGAACGAAATGTGCATTGATGGAACCAATTTTATTGACTGCACCTGTCTCCCTGGATTTGTTAGAGGGGCTGACCAGATCTGCACAGGTGATGTGAACTGGTTCATTGATGAATATAAGGCAATGCATGTTGCAGCCTTAAAATGTTTTTCATTCAAGTGCATGATGTGGACTTTATGATAAAAAGAAACTGAGTGCCATGTAATGCCTCATTAACAATCCATTTCAGTGCTTCTACTTTTTCAAAATATTTTGAAATTTGGCACAGTTTAGTGTTGGTGTGGTACTTTTCAGGAGAGTTACTTTGGGAAATGTAGGAATTTGAAAAAGTAATATTTTTATCTAAATAAGAGAGAAGACACCTTCATTTTGATTCCTTTCACCTGTTTTTGATTCCTTTGTCAAAAGCCAAAGGAATCTATGCAGTCATTGTAGCTTGTGTGTGTGAGTGTGTGTGTGCATGTCAGTGTGTGTGTGTGCATGTGTGTGTTTGTGACACTTAGTTTGTTACCACGATATCTCAAGATAGGGGTGATGGATACGCTTCCTAGTTGTTATATGAATTATTCATATTAAAAGGAGGAACCCTATTGTTTTAAGTGGAGGTCATCAGGTCATGTGAGGTCACCTGAAGTCAAAGACCAAAAAACTTGTAAACATGATATCTCAAGGTGTAGGAAGCATGAATAGTTTTCATACTGAGGCATGTGGATGCATTATAGTCAGAAGATGAACACTATTGTTTTTGGGAGAAGTCACAGGTCATCTGAGATCACCGGTGGTGAAACTACAAAAATCTTGGAAATTGCTTATAAACATGATATTTCAAGATAGGAGTGATGCACAATTTTCCTTCTTTTTGTGTGCATTTGTCATATTAGAAGGAAGAACCTTGGTGTCTTTGATGGAAGTCAGAGATCACCAGAGGTTAAAAATTCAGTGCCTTGTGAACAAGGTGTCCCAAGTTAGGAAGAATGGATCTTTTTCATATTTGGCTTGTGGATGTATTATAGTCAGTAGAATGCTATTGGTTTTGGTATGTAAGTCAAAGGTTATCTGAGGACATGGAAAGTAAGATGGTGAAAACCTTGGAAACTGTCTACAAACATATCTCAGAAGGGTTAACATTGATGAAGCTCATACTTAGCATGTGGATGCCCCAATATTGAGCTAAAGAAACACAATGGTTATAGGTCAGAGGTCATTTGGGGTTACCAGAGGTCAGTGGGCAAAATTTCAATAGATACTGGTTCTCATGATGGTTAACCTTGATGCATGTTATTTTTGGCTTTCCTCCCACCTGTCTCAAGGTATACCATCAGGTATACCAGCTAGAGTTACACAGCTGAATTTGGTTGCCCTCCTGGTCAGAAGCAGTTTCATGGGGACCATTGAAATCACTGATTTTGCTTTTTTTTGTTTTTTCTTTTTTTGAAGCTGCTCAAGGCAAGCCTTGATTATACTCTGTTGAAGTCATTTAAGCCAGTGCTTGCTCTCACTATTGCAAAGTTGTCTGATGGCTAGTTGTTAAGTCTTGTGTGAATTCAGTGGTGTCACTCTTTTTAGGAGTATTAGGTTTTGGTCTGTTGTGACAGTAGCCTTTGTTAAGAAGCATTTTTGGTAATCAAACTGTGTCTGTTGGAAACCCTGGAAAGTGAAAGCACTTAAAAATATTTTCAGAGGCAAGAAATCACTAAGCCCTTTGACTTTCTGGTTCTCGTTATTTGTAAGATGAATCTCTGTTGCACTTAAGTTTTGTGTCCAGCCATGAGAAAGTGGCTTCAAGTAGCCTGCAGGAATGGTCCTTTAAAATTTTAGGAAACATAACCAGCATATATGTGGAAATTTGGGACCCAGTTTCAGTGGCATACTACATTTAAGTTTAAAGTGAAATGAATAAACACCTCAGGCTGGCATGAATAGGGTAAGCAGGTATCTCTTCACTTTAGTTTGAAGTTAGCATACATGAAGTAAATACCCATTTCAGGAAATTTATATTTTAGTTGTGGAAGCGTTTATCCATATCCTTCTTTATGTTACTGCTAAAATACTAGCCTGAACATAGCATATACTTTTAAACCAGACCTCTTCAAACCTAGGAGCTTTTGTAAAACCTGTGAAGAAGCATGTGCTATTTGATACAACTTTCTCTTTCTCATGGGCTGCAAATGAGGGAAGATTTTAGAAGGTCACAGTCGATATCTGAGAAAGGAAAATCAGTCAAGATATTGATAATAAATTCTAAGTTTCAAATTTTGTGAAAATTGCATCTTTCATAGTTGTACTTCCTAAATAAGTTATCACCTTTTTAAATGGTGCTTCACAAGGGAGCTGCTATTTTTCAAAATAAGGATTGCTCGGCACAAGTCTTAAACTGATGTTATAAGTCACTTTGTGCCCACATCTCATTACAGTTACACCTTATAATTACACTTCATCTATAGATATATTTGTAAAAAAAGTGAGTTCAAGTTTGCAGTATGTCAATGAGGGCTTTCTACAGTATTGAGTTTGTCTCATCTTGCTCTACAGTATAGTTTGTTGGGTCTTGCTCTACAGTATAGTTTGTTGGTTCGTGCTCTGTAATATAGTTTGTTGGGTCTTTCTTTATAATACAGCATTTGTTGGGTCTTGCTCCACAATAAAGAGTTTATGGGTTCATAGAGTTTGGTGGGTCTTGCTTTGTAATGAAGAGTTTGGTGGGTCTTGCTCTGTAATAAAGAGTTTGTTGGGTCTTGCTCTACAATATAGAGTTTGTTGGATCTTGCTCTTTATTGAGGCCAGAGACTATTTGCTATTAATATTTCCTTCTGCTGCAACAGCTGTTGATCAGTTGTTCCAAAGTTAAGAAAATGTTATTTAGTACCAGCAGATTGCTTTAAAATATTTTTGTTTTTTTGTAAAAATTAAAAGTGTTTATTTCACTTTTAAACTTGGCACCAGTAAAAGCATTGAGTTACATTCATTACAAAATGAACCTAGCCTTTCATTAGAATAAAGGTAACATTTCTAAAAGTGTCTTCATATTTCATTCTGCCTGTGTCATGGTTGTAGAAAAGAAAAAGATTTTTCAATCTGTCTATCTGTATGACATCACAGATTTCCCATCATGCGATGCACTGTCATGAAATGATTATTTGTTTCACAATTCATAACTTCCAAATGCTACATGGTATTTTGATGTAAAATTGATTGAAATGTATGGGTTTGGAAATTGTTGATTTGAATATTTTATACTCACACAAGAAAAATGTGGAGTTTGGCTCTGCTCACTGTAGAATCTTAGTTGTTCCGTGGTGAAAACTGTGCTTCTGATATCTCCCAACCCATCTTCTTCACATATTGATTTTATTGCTTTTAATGAGACCATTCAAGGTTATGTCCCCTTAGGCACTGGTTGGCATAGAGCATGCTCAAGAGCATATGCATGCATGTTTAGGGTTTGCACATGTAAAAGCTTATGTGATTGCACACAGAAGGTAGACAAATTAGAATCTACTTTTCATTGTAATGACATGTAAGCTCACCTTGTCAATTCTTCTGCCAACCAGCTGTGATGTCATTTGTTTGTAAACATGAATGGTTCTATTGAAATATAATGTTGAATCTCCACAGATTTTGATGAATGCTCCAATCCTACCATTTGTGATGTGTCACCAAATCAAGTTTGTATGAACAACGAGGGTAGCTATGAGTGTACTTGTGCATTAGGTTATATCCGTGATGGATCAGGTCTCTGTGAAGGTATGTTTTTTAGTATTGAGTAAATGATCAGAGAATTGTAAAGATGCCTTTGTCTGATTTGAAGCAGTATGAAGTGGCCTCCCTGAATATGGTCAGCTGTTGCTGTCCTAGTTTAGCATATGGCTGTTGAGTTTAGGTGAAGCAGTGTGCTGGACACAAACATCTTCAACAGAAATACATTTCAGAGTTCCTTATATACATTTGCAATGACCTTAGATAATGGCATTGGTTATATGATCTACCCCACTTAGAAAATAGATTAGTGGAGTTTAAAGAAGAATTTTTCTTGAGCACATTCAATTCAGCAAGGTAAAGATTGACAATGATTGGAATAATTTCGTGTCAGTATTGTTTAGTAGCATAGAATACTTCATTAATTAATCAAACTGCACAGCTGTGGTTGTAGGTAGGGTGACCATTTCCAAATTCCCAGAAAGGAGGACACAACCTTCTTCAGCCTAGGAAATTGCTGCACACCAGCGATGTGTACACAGATATTGTGATACATGCCCACCAGATTACACATTGTATGCGTTAGCTAATCAAACTGCCTTTGTAGGATGATATAGTATGGTTGTCTACAAATGTGACTGATAAGTATAGCTTGTATTTTGAGACACATCTGCAGTTTTCTTTTCTTCACAACCATACATTGTCTGTGATTAGAATGAATATATTTGTGGTTTGATTTTTGTCCATTAAACTTTGTAAGAATTTCATTGTGACATCGCAGACCTTTAAAAAGGAGGACAAATCAGTGTCTGGCATTAAGTATCGCTGGACAAAGAACAGGCTACCCAAAAGCCGGACAGTCTATGAAAAACTGGACATATGGCCACCCTAATCGTAGGGATTGCTCTTCCGACATGGACTAATGGGCATGATGAATGAATACTGCATTGAACATCCCAGTGTGAGCCTAATGTGTTTGCACAATAGCAAAAAGCTATGCAGTTAAATAAATGACGACCACTATAACAGATACATCTTTCAAAATATAAAGGAAACAAACCATACCTTATCTGTGTCAGTGCAGGGACAAAGGCAGGTAATTTTTTAGGTAACTTGACCTTCATGTTAGCATGTGAAGTACATCTTAATAAGAAATTGAAGTATTCAGCTTAAGGGAGCACTTCCACCTTTGTCAAAACTTCAGGACAGTCAAGTCACAGGGACGAAACCTTATATTCCCGTTTCCTTTGTTTCAATGTGTAAAATGGATCTCGGACTGTTTTACATTTCTTCATGTCCACCCATGAAAGACATATCGTTTTCCCCTCCCAGAAGCTCATGCAGTACATTACAACCCTGGGATTGTATGGCTTTGGTCGGGTCAAAAGGTCACAACCAGTCAGGCAGAAGATGATCACATTACACACTTGGGCTGGCCAGTGTGCTCAGCAAACAATGGTCAACCTGAGGAAATACTGCTAGATTTTCAGACTTCAGTGGGTTCTTTTGTTAAAGGCTGTTCAGATCACTTGTGCGTGGCTATTATTTAATCATTCAAGTGGATTGTTACTTTGTGATCAGTAGGAAAGGTGGAAAAGTCTATTGTACAGTTTACTGGAGAAGTTACACCTTATGAAGGACAAAAATACGATGGAAGTGTTCTTGAAAATTTCCAAATATAGTTAGTCATCACATTTCAAAAAATTTGACTGTATTTCAGGTATTCTACTTTTTAATTGTGGAAACATTTTCTTGAGTAAGGATTGTGGCAGTTCAGAAATAGTTCAAAGATTGAAAGGGCTCAGATACAGTGCAGATGTTTGTTTTGATACAAAAGTATATCAAGGGGTTAACGTAGGTATAGAATTATGGGAGAAATTTATTCTTGTTCAGATCTCTTCATAGCCTTGTTTCACAATCAAGTTTGCCATAGCATAGCAGGTCCTTACACTGCTGTTGCAGCATCAAGTTACTGTTAGTGTTAGTAGGCATACTCTCAGTGTTACAGTTGTAAATACTTAACTTTGATAAAAGCCCACACATCACTCCCTGTTTGTACAGTAGTATTAATACCCATGTAGCAAACCAATATGGAGCCCATGGAAAGCATACATTTTCATGGGCTCTGATTTGTACTTTCCTGCAAGTATAAAATGCATAGTTGTTACACTTGCATTTAAAAAAGAAACTGTACACTTTTACAAGGAAATATGATGATTTTGGATACTCTTAAATTCTCTTTACACAGATATAAATGAGTGCATACCTCCCTCACCGTGTGGCACCAATGAAGACTGTGACAATACTCCAGGGTCTTACAGCTGTGAATGCCAAGCTGGCTTCCTTAGAGATGATTTTGAAAATTGTGTAGGTATGTAAAAAAAAATGAAAAAGGCTTCTTCAATCTTTTATCAATTGCTTTGTGACCTTTTCATGGTCCTGTCAGGGAAGGTGAGCTTGTTGGAATTATTTTCAGAAATAATGATATTAAGCCAACCCATGTATTTCATTTCTTATGAATTACAAAATTGATGAAAGAAGACTAGTGATTTCACTCTTGTATGACTCAAGATCACCTACCTTTATTTCTTTGTTCCTGAATCCTCTACAGCTTGTTTAGATCTTGATCATTGCATCTTTTTATAATGGAAGGGTCTCTTTCTCCTGGCTGTCAGGGAAATAAGTGGGAGCGCATATATTCCTGACTGTCCAGCATTCCTTAATTCATCACTTTAACATTAGGTCTATATTGACAAGTCTATAGAGACCAATTATACAAAAAAGTTTTCTTATTTGGAGACAACTTCATTCAAGAGAGGGTGAAAGCAACAGGTTGACAAAACTGAAAAACTTCTCCTGAATTTTGTTCACAACTCCTTCCTGTGCAGATATTAGTGTTTGCACCGGGTCCAAAATTGGAACCGGGTACCCGAAGTTGATGGTCGGTCGCGTACCCGTGTACCCGAAAATATAACTTCTGTTAGACTACAAGTTTGTTGTAAAGTCATAATAAGAAATTTTGTTTTGCAAGTTGATATAATATAACACCAACGTATCTTATGTATGGGCATGACAAGTGTTCTTAGGCGTGTGCGTGATAAATTTTGCCAGGAAAAAGTAACATGTTAGGTGTTCTGTCACACGTGCAATCTATTTTAGTGAAACTTCGGATCCGGGTAGCAATTTCAGAATCGGGTCCTGACATCGTCAGTGGGGTACCCGGTGTAAACACTAGCAGATATGTATGTCTGTTGTATCCATCACACTCCATTGTTTGCACATACCCACGTACGCCATACCCATTTCAGTTCCAGATGCCCACGAGCACTGAAGATGGAGAATGTATATTGGGCAAAATAGAAAGAACGTTTAAAAACATGTTGATTATACAAGACCACTCCTCATATACAGTTTGAGAATTCCACAGAATTCTGTTAATATTACTCCTCATATAATACTTTGCAAGAAATGATTTACTCTCTAGGATTATCTAAATGAGTATTCTTACCCTCTGTCTCCCCTTGTGGGCTGGGGGTTGTAGAATATGCCCACGGTATTCCCCGCCTGTCGTAAGAGGCGACTAGAGGGGAGGACTTTCAATGTATTTTAACAATATTTGAAACCGAACTTGAAACGAAATTATCTAGTTGGCACTATGTGACACATTCGTGTTGGTGTGTCGTTGAATATTATCTAACTGACTAACTTACCCTCTGTCCATCTGCGAATAACGTAAAATTTCGATGGCTTACGCAGGTGATTGTCATGGCAATTGCTGGCACAACAGACATGTGGTACGTAGCAAAAAACCTGAATTTTGTTATTCCTTGAGTCAAAGGAATCTATGCAATGGGGGTGATGTGTGTGTGTGTTTTATTTGTGTATTTGTGTAAGGGACACTTTGCTTGTAAACAGAATATCTCAAGAAGGTAACCTCAAGCGATTATATACTTGGCATGTGGATACCCCTCATTGAGTTAATGTTCCCTATTGCTTTTAGTGAAGGTCAGAGGTCATTTGGGGGCCATCAGAGGTCAAATGGTAAATACCTTGGAGATTGCTCGTAATCACTGATGTACATGTAACTTCAAGGAATCTCATACTTAGCATGTGGATGGCCCATATTGTGTAAATGAGCCCTATTGTTTTTGGTGGAGGTCAAAGGCCATTTGGGGTCATCAGAGGTCAAAAGGTTAAAATCTTGTAAACAGTCTATGTGATGCAGGGAAACTTCACGGGGTGTCATACTTGACATGTAAGTGCATATTGAGTAGATGATCCCTACTGTTTTTTGTGGTGGTTCAGAGGTCATTTGAGGCCATGAGAAGTCAAGAGGTCAAAATCTTGTTAACATGATGTTTCAAGCAGGGGAACTTTGATGAAACTCATATTTAGCATGTAGATGGCCCATACTGAGTAAATGGTCATCATTTTGGTGGAGGTCAAAGGTCATTTTGGGTCACCAGAGGTCAAATGGTTGAAACCTTGTAAAAAATGATATCTCAAGCAGGGTAACTTTGATGAATCTCATACTTTTAAATGATCCCTGTTGTTTTTGGTGGAGGTCTGAGGTCATTTGAGGTCATCAGAAGTCAGAAGGTTGAAAGTTTGTAAACACTACAGACACTCTATGAGCACAGAAACTTTGATAAATCACATACTTTGCATGTGGATGACCCATATTAAGTGAAGATCAAAAATCATTTGAGGTCATTGGAGGTCAAAAGGTTATTGTCCTAGTGTGTTTGATCTATGCCCATGGATCCTAGACATTCTGTGTCAAAATGGTAAAGACAGTAACTTATGAAACACTGTCAAGTTGAAAACACAATAGTAGACTTACAGTGCATTGGCAAGTAACCACCAAGCCTTTTAGCTTTCTTGTTCCAGAATTTCACAGTAGGCCTAGCAAATCATGATTTTTGTTGGTAAAATACACATTTCAGTCCAATTTACACACAAGTATAGACATGTAATTTAGAAAAAAATGGGTCATCAGTGCTGAGGTCAGGAAAATTTTGGGTTTTTCTTTTTGCCAGATTGGATGGCTAGAAACGGCTCTAAATATTCTTTTCCAAGTCAAGTGTAGTTTTAAGTAGTTATGAAAGTAAAAATCATAAGTGTAGTGTGGAAAACACCAAGTAGGCTGGCTACTAATGGAATGATTCAGTCCAATGCTCAGTAGCTTCCTAATGAACCTGCAATCCCTAGCTGCTGTAATCTTCTTCTTTGTAGGACTTAAAAACACATTATGAATGTTACAAGTTTTTAGAAAACACTGAAGAAAGTAACACATCCAGCAAATGAAAGAACCATACTTTCGTATCCTCCAAAAATTTTGATATCATCACTCTTGATTTTCTTAGCATTTCAAGAACTTCAATTGGTGTATGCTGCTCACCACTTTAAATGACAATCTGATGTTCTGATACTGTCTTGGCAGGTACCTGTTTCCCTGACTATACCACTTGTCCAAGTATTCTCAGAACCTGTCTGGTTTTGAAGACCCCCAGCCTAATATTTTGGTGGACCCCAGTAGACCCCTTTGCCTTCACAGATCTCCCATTATGCACACAACCCTGTTAGCTCTGTTGATAATCATCCCTGACTGAAAACAGCTTTACTTGGGTGTCACATGACCAGACTAGCGTCGGTGTGTGTCTACAAAGAAAGCTGTTCACATATTGCATACTATTTACTTGGACCCCACAGGTTGAGAAATGCTTACCTAAGCATTTCAGTTTTCAAAGAATGCAGAACCATGTATTTAGATTGTCATAAGCATTCATTGCAAATTATGGTGCTGTATACCATTTTAAATTGAATATTTTGTATCTCTAGAGCACAATGATTGTTATAATCCTAATAGACACATACTTTTGAAATCTTAGACTGCTTCTTATGAATATGAATAACTATTAAACTAAACCAGACCGAGGTGTTTGTGCGTAGTTTAGGTAGAACTGGTATTATATCAGCCTGGATGAAAATGGCTACATGTCAGTTATTATGTAGGTTTCTTGTTATGTTCCTTCATTTAAATTTTGCTATTTTACCCCTATCTTTAAAACACACAGTGAAGCCATATAGCTAGGAGGCTTTGAGTTTGTTGTTTTTCATTGATACTGAAAACTATGTATAGGTTAAGGCAACATACCTCCTTATATGATATGGTAGCTCTCAAATGTTTTACTTTTGTCTTTTTTGTAAAGGCTTTTTTGATTTTGTTTTCTGTTTTAAAGAGTTACAGACCTGCTCTTCGGAACAAGCACAGATCTGTGATGCTGATTCCCAGATCTGTGTCAACGTTCCAGAAGGCTTTGAATGTCGTTGTAGACCTGGCTACAGGCCAACAAGTGTTGTCAACTCATGCATTGGTAAGGATGACAATATTTATTTTACTCCTGTAGTGTTACTGCAAGGTTTTGTATTCCCATTGTGTAACTGTCATGTCAAGGCATTTTGGTTTAACAAGACATATTGCTTTCTTGTACAGGAAATTTCATACCTTTAAACCCATTATTAATAAATATTGAATGGTAATAATAATAAGGTAGCTAGGTATAAGCTTTACTTTCACAGAGTAATATTTTCGCAGAAAAAATGCACTGCTCTCTAGCTCATATTTGTTACCCCAAACTTTCAAATTTTCAAATAATGCAGAATTTGTAACTCTTGTAATTTGTAATAGTTTTGGGCAGGAAAACGAAATTGCTTGAACTATTAAAATTGGTTAGGCTAAAAGGTGTATTAATAGTAATTATAAAAACTGTTTTCTGTTTGAACCTTATTGAAGCAAATTATGGGAGTTGGTGGAACGTCACTTCGGCACGACAACAGTATATTAGAGTGAAAACAATGTATTGCGCGAGTGTGTTCCCATATGGTCAAACTGTACTCACTTGTTGTTTTCACTCCAAAGTGGCTAGGGTAACGGAGAAAGACCTGGATGACCGACGGACCCCATAGGCAGTATTTGTCTTTAAACTGTGAACTCCATGATCCAGTAGTGAACTTGAACAGTATATGTACTGTACTACAAGAGGCTTGTTTATCATTATTAAGTACTAGCAAAGAACATCTTTAAAAGCTAATTTAAAGGGCAATTCTTGTCATCTCAAACAGTTCCAATTCTCCCAACTAACTTGCTGTTTAGCTCCTCTGATAAATGTATAAAGCATCTCCTTGTGCAGACACAAACCTATTTTATTGTTTCAGGCCATATCCTAGTGAGCATACAAGGCTATAATGTGTTATCCAAGCACTCTGTCTGCATTGTGTGGAGTGTGAGCTACTCTGCATCTTTTGAATTTACAAGCTTTGATGTCAATCAAAGAGCAGCCACCAACTGAGAATTTTGATATCCCCACATCAAAAATACCCTGTGGGGTGATGAGCATCTGTCTTTAAATTAAAGGATTAAGTTACTCTCAGGCTCTTGTTACTTACACCCCTGCCTTTGAGTGGTGTGTATTTTATCTACAGGACTGGTGTTTTTTTACTCTTGATGCTCTTTTATATTGTAGATATTGATGAGTGCCTTGAAAATCCATGTACTGGTGTGGGGTTCTTATGCACAAATACTCCAGGAAGCTTCAGCTGTGAATGCATTGGAGGATTTTTTTTTAATCCACAAACAGGGAATTGTGAAGGTTTGTACTTTGCAAGTTTGTCTTTTTTAAAGGAATAAAAAGTTGTTGAACTGAAAGTTTGGTAAATTAACCTTTCAAAGAATGTTTAATTCTTAAACAATGTTCTTATTTTTGTTCGCACCATCCAAAAAAATAAATAAATAAATAAATAAATAAATAAATAAATAAATAAATAAATAAATAAATAAATAAATAAATAAATAAATAAATAAATAAATAAATAAATAAATAAATAAATAAATAAATAAATAAATAAATAAATAAATAAATAAATAAATAAATAAATAAATAAATAAAAAAACTTTTCATTTGCAAGAAATCACATTATGCAAATTTCTCTGAGACTGCCAAGTCCTGGATTTTGAGGTCATTTTTGGGGTTTTTCTATTTCATCAGTTGAGCACTCAAATAAAACCTTCCTAGCCCAGGGGACCACAAAATTGCAGAAATGGTGCTCTTCTACAAGAAGCTGCTGTGACTGCATAATTGAAAGCTTTGAGCTGTATGTGTGCTCATAAGTGAAGTGTGAAATTGTAGTGTTCTTACCTCAGCTTACTCAGTAAATGTGGTCAATGAGACGTGTGTATTGTTTGCACTTGATATAATTAACTGTGAAGGTGCTATATGGAGAGTATTCGGCTGTTTTTCCTCACGATGAACATTTTTCTGTTCTTTATCTTTTGCTGGAATTTTCAGCCTGGACTCCGTGAAGCAATTTCTTTTTCTTTTCCATCTGTGTGACTGTTTATCATATTTGCGAAAGCAATTTCTAATAACAACTTATCTTTCTCAATTTTTCTCACCCACTTAGATTATTAATCTGGCATGAGTTTTTTCTGCTGATCCGTGGATTTTCCCCTTTTTTTAGTCGCTGTTCCGCGGAAAAATTACAATTCTGCTTTTTTGTATATCATCAAAATTTTTTGTAATGATAAAAACGGGCAGAAATCTGCAGACATTTGTTTTAAACTTACAGTGTATCAAGGGAATCTAACACATTAGCATTAAGTTGGAATATTAACATGCAAAAGGAGGCCCGTTAAACGCAGGAGACTGTAGATACTCTACAGTACAAATGCCTGTACGTTTGTACTTACAGGAGCAATGCGTACATCTTCACGGTAATCTTTACATAGAAGATAGGTAATACTATGCATGGCCATTCTCAAATTAGAATGTACGTAGCTGGCCTACACCTGTGCGGGCATTGATATTGTGCGTAACATGCATATCATGCAAGGGAAGCTGCGATCGTCCATATGTATTGCATGGATTGAACTGCGTGCATGCTGTGTGGGGAAATTACAAGGGAAATTGGTAGTTTCATTTCCAAATCATTCCGAGATAAAAGGGATTCTGGGTTTGTGACTTTGACAAAACTATTGAAAACAAGTGGCTCTAGTCATGGCTGGAACGTTCATGCACTGAGGATTAATCTAGTATTTGAATGAAAACATTCCCCTGTGAAGAACGGGATTGGTGACTTTATCCTGTAGCACTGGAATCAGCGGCTACTTTCTGCCAGTCGTTATATGCATCAAATTGACTTGTAAGAAAATTCTGTTTAAAATAACCTGGCCTAACATTTCTTTACACGGAAGTTTACACATACCAATAATATCGTGCCTAAGCCTAGGCCTATCCCATAGTAGGCCTAACATTACTGAGTAGAGCTAGGCTTAGCTAGATATAAAATGAAAAGTGTAGACTGGTAGGCCCATATGCTTAATATTATGCTAATATTAGCCAAGCCTAGCCCCAGGCCTAGCCTAAGCAAAACCTAGCCTAACAGTTAATGTTGCCTTAGGAGCAGATGCATGGATGAGACGACAAACAGGGCCTAGGCTACAGGGCAAAGTTAGTGAAAATTTGTTGCCTAGAGTACATTTCCTGCAATCAAAGCAGCCAAAATTTCAAAATTTTCTCACCTCATCCCCAACCATGGTGGGGCTGAGGTGGGCAGAGTCCACCTGCCAATGAATTTCCTTTTATTGGTTTCGATGATAATAGAAACCAATGCATTCATGATGGCGTGTGTGTGTATGTATGCATGTGTGCATATTTGTGTATGTGTGTGTGTGTGTTAGGGTGTGTGCACTCACAGACACCTCCTTAGCGGGCACATGGGCAACCGGCGAGACCTCCACTCTTGCACGTCTTTCCTAGCTCACGCGGCTCGTAACTGGCGTAGCTGCCCGAAAATTCAGCCACTGCAATGAAAAGTCTCGCGTGGCTGCACGTGCCTGCCTTGGCAAGCAGCCCGCCCTCCAGACACGTACGTCTGCTGGGTTAGTTGGAGGTCAGCCAGGCTAATGGGGAAATCCCGTGAATTCCTTACCGGGTCCTTGCCTACTACCCCATAAGGCAATGAATGTGTATATGGGTGTGTGTGTATGTGTGTTTGTGACACTTTGCTTGTTAACACGATATCTCAAGACCGGAAACTCTGACGGTTCTCGAACTTGGTACATAGATGCCCCATATTAAGAGGAAGAACCCTATTGTTTTTGATGGAGGTCAAAGGTCATCTGGGGTCACTGGGGGTCGAATGCTGAAAACCTTGTTAACACGATATCTCAAGATAGGAAGACTGGATAAATTTCATACTTAGTATGTAGATGGGTTATGGTGAGAGGAAGAACCCTATTGTTTTTGGTGGAGGTCAAAGGTCATCTGGGGTCACTGGGGGTCAAACCTTGAAAACCTTGTTAACATGATATCTCAAGCTAGAAAGCTTGGATAGATTTCATACTTAGTAGTAGATGCATTTTGGTAAGGGAAAGAACCCTATTGTTCTTGGTGGAGGTCAAAGGTCATTTGGGGTCACCGGGGGTCAAACCTTGAAAACCTTGTTAACATAATATCTCAAGCTAGAAAGCTTGGATTGATTTCATACGTAGTATGTAGATGCTTGATGGTGAGACAATGAACCCTTTCATTTTTGGTGGAGGTCAAAGGTCATCTGACGTGACTGGGGGTCAAAAACTGAAAACCTTGTTAACACGATATCTCCAGGTAGGAAGCTTGAATAGATTTCATACTTAGTATTTGGATATGTTATGGTGCGAAGATGTATACTTTCATTTTTGGTGGAGGTCAAATGTCATCTGGGGCCAACCGGGGTCATACTCTGAAAACGTTCTCTTCACGATTAGCCAAGGTGGGAAGCTTGGATATATTTCATACTTGGTATGTGGATGCCTTAGGGTGAGAAGGACGATGGTGTCTTTAGTCGAGGTCAAAGGTCATTTGGGGTCAAACTCTGAAAACCACCTTAGCAGGATTTCACAAGGTAGGAAGCTTGAACAGATTTCATACTTAGTACGTGGATGTCTTATGGTCAGAGGAAGAACCCTTTTGTTTTTTGGTGGAGGTCAAAGGTCATCTGGGGTCACAGAGGTCAAAAAGCAAAGTTTCTCAAGAATTCCCAAGATCATCATCTAGGGTCACCAGAGGTTAAAATCTCAGGAGAATTCCCAAGATTATCATCTGCGGTCACCAGAGGTCAAAACACAAGAATTCCCAAGATCAAATATGAACACAGAACTGTATTTTTCCAAAATGTTAAGATAGCATTTGACTAATGACTGAAAAAAATGGGACATCATGGCGTTATTTGGAATACAACATATATCATCGAAACTTTGATGCATTTTTGCATTCTGGTTAAAGAAAATATTCAATCCAGAGCAGTGCATTGCATTAAAGGATGTCCTTGGTGTCATGAATGCAGACTTACTGAACATATTTTGTATAATCTGGATACATGTCAAATGAAACACTTCAATTTTAAAGAGCAGCAAAAGATTTTGGAACCAAACTGCTGGTATATTGTAAATTTGAAACCTTGAAGCAACTGAAAGTCTGTTTTTTGATTCCTTGCCAAAGGCTGAAGGAATCTGTGTGATGGTGATGTTGTGGGTGTATGTGTGTGTATGTGATGCTTTTGCTTGTAAACATAATAGCTCAAGAAGGGTAACTCCAAGGGGTCTCATACATGGCAGGTAGGTTGCTCATATTGAGTAGATGATCTCTGTACTTTTTGGTGGAGGTCAAAGGTCATTTGGGGTCACAAGAGGTCAAATGGTAAATACCCAGGAAATTGCTTGTAAACATGATATCTCCAGAAGGATAAATGTGAGAGATGTCATACATACCATGTGGATTGCCCATATTGAGTAGATGATCCCTATTGTTTTGGTGGAGTTCAGAGGTCATTTGGGGTCACCAGTGGTCAAAAGGTCAAAACCTTGTAAACACTACATCTCAAGAAGGGTAACTGTGAGAGGTCTTATACTTAGCATGTGGATTGCCCATATTGAATAGATGATCCTGTTACTTTTGGTGGAGGTCAAAGGTTATTTGGGGTCATCAGAGGTCAAAAGGTCAAAATCTTGTAAACACTACATCTCAAGGAGGGTAACTGTGAGAGATCTTATACTTAGCATGTGGATTGCCCATATTGAATAGATGATCCTATTACTTTTGGTGGAGGTCAAAGGTCATTTGGGGTCATCAGCGGTCAAAAGGATAAACCTAGTAAACATAATATCTCAAGAAGGGTAACTGTGAGGCATCTCATCCTTAGCAGGTGGATTGCCCATATTGATTAGATGATCCCTACTATCTTTGGAGGAGGTCAAAGGTCATTTGGGGTCACCAGAGGTCAAAAGATTAAATCCTTGTGAACACTGTATCTCCAGAAGGGTTACTGTGAGGGATCTCATATGTAGCATGTGCATTGCCCATATTGAGTAGATGATTTCTGTCATTTTTGGAGGAGGTCAAAGGTCATTTGGGTTCATCAGAGGTCATAAGATCAAAACCTTGTAAACATGATATCTGCAGAAGGATAAATGTAAGGGATCTCATACTTACCTTGTAGATTGTCCATATTGAGTAGATGATCCCCATTATTTTTGGCGGAGGTCAAAGGTCATTTGGGGTCACCAGAGCCAAGAGGTCAAAACCTAGTAAACATGATATTTTAAGGAGGATAACTATGAGGGATCACATAATTGGTCTGTGGATTGTTCATATTTAGCATGTAGGTAATTTGGGTCACAAGATTTCAAAAGCTTTTGACCTTATAAACATGATATCTCAAGTAGGATAACTGTGAGGGATCTCATGCTTGTCATGTGGGTGATTCATGTTTGTTCTTTAACAGGAATATCTTGAATTATGAACAATCTTTGGGTGTGGGTTTTGAAAGGCATGTGATGAAAAGTTGTTCTTTCATTAATTGGGATCCTTTTAATTTGTCACTGGGATATTCCTTTAATTATTGATTCCTTGCTGAAGGCAGGCAAGGAATCTATGCGATGATGATGTCGTGTGTGTGTGTGTATGTGTGCACTCACAAACACCTCCTTAGCGGGTACATAGGCTGCCAGCATGACCTCCGCTCTCGCACGTCTTTCCTAGCTCACGCGCGGCTCGTAACTGGCGTAGCTGCCCGAAAATTCGGCCACTGTAATGAGAAGTCTCGCGCGGCTGCACGTGCCTGCCTTGGCAAGCAGCCCGCCCTCCAGACACGTACATCTGCTAGGTTAGTTGGAGGTCAGCCAGGCTAATGGGGAAGTCCCGTGAATTCCTTACCGGGTCCTTGCCTACTACCCTGTAAGGCAATGAATGTGCGTATGGGTGTGTGTTTGTGTGTGTGTATGTGACGCCTAGCTTGTAAACACGATATCTCAAGATAGCAATTAACGACCCTTTTCATATTTGGTATATGGATTCATTATGTTGAGAGGAAGAACCCTATTGTTTTTGCTGGAGGTCAAAGGTCATTTGAGGTCACCAGAGGTCAAAAACCAAAAACTTTGTAAACACGATATCTCAAGTTAGCAATGACCGACACTTTTCATATGTGGTATATAGATTTGTCATGTCAAGAGGAAGAACCCTATTGTTTTTGGTAGAGGTCAAAGGTCATCCAAGGTCACAGGAGGTAAAACTGCAAAAACCTCCTAAACAGCTTGTAAACACGATATCTCAAGATGGCAATGACCGACACCTTTCATATTTGGTATATAGACTCGTCATGTTGAAAAGAAGAACCCTATTGTTTTTGGTGAAGGTCAAAGGTCAAAGGAGATAAGAAGCTGAAAAGCTCGTAATCACGATATCTCAATATAGCAATGACGGACACTTTTCATATTTGGTATATAGATTTGTCATGTTGAGAGGAAGAACGGTATTGTTTCTGGTGAAGGTCAAAGGTCATTTGAGGTCACCGAAGGTAAAAAGCTGAAAAGCTCGTAATCACGATATCTCAAGATAGGAATGACGGACACTTTTCATATTTGGTATATAGATTTGTCATGTTGAGAGGAAGAACCGTATTGTTTTTGGTGAAGGTCAAAGGTCATTTGAGGTCACCGGAGGTAAAAAGCTGAAAAGCTCGTAATCACGATATCTCAAGATGGGAATGACGGACACTTTTCATATTTGGTATATGGATTTGTCATGTTGAGAGCAAGAACCCCATTGTATTTGGTGGAGGTCAAAGGTCATTTGAGATCACCAGAGGTCAAAGACCGAAAACCTTGAAATCACGATATGTCAAGATAGGAATGGCTGATATGGATTTGTCATGTTGAGAGGAAGAATGCTATTGTTTTTGGTAGAGGTCGAAGGTCATCTGAGGTCACCAGAGGTTAAACTGCAAAAGTAATGTAAATGGTTTGTAATCACTATATCTCAAGATAGCAATGACAGACAATTTTCATATTTGGTATATAGATTTGCCATGTTGAGAGAAACAACCCTGTTGTTGTTGGTGAAGGTTAAAGGTCATTTAGGTCACAGGAGCTAAAAAACCGAAAAGCTTGTGATAACAATATCTCAAGATAGGGATGAAGGACACTTTTGATATTTAGTGTATAGATTTTTCATGATGTAAGGAAGAACCCTATTGTTTTTGGTGGAGGTCAAAGGTAATCTGGGGTTACCAGAGGTCAAAAAGCAAAATTTTCCAACAATTCCCAAGATTGTTACATGAGGTCACCAGAGGTCAAAAAGCAAAATTTCCGAAGAACTCCCAAGATCAACATCTGGGGTCACCAGAGGTGAAAAAGCAAAATTTCCCAAGTATTCCCAAGATTGTCATCGGGGGTAACCAGAGGTTAAAAAGCAAAATTTGCTAAGAATTTACAAGGTCCAAGATCCATTGGAGTTGAATCCCTTTCAAGACACTTCCTTCCTTTTTCCTTGTTTGTTATATTTGGTGGTGTTCAGAGGTCATGTGAGGTCAGCAGAGGTCAAATTGTTAAAACATCATAAAATGATGTAGTCAAGAAAGATAAATTTGAGGGATAAAGCTCAGTGCAACAAAGCATCCCCATTCGGCAAGGAATCACTAAGCCTTGGGGCTTTCTGGTCATTGAAATTCTATTGTCTTGTTGTTTACTTCATTAAGTAGAATAAAACTGTTCATAATGGATACCAGTGGTGGTCTAGGGTATATTTAACAGTATGGACAGAGATACAGACTGACCACAAAGTTACAAGAAGATTCATGTGGTTACCTCTGTGTCATGCGCCCACCACCTTTCTTGTATAAAATTGTTCCACACATCCTCTGGCATTTCTTTCTCCATCAGACATAGATGAATGTTTAACAGATGGCAGGGATGCTGAGTGCCAGCTTATGTCTAATTCTGTTTGTGTGAATACAATGGGATCCTACTTCTGTGGCTGTTCTGATGGCTTTGTGTTCAATAATGATCAATGCTTGGGTAAGTCAATCCAACTGATGTGACACTGATGTTTAAAGAAATGTGGTGAAATGAGCATTTTACACCGCAATGGTCATTTTTACACCTTATATGCAAAAGTTTGTATCCAGACTACTTCTTTCATCATAAAAGAAAACTGCCAGGTGCTAAAATTTATGATCTCTGATTTTTGATTTTGAGTCAAGTACCATATAGCAGTTTATGCTTTGAATTTCGAAATTGCATACACAGGATGTGATTACAATTACGCTCCTAAATTTTGGACAGGTGTACAAAATTAATGGTTCCTCTTTTTACAAGAAGACATTTGGGGAGTATCATGTTTTCTTTCTGTTGGTAGGTTTAGGTTCCAATAAACATGCATACTTCGCCAACCGTTCAGTTTTAAGTGAAACTGTTCCATTTTATGAGCTTTAAAACCCATAAAAATCAGAATGTTCCGTTTTTCTGACATTTAGTATTGAAGTGTAAATGATGAGAAAAATCGTGAAGCAACAGCTTGGCAAAAATAAAGTCAATCCTTGCATACACCTGAGTGATTTCAAAATATATTGTGAACATTTAGAGAGGAAAAGAGGAGTTTCACCCCCTGGATCCCACCCATTGAGGTTAGAGCTTGAGTGATAGCGGAACACAGTGGATAATATGCTACATACAGGGGCGTAGATTTCTTTTCAACTTTGGGAGGGATGGGATGAGCTATCACAAATGTGAAAAATGTGCACATGAAGCGTGCACGGCGAGCGCGAAGCGCGAGCCCATGACGGGTGGGGTCCAGGGGCAAAGCCCCGGTGGGGGTCCAGGGGGCGAAGCCCCTGGGTTTTAATGTCTCAGAAGTGCCAGGGAGACTGTTTTAATGGGTTAATTTCAGTGGTAATATTCTTTGGTTGGCTATTAGTATATTCATATATTTAGGAAATGCTATTCAGAGAACCAAACTCGTTGATAAGCTGCACTGGATTGAAATTGTACAAGAGCAACAATGTCCTGTTAAGCTTAAAAAGGCAGGGATCAACATATAGGGTCATCCCAGACAACTGGATTTTGAATTCGGAGATCATTACAAGACCTGCAAGTTGGCTTGAGATCAGTGGCGTGGCCAAGTTTTTTTGTGATTGGGGGCACCATAGATGATGTCATAATAATACCTCAGTTCTCCCAAGTCTGCGTAAATTACACCTTTATTTTTCATGCGTTTCTGCGTTTGCACGCAGCAGTTTCAATCTTTCGTTTGTCACTACATAAAGGTGTCGTCCTGGGGAAGGGGTTCTCCCTCCCCGTTGAGAATTTTTTATTAGTAATTTAAGGTCTTTTAGATGCAAAATGGTGCTGTCTTTGGGCTATTTTTGGAACTGATCATATATGGCCGGAAAATGTCCCTAGTTTAGTGAATGCTAATTTTTGGTAAGGTAAAAGAGGAGAGTATGATGTCTATTAAGAGACAGATATGTTGTCAACAAATCTCCTGAAGCCCCCTCCCTTCTGTCTATTTTACTGCCTTCTATTTTGGGAAAGCTTTATACAAAAATATGTGCATGGAGTCCACAGAAACATCCTTGAGTTATTACAAAATATGTCCTTTCCTTCATTGCGCATTATGAAAGGGCGTCTAAGGCTAGCAGATACCTGAAAAGAACCTCCTGGAAGCTCATGACATGAAAGTCCTTTTAGCCCAAATTCTTGAAGAAGCTGACCACAGTTTAGTCATGCTTGCATCAAAACAAGGTAACAAAACTCCAGCTCTATCAGCACAGTGTGCGCTCAAGCAAATAATGACTTGTTGTGCTTAATAAGGAGTTCCAGTGGCTACTAGAGCTTGGCCGGATCATATGTCCGGATTGAGCACGGTTGTGAACATACAACTCGCTGGACTAAAACCGCAGAATGTGAAACTTACTGACCATCACTAATAAGACTTTCCCGGGCTGTGCGGGACTACTCGGGATTGTAGGCTTATGGGCATTTTCATGGCATGCTCTGCCATAATCATATTAATTTGGGGCTGGGGGCAATAACATAATGCGTATGCTACCTGACATCCAAATGATAATATAGAGTACGACGCAGCACACTTTACAGCTATCGTATTTTTACTACCTTTGAACTAAAATCTTGACTAACAGCTGCCAGCAATGGAAAATGAGAGGGAGGGAGAGTATAGGTGCAGGGAGGTGATATTAGACCTCCCTGATAGGTGTAGTAAAAGGGGTGAAGGACTAATAAGAGCATTACAGAGTGCTGTTTTTGTCATAAGTGTATTGACAGTCACCACCTATACCGATAATGGCTTAGCGCGAACTGGCAAATCTCTGGTAAAATTCTTTGAAAAATGTATAACGGCAGATACGTACTTTCAACCTTCTACATCATGCTACATATTAGATTGAAAGATCCCATATTGAAGCGAGGTCCCCACAGGTGTTTGGAGATGTCTATCTGTTCTTCGGAAAGTGTTGTGATCAGAACAGTTTCGTGTACTATTACCTTAATAATGGTCATGGCATGGAGTGTAAACAGTGAGGAATAATATTCCCATTACAAAACCTGCATTCATACTCTACATTGAGACACTTCCAATTGCCCAACAAACCTACATGCCACTGCCATAAGCTAGTGTTTTACCTATTAATTCATAAACTTTCAACTTTTTGCTGCTTATCGGAAGATACTGATAATATGAGTGACACTGATGTAAGGTTGGAAGTGCGCGGAGCGCACGAAAATTTTGATAGATTGCCAACGATTTGCTAAAATTCTGATAGTTTGAGAAACATTTGTGATAGAAAGTGAAGCGAGATTGAAAAAATTTGCTATGAAAATGAAGAATAAAAGCTACTTTCCATCATACACTTATCTATAGACTGAAACATGGGGGGGGGGGATGATTATATGGGCCATCCCCCCTGGTCAAATGTTGGGGGGATATATCCCCCCATCCCCCCGGGATTTACGTCCATGGCTACATATGTTCCATTTTCTGAGATGACAATGTTGGCAAGTGTGAACATGCACAGGAGAGAAATTATCAGCTTGATATACTTGTTTTTGTAGGTTGTCTGTTGTAAGCATTTTACAGTGAACATTTATTTTACTCTGCACTGGTGTTGTTGTTAGTGATACTAGGATCATAATTATCATAACAAAACCTGCAGCCATTTTGAATTGTCCTGAAAGGTTTAGATCGGAAGCACTTATTCCATTGTTATTTGGAAACTTCAGCTAAATGTAATATCCTACATTCTTATTACAAATTTTGTTCAGAGCTTGAGAAATGTAATTGTAAATTAAAGGTAAAGCAAGGAGTATTTTCTTTCACTTAAATATTTTAGAAAACTAGTGTAAAATGATTAAAAAGAAGCAGCGCACCTGGAGGATATAATTCATGTCACATTGAATCAAAAGTTTCACTTAGGATATAATTAAAGTCACATTGAATCAAAAGTTTCACAGAGGATATAATTCAAGTCACATTAAATCAAAAGTTTCACAGAGGATATAATTCAAGTCACATTTAATCAAAAGTTTCACAGAGGATATAATTCAAGTCACATTTAATCAAAAGTTTCACAGAGGATATAAGCCATGTCACATTGAATCAAAAGTTTCACTGAGGATAAAATTAAAGTCACATTGAATCAAACGTTTCACAGAGGATAAAATTAAAGTCACATTGAATCAAAAGTTTTATGGAGGATATAATTCAAGTCACATTGAATCAAAAGTTTCACTGAGGATATAATTCAAGTCACATTGAATCAAAAGTTTCACAGAGGATATAATTCAAGTCACATTAAATCAAAAGTTTCACAGAGGATATAATTCATGTCACATTGAATCAAAAGTTTCACAGAGGATAAAATTAAAGTCACATTGAATCAAACGTTTCACAGAGGATAAAATTAAAGTCACATTGAATCAAAAGTTTTATGGAGGATATAATTCAAGTCACATTGAATCAAAAGTTTCACTGAGGATATAATTCAAGTCACATTAAATCAAAAGTTTCACAGAGGATATAATTCAAGTCACATTGAATCAAACGTTTCACTGAGGATATAATTCATGTCACATTGAATCAAAAGTTTCACAGAGGATATAATTCAAGTCACATCAAATCAAAAGTTTCACAGAGGATATAATTCATGTCACATTGAATCAAAGTTTCACTGAGGATATAATTCAAATTTCACTACATTTGTTCTGCATCTCTTTTCAGATGTTGATGAGTGTATGAACCCAGACACCTGCTCTGATACAGAAGATTGTCAAAATATGATCGGAAGCTACATGTGTGATTGTAAGGCTGGTTTCTCTAGACAGAATAATGTCTGTACTGGTAAGGTGTAGACTTTACACTTACGGGAGGGGGTAAATAAGAAACCAGACTATTCCTCATCCTATTTCTTCTGACATAATGTGGTGAAAAAGTTTCAATACACTAAAATATCATTATTGAGCTGGTTCCTACTCCTAGCCTTCCAGCTTTATCATTAGAAATCTTGGGCATGCTGTTGACAGTAATTGTGTAAGGTTTGTGCACACTGCATAGGCTGAAATAATGAAGAAATTTGACATTACCTTTCAAAAAAGGCTTAGTAGTGTCAAAATACTTACGTGAAACTTACAGCACTTCTCCCCTCAAGTCAAAGATGTATTAACCCTTAATACTTGGGGTATGATTTGTAGCAATTACATGAGAAGTCAGTCATCTGGAAAAAGTACTTGAAGAATAGATGGTGTTCTGTTTAAAATTATCGTTTATACATGTGATCAAATTGTACTTTTCTGTGAAAGTACAGATACTGCTTTGTAAAGTTATGCAAATCAGTCAATTGATCAAGGTATAATTTTATTTAAAAATGCATTTAATTTTATGCCAAAACTGCAAAGCTCATTTCTTAGTTTATAGATGAACATTTGATTTACATGTTTGTATAGGTAAAGCAGTTGTGCAAGGCAGTTATCAAGTTGTGTCATATTTGTGAGACATCAGAAATCAGTAGCAGTTATACTATGTATTGCAGTTTTCTTGAATACTATAAAATGGAGTTGACTATTATAACACCAATTAAATTTTCATCACCTTGAAATGTTGATCATTTAGAGGGCATAAAAATTTGTCCCCAGACTTATATTGAAACATAACCCAAATCTTAACATCTCCTTTTGTTCCTTGTACAAGTATCTTTCTTGATATTGATGAACATAAGAATTGACTGTTACAAGTAAAGCAAGAAGTTATTTTACAGGAATTTAACAATTCAGCCATTGAAAAATGTTGTCACATGAGTGGAAACAGCCATACATGAATTATTTTGCCAGGATTTACTAACTCAAACTTGGGTGACTGCATTTGCCTAAGATTTGTTCTTGCTGTCTGTTAGTGCAGTCTTATGTTACCTAGGACACAGGCATAAAGAATAGACGAGTTGGGAAATTAGATTTTGCCGTACCATGTAGTACCACAGATCAAGTCAATGAACATTTTCTCACGGATGCAAAGGCTCCCAACAACAGTTATTTTTTGTCTTCCACATTTTACCATCATACTCTCCAACTTTTTTGGTCCAAGTTAAGGAGATCAACTTCAAACAGAACTTTTCCTCTAAAGAAAATTCTCTTTGACCTGTGACTGATGTCTAGAGAACCATAGTTTTAAACTCAATTGTGCATGATTATACAAAATATCTGCCATGCACATGCAGTCTCTGTTATGGTACACTTTCCTTCCCAGCATGTATTGTATATCAAAGTTTCCCAACTTGCTTATTAACTCTTTATTTTACAGATGTGGATGATTGTCCTTCTGAGACATGCACTCGTGCAAACACAGTTTGTGAAAACATACCTGGTAGTTTCCGATGTGTGTGTGATGTAGGGTACACTGACAATGGAGTTATCACACAAGGTTGTGTAGGTATGTAAAACTTATTCATATCATGAAAAAGTCTTGTACATGAAATACGAATATTTAATATACCTCGGTACAGGGGTGTGCACCTAAATAGCTGGGATTTCCAGAAATTTTCTTAAGAGTAAATCTGGGGTGAGGTGGTGGTGGGGGGAGGGGGCTGCCCATTATTGAATTGTATTGTTGATTGCTATTGTAATGTTTTTTCAGAATAATCATATTATTATGTTATTAGTTAGATACTGTATTTGCATGCAAGTGCAACTTGCTCTTTAATAAACTTGAACATACTTTCATGAAAGAAGATTGTAAATCTTTGTTTGACATCAGAGCCATTTAAAAGCTAGTAGTACAAATAGGGACTTCAAAATACCTTTTGGGGTTGCATAGTAAAGGGCATCAGGTTGCTTTTTCCTCAGTTTTGCTGTAGAAACAGTTAGATTATGAAAAATGTGATTTTTATAAACATGTGTGTTGGAAATTTGTGATGTTTTTGCTGTCTACCAAAAGGTAATGTTCATGCATTTCTTGAAATTCAGTTTAATTAGTCTTAAATGAAGTCAAACTGATTTGTAATTTTTGCAGTGCATTATTTTTGTGACATAGTTTCAGTTTGACTATATAAAAACCTTGAAATTCGTGAAAGACGAATGTTTTGGATGCCATATCTTATCTTGCTGAAATTGTTTTATGTAAGGAAACTTAATGATGTATTGATTACTTTTTTCATATTGTGTTCAGATATCAATGAATGTGCTGTTTCAGCACCTTGCAGCCTTGACAACCAGGTGTGTACGAACACTGACGGAAGTTTTACCTGTAGGTGCAGAGATGGCTACACTATGATGGGAAATGCTTGTATAGGTAAATTTATAGCCCACTTATAAGGAATCATCCATTCCATCATTTCTATGTGTGTGTAAACTGAGTAACTGACTGTTCGGACTGGGTATTTAACTTCCGACCTCTTTGCAAAAAAGAAACGAATGTGAAGAATCATCCACATAGGACTTGCATCAGTTTAATACTGATTAGTCTAACTGTTAAAACTGTGGTTTGCTAACTCTGTACTACTTTTTCACTCCATTTCTTTAACCCAATAGCTGATCTTGGTGGACATGAACACACAGCCATCATTTTGTCATCCCCATGTAAACTCTGTTGTGGGGATTGAAAGGGGGGTGGGGGTATTTGTTGATATGCCCATGAAATGATGAAATACATGGATTAACTATAGCCCCTACATACATAAAGTTTGTTATACTGGACATCTGAAATGGTTTTGTAATTTATAGTCATTATGTGTAAAGATGCAGAACTTGTATGACATAGGAACTATCCCTCTAATGAGGCAAAAAACTTAGAAGGCATAAGTGGAGACCACATGTTGATTCATACAGAAAATGGAGCAGAGGAAACCATACAAACTACCCCCAAAGGAGGTACATCTTTAAAATAGACTTTAGGAGACTTATTTTTCCATCATGAGCCCCTTTTTTGTGGGTCTGTCATGTGTGTGCCACACTGGCACAAGAAAACAGATGCTAATTTGACTTTTATCTTAACTCCTAAGACCCCATCATAACTTAAGTTGCACATTAATTGCTGATATATGCACAAAACATATTGTAATTAACTTGATCAATGGTCCTCAGGTGTAGTCTTTAATAGTTATCTAGTGTTGACAAAAGGTGCTGTGGTAAGGGTCTGCTCAAGTTTCAAAAACTTTTCCAAATTCAACTTTCTGTTTGGTTTCATTGAAAAATAAAGAGTTTATGGCTGCAGGCTTTAATATTCTTGTACTGATTTGTCCTGAAGGTTATTGTATTTTCTTTACAAGAACCTATAACACTGACCACACAGATCTGTAACAAGCAAGCAGTCTACTAATGCAGTGACTAAGTTAACAATTGCATTTAGAGGGAGGAGGGGGAGTGGGGGAGGGGCAGAGGGGTCCATTAAGTCACCATGGTGAGGGTGTTGAAGTCTAGAAAATTTTCATAGATGGAGATAAAAGTTGACTGACTCCAGGTTTTGACTATAATTAAATGTGGACATTGACTACCCCAAAATATGTTCATTTATAGTATACCTGAAATTTGTGATTGGTAACCTTTTAATGGACATTAAAAGGGCCAAATTCGTAAAATGATACTTCATACGTGTGTAAAGTGTTGTGATTGGTCAATCATATGGAACGATTAATGAGATGCAGATTGCACAACAGAGTGGCTGCATGTAGAGAGAGGCAACACACTTAGATTCTCATATTGTGACAGGATTTAAAAGGACTGCTTGGAGAGGGTTGGCAATGCTTCAGAGTCTTTCACTGCAGACTGTTATAGACCATGAACAATGACGAAATAGCTTTGCTGAAAATACACTTGCAATTGTTTAAGATTAAAGGAGGGGTTAAAAATAACCATTCATGATAAGAAAATTGGCACTTGGCAGAGGTAAGCTGCCCATGAACGGTTAAAGGGAATAAGCAGTCCCCCCGAATTGTTTTGGAAAATCAGCCAACTCTTGCATATCTTCTCTTATTTGCCTTACAAGTACCTCTGGAGGTATTTTTGAACAAAAATGTAACAAAGAAAGGATAAAGCAAAGAGTTATTCTCCATGGATTTAACAATTCAGTAACGAAGGTATTTTTACTTGAATAAAAAGAGCCATTCATGAATTAGGATACTAGGGTACACTAATTCTAATTGGGGTGACTTCATTTTCCCGTTGAACATGTGAATATATGCTGTAACTGCCATGCAATGATCCTACCTTAGAGGTAACAAAGTAACTAGTATTTACCCCTAAAAATGCATTAAAGTAATGGTGGAGATTCTTGTGAAAAAGTGAGGGATAGTAGGCCCTTGAAGCAGAATAAAGTTTACGATGTAAGAATGTGAAGGTTAATGGGAGTTTGGCCAAACAGTGGGTAGGGGATTATGTCCTCCCTATATACCAGGGAATTTCCACCAGAGGCTCAAAGAAAAGTTGAAACAAACTAAGTCTGCAGTGTAATTACAGGAATCTTCTACTTTATTTTTGCCACAATATTGGGAAACAGTCTTTCACAGATTGAAATCATTTAGTTAATGAAAATCTGTTAGGTGTGAGCTCAGTGCCAGCTTTAGCTAGTGGATCTATAAAGGGATAAGAAAGGTTAACGCTCAGTTGTAACAGCACTTTTCTAGGTGTTTGATTTTTCTCTCGGCAGATGTTGATGATTGCAGTCCAGGTCTTTGCAGTGGACAGAATGAAAGGTGTGTGGATAGACTAGGTAGCCACGAATGTGTGTGTAATGATGGATATGTCAGAACAACAAGTGGTACTTGCATAGGTTAGTATCCATTTACAGTTTGTGTTGATGAAAAAGATTCATTGTCTGGAAGTATAATGAAAGCTTTCTGATTTAATGACCACTTGAGATAACTTTGCCTCAGGGTTTTTCAGACTTGTAGTGAGTATGAACTCATTCTCACGGTTTTGCACAGTTGCCTATACTCTTACTCATGAGAATGGTGTTGTACTTGTACTTGCACTCACAGATTTTGGAAGTAGGGCATTGGAACTAATGCAAAATTTCATACTCGTACTCATGAAAAAGATGTGTACTCGTAATCATACTCATATCCAGAGACACTCCACTTGTACTCGTACTCATCTCAGTATACTCTCACAACACGTCTGGGGTTTTCTGCAATCCTTGAAATCAGCCAACACCTGGAAAAAGAGTCTTTTTTTCCAGTCAGGGAAAAACAGAATTTGCGAAAATGCCTTAAATCAGGGAAATATCAGGAAATCTGACTGACAATTAAAAGAGAAAGTCAGTTTGTCATTAACTGTAAGTTTCAGGAGCTCCTGCTTATGCAGACATGTCAGACTGGATCAGGTCAAAATACTTATTCTGGACTGTTTGAAATGCATCAAGTATTGAGCAGGGGAAAATAAGTGCATTCATAAAATGCTTGGAACCCAATCATTATTAAGACGTCATTTCCCAGAATCCTATTTCTGACACAATACAACACTGTAAGAAGGGAAACTCTAATAGTCATCATACTTGGTATGTCAATGCCCCATTGTGAGAGGAACATAGCTGTTGCTTTTAATGTAGGTCAAAGGTCATCTGGGGTCACTGGGAGTCAACTCTGCAAAAGACAATAGAATGTTCTGAGTGGTTAGAACAGTGCTTGTGCAAAAAAACTGCAGGTTTTTCCTATCCTTCTATTAAATTTAAAGGTCTGTGGACACGTAAACAAAACAGTTGTTTTACTCATCAGTGTTTAGATAAAGATCCTTTGATTAAGAATTAGTTAGAATTATTAGAATATCGTTTACCATTCTCAAGGTATTCTTCTCCAAAGTTTGACCATTTCTGAGAATTCTCATTAGCTACATTTCGCAATATCTTCCTATGCCAAAACTTGTCAAGAGTTGTTATCATTCCAATTGGGTGCTCATTCAAGCATTTGTCAATAGCCCTAAAGGTTGACATTCGATGGCAGTTTATCTCAGATTAAACTGAAAGGTGATCTAACCTTCAGTGACCATAAGTAATTTGATCCCTTTTTGCTAGTACTAATCACAGGGCAGGATTTGTTGTTTGTTGTAATGTAAACCCCTCAGTGCTGGGCTGTTGTACCAGAATAGTCATCAAAGTTTTTAACAATGCTGCTGTTTAATGGAGCAGCTAATTGAAGTAATGAACCAGTGGTCGGGTACTTTAATTGGGAACCGCAGTTTTTCCCTAAAAACTGCGGTAGCTATGACTTATTCCAGCAAAGGCAAATTTTGCCTAATGTATGTAAAAGTATGATGAAGAGTGTTGCACAGTGTCCATTTTTTTAGTCCTTTAGAAATTATTTGCTTATTACTCACTAGCTAGTTTCCAGTTTGGTTTTTTAATGCAGAAAGTTTTAAAGCAGCTAAAAGCTTCTTTCTGAATAAACCCCTCAGGGCATGCCACAGTACAACTGTCCTTGGAATGAAGGTTAACAAAGGATAACAGAACACAGTTGTCATGAGTCCCTCTTTCCACACCACATATTTGCACGTGTAGCTCATGTTTGTTTCATTCATTCATTCGTTTTTCCACGTTGTCAAAAAAATATACAGACAGAAGTATCAAACAAAATAATATGTGGATGGAAGTGAACTTAAAACCCTTATGGGCTTAACAAAGAAGATCACTCCCCTAAAAGAAAAAGCTTATTTAGAAAAGCCAAAACAATCAGTACCTTAATAATACCATTCCCATTTACTTCATCCCTTCCCAACCCTTCCCTAACCCACCCGTATGAATGATAATCAATTTATACACCCCTCGGTTATACTGATAACAGTAAACGTACATTAAGCAAAAGAACTATCCCTTCAATACTGACGAATGTAATAATTCTGAAGGCATTTTCTGAAAGTAGCAACAGATTGTTTCGCATGAAGACCATTTGCTAATGAATTCCACAGAGAATAGATCTATACCTAAGACTGAGCTGACTGTGAAATTTATGATACAACACATTTCGAAGTTTGTCTGCATGGTCTATGCCATGATTATGAATGTATGTGCTTTAATGTAAGTGCAAAAACAGTAATCTTATAAAATGTTCAATATTTGATGGATTGTGAAGAAAATTTTGACTATTTTTAGCATATTTTTATGGTTTTAGGCAGAAATGATATTCACATGTCCACCTACCTTTAAAAGTTGAGTTTTTAAGTGGTTCATGGCACATGAACTTCCATGCATTTTTCACAAGTAGGGCATCTTTTGCATTGAAGTGATCAGTCTAGCTCACTTATGTCTATTGTACAGTATGACCAGTGAATTGTTACTCAAAAGGAGAACCATCAAAATTCCCTTATTGAAGCTAACCTGAAACTGCCACAGTCAGTCAATAATATGTTGTTTGTCTAGTACAGTTTCTATAGGACCCTCAAAATATTAAAAACGTTAGGGTTAAGGTCTGCCATGTGGAAAGTTGTACTGGGGGATTTTATCTATTGCCTCAAGATTGCCAGTCATCAGAGAAAAACAATTTATTTTATCTTTGGACATTTTTTTTTACTCATTTTTGAGAGTATCAGTTTGGGTTTTTATGTATAAATGTGAATGTAATTAATGTTTGGTATTTTTGGAAACCTCCAGAAACTGTCCATAATGTGCTAATAAAAATAATAAATAGTCTTCTGCTTCTTGACCTCATTTACAGTTCGTTGTAAAGGAGGTGCCAACATGTCGTGATAAGGAGGTGCCAACATGTCGTTATTTATTTTAATTAAACAGTAGTTTCCAATTTAAGAAAACATGCCTTAAAAGTGATAGAGGTATCAGCTTGAAATGAAAGCATTGTGCTACTTTAGCCACAAATTAAGAATTAACAGGCTTGGATGGTGTGTATAGGCAATCAAAATCAAATTAAAACAATCGAATAAAGGAAGTAAGTCCAAACCTAATCACCAGGTAATAGTTTGTAAGCTTCTCACAGTGAAGTGGGTCATTAAGTATTAGAATAAATTAAACCTTCTGAACCTTCTGATGTGTACCCTTCAAGTAGCAGTTCTCCAGTATCATATTCCTTTTCTTTAAACAGATCAAAATGAATGCATCAATGAATCCATTTGTGGAGATTCCACAAAGTTTTGCATGAACACAGAGGGATCCTACACTTGCATGTGTTTATCAGGCTACACGGAGGACAGTGATGGTAGATGTGAAGGTAAGAGGAAGAGTAGTACCATGTGATTCCTATCTTTGTGTAATTTACAAGTAAATCATCAACATTTCTTTATGTTTTCTAGTGAAAATCCTTCCATAAAGTAAACGGAAATCTGCCTGTTTTGAAGTGCTTGGGAGGGAAGTTTAAGAAGAAATATAATTTAGGCACCATAGATAAATTTAGCTATACATCTAACCGCATCTTACTCCCGGTTAACTGGCAATTCAATAGCACAAGCCCCACTGCAGTTACAGGTAGTTAACCGCAGTCAGATTTAGCTGACACTTATGCAGCCAAGTTTGTAAAGACGGGCGAGAGTGACTGCACTGACAATAACCCTTTGTGTATGGATCAGGAAGGCCTATTTATGTTTTAACAGCACAAAAAAAGACTTTAGATTTGTGCTAGTCCGGTTTCCTTCGTATACTTTCTTTGGTAAATTATACAACAGAAGTTGGTCATAACTTGCACACAAATAGTGAAGTTGTGAACGATGTTGTAACCGGGAATCCCGATGCAGTTCTGTATACACTTACGTACGCACACACAAAGTAATGCCAAAATTTCTTCCTTTTTTAAAACAGAAATTCCATTTCGTTAATATTTTATTTTCCACGATCTTTCTGTTTTCCCGCCATTTTCCGTGATTTGTTGATTTTTCAATAAGGACTTTTTTACTGTAAATTGTGTATTGTGCATTTTCAGGCTGCTAAGCTATCTTTACTGGAGTAGAAGACCTTGATAAACAGTAACATTATCCAAAACCAAGAGTTGTATACGACTTATGCTCGCATGTCTATCTTTTTCTCATTTTCTGTAACATGGAAAAACATTGGCTTTAGTATAAAGTTTTCGTAAGCTGTTACAAAAGAAAGGAAAAAGGTGCATTTTCATATGCACATTAAAGTATTTGTGCCATCGAAGTATAGATTGGATTGCAATCATAAATTATAACAAATGCACGCATTTGCATATTTTCGGGGGGGGGGGGCACAACTGCTTCTGCTTGAAAGTAGTTTGCATTACCTAAGATATGTCCCAAATTTTGTACAATTCCTCCCAAGAAACAGGCTTGGCATAGGTTTGGAGTGACGCTGCTTTCCCCACCCAACCCGTTCTCAGCAACCGTACATATTTTTGTGTTGGATGAGGCCTGTTTGTAGCAGTTGCCCCCAAAATGTGCATTCCAGTGTTCCCATAAATTCTAGTTTGCAGGAAATTCTCTTACCTCAAAGAGCATATGAAAAGTAGTAAGCTGTCAATTCTTTGAATATATCCTGTTATTTCCCAGTTGGTGAAACGAGTGACTCTTTCCTGCGTATATTAATTCATCTTGAGAGCATATAAAAAAGCGATGTCAGTGTCATTTAATCGGCCATGGATAAAAATATTTCCATACCCTTCCGCAGAGAACCGCAAATAATTTTCAGTAGCAATACAGTACCGCATGACCCTTTAATAGATAATCAGTAGGGTTGCATTTTAATGAAACTATTAAAACCCACTGCAATGTCTTACTTTTCGGCCCATCGTTGCACTGTCTTGCATTTGACAGCCCCATGCAGCATACATAATTCGCTTTCACTGCCTGGATAGCTCGTTGTTACATAGCTAATGTAGACTACAAGTACAGTTAATGCATTAAGTGTGTTCAATTCCATGAGAAAACCTTTGAAGTGCGACTCAAGAATTTCCCAGGCACCTTGCAAGGGTCCCATCTTATTTGCATGCAACGTTCTGTGCATTCCCTTGCTGGTGACGTCATTGGACTTCAGCTATTTCTCACGCATTAACCCGTGTACAATTTCCATTGGTTGCTACCTATCCACGTGAAGGTTTACCGTAAATGAACAACTGCTAAATCCCGCCCTACTGGGCAACAATCACCTCTTAAACGCATACAGCACTCAGTACTGTCGCTTCCGCGTATAGGTCTGATAGTGGTGTAATGTACAGTACATAACCTAACGAAGTAAATTTCGTATCCAGGGTATCGTGTCGCTCTACGTGCGCTGCGAACATGCTGTCATAGGCCAAAATTCAGTAGGCCTATGCAGATTTTCAGCAAAATCAACCATTGCGAGCTAATTTTTGTACCTTATCTTATTCGTGGGTGTAGAAGAAGTCCGATCTTGAGAAAAGTATTCGATAAGAGTTTGGTAACAAACGAAATATCACCTATGTGTAAGCAAGAAGATGGCGCCGTCTGCCAAAGTTGGAAAAACATCCGGAGAGATGCGTGACGTCACGCAAATGTTAAGGAGAACCAAATGGGCATACCACTTCCAAAAAAGGTTACGCAAAATGGGCGACGACCGGTCCCTTATGAATGAATGAGTATCAAAACCCTTAACAGCGATTGGATATTTAACGTATAAAGGGAGCTGCATTTAATTTTTCCAAGGCATTTGAGGTGGCTCTCATAATAATAGGGTGAACATGTGGTAGGGCCCTATGTGCATATTAGTATTAGGCCCAAATGTACACTGTATTGTACATGACCAAACCTGCAGACTAAGCTCCTATAGCGTATACAGCATGTGACAGTATTAAATGACAATGCTATACGGTTCCCCAAGGGCCGTGTTAAAATCGGATCATGTTAGCTGGTGAATTTTAGCAAGATCTCGGCAAAGAATGGTAGGGGGATGTACAGTCATACATTCCGAAATTTCCATCTTCATTCTCTTTCACTAAATGGACTATGATCGGATTAATTTCTTTCTATTAAGGAATCAGACTTCAAAGGTTTTGCCCTTGTAGATAAGATGTAAAATTTTAGCAATTGCGGAGTAGAGGGTACATTCTATGTGATTGAAAAATAGAATGCGGCAAGGCCTTTGTATTGTACCGGAACATGAGGGTGCCGGAAGTAAGCTGTGATACCATTGCAATGGCGTTCCCCCCTGACTCCTTTTTTGGTAGAAAACAGAATGGTTCAATTTTATGGACTTGGCGGCCCTTTGTCTTCCTTTGTATATAAAAGACTCAAGAAGTTTCAGGCTAACTGATATAATTGTCAAAGGTCACGCGATTTTTTTTTTGAATGTCCAAAAAAAAAAAAAAAAAATCAAAGGTTTAAAAAAAAATTGTTCCGTCATGGGAACAATATTCCGAACATGTGGGAATATGTACGGAAACATTTGGAACGTTCAAGCAATTTTTTGGTTGCGATGGTAAGAGATACCTATGCATTCATGATGGCGTGTGTGTGTATGTATGTGTGTTTGTGTGTGTATATGTATGTGTGCGTGTTTGTGACACTTTGCTCGTTAACACCATACCTCAAGAACAAAAACTGCAACAGTTCTCAAACTTGGTACATAGATGTCCCATATTGAGAGGAAGAACCCTCTTGTTTTTGGTGGGGATCAAAGGTCACCTGTGGTCACCGGGGGTCAAACTCTGAAAACCTTGTTAACACAATATCTCAAGGTAGGAACCTTGAATGAATTTCATACTATGTATGTAGATGCGTTATGGTAAGAGAAAGAACCCTATCATTTTTGGTGGAGGTCAAAGGTCATCTGGGGTCAGCGGGGGTCAAACCCTGAAAACCTCCTTAACATGATATCTCAAGAACGAAAACTGCAACAGCTCTCAAACTTGGTACATAGATGCCCCATATTGAGAGGAAGAATCCTATTGTTTTTGGTGGGGGTCACCAGGGTCAAACTCTGAAAACCTTGTTAACACAATATCTTAAAGTAGGAAGCTTGGATGAATTTCCTGCTTAGTTTGTAGTTGCCTTATGGTAAGAAGAAGAACCCTGTCATTTTTGGTGGAGGTCAAAGGTCATCTGGGGTCACCAGGGGTCAAAATGTGAAAACTTTGTTAACATGATGTCTCAAGGTAGGAAGCTTGGATAAATTTCATACATACTATGTAGATGTCTTATATTGAGAGAAAGAATCCTATCATTTTTGGTGGAGGTCAAAGGTCATTTGGGGTCACTGGGGGTCAAACTCTGAAAAACTTGTTTACGCAATATCTTGAAGTAGGAAGCTTGGATGAATTTCATGTGTGGTATGTAGATGTGTTATGGTAAGAGGAAGAACCCTATCATTTTTGGTGGAGGTCAAAGGTCATCTGGGGTCACCAGGGGTCATCTCTGAAAACCTTGTTAACATGATATCTCATGTTAGGAAGCTTGGATAAATTTCATACTTTGTATGTAGATGCCTTATAGTAAGAGGAAGAACCGTATCATTTTTGGTGGGGTTCAAAGGTCATCTGGGGTCACAGGGGGTCAAAACCTGAAAACTTTGTTAACACTATATCTCAAGTTAGAAAGCTTGGATAAATTTCATACTTACTATGTAGATGCCTTATATTAAGAGAAAGAACCGTATCATTTTTGGTGGAGGTCAAAGGTCATTTGGGTTCACTGGGGGTCAAAATTTGAAAAACTTGTTAACACAGTATCTTGAAGTAGGAAGCTTGGATGAATTTCATGCTTAGTATGTAGATGCGTTATGGTAAGAGGAAGAACCCTATTATTTTTGGTGGAGGTCAAAGGTCATCTGGGGTCACCAGGGGTCATCTCTGAAAACCTTGTTAACATGATATTTCGAGGTAGGAAGCTTGGGTAAATTTCATACTTTGTATGTAGATGCCTTATAGTAAGAGGAAGAACCATATCATTTTTGGTGGGGTTCAAAGGTCATCTGGGTTCACAGGGGGTAAAAGCCTGAAAACATTGTTAACATCATATCTCAAGTTAGGAAGCTTGGATAAATTTCATACATGGTATGTAGATGCCTTATATTAAGAGGAAGGGGTAAGAAGATGAATCCTATTATTTTTGGTGGAGGTCAAAGGTCTTTTTGGGTCACTGGGGGTCAAATTTTGAAAGCCATGTTAACATGATATCTCATGGCAGGAAGCTTTGATAGATTTTATACGTAGTATGTAGATGCGTTACGGTGAGAAGATGAACCCTATTGTTTTTGGTGGAGGTCAAAGGTCATCTGGGGTCACCAGGGGTCAAAATGTGAAAACTTTGTTAACATGATGTCTCAAGGTAGGAAGCTTGGATAAATTTCATACATACTATGTAGATGTTTTATATTAAGAGAAAGAATTCTATCATTTTTGGTGGAGGTCAAAGGTCATTTGGGGTCACTGGGGGTCAAACTCTGAAAAACTTGTTTACACAATATCTTGAAGTAGGAAGCTTGGATGAATTTCATGTGTGGTATGTAGATGTGTTATGGTAAGAGGAAGAACCCTATCATTTTTGGTGGAGGTCAAAGGTCATCTGGGGTCACCAGGGGTCATCTCTGAAAACCTTGTTAACAGGATATCTCATGTTAGGAAGCTTGGATAAATTTCATACTTTGTATGTAGATGCCTTATAGTAAGAGGAAGAACCGTATCATTTTTGGTGGGGTTCAAAGGTCATCTGGGGTCACAGGGGGTCAAAACCTGAAAACTTTGTTAACACTATATCTCAAGTTAGAAAGCTTGGATAAATTTCATACGTACTATGTAGATGCCTTATATTAAGAGAAAGAACTGTATCATTTTTGGTGGAGGTCAAAGGTCATTTGGGTTCACTGGGGGTCAAAATTTGAAAAACTTGTTAACACAGTATCTTGAAGTAGGAAGCTTGGATGAATTTCATGCTTAGTATGTAGATGCGTTATGGTAAGAGGAAGAACCCTATTATTTTTGGTGGAGGTCAAAGGTCATCTGGGGTCACCAGGGGTCATCTCTGAAAACCTTGTTAACATGATATTTCGAGGTAGGAAGCTTGGGTAAATTTCATACTTTGTATGTAGATGCCTTATAGTAAGAGGAAGAACCATATCATTTTTGGTGGGGTTCAAAGGTCATCTGGGTTCACTGGGGGTCAAAATTTGAAAAACTTGTTAACACAGTATCTTGAAGTAGGAAGCGTGGATGAATTTCATGCTTAGTATGTAGATGCGTTATGGTAAGAGGAAGAACCCTATTATTTTTGGTGGAGGTCAAAGGTCATCTGGGGTCATCTGGGGTCACCAGGGGTCATCTCTGAAAACCTTGTTAACATGATATTTCGAGGTAGGAAGCTTGGGTAAATTTCATACTTTGTATGTAGATGCCTTATAGTAAGAGGAAGAACCATATCATTTTTGGTGGGGTTCAAAGGTCATCTGGGTTCACAGGGGGTAAAAGCCTGAAAACATTGTTAACATCATATCTCAAGTTAGGAAGCTTGGATAAATTTCATACATGGTATGTAGATGCCTTATATTAAGAGGAAGGGGTATGAAGATGAATCCTATTATTTTTGGTGGAGGTCAAAGGTCTTTTTGGGTCACTGGGGGTCAAATTTTGAAAGCCATGTTAACATGATATCTCATGGCAGGAAGCTTTGATAGATTTTATACGTAGTATGTAGATGCGTTACGGTGAGAAGATGAACCCTATTGTTTTTGGTGAAGGTCAAAGGTCATCTGGGGTCACCAGAGATTAAGACGCAAAATTTTCCACGAATTCCCAAGAATATTACATGGTTCAGCAGAGGTCAAAGAGTAAAAATTCCCAAGATTGCCATCTAGGGTCACCAGAGGTCAAAATGCAAATTTCCCAAGAATTCCCAAGATTAAATAGGAACGCAAAACTGTATTTTTCCAACATGTTAAGATAGCATTTGACCAGTGACTGAAAGGTATGGGACATTATAGCATTAGTTGGAATAGAACATACATCATCGAAACCTCAATGCATTTTTGCATTCTGGTTTTCTTTCCAAACTTATGAAATGTACTCATAAATTGCAAAGACAAATTTGAAAGCAAATTGCGGACCCTCCATTTTCTATGCTTTGTGTATAAAAGACTCATGAAGTTTCAGGCTAACTAAAACGCGGGTCACACTACAGTGATTTCGGATAGGATTACGTTCCGATTTTTGTGAGTTTTAGTTGAAATCGTCTCCATCTCTGGTCATGAACAGCCACAAATCTACTTCCAATCTGATCTGTGGAAATGTGTGATTTATATCAGATGACTACGAAAATGAAATGAACTAATTATTTCGTGACGTCACATCAACAAACAGCTTTTATTGGAGTATGAAACTCGGACTGATTTTCGAACAAAATATCGCTCTGTTGAGCGATATAAGTTATTTGGTGGTAGGAGAACATTTTATGGTGAGACAAACTAGGATCAGTTACGGAAAGAATTTGCAAACGTGCAAGAATTTTTTCAAACAAAATCTTTTCGACCGAAGGTAGGGAACTTTGGGAACGTACTAGGTATTCTTTCTAAACTTACAAAATTTATTAATCATTGCAAAGGAAAATTCAAAGTAAATTGCGGCCCTCCCCCTTCACTTTGTATATATAAAAGACTCATGAAGTTTCAGGCTAACTAAAATAATTTTCTTTATTGACAATTTTTTTCGGAATGTTCAAAAACTTTTTTAAGCTTAAAAAAAATCATTCCGACACGGAAGCATTTGCAAATGCGCAAGAAAAATTTCAAACGTGCAGAATAATCTTCAACAGATATTTTTTTTCCAAACTTATGAAGTGTATTTTCATAAGAGTAAGAGAAATTTGAAAGTAAATGGGGGCCCTCTCTTTTTCTTCTTTTGTATATAAAAGACTCATAAAGTTTCAGGCTAACAAATAAAATCTGCCGGCAATAAGTGCAAACTTTCTTTCAACACCTTGTTCACAGTTGCCCACTGTGTACCAAAATATTGCTTCTGTTACCAGACTTGCCTGAGATCTTTTTCACGAAACGGCTTTGAAAATTCTAATTGCCTTTCACTTCATCAGTTAACATTCCATTGTGTGCTTCATTGACCACAAATTCTTGTGGTCATGTGTGCGATTTTGTATGTGGTAAGTTGCACGAAATTTAGTGGTTGAAATCAGCATGTGCTATTTTGTGTGAGTTTGTGTGAACTTGGGCGGTTTTCTGCGATCGTAAAAAAAATTCTACCGGAGTTGAACGATCATAGTACTGTATTCATGCTATGTTCTCTACCTAGCTTTATCGAAATGCACATATCTTGACAACAAACATTACTGAACAAGCCTTTTATTTTACTTAATTGTTAGACACATTTTTAAACACTTGTTGAAAGTGGACATCACTAATGTTTTAAAACGGAATTTTTACTCCGAGAAAGTACATAGATTATCATTCTCATTTGACAAACAAAGTCTTCCTAGCAGTATGCTTTTTAAAAAGCCAGTTGACTGCATTATCCCCTTTGTGTTGCCGAGGTAAAAGGATTAAGTCACCATATCAAAGCACAGGTAGCCAACTGCAGTCGGGAAGCTTTGTTCGCGAGTTCTGTGAATGGGGGAGGAGCTCACAAGCATCGTAACAATAGCGCTATTCATCCATGTCCCAACGCGGTCGGATAAAGTGCAGTTGCTTTTAACTGCAGTTGGATGCATAGCGAAATTTATATGGTGCCTTATTTCTTCCATGATTTTGAGAAAGAGGGACACAAGTACCATTCCCTTCCTGTGTATGTGTAGAAAGTTGAATAACAGAAGAGGAAATCTGAAGATAAAAAATACTGAGGAACCATGACACAAAAACCAGTTTATTTAAATAATAAGCATATGAAATATGAAAGCATTATTATGACATGAGACTGCTAGGAGTATTTGCAGGTATGACATTCTATTGCACACATACCTGTTGTTAACAACCAGTGTCAATAATTTGGAAATTTAGTTTTCTTCAAATCTGTCACATAAATGCTGGTATCTTTCCAAATATTCTTACTCCTAATCCACTTTGCTACTTAATTGACAGGCTTTTAATGTGATGGCGTTTAGTATTTGGTGCAAGATTTGGTAAAGCTGCAATTTGTACAACATACAGTGATAGTGAAAAGTACAATCAATTTGCCAGTTTGCCTTTACTCTACAACTATGAAGTAAAATGTTTTCCCATCTAACCATGAAAGGGTTGTTTGAATGGACATGATCACCAAAAAAGGTTTATATGCATGGACAAGAAAACCAAGAAAGGGGTGTATGGTTGGACAAGATAACCAGGAGGGAAAAGATCTCAAAATAGTATGATTGCCAAATGCTGGGATGCCTAGTATCTCAAAGTGTTAGTTCTGCTTTGGTACGTGACACTTTACCTACGGATGTTTAAATTAAATAGAGGTATCAACACTGCTGTGTTTGGTAGCAGAAAGAGTCATGTGAGGTCATCAAAGGTCAACCACTGAAACATGTAGACTGTTAGTTATAAAAATACTCAGAACGGGCAACATTTTCAGATGACAAAGTATAAAGCTTGCTGATTTCTTATATGGAGTAAATGTTGATTATGGCCAAAGGTCATAAGTTTAGACATCAGACAAGAGTGTCTTGCATGAAAGGCATGTGTACAGGGATTCTGTTGGTTGTATGTATGTAAAATGTGTGTATGTGTGTTTTTTCTAGCCTGAAAAAGGATATCTGGATAGGAATGAAGGATACTTTACATACTTGGTACATAGATGTGTTATATTTAAAAAAATGCAAATTTTTGGTTAAGTTCAAAGGTCATGCATTTGTAGTCAAGTGAGGTTAAGCAGTGCAAAACTTCTAAATATAATATTTCAGGGAGGGAAGCATTGATGGATGTCATGCTCAGTATGCAGATGCCCCATATTAAGGACTGCTATTGTATTTGGTGGCAGTTAGAGGACATTTGAGGCCACCAGAGATCAAGCAGTGACACCCTTGCAAATTGTAAATGAGGTATCTCCAAACAGGAAATTTTGATAGATCTTGTACTAAATGCATTGACGTTTTTGGTAGAGGTCATAGGTCATGTTAGGTCACCAAAGCTGAAACTGGAAATTGCTAGTGTAGTGATATCTCAACATATGAATAATGGATACTTATCATACTTAGTATATAGGTTTGCAAGATAGAGAGGAAGAATGCCAGCATTTTAGGAGGAGATCAGAGGTAATTTGTGGTCACTTGAGGTCAAAAACTGAAAACCTAGTAGATGTGCTATCTAATGATAGGAGCTATAGATACTTTTCATAATTGGCATGTGGATGGGTTATGGTCAGCAGACAAACTCTCATATTGTTTTGGGAACATGTCAAAGGATAATTATCTGAGGTCAGTGGAAGTGAAGTGGTAAAAACCTGCTTACAAACATGATACCTTAAGAGGGGTAACTTTGATGGCACTAATACTGAGAATATGGATAACCCCCCATATTGAGTGAAAGAATCCTATTCTTTTTGGAGGTCAAAGGTCACTTGGGGTCACTAGAGGTAAATAGTAAAAACGTCATAAATATGATATCTCATGAAGGGTAACCTTGATGGATCTTATAGTTGGCTTTCATCTAGACTTGAGCAATTCTAACATTTTGAAAGTTGCAACTTTATCTACTAATAGGACTGTCGATACCCATGGGTATCGGCATACCCATGGGTATCAGCAGTCATATTAGTCGATACTTGGAATGATACCCATGGGTATCGGCAGTCATATTAGTGGATACTTGGAACGATACCCATGGGTATCAGCAGTCATATAAGTCGATACTTGGAAGGAGTTGCGACTCCTACAATGACGTAAAAGCTGACACAGGAATGTGATACATCACATCATGTGCAGCCATAAATGGTCAATACTACATGCCATGAAAATGCCCATAAGCCTACAATCCCGAGTAGTCCCCCACAGCCCGGGAAAGTCTTATTAGTGATGGTCAGTAACTTAAACATTCTGTGGTTTTAGTCCAGCGAGTTGTATCTTCACAACCGCGCTGAATCTGGACATATGATCCGGCCAAGCCTTAGTAGCCACTGGAACTACTTATTAAGCACCAGAAGTCATTACTCGCTTGAGCGCACATTGTGCTGTTAGAGCTGGAGTTTTGTTACCTTGTTATGATGCAAGCCTGATTAACTGTGGTCAGCTTCTACAGGAATTTGGACTAAAAGGACTTTCATGTCATGTAGCCTATCAGTGTATATTAATACTAGTGGGCTTGTAATATAGGCATGTTCAGATGAGGTGCCTGACAAAGCTGGAGAATTGTTGTATCCAACTGAGGGAAAAGAACTAGTTGTGTTACAAAACCTCATTAAAAGCTGTGTAATAACGTGAATCTGAACTCCAAAATTACGATTTTTGGACATGTGTTGGACAGTATTAAAAATACCCAGGGGTCACAATCCCAGGGAAAGTGGAGTGTTACTGGACTCATGGCCAGGAGTACTAGCAACTCTGCAGTAGAGTCCTCCCAGTTCAATGCCATCAAATCAGTTACACACTGATGATGAATAAAGTTGGTTGCATACCTGGTCTGAAAGTATTTAGAAATATTTTCAGAGGCAAGGAGCCACTGAGCCTTCTGGCTTCTGGTTTGTAGAAGTAAAGTCCTTCAAGTTCAGCAAAGGTCAAACTGTCAAAACCTTATGAACAACACATCTTCAGAAGGGAAATTTTGACTGATGTACAATTATCATAAATTAGATGGTCTGTATAAATTAAAAAGCTGCCATTTCTTGGTGGAGATCAAAGGTCTGTTGAGGTCAGCATAGGTCAAACTGAAAACCCTTTAAACATATATTAGAAGTAAAACTGATGACTCAAACTGTGATTTATGCATTCACAAAAATGTTAGTAAAAATCATTAGGATTCTGAACCAAGTGTAGACATGGCACTGACTTGACATAATCATCATTAATGTCAATTTGAAATGAATGAACAGGGGGCAAAATAAGCCTTCAACCTTTGGGGCCAGCCGGGCCCCTAGTCCATGGAATCTAGGGGCCAAATGAGAAATCAAGGGGCCCAAAACTAAACAAGAAAAAAAAGACTTAAAGTGTACGGGTGCTTTTTATGTGCTTGGAAATGTGTAGTGTAGGTATAATTAAGGTAGGCTATAAGTACTGTAGTTGCTGAAACTAGCCTGAAATCTGTCCACACCCTCTTAGACCAGTACTTAACAACTGTACATGTTGCATGTAATGTACATTTTCAAAATTTTCTCGTAACTTCAGAATTTATTCTTCGGTAAAATGAAGGGCACTGTCCAATTCCCGCCAACCAGTCAGGAAGGAAGGCTAAGTATTTGCCTGAGCAGCCTACCTGTAGTATGGCAGGTTTTGCAAATCCCCTCAGTCACTCAATCATGTTATTGTTTATTGTAATCTGATTGGATTAAACCAACATCATACATATGTGCAGTCAGTGATCTAGGCCTACAGTGTTACGTAACCAGGGAGCTGCCACTGGCAGCTCACTGACGTAACAGTACACAAGCCAACTTGCGATATTAGAATACCACCTCGGAGGTAACTCCATGATTAGAACCCAGGGAGCTGCCACTCTAACAGCTCCCTGGTAATAGCTAATTTACTATTCTGCCTGTGAGGCTCTGCCTACATTACTCATGAATGACATCGGTGTGCGTCTGCGTGAGTGATCTTCCTTGTTGTGACAAAGCAGAACGTTAATGAGCGATGTGAACTGATTTCAGAAATAATGTTTCGCAGGTTTTTAGTGACTGTCAGGGTACGAAATACTGTACACAGGCAGTGCGAGGTACTGTATAAGATCGTTTACTTGTGGGTGGAGAGGTTCGTGCAGACTGTACAGTTATACTTGAAATATTTAGGAGCCAACCCGGGCCCCTTTCCCTGTAGAAGCTACGGGCCCGATCGAATTTCTAGGAGCATCGGGCCCACTGGCCCCCGTTATTTCGAGCCCTGATGAATGGTTTTTCCTGTGGGCAAGAGAACACTAACATTTTTTGCTTTCTGTTTTATCTTTTCTTAATATTTATAAAGAAAATGGTCTTTTGGACAATTACTTTGCTGTAAGAAGTATTTCTCAGGACACGTGTAATATTAATGTTGAAAAATATATTGGTTTTTATTTTGCTTTGCAGACATCAATGAATGTGATTCAAACCCTTGTGATCCTGTGTCACAAGTGTGTAGAAACTTGGCAGGAGGCCATTCGTGTGATTGTGCATCTGGTTTTGAATTAAGTAATTCTGAATGCTTAAGTAAGCATGGTTTCCTTTATTGTTTGAACTCAACCACATATCACAGCTTTGTGGTAATTTTATTCTTAGAATATTAATTCTCTTCATTATGATTTCGAAGGACCCTGCCAGCAAATTTGTAGAAATCTTTCTTATTCCTAAACATCTTACATCTTTTAAAAGAATTGCAGAAAGAAAAGCAGCTTACAAACAACTCCATGACAGTTTATTATATAGGCCAATTGATTCACAACAATGGACATTATTTAAGATATGTAAGTGTCATGATTATGATTACAATAAATCCTCAAGAGAGGCACAGAAAAAAATGTCAAGGCATGATTAACAGTATTTGATTCACTGCTACTTTACTGGGGGGGGGGGGGGGGGGGGGGAGGTAGAGGGTGCAATCACTCAAGTCACTTTCTTCGATAAAGAAATGTGAGCATGGTTTAATTATTAGCCCATTGTTTGCTTGACTTCTTCTGTGGAGAAAGAATGTGTTTTTTTTTTTTTTAAACATACCAATTCAATACCCATTTATAAATATGTAACAGTTTTACATATCAGTTTTCAGCCAGTCAAAAAAAATACTTTATCAGTATTTACATGAAAGATACAAATGTGCTGAAACAAGGTAAAAATACGGTACATTAAGGCTAATATGTATGGCTAAGGAGTATCCGAAGAGGGTCTTATGTTTGGACCCCAATGACCATGCACTAGCCATATTTCTGATTGTTGTACAGTAGTTGTAAATGGCATTGAACAAGCTGAAAACTCGACCACCAAGCAAACAGATCAATTAACATGCACAGAATTAAGCAAAAGTGAGTTATCGGTGATTTAGTAGCAAATCCCAGGAAGGATGTAATAAGTTCTAGCTGACTTGTACACTGTATCATAGTAACCAGTCATTTCAGATATGTAGTTATCAGTTATTCTAGGTTGGTAATAACAGTTATTCCAGATTTGTAGTATACACAATTATTTCAGGTTTGTTGTAATATTTATTTGAGGTGTGTAGTGATGAACAATTTTCCAAGTCTGTAAAACTGATGATTCCATGTCTAAAGAAAGCAGTTTTGAAGCGTGTCAACCAGTTTTCACGTCTGTAGTACAGTTACTGCGGGTCGTAGGGAGTAGCTGTTTCAGGTCTGTAGAATCAGTTATTCAATGTCTGTAGTCAATAGTTATTCCTCATCCATACTTAAAGCCCTTACTCCAGGTATGTAGTAATTCAGTATTCCAGGTCTATAATTACCAGTTATTCCAGGTCTCGTTTATGTGATAGCATTCAGCCGGTCATAGTTGCTTCGAAAACCATGTTACAGAATAGAGAAGGTGGTGACGTGAGGCAACCATCATTTGGAGACTATATAAGCCAGTTCAGAGTTGTTACTGTGCATGCTTAGTGGCTTCAGTTTGTAGGTCATATGGGTACAGAATACATATGCAGAGGTTCCTTAATTGTGCACTGTGCCCAAAAATAACTCTTAAATGTCCCGTTGAAAGTCTTTGGTGTTAAATGTGTCTGAAAGCACAATTAGAATACCATAACTTAGTGTAACTTATGACATAACTGCATTCTGTACCCATATGACCTATGACCTGAAGCCACTGTGTATGCACAGCAAAAATTCTGGAACTGGCTTACTGAGATGAAATGAGTGTTTCGTACAGCTTTCAGAAATGTACAATTGGTTGAATGAAACATATCTGAATTGTATCCAGATAATTAGTTCACTAGCTTTCTGTCACATCTATCCATAGCTAGTAAGTTAGCCCAGTTCTAAAATAGTCCATTGCAGAAATGTTTGTGTGTCTCACCTAGTAGAAGGAACTCTGTTGAATTCAGTTTTACTTTGTTGTGTGTACATTAGGTTGCATTGTATCATTTCATCCACTTCAGCAAAGATAATATCAGTGTTCAATTTTGCATCACAGATATCAATGATTGTGCAGATGATAGCTGCCCTACCACACTACATGTTTGTATTGATCGGGTGAATGGTTTTGAGTGCCAGTGTATGGAAGGTTATGAAAGTAATGCAGCAAATGAAAATATATGTCGAGGTAAGGAATTATTGTCATTTATGCTGGCTTGCCAGCCTTCAGGATAGGTGAATTTTGATTTAAGAAAACCTGGAGAATTGCAAAAAGAAAAAAAAAAGGTTTTCAGCCAGTGCAACATCCACCTTGTAATATTCCAGCAATACTCCTCAAGCTAATTGTGGTATATCAGAGTGTAAGTATTCTTAAACAATATTTCCTGAACTAGGCTGGAGCCAGGTCTTACCCTGACTCAGCTGGCTGCAAACTTGATATGCCATAGCTGCATGCTTTCTATTGCAAACCAGGACAGTTGGAAGTCACACCTTGAGGTAATATGAAACCCTGTGAGTTTCAGATTGATGCAGGAATGTGAAGTATTGGTTTTGTATGTCTTTTGCACTGAAAAACAATTGTAGTGCCTTTATATTAGAGCTGTCTCAGTAGATGATGTAATTCAACTTTCCGTCGGCCTGTAACAATAAAGTAAGTCATCAGTTAACAGTCTTTGCACTTAAAGCTCTGTTACTGTCTTCTCATTCCCTTGTATTTTCTAGCCCAGTGGTCTGGAAATTTGTTAGACCATGCCTTCCAGGTACTGGATGTGTTTCTGATTGTAGCTTTTATTCATTTACCCTTTTTGATGTCTTTTTTTGTGCCTTGGAAACTGTTCTTCAGATTATAGGTCATCTTTGTCTTTTATTTTCTTATTTCTTTGCTATTGCTTTACTCTGTTCTTTTCTCTCTTGATGTAATGCTGTTTTTGCTTTCAGTTTTGCTTTTTTTTTTATTTTTTGGCCATCATTGCTCTTGTACATTCCATTTTACTTCAAGCTTACTCATTTTATCACAGACTTGTAATTTCCTCTTTGGATTAAATAAAGTTTACTCTACTCTCTACTCTACTTCAGCACCATGTATCTGTGATGCACTTTATAGTAGCTCCATGGTACGCTTCCCACTTATTGTATTGTCACATCAGGCTAGATTGAGGCCATGTCTAGTCTAACAAGACTTTCAGTGATACAACCCATGCTTCATAGGCTATCAAATATTACACATGCTCTACCACTGTAATGTTTAAATATGACATTAAATCTATGGTATAGGATGTCTGTTACAGAAGGATAGAAAGCTACACTAATTTTCCACTGAGGTAAAGCCCTACCCCCAAGTCCTGCAAAATCAAGAAAAGCTCAAGCTAAAAATCACTCAAGTTTAAAATTGTGGCTGTTGTTCAAACTTTTGCAGTAAGCTCATTACTCATAATGACTTGTTTGAGCAAACGTTTCCCTAAGTCAGTGGTTCTTAACCTTTTTCGTCCCATTACCCTGTCCCATACCCCCCCTTTTCAATCAGCCACCCTATGTATTCCCCCTCCTGAAATATATCAAAGGTTGTTTTCTCCATAATTCACATTCACAGCAAATAAAATGCCTGTGGACAACAACAGTGACCTTATGGATCGCTTTATGGTCATAGCCTGTAATAACTTGACAACACTGAAAGAACAGTATCCCTGGAAAACAGACCCTAACCTGTTTTCCTCAAGTACCCTAACTTTAATTTGGAGACAATTTTCCAATGTATAATCCTTTACTTTTCCATAAAGCAGTCCTAAATGGGTTTAAGTTAATCATCTCCCAAATATGTGAGTACACTAAAATGGGTCTGGTACCGTAATTGTGCTACGGTTCAGTACTTACATTCACCACAGTGTCAGATCGTCAGATTCGGGAGTAATCTTACAGAACTGGTATAATTAAAAAAGGATACTGGACAGGATCGGCGATCAATAAGTACCCACCTGAGATACCAAAATTACCCCCCAGGGGGCAAATACCCACCAGTTAAGAACCATGCACTGCCCTAAGTAATTATGAAACCTGCAAAAGTCATACCTGTACCTTGAGGTAGTACACAACTAATTATTCCTTATTTAATTTTCTCCTGCATGAGGATTGAATCACAGCTGAAAGGCAGATGCTCTACAGCAGGGGTCAGCAAACTAGGGGTCGCGACCCATTTGAGGGTCACGAAAAGGATTCAGGAGCGAAAAATAATTGCCAAATTTCTCATTAAAAATAAGCAATGGGAGTGATTCTGATCTCAGAACCAGTGATTTGCTTTATTTAACACTGTATATGCAAGTCAAATAAAACTCCTCTCATCGACCCGTCAATCCATCAATTTGAGGGCCACCAAGATTTTGGAGTAGAAAGTTGGGGCCACCAAACAAAAAAGTTTGGAGACCCCTGCTGTACAGCATGCAGGGAGACAGTCCAATCAGTTGGAGCATCAGTTTATGCATGTGTTTTTAGCTTTTATAATTATAGAGAAATTAGATGGACAGGTGCTTAAACTTACAAAGAATGAGAAAGTTTTATAAGAACATTGCTGCAAAATTTTGCATTAGCCATAGGCAGCTTCCCAAACCTGCTGTTTATGTCAAACAGAGGGTAATTCCAGTTGCTTAGGTGACTTATAAGTCACATCCCTTCACACCTCAGTCATTCTGTTTAGCTGTCTGTCCTTTGACGTATTACATAACTATTAAATGATACAGCAATCCCTTGCAATGCGATGGCCTATATACCAAGGTGGACATTGAGGGTGTGAAATTTACTCAGCTCAGCTCGCTGACCTCTGGGGTCGTTGAGTGGCAGAGTGGTCTATTCCAGCTGCTGTGCACCAGTGTGATTCATGTGTGTGGGTTCAAATCCCACTTGATGTACATGGGCTTTTCTCTGGGTACCTCTGGCTTTCCTCCCACTTTGGCATTTGGCTTGCCATCAAAATTGGTTGCACAGCCGATGAAGTTGGTTGCACACCAGACTGAAGCCCCCTCGGGCAGACCAGTAGTTAACTGGCTGACTTTGCTTTGACCTCAGTGTGTTTGTATGACAGATTCAAATCAGTGAGTTGAGATATGGAGAGACCTGAAATTTACAATCTAACGCTAATACTAAGGTACCCATCATGCATATGCAAGTTTTAAACTGTTCTGTTGGATGAATAATTGGCAGTGAAGGGGAAATCAGTGTGAAAAAATCTGAAAGATTCAGATGTTGCCCTTAATGGTCACTAGCCTTCATAATCGATAATTGTTTCATTCTAGTGTCCAGCTTCGTTACATTCTCTGTATTGTATATTTTTGACTTTTTGTATAATGGCACTTATGTGAAATACATCTGAATCTGAATCCTAGTTTCATACTGGGTGGAACTCTTTGTCCTTTGATGGTCATTAGAAATCATTGTTTGAATACTGATTGCAATGATGGAACTGCTGCAGCCGCTGATGATGACGACAACAACTGTGGCCATTGTCATCGTCATCCCCCATCAATCACAGTCATAGTATTGATTGTGCATAGCATTATCCAGAAAAAAAGTGTGCCTGTGGTACTTTGCCAAGAAGTTATAAATCAATATTGAAATAAAACCTAGAGCAAATGGCCTTTGAGTTAATTCACAGTTTTGACATGACGCTAGAAACGAATAGCAAGTTTTAGCCATCTCTAGTTGACCACTCTTAATCCAGAATCTATCAGAGAACTTCCTGTTCAGGTGTCTTGAGATCAATAAAGTTGAAGGGTTTGAACTCCTTTAAAGACTTTTTGGTCAATAGAGCAAGTTTGTTTGTAACTGTTACAATTATAGAGATAGGCTTCACCCGTGAAAAAGCCTTTTTCTCGGGTAATATTGGCTAAAATGTCCTATTCAATTCTAGCAGCATGGATAGATTTAGGTAATTTGTAATTTGTAGATATGCTGCAGATTTGCCCCCATTTTTGGCACTTCAAATAGGGCTGTTTAACTTCTTTTTGAACCATTGAATCTTTGCTGGGGAGGGATTGTAAGTTTTAGTTCTGTTCAGTTTACAGCTTGCCTTTTTGGTAATAAGTATACTTTGAGACAAACTCTGAAGCTTGTGACTTTGTTGATTAATATGTAAAAGAACCATTTTTGTTTACATATGACTCATGTAGAAGTATGTGTTTGTATGCCTACTTTAATGTAGAAATCTTTTGCATGCATTTCACCACAACGGTCCTTGCTAAGATAATATATGAGGTTGTTTCTTTACCATCACAGACAGAAACGAATGTGAAAAAGCAGATATTTGTTCATTAAATGAAGATTGTACAAATACAGTGGGATCATTCAGTTGTGACTGTAGCTCTGGATATCAACAATCAGCTGTGACTGGCAACTGTGCGGGTGAGTGTCATTTAAAGTTTTGTTTTTGGTTTCGATGAAAAGAGAAAACTATGCAGTCATGATGACGTGTGTGTGTATGTTTGTGTGTGTGTGTGCGCGTATGTGTGAACTTGTCTTCCTATCAGACCGAGGACCTGAACAAAGGATTTGAGGTCCTCTGAAGGAAATTCAATAGATTTGTCAAGTCCTCGAAAGTTTGAACAATAGAGAGTCTATTGTCAAGGTTAGGGTTAAGGAAGTAAACACAAAGGAAATAACAATGAGGTCCTCGGATTGTATGTAAAATCGACTTGAGTGTGTGTGTGTTTGTGACACTTTTCTTGTTTACACGATATCTCAAGAAGGGAAACTCTGACAGTTCTCAAAGTTGGTAGGTAGATGCCCCATATTCAGAGGAAGAACCCTATTGTTTTTGGTGGAGGTCAAAGGTCATTTGGGGTCACCAGGGGTCAAACTCTGAAAACTTTGTTTACATGATACCTCAAGGTAGGAAGCCTTGGATAGATTTCATACTTGGTATGTGGATGCATTATGGTGAGAGGGTAAACCCTATCGTTTTTGGTGGAGGTCAAAGGTCATTTGGGGTCACCATGGGTCAAAACCTGAAAATGTTGTTTACGCGATATCTCAAGGTAGGAAGCTTGGATAGATTTCATACTTGGTGTGTTGATGCATTATGGTGAGAGGAAGAATCCTATAGTTTTTGGTGGAGGTCAAAGGTCATTTGGGGTCACCACGGGTCAAACTCTGAAAACCATGTTTCCACGATATCTCAAGGTAGGAAGCTTGGATAGATTTCATACTTGGTGTGTTGATGCATTATGGTGAGAGGAAGAACCCTATTGTTTTTGGTGTAGGTCAAAGGTCATTTGGGGTCACCAGGGGTCAAAACCTCAAAACTTTGTTTACACGATATCTGAAGGTAGGAAGCTTGGATAGATTTCATACGTGATGTGTGGATGCATTATAGTAAGAGGAAGAACCCTATTGTTTTTGGTGGAGGTCAAAGTCTGAAACCCTTTTTTACACAATATTTCGAGGTTGGAAGCTTGGATAGATTTCATACTTGGTGTGTGGATGCATTATAGTAAGAGGAAGAACCCTATTGTTTTTGGTGGAGGTCAAAGGTCATCTGGGGTCAAACTCTGAAAACCTTGTTTACAAGATAGCTCAAGTTCGGAAGGTTGGATACTTCACATGGTGTTCTATTTAATCAATCAGAAAATCCCTACGAGTTTTGCCAGAATCAGAGGCTGGTTGAAATCACCAGAGGCCAAAAAGCAAAAATTCCAAAGAATTCCCAAGGTCAAATATGAACATGAAACTGTAATTTTCCAGCTCTTTAAGACCACATTCAACCAATGACTGAAAGAAACAGGACATTTTGGCATTATTTGGGATTACACATTAAGTGCTATATTCATCGAAACCACAATGCATTTGTGCATTCTGGTTAATGACAAGTGGAACCATAATATTGTGTCTAGGTGTGTGTGTGTGTGATATAGTGTGTACACATTTGTGATAGCATAATAAAGCTTGTAAACACGATACAGTAGGAATGCCTCTCTCCATGGGTGATCTTCATTCAAAACTAGAGCCGTTAATGTTTTTTGTTCAGGTTACTGGTACAAAAAAAAACTACACTGTCATCAGGGTGACCAGACGTCCCGTAAAATACGGGATTGTCCCGTATTTGGTTCATTTGTCCCGCGTCCTGTATTAAACCTCCCCGGGACGCCTGTTTGTCCCGTATTTCCATGTTGCTGAAGGGGGTTCCTTACAAAATAGACACAAAAAAGGAGACACAACTCTGGTAGAATGGACGGATACAACTACTGCAAGGAAAATTGAAATCTACTGTAGAGTGCGTTATTAGCAGCTTTTCAAAGCCTGCTCACCCCCACGTGTTTATGTATTACAATTGTGGGCCAACGTAGGATAGTGTCGAGGTTCGTAGTCAGTTCTGCAGTTTAGTCCCGCATAACACTGGTGCCTCTGGCATACTAGTCGTACGTAGCCTGTAGAAATAGTTGTAGTGTCTCCCTTATCAAATCAGAACTGCAAATTTTAACATTTATATGATATGACATGTTCTGAGTTTGTTACATATGCCCAATCTTATAGGCAATTACTCAAAGCTGTGCCATCAAAAAGAAATATAGCCTAACTACTGAACTAGTCTAGTAATTGATATTTTCAACACATTTTTGGACCTTGTGATTTATAACTTGGACCACTATAAGTACGACTTTCTGGTGCTAATTTGAATGCACTCAAATCCAGAAGCGTCCGGGGGCTTTGCCCCTGGACCTTGTACCAGGGGCCCTAAGGCGGGTCCCTGGACCCCACCTGATGGGGGCTTCCCGCTACGCGTGCACACAACCCACCTTCCAACCATGCAGTGTCCCGTATTTTACTCTTCAAAATCTGGTCACCCTGACTGTCATTGATGTTCTTAAATAGTTTTGCCCAAAATGAGATAGCACACTTCTGATTGGAACAGCCTGGGAGAAATTGCTTTTGATGAAGTTGATGCTCAGGTACATACTTCACCACTTTATAAGATGGAGAATTTGTCGTAGTAAAAATGGTCAGCTCATCAACTTTCCTCCACCATTTTCACAGGGTTCAGCAGTTATATCACATGAACATGGCATATAATTCAATGGAAGTAAGGATCAGAATTTGCTTGACACATATGCAGCTTTTAGGAAAATGCAGTTAGCTCTCTGTTTCTTGCAGTAGAACACAGCCACAGAGTAGGAAGTTGTCATTGCAACCTGCAACACTTTTTTTTTTTTTTTGTTACACTGGTGTTTAGTGTAATATGTAGCCCATTGCCTAAGGTTTCCAGGAGGTATAAACTAGACAGAGAGTAGGCATGGGTGACATTTCTGTCAGTTACTGTGTTCTTATTTGAAAACTGAGTGCAGAAGAATCTTTCTGTGCGGATGAAAGATATACTTAGCCTGTTGGGTGAGAACCACACACCACCCAATTTGATAAAAAATTTGTTGAGCTTTTTTTTTTTTGTTTATCCATAATTAAACTCACTGGAATTATTTACTCCTAACTCTTGCAGATATAAATGAGTGTGATAACAACCCAGATATTTGCACTGGCGAGAATGAAATGTGTGTAAACACTCCTGGATCACACAGTTGTGTTTGCATGGAAAACTTTGTGAGAACTGCTGGTGTATGTAGAAGTAAGTCATACTGTTTTCTTTGTCAACAGCTTGGCAATGTTTTTTATCTATCCAATATTCTTTGCTGCAGAATATTTGGACAAGTGCACAGTTAAAGTTCTTTAAGTCCATCTGCCAAAATGTGTCTGTCTGTGTGTCCATGCATTTGTCCATCTATCTGTCAGTCCATCTGGATGGTCCCAGCAATCATTATGAGTTACTCATACATTGTCCTTATGCAGTCAACTTAACAGCCATGAGCTGGAAACTTGGTGGCCGAATCAACTTGGTTGACCATAAGTTTTGTCCATTAATTTTACATGGTTCAAAGTCAGGTCATCAATGATAATTTTTACTAGAGCTCACCCACCTATTTAAAAAATGCTTCATTTCTTGTAGGTTTGGGCTATTTTATACTGCTTGGGACCTGATTGTGAGGTTTAACCTGTCAAAACCAATGGGCTTCATCAAGAAGGAATTAATCTCGAGGCAGCTTTAAAGAAGCCAGACTTGTGAAAAATTGATCTAAAAAAGCCCTGGAGTTTAAGTTTGAATCAGCTCCAATAGTGACGGTTGAAACTCTGTTTATACAAGTAAAACACTTCTTTCTTGTTTGCATGCCTCTCTAGAAAGGTTTGCTATTTAAAATGGAGTCTGTTTTATCCATGATGAATGATGCAATGTTATGCATATGACCTACTAGCACTATGATGATGGGTGGTGAGAATGGCAGCATTTTAAAAGATTGTCCTTTATAGCAGTTGTTTTTATTAGTACGAGAATAGTGTCTTCATTGTTGTTTTGTTTTGTTTTATTTCTCTGTAGCATTTGTGGTTTTAGTTCTTCGAATTAGTATGATAAATGGAGAGAGGGTCTCTTTTGAGGAAACTAAAAATGATGTAACCAGTAGCACTTTCAATACAACAATATGTGAAGTGGTGAGTACTTAAAACATAAAAAACATAAGACTAAGTGGAAAGGTTTGTCTTCTTGATTCTGTATCGAAGGCAAAAGGAGGCTACACATATCAAAGTTGGGTGTATTTGTATGCAAGCATCGATGTAAACTGCTTCTTAATTTGGTATCTCGAGACAGGAATGATATTTTTCATGCTTATATGTAGATCTGTGATATTGAAAGAAAGAATGCTGTTGTCTGTTTTGTTGATGTCACAGTCATTTGATGTTTCCAGACAGCAAAAACTAAAAACCTCATAAACAGGATATCTCAAGATGGCAATGATGGATATTTTGGCTACTTGGTATGTAAATTTGTGATGTAGGGAGAATGGTGCCTATGTTTCTTGGTGAAGGTCACAGGTCATCTTACGTCACAGAGCTGAAACTATACTACAAAAACCTTGTAAATCCCATGATATCGCAAGGAAAATAAAATTAAGGGATGTTATTCTTTGCATATGGATGCCTAAATTTATATGGAGCAAAATATTCCTGTTTTTGGTGGAAGTCAGGGGCCCTGTGGGGTCACCAGAGGTTATAAACAGAAAATTTCGTAAACGCGGTACTGGTTTCTTGTGAAATGTTACCTTAATGTATCTCATAGTTACAGCATGTAAAATCTCCACAGTGAGTCAAGAAGTCTTTTTTTTTTTTGGGTGGAGGTCAAAGGTCATTATGGGTCACAGAAAGATAAGTAATGAAAACCTTGAAAAGTTTTGGTAAGCATGGTATCTCAGGAAGGGTGTGACAATTGGCATGTGGATGCACCTTGTTTACTGCTAGGTCCCTGTTGCTTTTCGTGGTCAAAGGACATTTGTGATCACCAGAGGTTGAAACTGAAAATCAACATAGGCCTGCACCAGGCACATAGCCATAGGGGGGCATGGGGGGCATAAGCCCCTCCCAAATTTTCAATAAAAGGTCTTGCACTGAAGGAGGAAAAATTTATTATGAGACCAGCATTTTTGGAATACAAACATAAGAAGAAAAGATGGAAAAACTCACACCATTTTGCATCTAGATTCTTTGAAATAGGCAAAAATTTTTGAAGGGGAGGGGGACTCCCCTCCCCTTAGACCCCTCCTCCAGGCCAGCGAAACCCCAACATCGACATACCCCCAAATTGGTTATCTTGGCTATGGGCCTGGCATACGCAACATCTTACCAAAGGAAAAGTGGATGGATGCAGTACTTGGCATGAAGGTTACCTGTATGTATGAAATAAGAGTGCCATGGCTTTTAAAGAATTAAATTTGTCTTAAAACAGGAAAAATAAAACCCCCATGGCAGTTATGGATCAGTCCAACTCAAACATAATTATCCTTAAACTAAGAGTGAATGACTAGTCTAAAGTAAGAAGAAGTGGGGCATGGAAGTTTTACACATTCAACAGAAAACGGTATGATTTGCTTTTAAATAAATAGTTTTCCTTGTGATGTAGTGACATGCCCCAGTGACCTAGTACTTACCACAGCTTACAGGAAATGGTATGATTTTCTGTTTAAAAAAGTATTTCATTTTTGATGTAGTGATTGTAAAAGGTGACATGCCTTTTCTAAGTCAATACTGAAACACTTTTAAAAGAAAATGGCAGAGTGTAAAAGTGGGGACCCTTTTTCAAAATTTCATTATTACAACAGTTTTTTGGTGAAGTGAACAAAGTATCAGTTTAGTTTGTGTTTTACTCCTGTATCAAAATTGTATCTGCTCAGAAGAGAGAAAGCATAAAAATAATTTTTTTCAGAACTTCAGTGTGACATGATTTTGAGAATGCATAGACACACAATGCAGAGAAGTTAAAAAAGTACTCTTATCAGTTTAATTAACAGTGTCACCATATTTCAAAAGTGGATTCATTTAAAACAAAAGGTAGGCAGAGCTGAAAAGGAGCTAAGGTGTCATCAATTTCACCACAGCAAGAGTTTGAGAATTCATGATTATATGCTATGGGCTCACCAAGTACATTGAGGACTGCCTCATGGAAGCCTATACAAATGCAGCTACAACTATAAGGAGGTCAGAGTTCTGATGGAGCTCTTAGAAACAGTTGTTGCTGGTGTTTATACAGTCTTGCTCTCAGCCTTTTGGCTGTGATCATGTGTACTTGTGTAATATCTGTTTTTTTCAGCCAGTTGAGAATGGGACCATGCATGACAGACCTATGATGTCGAGGTCTGAGGGTTGAGAGGATGGTCAGTTTAGCTTGTTGTTCTTTTTGGGGACATAGCTCCCTTGGGGTGCAGAACTCCTTTGGGAGTAACATTTGGCTTTGCCCATGCGGCTAGAATTCAATAGGCTCGTTTATCCAAAGTTCCCCGGGAAAAGGCCATTTTCCCGGGTGAAAAATAAAGACGTCATATGTCGAATGATGGCTAAATCCTCCTATTGAATTTTAGCGTCATGCAGAGAGTCGAGGGAACTTTAGAAAAAGTATTTCTGTTAGAGGTTAGAGTTCATTCAGCATAGTCTGGAATATCATGGACATGTATCATAGACATAATATGAAAAGGTGTGATGGCTGAAATGAAGTCTTAATGTCACATCAAGGGATGCAGTGCCTTTGGGAAGCAGAAAACCTTCGGGGTAAAGTTTGGTTTTTGCCCTTTAGCATCCAGCTGATGGAACCTCTAGAAAAAGTGCCAGAAGGAGGTCAGGTAGTCCCATCTGGGAACATAGCTCCATTGGGGAGCAGAACCCTTTGAGTTGTAATGTTAGTTTTCATGGTTTGGTTTGCAACTTTCAGAACAAAGGTATAATAGTCCAGTAAAATTAAGCCAAAATTAGGCAAACCTAGAACAAATTGCAACAGAAGGTTTTTTGGCTTTGGATTATTAGATTGGCTCCACTGAACATTATATCCAAAATCAGACAAAATCTGACAACAAAATAGGGCAATTTGCATAAATTCATAATGGCCGCCATTGACAACTTGAAAGCCCCATGAGTGTATAGGAATATGGTACCAGATAATCAAATTTGACCTGGGTAAAAATGCCTCATGACATACTTATGACGCCACACGGCCAGTTAGACGTTGTATTACGTCACTGCACTTAAAATGGCGACATAACTGAAGGAAAATGTTTTTATCCTCCATATACTAATTGTGAGTAGACTACAGACGTATGATAAAAATGAAATCAGCTTCATTTAAAATGTAATATGACGTCATTATGACATTAGGAGATTGCAATGACGTCATCTATGTCATAAACAATTTATATAGCTTTATTCGTGGATGACAATTCAGCTTCTAGCTGCAAAAGATTGGGTTTACCTTCATGGATGTAGGCCTATACAGTGACAGCAGGATGAAGACAGTTCAAACATTTGGTCAAGGGTAGCACCAGTTGGGGGCAAGGGGCCATGACTGCGTTGGGGAAGTCTGCCCCCATTGGGTGCTTTTTATGGAGCTGCAATCATTTTTGTACAATATGTACAGTAAAGTATGCATTCCTGATGATGGCCAGTCGCCACAATGATTTACTTGATTTTGCTCTTAATAAAGGGCAAATATTCAGTAAACTCCAAATCTCCCAATTTTTCTCACTAAAACCCTAATTTTTAAAATTTTCTTCAATAATAGCCCCAAATTTTAAAATATTCTCCGAAAGAAATCCAAAATTTGTGGATCGCAAAGTGGGCCAAAATTTTGCTTTCAACAACCTTGTCGGGGCTTCATGTTGCTTTCCCTCCCCAGTCGGGGAGCTTGGCCCCCTGTGGAGCAAATTCTGGCTCCACCCCTGCATTGTGTAAGTTGCCAGTGGTCTTTTTGTGTCCACAAATAAGCACTCTGACAGTTTGGAATTACCCATAGCCATCATAGTCGGCATTCTGGCACCCATGGGGTAATCATACAGTCCCATGTGGCAAGGATATTGAGTCCTCACAGCTGCATGTACTGAATTCATGCTCCCAAATTTAAAGCCCCGGACAGCTTAATTTGCACTTTTGAATGATTCTTGAATCACCAGCATATCGTGGAAGTTTATCATATTGTGTGACTCAGAGTAGTTATGTACGTGTGTGACGATAGAAAGTGGATGGTCAGGGTAAACCATAATGTCCCATCAATGCATGTACCTCCTTAGGGAAGCAGAATCCCTTCGTGGGTAAAGTTTGGTTTTTGCCCTCTGCAACATGCTGGTGAAGGGACTTTTCAAAGGAAAAGTAATTTTTACCTACATTCCTAATGAGGTACATATCCTCAGACGAATAAAAAGTATGTCTATTGTTAAAACTACCCAAGTTGTGTTATGTACGGGAATATCTACACATTATTATCACAAAATTCCTCATTATAGGTAGTTTACCATTCAGTATTCCTTACTTGTACAACACAAATCTTCTAGTATGGCTTCCAACCTTTACCCTTTGCAGCTCCTTTTCACTTGCAGACCCCCAACAAAATACAATAAAATTGTGAAACATCTATCATCGCCTTAAAAACCATGGAGTTGGCAACTTGCCACGATCAAACTGAGTGAACTGAAGAAATTAAAAATCTAAAATATTAAAGACCATTTCAAGGCTGATAGTGCCCAATAAAGCCTAAAACAAAGTCCAAGGTTATTCAATGCTCCCAGATTTCACACTGTACTGGGATAGCATTTGGCTAGGCTCCCTAAACGCAGCCGAACATGCCTTCGGTGCTCACAAATCAGTTGCCCACATATACGTAAACTTCATATATCGAGTTTGCCTGTCGCCTGTGTTGGATGTAATGTGTTCGACATGGAACATTATAACACACAGCGCTTAAAATGTGTAGTTTCATCAGTAGATGCAGCCAAAGTATTCGCCTCGATTAGGCTGAGTATCCACCCTGCATATTCAGTATGTTGATCTTGTCATATATTTCGAAACAAACATGTACATAGGCGTCGATTTGGGAGGACAGGGGGACATGTCCCCTACTTTTTTGAGAGGAGGGGATGCTAACACATTTGTCTCCCCACTTTTTGTGACCTGAAACTAAAAAGTAAGGTAACCAACGAATTCCATTTAGGCGAGTAGTGGTGAAGACATAGATATGGTCAGAAAGTGATCCACATGACTCTTTATCAGGTCCGTAAGCAGAAAGTTCTGTAACAATTCTTTCAATTCTAACTTCAAAAATTTTCACACGCTAAGTGCACTTTCATCTTCAGTTCTCTCTAGCTGTAACACCCACCATTTGAAACATATTGTATTTATATGTTAAAGGTTCCACAAATATTGTAGTCGTGATTCTAGAGAAACATGAAAATGCAACGTTGCGAAGTTCTAACCTCTTTTTCCTATCTTTTGGAAGATTCTTCCTTCATCCACACCATCGTGACAAACATATGTTGTGAGAAGAACAATTTTTCAGTTTCATCTGGGAGCCTTAATGGGCAAGATGAAGGATGTACTCCCCGACGAAGACCATGTAGTAGCCCCATCAAATTTTCTGGTTTGCTCTTAAGAAGGGCAGATTCTTCAATATAAAACCAAAACTTTTTCTTCAACTTTTCTTAATGAAAACAAAAATATGAAATCTTTTTTACTATAACCCCAATTTTTTTGGCACGCTTGCGCCTTCTGTGTTGGGTTGGCCATCATTTCGGTAACCATTGCATCTGAGCTTAGCGTAGCTGGCCCACAGTCAGGGTGCTTGACCCCACATCGGCAGATCCAAGCATCACCTCGGGTTGAGCCTGCATGCAGTTTTTTCTTTGGACAATGAAGTATACCCCCAATTTTCATAGTACCCCCAAATATTGAAACATTTGGCACCATTTTGCATCTGAGTCCTCCTCTTTGACGCCTCACCAGGATAGGATAGAAGTTTTAGGTCAGATGTCCCCCACTTCCAAAATCAAATCAACGCCCCTGAACATGTATACTCAGTGTGGGAAGCTACATGGATGATCCTTAATGCATCTCTCACAGTGAAGTGCTTGTCGGTACGCACCCATGACTGGACTCATATTTTATCCCCGATTTCAAACTCCAGCTCCGTTACAGAAGTGCGGAGAGAATAACTTCTCACCAGACTGAAATTATCTTCATATTTGTAGATCATGGTACCGTAATGATGTGACGTGGTGTCATACAAATGTGAAAATGATCAGTACATTAACTGAAATATATTGATAGCGATAAAATCATCAAATAGTATGCTTACTGGAAAGAACCTCTTTAAAATACAAATAATGGCAGTTTATCCTTTCTTTACATGTCACGATGATGTAACATGACACCAGATTAAGAGCAAAACATAAAGGACCCCTTAGTGCTACTTCATCAGGTCATTTGATTCTTTGGTACCATATTCCTATACACTTACAACACATTTTGGGGGTATAAGAGCAACTATTTTTGATATATGGGGCCTTTATAGTTGTCAATGGCAGCCATTTTGAATTTATGCAAATTAACCTATTTCCTGATGTCAGATTTTGTGTAATTTTGGATATAATATTCAGTGGGGTCATAATCATCCAAAGCCAAAAAACCTGTTGCAATTTGTTCTAAGTTCGTCCATATTTTTACTGGCCTATATGGAGGTAATGCATGCATGATTTAGGAGTCTGACAGCTGAGAGGAGGGCAATGTTACATCATCATGCTACATCATGATGTTGTCACTGGTCACAAGGCCTGCCAAGAATCTTAGTATTGGGTATTGTCAACTGGTATTTTTTTATTCGTTAACATGTCTCCGGGAGTGCCAGTATCAGCTAATTGTAGTATAGACAGAAGAGGTATCAAAACTTTGTGCAATTGATTGCATGTAATAGATTGACAAAAGTTTGCAAGTCATAAGGCTTTAGAAAATTGCAAATGAGTACTAGGAACTTGGAAGGTCTATGCAAATTTTATCTCTTTGTGGCAGGTTAAAGCTGGTTCAACACTTCAGTTGTACTTTTAACCTTAGCTAAACATTTTTTAATTGGCACAGATTTCATCAGGAATGTGCTAGTAGTCAGGGCTAGCCCCTGATTAAATATTTTACACATGAAACCATTCACACAAAGAAACCTATGTTTTCACCACACAGGTGTATTCTAGGCTGAGGTTCAACTTCCCCACAGTCCTGGGGTGTAATGTCGGCGCATATCGAGAAGGGTCAGTCATTGCACTGATGAGAATACCTCTGGAGGAATCTGGAGTTGAGAACCAATTGGAGTCAGTCATAAGAGAGGCTGCTGCAGATGGGGTATTGGTTTCCGGAGATGGCACACGTACCTTACGTGTTAATAGTTCCAGTATATACAGTAAGTGTTTAAAGTATTTTGAAGAGATGCAATGCAAATTTACTAACTTTACACTATACAGTTTTTTGTGTTATAATTTTATGAATTTTATAAGGGGTGGGGTAGTGGAATTGCAATGGTGCGGTCATGGGCAGTGATCCTGGGGGAAGGAGGGCATACCCCCCAGTATTTGAGAAATTGCCCATTGACATTGATTTTTCACACAGTAAGTTATTTGAGAATGGGGTCATGCCCCCCCAATATTGAGAACACATCCCCACCCATGGGTGGGTAATGCAGTGGGTAAAAGCTGAGAAGTCCTTTCCCTGAGGTCATGTAAGTGGTCTTTCTTACATGCGTTACTGGAGGTACACTGTCACCAAGTCAGCAGTGACCAATAAAGCTGGAGCATGTGATGCTCAGGTAGTCCTTGAATTTGTCACCCTGATATATTTTTAACTGCAGTAAACTGATTGTATCAGCCTCAGAAAGGTACTACCTGGGGCTGCCCTCTCTCCTTCTCTCTTAGATAAACTACCGCAAGCTGCAGCTTTCCTGAGAGGAAGAAGATGGTAGGCAAAAGGGTCAGATGGGAGCATGGGCAAACCTCTAAGATAGCATGGGGTAAGGCTGTGGGAGAACAGTTGGTCGGGGTGTCAGAGGGAGAATGGGCAATCACTATAAACATTAGGTGTGTTGGGTGAGAGAAGGGATGGTGGGGGTGTGAACAAATCAAATGCGATATATTTCTGTTTTAATATTGAGCTTTGTACGGTAATCATGTGTCGTGACTTGCAACCTGCAATTGCTGGTTTTTTTTCAGTCAGAAGGCCTTATCAGCTGTGCCTTGTCTTCCCCTGTAGTAATGGAGGTACTTGCATGGAAAATGTTGCTGATTTATCTCCTACATGCATGTGAGTAGATTACCTGATTATCCTATTATTTGAATTTAAGTGTGATTACCAGCTGTTTCCAGTTGATTGACATATTTTTTAGTGTTCAGAAAAGAAAATTTTATGAGATTAAAAGCTTTACCAGAAACTTAATTCTAATTAAGGCACTGAAGTGTGTTGCACTGGTTAGATTACATCATGATGTAGTGAGTAATTACCACAGTATGTCATTCGATTACTATCCTTGAGTTAAAGTCTACTTTTGAAAACATTGATCAGGCTATTTTTGCATCCAGCTACAATATGATTATGAGGTATGTGTTGTTGAATGGAGTACAGTGGTTTTGCTATCCTTGGTCATAAGCGTACATGGCGGGAAGGGGGGAGGGGACATATGCCCTCCCAATTCGGGCAAAAATAGTGGATCCATTGGGACAAATGAGACAGCCAAGAAAATAAACAAAGGTGTAAGAGTTCAGGAAATTTCCAGATTTCAGGAAATTGGAAGTCTTGAGCAAAATTCTCAGGAAATCCATTTTAATAGCTAAAGAGGTCTGCAGTGGTCACAGTGGGTGAAATGGCCAAGGGTGGGTAAAGTTTTGTTTTTTTTTTAAATCTTTTTACAAAAAATGTAAATTTCTACTGCATGAACATATTTGAGAAAACGAGAAGTATAGCACGATTTTACACCTAGGCCTCCTCCCGATATGAAGAGTTTTCTCAAAGGGGTATGCCTCCCTTTAGACCCCTCCCCCCAAGCCGACAATCCTGGACAATACAATTTCAGGAAATGGACCTCTACTTTGCTTACATCTCTGAATAAATTATGCCCATTTGCAACCAACACAGTGGTATCAGAATTCGGGCAACTTGGTCCAAAATTCTAAATTCGGGCAAAAATAAACCCTGACCCCCAGAAATATTGACCCCCGTATGCCTGTATCCTTGATGGAGGTAAAGGCTGAAGTGTAGATTTTAACAACATTGATCAAGTTATATTTTACATCTGGCTACACTATCATAACAAGGTATTGGTAGTTGAATGTATGGTACAGTAGCTTCTATTACACTAAACCATGGGTGGGGAACCTATTTCCTCCGACGGGCCATTTTGAAAGTCATAATCCACTGGCCGGCCACAAACAGGGAGGCTACAACAAGTTTGTACAAATTTATAGGCAATAGTCATCCACTATCTTTACAGTGGCATTGAATGTGCAAGGCTACACAGGTCGAAATATCCACGTAAGACCATTTGTCTTTTTATCCTTGTATAAAGTAGCCCAGTCATGAAAGAGCGCATACGAAAAGTGCGCATGAAGCGCGCCGAAAAACCGTGTATGTGAAACCAAATTTTATATTCTTCCTTTTACATTGCAAAATTATTCACTTCTAAACATTTAATTCTCCCATATAGAGAGTCGTACCCCCCATGCCCCCGAGTCAGCTGGAAAAAGTGGTGCCCAAGGAGTTCTGTACTGTAGTAAATTTATGGACCTATACGTGTGATAGTGTAATTCTGTTCAGTGTTATGTAGCTTCCCATGCAAAGCAGAAGTACAAGGATTCCACACCTGGTTTATATCTAACGAAACAGTGGGGCATGTTATGTTGTGTGTAAAAGGCTTGGTGGTAGTGTTTCACAGCAGTTTTACGTGAAATATCCGGAAAGTGGTATAACCAGGATAAACGATGGGCACCTAAGGCTAAAAGATTAGTATCATCAATAACTTTCAGGTGATTCTGAATTTACATTTATGAATTGCCTTGTGGGTCAGATAAGATGGTCTCGTGGGTCGCATACGGCCTGCGGGCAGGAGGTTCTCCACCCCTACACTAAACAAAAGACACAGCATGTCATAGGATGTGAAATGTTACTAGAACTTGAAAATTGTAAATGTGCCTTGACTTTTATTTAGCATTTCTGAAAATTAGATAATCTTTTTTGCATGTTTTTTGTTTGCATAGGTGTCCGACTGGATTCAGTGGTAGTCAGTGTGAAGGATCAGGTGAACCTGCTGGTAAGTACGACATTTTATGTTTTCATTGTCCACCCCTCAAAAACCTTGACATATTAAAAGAGCAAATTAAGGTGTGGGAATGCTATAAATTTTTTAAAAGGCATTTAAAGCTAGACAGTAGGAAGGTTATTAGTTGCCATCTTAGCAGGCTTTTCTTTTACATTTAAAAAAAAAGTTGCTTGAAACACAGTATGCAACAGTCTTTGAGGGCATGAACATTTGAGCAGTGGCTCTTGCGTTTTAGCACACATTTGTCGAAATTAAAATATAAAGTAATTTTGACCTTGCCTTTGAATCAGGTTATAAAAGGTGTTAGTCAGAAATGTATACAGGAACTGTGATGAACTGATTTTGATTCTTTAATATATTTTCTTTCACATTTGATTCAAGCATGGAATCTTTTCAGAAGAATCCTGCTAATTTTGGAGAAGGTGAAATGTTATTTTGGTTCACCAGAGGTCAAACTGTGAAAGCTTTGTATTAAAGGACAGTATCTGAAAAAAGGAAATTTGGTGAATCTCATACTTTGTATGAGAGTGCCCACATAAAGTAGAAGCAATCTAATAATGTTGGAAAAGTTTAAATGTTATTTTGGGTCACCAGAGATCAAACAGAAGATAATTTGAAAATTTTTCTTCTTCAAACAGAAGAAAATTTGAAAATAGTTCTTACACAGGATATCTCAAGGTTTCTAACAGTGAGGGACCTCTTTTTTGGGATGCGGGTACCCCATATTGAGTAGATTTTTTGATTGTTTTTTGGTCAAAGGTCATTAGAGGTCATCAAAGGTCAAATTGCAAAATCTTGTGTAAAGTTTGATATCTCAAGAAGGAAAATGTGTGTATGAATCTCACCTCATACTTTGCATCCAAAATTGATTAAGCCCTGTAAAGATGCCATCTCAAAAGAGAAACATGTAAAATTGCAGTGTGGGTTGTCAACTGATATTGAGTACATGATCTCTATAAAACTGGTGGATGTCAACGGTCATGTGAGGTCACTGGCAGTCAAACTGGAAACCTTCTCAACATGATACATGCCATGAAAATGCCCATAAGCCTACAATCCTGAGTAGTTCCCCACAGCCCGGGAAAGTCTTATTAGTGATGGTCAGTAATTTTCACATTCTGTGGTTTTAGTCCAGCGAGTTGTATCTTCACAACCATGCTCAGTCCGGACATATGACCCGGCCAAGCCCTAGTGGCCACTGGAACTACTTATTAAGCACCACAAGTCATTATTCACTTGAGCGCACATTGTGCTGATAGAGCGGGAGTTCTGTTACCTTGTTATGATGCAAGCCTGATTAACTATGGTCAGCTTCTACAAGAATTTTGACTAAAAGGATTTTCATGTCATGTATCTCAAGGAAAAAGAGAAGCTTGTATTGATCTCTTACTTGGTGTGGGGATGCTTCATATTGAGTGCATAATTTGTGTTACTTATTTTTGGTGGAAGGCAAAGGTCTTTTGAGGTCACCAGGCTGTTAAAACCTCGTAAACATGATTGTCAAGTATGAAATATATTTGTATCTTATGCCTGCCATGTAACAAGATTGAAGAACAAGAGGGCAATCCACAGAGCTGTGTATCTCATCGCTAGCACATGTCATTCAATGTGATAACAGTAATGTATATTGACTCACATCACAAATGAACATAATACATATGGAAATAAGATTTCTATGCCTTTGACCCCTGACCTTAACAATTTCCCTCCTTGGGGCACCTCTTAACTAGGTTTGGAGAACAGCAACCACATATTTTGGTAGAACTTGTCGTCCCTATTATGGGTGTAAAGTTTCATGTCAGTGCAATGTTTTCTCTCAGAATTATAGCCAAAAAACAATTTTTACACAGCTTGACCTTTGACCTCTGCATCTGACCTTTGACCTCTACTTCCAGAACCTGACAGACACAATTTCCTGCAAATGAAGTTTGAATTGAAAATAAAAGGTCTAGCTGTCTAGTAGCAGTTTTTGGTTTCGATGATAAGAGAAACTTGTGTTGGTGTGTGTTTGTATGCGTGAACTCACCAACGTAATCTTCGCGGGTACCGGGGCAGCCGGCCAGAGCTCCGCCCTCGCAAGTCTTTCCTAGCTCTTGCATGGCTCGAAACTGGTGTAGATACCTGAAAATTCGGCCACTGCGATGAGGAGTCACGCGCGACTGCACGTGCCTGCCTTCATGGCGCTAGAATTCAATAGGTTTGTTTAGCCAAAGTTCCCCGGGAAAAGGCCATTTTCCCGGGTGAAAAATATAGACGTAATAAGTCGCCTGATGGCTAAATCCTCCTATTGAATTCTAGCCTCATGTTGGAGCACAGCCCGCCCTCAAGCACGTACATCTACTGGCTTCATTAGCGGGCAGCTCCCTGCCGGAAATTCCCTCGCATTCCTTACTGGGTCCTTTCGCAGTACCCTGTAAGGCAACAAGTGTGCGTGTGTGTTTATGTGTGTACGTAACACTTTGCTTGTAAACACAATATCTCAAGAAGGGTAACCTCAAGTGATCCCTCTTGGCATGTAGAAACCTTTATTGAGTAGACGATCCCTATATTTTGGTGAAGGTCAAAGGTCATTTGGGGTCATCAGAGGTCATATTGTAAATACCTTGGAAATGCTCGGAATCACTCTTTCTCAAGATGTGTAACTTCAAGGAATCTCATACTTGGTGAGTGCATGGCCCATATTAGAAAGATGATCTTCATTGTTTTTGGTAGAGTTCATAGGTCATTTGAGGTCACCAGAGGGGAAAGGTTAATAAAACCTTGTAAACACTACAACTCAAGAAGGGGAGCTTTGATGAATCTAATATGGGGCATGTGGATGGCCCATATGGAGGAAACAGTCCCTATTATTTTTGGTGGAGATCAAAAGTCATTTGTGGCCATGAGAGGTCAAAAGGTTAAAGCCTTGAAAACACTGTCTCATGCAGGGAAACTTCAAGGGATTCCATACTTGACATGTAGGTGGCCCACATTGAGTAGATGATCCCTGTTGTTATTGTGGTCAAAGCTCACCAGAGGTCAAAAGGTTAAACTCTTGTTAACATAATATTTCAAGGCAGGGGAACTTTGATGAATTTCATACTTAGCATGTGGATGGCCCATATTGAGTAAGTGATCCTCATCAGTTTGGTGGGGGTCAAATGTCACTTGTGGTCCTTGGAGGTCAAAAGGTTGAAACTTTGTAAACACTATATTTTTATGCAGGGAAACTTATAAAGGGATCTCATACTTGACAAGTAGGTGGCCCACATTGAGTAGATGATACCTATTGTTTTTGTAGCAGTCAAAGGTCATTTGAGGTCAGAAGGTCAAAATTTTGTTAATGTGATATTTCAGACAGGGAGACTATGGCCCATATTGAGTAAATAATCCTCATTTTTGTAGTGGAATTCAAAGGTCATTTGGGGTCACCAGAGGTCAAAAGGTTAAAATCTTGTAAACATGATATCTCAAGCAGGGTAACTTTGATGAATCTCATACTTAATATGTGAATGGCCTGAATAGATTAAATGATCCCTCTTGTTTTGGGGGAAGTCTGTGGTCATTTGGGGTCACCAGAGGTCAGTAGGTTGAAACTTTGTAAACACTTTAAAACACTATATCTTGAGCAGAGGAACGTTGATAAATCACGTACTTGACATTGTGGATTGCCCATATTAGGTGAATGTCAAAAGTCATTTGAGGTCATTGTAGGTCATAAGGTTATTAATGTGGTATTTAGTGTTTGATACATGCATGCCCATAGATCCTAGACTGGGTGTGCCAGAATTGTAATGACAGCAATTTATGAAACACTGTCAGTATTGCAAACACATTAATAGGCTTAAATCTCCATGGCAAGGCCTCCTGGGGTTGGGGGTTGTAGAATATGCCCACGGTATTCCCTGCCTGTCATAAGAGGCAACTAAAGGGGAGGACTTGCACTGTATTTGAACAATATTTGAAACTGAACTTGAACGGTATTTATCTAGTTGACACTATATATATAACACATTCGTGTTGGTGTGTCGTTAAATCTTATCTAACTTTAATACTAACCTTGGCAAGGCCTTTTGGCATTCTGGTTATTTTCGGCCTTCTAAATAACTTAAAATACAAGCTGATACTAGTCAGTAATTTGTATATGCTTGCATGTATTTCTATAGGTATTCCGTCAATCAGGTAACCCCATACAAGGCTCGTGGTAAGTATAGGATCCAGACATCACAAAGAATCAGTTTTCAGTATGAAAGAGATGAGAAAATAATTGCCGAATGCATTTACTTTACAGAAGGTGATCCCTCAACAGGTCTGTTTAACACTACATATTTGATCCTGGCTTGTGTTGGTGGAGGAGTTCTTTTGCTGTTAATCGTTGCTTGCATCTGTGGAATGTGTTGCTTTGTTTGTCGAAGAAGAAATCCTGACCTCCACCCAGGAAATCCGTGGGTGGCACCTGTTAAACCTAGACCAGGATTTGATGAAGTTCAGATGGAACCATTTAGCCATGATCCTGTAAGTGTTCCTATATTTCTCTTTTGTCTGAAGAAAAGAAGACCTGATCAGCTGTAATGGTATGTGTGTGAATATTTGTGTGATGCCTTGCTTGTCACCACTATGTAACAAGGAGGGTAACATTGACAATCTTATACTTGCCATGTGGGTAGTCCATCCAGGAAAAGACACTTACTTGTTTTAATCTAGTGAAAGGTCTTGTGGGGTCAACACACAGGGCACACTGTAACACCTGTTGTATTGTTATATTTCAAGAAGGAAGGGATCTCAGTATAGCATATGGATTACCCATGTTGAGGGCAAAGGTCATCTTGGGCAGACTGGTTAAAGTGTGAAAACCTTGTAGCCACCATATCTCAAGAAGATTTATATCAGCATGTGTCTTACTGTCCTGCATTGAGGAAAAACCCCTATCTATTTTGGTAAAGGTCAAAAGTAAATTGAGTCACCAGAACTTGTTGTTGAAGTTTACTCACTCATTTTAAAATAGTAGGTAGCGCAATATTTCCTGGTGTCACTGTGCTCCTTGGATGATGGTCTTTGTTTTGGTGTGTTTTTCCTAAAACACTGCACATTGTGCCAAAACGTGAACACTGTCTTATTATGGAAGAGTGACTTGAATATACAAGCCCTGTCCATAAAATATTGTATGCAAAAAAAAAACAGTAATTTTTTCATGGTGGTAAAAGTCTTTTAAGTTCAAAAGGAAAAAGCAGGTTATGTGAGTTGTACAAGAAGGACATCAGAAAATGTTGTACAAATTGACTCTTTCAAATTATGTGACTAAATTTCAACACTGCATATCTCAGCAATGGAACAAGGTATGAAGTTGGATGAATAAGGTCCTTTTTCCAACCTCTGAAACATGTATTCTTTAAATTCTGAACTTAAGAAACTTGGTTTCAAAACCTTGTAACCACAATATTTCAGCATTGTTATATTGACAATCTCATATTTAAGGAATGGATGCCTTATATCAAGTATACGTTCATGCCTTACACTTGTATGTACCATATCTTTTTATGGAGACAGATCTCATGTGGAGTTCTTAATCAAAGAGATGAACCCTATGCTTATTGATTTGTGTGAAGGTCAAAGAAAATTGTAGGTCACTGGAGGTAAATCCTGAAAACCTGCTGCAGGGTTTTCACTTATCATTTTTTTCAGGAGTCACTGACCCTTGAGAATAAATTTACAAGAGTCAAAACTAAAGTAGATGGGGTCAAAATAAATTTGAGTTTAATGCAACAAACTTTATTCCTGTTTTACCTTTATTTTCTATACCATTACATATTGTTGGGGTGAAAAGCTGTGTGACAGTTTGACCCCAGAGGTTTTGTGCCTGTGCGTCAAAATCAAAAGTTGTGCGTCGTTGACCCTGGTGCCCTAGTCAATGAAATCACTGCTCCTGAAAGATTAATGCCTCAAGATGATAATGTTAACATACCTCACACTTTGCATCAGGATGTCTTAGCCCTTTTGCTGGGGTGTAAGTCAAAGGTTATCTGAGGTCACCAGAAGCCAAAGATTGATCCAGATTTGAAACTTGAAGTTTTTACTTGGTAAATGGAAGTCAAAGGTCATATGAGGTTACTGGAGCTTAAACTTAGAAGTCTTGTGAAACATGATGTCTCACAGAGGATAGGGTTGAAAAATGTCACATTCATCACATTATCCACATAATCATGTGGTGTGTCTTTCTGAAGTGGATGGTCCATTGTGTTTTGATAGTTGACTTGTTATGTGAGGTTGGGGAAGCATACCTCTCAGACTTTGTCTGTGGAGCTTTTCAATTTAGTACATGAACCCTATTGATTTTGCATGGTGAATGTCACAAGCTATTTTGATTTCTTCTGAGGCAAAGTTTTCTTTTTGGAGGGAGGGAGGGGGGTAGTAGTGCATGTAGTCGACTCTTTCGTCTGAAGTCCATTAACTGTGCAACGTTTCTGTCAGTTACAGCAATTACAAGCAATGTTTGTTGTTATCACTCATTCTTTGTGTCAGGCACATAGTTAAGGGGAGTGATAGGGGGCTCAATTGGAACTTGAGTTGGGCCCCTGGGCCCAGTACTCTAGGGCTTACATGCTCATAGGGATGACTTTGGGGCCCAGCACTACCCTTTGCATCATTGGATTAGTGCAGTCTTAAACTCTTCCAGGACAAACTCCTGACAATGCTTCTGCTTTATATTATCAAAATAGTGTCTAAACAAGTTTTTCTTAGTTTTGACACAAGATCGACTAATAAACAAATTTTTGATATGTAAGGCTATACTGAAACAGCAGATTGTGCAGTGCTTGTAATAGAGTAATTCTGTTGTAGGTTTTGAATGGGATAAACAGTTCTCCCAAAGTGTAGTATCTACTACTGGCAATTTCATATACTGCCATCAGCTAGAGGGGGGTGGGGGGGGGGGTGGGGGGTGGGGGGGTTAACTCCTTGTAAAGGGTGCAGTCAACATTTTTATGTATGTAAGGTGGTTAAGATGCAAGTTTTGAACTGATTTTAAGTTGAATATCTGGATATTCTCCACTATTAGTCAGCGTTTATCTGCAAATACCCTATTTTGTAGGATTTTTTCAGTCAGGTGGGGATGTAAAACACAGTTTTATGAAGGGAGGAGTTACCTTGAGCTACCTCCTACCAGCCTGTGGAAAAAAACCTATCTGAGGTATCCCCATTAAAAGTATGATATTTCTGGAGCACTGGCAGATTGTTTATTTAGCATTCAGTATATGAAGCAAGTAAATTCCTACTAAACTGTAATCATCAAACATTAATGTAATGTTGTATTATGGTTGCAGTGTAAGGTTCATTTCTAAAGCAAGTGTACAAATCCATCTTTTAGCTGTAAATTTTTCACTTTTTAAATGTAGTAATTTGTCTCAAAATATTTTCATTGGTGATCTGATACAAATTACTTCCTGACTTTATGGATCTGCTGATTGCCAGGCACGTTGATCTTCATCTTGAGGGAGCTAGGAGTCAGAGGGTAGGGGCCATCTGTTTTCTAGGTATACAGGAATGAGGAAACCTTTATCTGGAATATCTCAAGATTTAAACATATTGCCATATGGGATTCAAGATGTTTTAATTTAGCGCTCATGATAAGTATTTCTGCCCTAGAATAGTGGGGCATATGTTCAACCCAAACAGATATGCCTAAGTTGTCAGGTTGGGAGATATTTAATACATGTAAACCAATTTTCCACCCTGCCTGGCCTAGCTAACTTGATCCATGGATGGGTGGGCCGACATTACTTTGACCCAAGTATACTTAGGTCATTCCAGTACCCAAGTCAGTGGCACAGGCTTCACAAATCATTTGTAGTTCATGATACCACACAATAAATGTAAGAAGACCTAGCTGGGCAGCCAGTCCTGTGGTCAGTGGGGAGACAAATCATTCAGTGAATTGTGACAGTCAGTAACCAGAATGGGAGATAAGAGAGATATGTCATTTGGCTAACCTCTGCTCCCTATCTCCTATAATACATCGTAATTCTTAATTTTTAGTGACAATTGGGGCTACCCAGTGCTTCCTGGGATGGGCATATCTAACACATGCGATCGTTTAGCGATTAATTGCTGAACCGTCACAGCCCTAGGCATATCTGTGGATGCAATTGCTGCCATTGTTTAATCCCATTCTCATTGTAATGTTCTCCCATAATAAGCCTCTTAAATGTTATTTGGTACAATGAATATTGAAGATGGCATGTACATAGGTTTATCATTCATTAAGGTTGCAGTGAATTGGTAAACTCCATGTTTCATTCCAGGATCCATTTGATGATATGGATGGAGGGAGACGTACCCCACCAATCTATGGAAGCAGAGGCAGGGATAATGCGGCCTTCATTGAAGATGAAAGGGACCTTGACTGGGGTCCTTCATTCCAAAGACAGCAGGACCTAGTACCACGTATCCAGCCACGCCCAAGAATTTTTGATACAGCTGGTCTGCCTAACCAGTTTAGTAGTGGAAGAGACTATCCAGAGCTTTACTGACAACTTTTGGCAGAAAAAAGGAAAAACAAGTTGACAACCGTGTTCTGTAGAAAAAATACGTGATATTCATTATAACATTAATTTTTCTTCCGGAAAAATCAAAATTTCATGTCATCATTTTCATAGGAAGTAACAAAATTTTGAAAGGATAGTATACCTCTGTGACAAGTAGCTAATCATTATCTTCCATAGTTTTGAATATCTGCATTTGTCATGCCAACTCATTTCTGGAATTAAGTCCATATTTGGCTGGGCTCGGATTTGGCCCAGAATGGAAAATCAAGAAATCGGAATTGGCTCAGAATGGCTGCACTTAGACATGGACTCAGAGCCAATTCCAGCTGAGTCCACAAAAATGAATATTACACAAAGAGAAATTAAGAACCAATGTTATTGGTGCAACAGTGTTGTGTATACATGGTCACACACAGTGAAGTAAATTACTGGGTGAGACAGACTGTGAAATTGCCTCCTGACAGTGACCTAGTCAAGGGGCACTGTACATTGTAAAAGAGCATTAAAGCATATTTATGATATGGTATTTTATATCAAATAGAGTTCTCAGGCTGGACTTAAAATTTGCCAAGAATATGGGCAACTGAATCAAAATTGACTCTGACTTAATGGGTACCTGACTCGGAATTGGCTTTGGGGTATAGGAGCTACCGGACTCAGAATTGGGTTGGACTCAGGTCATGTGGACTTTGACACAGCCCTGGCATTTGTATATGTATCTGGCCTGTAGCTAGCTTGTCAATTTTAGTTGGCAGTAGTTTTGATTTTAGGTGAGATTTTTTTAGGGGGGGGGAGGGGGAGGGGGGTTGCATGTAGGGGGTATCTGCAAGTAGCTGCCATTTTGTTTATTGTTGAAGTCAAAGATTTGAAGAAAAATGGGGGAAGGGGCATGATACCCCCTTCTCCCATTTATCCCTGTGGCAACAGACCCATTTGAGTATCATTTCTTGACAGAAACTTGTAACAAAACTAACATACAAAGTTTGAAATTTTATGTTCACTTTGTGGGGAGAAGACAGGGATTTGTTTGTTCTTTTTTATCATTTTCTCTTCCTAAAGGGATAGCAGAAGTTTATCAGCATCTTATTCAAAGCTGCTGTCCTACAGAACATGTGCATTTCATTTTCAAACATTTTGTATACCACCGAAATATAATAAAAATGAAAATACAAAAAATAAAAAAATATGAAAATACGAACAATAATACTGTCAATATGAAATGAGCTTGTGACTTCTCTCATAGACTTGTCACAAGTAGGTATAAATTGGAAAATGATAGCTGCTTTTGAGACTTAAAAAGCAGAGTTATTTTAACAGACAAGATATGACAATGGAGTGAGTGTGGTAGTGACTTTGCTTTTCTCTTTCATACTTGAATGAAATTCATACCTTTTCCCTCTTCAAACCTCTTCCCTAATTATGTAACATATAAAATTCAAGGGTACTTTCATTATTAAAGACAAAAAAGGTAAAAAAAACAAACAAATCTAATAGCTATGGGGGCAGCTTCACAAAGAACACTTTCTTAATACACACAAAAAGTTTGTTCGGTATTGACATGTGGCATATCTTGTTGAAGTGGTATTCACAAATGTGGAAGTATGGTCAAATATTGTGTGTAACTGTGCAAACATTAGGCAAAATTTGCCTTTGCTGGAATCAGTCATAGCTACCACAGTTTTTAGGGAAAAACTGCGGTTCCCAATTAAAGTACCTGGCCACAGGTTCATTACTTCAGTTAGCAGCAGCATTGTTACAAGCTTTGATGACTACTCTAGCACAACAGTAGCCCAGCACTGTGGGGTTTACATTACAACAAACAACAAATCCTACCCTGTAATTAGTACTGGCAAAAAGGGATCAAATTACTTATGGTCATTGAAGGTTAGATCACCTTTCAGTTTTATCTGAGATAAACTGCCATCAAATGTCAACCTTTAGGGCTATTGACAAATGCTTGAATGAGCACCTAATTGGTATTGATAACAACTCTTGACAAGTTTTGGCATAGGAAGATTTTGCAAAATGAACTTTTGGAACATAAAGCCATAGCAACCCATAATGCTACACACTATGCCATAGTGGTGTACAGCATAAGCTGAGCAATAGTAATTAGACAATGAGTGCATCATTTCAACAGCAGCTATGAGTTTGATTGGCCTATGCAAAAACCAATGCAATTCTTTGTAATCAGCCCCTAGCAGTAGCGTCAATCTTAACTTGAATTTGGGGGGTGGGGGGACATGGCCACTTCTGTCAAAAATGTACTGTGTAAAAATTTTAAGTCAATGGGTGTATTTCGAAATGTGGGGGAACATGTCCCCTGTCCCCCCAGGACTGACGTCCATGGCCCCTAGATCTTTCTATTTTAGTACTTGTCAAGAAAAACTGATCAAGATATATGGAGACAATTATTTAGATCAGATTTTCGTAGAGCTGGAGGACGGGTATATTTATTGCAAATTTAAAAGAACAAAAAATACATAAAAATATGTGAATATATAACTGAAATAAATAAAGAGTAGATATCTGTACAAATTTGAGTTGAGATAATTGTATTTTAATTTTAAGGCAAAACCAGCTAGAGTAAGCAAATGTTAGACATATGACAGCTATAAGGAACTGAATGAATTTCACTGAATTTTACTTAAAAGTTGTGTAACTGTGTCTCAAATTTTTTTGTGCTGAAGTTTTATATGTCTCTGGTTCTAAGCAGAATAGAAGAGGATGGGGGGGGGGGGGGGTGTACTACTTCAGTAGCCAACTCTTGCAGTCATTTATGATTTTATTCACAATTAATCCTGTCGAGTGTCTTGATTTCCCTCTGATGGTGTTAACCACATCTTGAGGTTCTTCTTGGAGGTCAGATTATCTGGTGTTTCCAGAGGTCAAATTCTGATAACCTTGTTAAAGCAATATTTGAATATGGGGCCTAGATCCTTTTTAAGGGGGGCGGGGGGTAGGAATAGGTATGTTGACACTTTATATGGAAAATATTGAATAGCAGTAGTATTTAACTTTCTTTGGGGTTAGAGTTCATGTGAAATGACCAGAGGTCTCATTCTGTAGACCCAGGAAACAACCGGATATTAAAGGAAGGTAATATTTAAGGTCCTCATACATTTGTGTGTTAGTCCTGACTAATTGGTTTACAACAGCAGTTGGTTTGAACTTAATGCTAAGTTATGGTTAAAGAATGCAGACTTCTAGTGAATTGTTATATATGGTTGCTTGTATATATTTGTGGTTTTGTGCTCATATTTATATTAAAGAAGTCATGTATTCTCATCATTGTACAACCACCCCACCAGTGATGTATCCAAATATTCCTTTAGGCAGCGTGTGTGTGCACTCACCAACGTGGCCTTAGCGGGTACCGGCACAGCTGGAGAGAGCTCTGCTCTCGCACGTCTTTCCTAGCTCACGCGGAGCTCGAAACTGGCGTAGCTGCCCGAAAATTCCGTCACTGCAAAGAGAAGTCACGCACGGCTGCACGTGTCTGCCTTGGAGCACAGCCCGCCCTCAAGCATGTCCGTCTACTCAGTTCATTCGCAGGTGGCTTCGCTGCTGGGAAATTCCCTTGCAGTCCTTGTGGGGTCCTTCCCCAGTACCCCGTAAGATATTGAGTGTGCGTATGTGTTTGTGTGTGAGGGTGGGTGCACTCACCAACATGGCCTTAGCGGGTACCAGGGCAGCCGGCGAGAGCTCTGCTCTCGCACGCCTTTCCTAGCTCACGCGGAGCTCGAAACTGGCGTAGCTGCCCGAAAATTCGGTCACTGCAAACAGAAGTCACGCGCGGCTGCACGTGTCTTCCTTGGAGCACAGCCCATCCTGAAGCCTGTCCGTCCACTCGGTTCTTCCGCGGGCAGCTTCGCTGCTGGGAAATTCCCTTGCATTCCTTAGCGGGGTACCCCGTAAGACTTTGTGCGTATGGTGCGTATGGGTGTGTGTGTGTGTGTGTGTGTGTGTGTAGTAGGGTACCTTCCTCCTTGGTAGGATCCACCATTTCATTGGGGGATTGAATAAAGGAATGATGGTTTTATATTGTTTCACTGTTGTTGAATTTTCCAGTGGGGAAGGGGAGGGGAGATGAGAGACTCCTGAGGGGTGAAGCCTCCTTAGCTGTGTCACTTCAACTAACAAGCAATGGGGATGATAGAATAAGTGTGTATGTACTATCCCATAAGTCTTTCACTGGTGGAATAGCATTGCAATATTTTAAGAGTATATTACAAATTAGTGACTACAACCTTATTTTGAAATAACATCTAATTAAGTGTTCAAGCTTTTATCTTATTTTCTTTTTCTTTTCCTTTTTTGACATTTTAAAACATTAATATTGCATAGAAAAGAAAAACTAGTGAGTTTTCATGCATGCATGGTACAGTTTGATTTCAAAAATATTGCTACATGATACCTCAGAACTATACCATACATGGGACAACTGTATGCATTTGCCTGTGGGAGGTAAACATTTATTAAATATTATTTAAAGAAGCCACAGTGGGTGTAAAGTGTACTTGTTGCTTGTTACATAGAAGACACTTTGCAGGTCTGTAATTCTCATGTTTTGAATGCAGGAATGAACACTCAGCTTGAATAGCTAGAGTATTTTTCTTTTTTACCAATTCAGTAGTGGTTGTTTTTCCCTCATTATACTGTTATGAGTTACATTATTATTCTTGTATGCACTGGCTTGGTTTAGTATGACAAAGTTACATCAGTAGTCTTCAAACATTTCCAATTGCTTCCAAATGTAGGGGTCCAAAGTTTCAGCTCAGTTTAAATATGTCAGTCCCCGAGCCCGATCTCCTTGTCTCTTTAAAATATGACTATGTTTTGTCATTAATCTTTAGTACAACTGAAAGGCAGCCTCACATTGAAGATACATTAAATATCTCTTAAATTGGTTACCCCCCTTTGATTGACACAAAGAAAGGGCAAATGAAAACCTTTGTTACAAATTTGTGTAAGCCACTCTGATTGGCTAATGATGTGAGCAGAACAGTGAGCTGATGTTTATACAGTGGCTGTACAGATAGAACTCATCCAGAAATTACAAAAGGCTGTAAGGTAGATTGTTTGGAAACAGCTTGCCTGTTGCTTTCTAAAACAGTGTCTTCTGCAGTAGAGAATTTGATCTTGGTTGATTGAAAGTCCTTTATGGAAGGTGCTCAACTCAGCTTTGTCTTCAGCAGGAGAGAATTGGCCTTGGTAAATAAAAGTACTTTATGGAAGGTGTACAACAGTGTCTCTAGCAGAGAGTTGGCCTTGTGTAATTAAGTATACAACAGAGTCTTTAGCAGTAGAGAATTGGCTTTGGTTAATTTACTTTATGGAAGGTCAAAGACAGTTATTTAGGTGAAAGAAGGGACCGATAAAGTAATCGTTGTTGGGAGAGCCGGAAGTATTGGGATGAGGAAATTGGGTGTTTACTAGTAAGAAAACTTTCACTGTAAACTAATGAGTGAGCTGTTGCATTTTACAGTCAAGACAAAAAAGATACTTAAATTATAAATGATAGCATTTTTGTTAAAGTAAATAATTGTTCACATTAACTGGAAGAATTCTTTAGAATTAAAAGCGGAAGTTTTAAACAAAGACACTTTATGTTGTGATATACAGTGACTGTATAATGTTTAATAATAAAGCTTATGTAGTGGAACTGTAAAAACTACACAAATCTCTACATGTACCATGTTCATCAAAAAATATATAGTAAAGAAAAAAATCAAAGTGTGGTGCATAATGAGTGATTTTTGGAGTGCTATCTTAGCAATTTAAGTGGGGAAGGGCGTTCCCACCCCCATCCCTATCAATGTCATTTATACGACAAACTACAAAACATTTACAAGCCATGCTATAATGAAGGGATCAAAGTAATCCTATATTTGCTATAATTTCCTATATATTTCAAAAAATCCTATATTTACTATATTTGTATGATTTGGGGCTTGTTTTCCTATATTTTCTGCTCTTGCCATAAAACTTTTTTGTATGGTGGCCTTGAGTGAAAATTTCAGATGGATTCTTTTTCCAAGAGAGTGTCTTAGACTTAGAATGGCTTAGTCAAACAGGTAGTAGTGTATAGATGCCAAGTATCTCCACTCACAACCCCTCCAGAATAACTAAATCGTGAGTGCGAGTTAGGCTAACAAAAAATGGTAAAACAGATTTTTATTTTTATGGTATCTGGTCCGCTTAGTCCGCATCTAATGCCATTTGGAGATAGTCCGTGGATAATGATTCAGTGCCCCCTGGGCCCCAACGTCCACAGGGTTACGCTTCGCGTCACCAAAACGCATCAAGCCCTGCTCAGTCCTTCACTTCGGCCGAGACTGTTCCCTCAGTACCCCCACTTCGAAAGTCTGGCTAGGCCACTTCTGTGGGCAATCACTTTTAGAACACCCACCGAAAACTATTAAAATAATCTGGTTTTTACGAAAATGTGATGTCTTTCCTGCCTCCCAGGAAATCGGAAAATCATAATGTTATATGTGCAATAAAACCTTTAGAGGTAGATGGAAGGATTAAATACAGTCATACAAAGTTAGAATTAACGATTTTAAAATTTTTATCTTACTTACAAGAGTCTGTCATGTTTTAACTAGAAGTTCGTTATATTTTCTGATTTAATCTTTATATTAGTCTTGTCATAGATTACAGTCATACTAGCGGTAACAGCTTAAGTGAAAACCATATGCATAAGCTCGAGTCCTCTTTACGAACTTATAGTGTTGTAGTCAGCAAGACGCCGCAGGTCTCGAATTGCCAGGACTTGGTTTCGGACAGAAATGATTGTTTTGTAGTCTTAATTGGACCCGGATCCAAAGACTCGCTCTTAGTCTTGGACTCAGATTGTGCGGACTCGACTACAACCCAGTAAATGTCGTTCTAACCAGTTTCGTACTAAGAGGGAAAGGTGGGTCCACCTCGAGTACCAATCTTATGCGGTGCAATGCCACAGCCAAGAAAAAGAGAAATAATGAGGACTTCTAAACATGTAAATAGTTCAAAACTTTGCCAAAGGTAGCACCAGTTTGCATTTCAGTCACTACACATAAACAAATATTTCTCAGATTGTTCCCCCTAGACGCCTTTCCAAGGACGGCACCCCCTGCATGGAGTGACAAAGGAAGGATGTGTCCGGGTACCAAAATATCCTAGGCACCCTACTGGAGTTATTATAACAATTTAATTGGTATTCTCAACCTCAGATAATATATATATATATATATATATATATATATATATATATATATATATACATATATATATATACATATATATATATATATATATATATATATATATATATATATATATATATATAATATATATATATATATATATATATATATATATATATATATATATATATATATATATATATATAAGGTCGAAATACTGCGGAGCACTAGAGTAGTATGTAGGTCGAAAGTTTGCGGAAAATTCCACGACGTTTCGAGTATAGACTCTTCATCAGGTGGCAAAGAAATGCAACTGAATAACAAAGAAGTAGAAATAGAGAAGAAACACATTGAAGAAAGGCACGAACAAACCGGTCGCACAGAACGAACACGGTGTAAAAAAGCGAAAGAAGGCTGAAAAAAAAAACTGGTAAAAAGTATTGAAAAGGGGAACAGGTTAAAAAAGGTCCATTCTAATGTTAAGACCGTGTGGAGAGAGGGTCCTGAGTTTCATGATAAGCCGGTTTTCGGCGGTCTGACGATCACGGTCAGAACCTCTGCACATTAAGGCTGCAGTAACGGCCAAGTCTTTAATTGAGCACGGTGATGGGGGGTTGAAATGAGTGGCGACCGGATAACCTTGAAGGTTTTGTTTGATGGACCTGAGGTGTTCAGTGATTCGGTCAGCCAGGCGGCGTTTGGTTTCTCCCACATACAGGCAATTGCAACGTCCACAAACTAAAATGTAAACCAAGTTTGTGGAAGTGCAGGTGAAGTGTTGGTTCACACTAAATCTGTTGCCGTTAGAACCCAAAATATTGATAAGTGTGTTCTTGCCAACCACTGGGCATGTGTTGCACCTACTACGACCACAGGGAAATGTACCTGGGGTGTTGTCAGTTGGTTGTTGTGGGTGGGAAGCCCGAACTAAGTGCTTGGAAATGTTCTTTTCAACTCTGAAGGCCGTAATCGGGGGTTCAGGGAAAAGGTCACGGGTTGAAGGGTCTTTTCGAAGAGTCTCTATATTCCTGTAAATGGCACGAACGATGGGGCGTACCGATGGGTGATGGGAAATTACCAAAGGAATTCGTAGATTAGTAGACGTGTTAGACTTCTTACTCAAAGCCTCCGCTCTGTCGATTCCTTGGATTCTATGTAGAGCACCGGTAAGGACTTTGGTGGGATACTGACGCTTCTCAAAGAATGATAGTATACTTTTTGAAGCGGCTGAAAAATCAGAATCTTCTGAGCAAATCCTTCTGGCCCTTAAAAGTTGTGAGTACGGGATGGATTTGGTACAGGATTTGGGATGGTTGGATGGGTACAAAAGGTAGTTATGGGAATCGGTGGGTTTAAAATGTAGGTTTGACTTGATTTTACGGTCGCAAATTGACAATTGAAGGTCGAGGAAAACCACTGAAGTGTCAGAAATACAATGTGTGAATTTCAAAAATGGACAGAAAGATCCTACAAATTGAATGAAAGATTCCAGATCTTGACGGGTCCCTGTTGCCACTCCCACAATATCGTCAATATACCTTTTGTAAAGGAAAGGGTGAGAACCGGTGTACTGCGAAAAAAGTTGTTCTTCAAAGTGACCCATGGTTAGGCAAGCAACAGAAGGACCCATTTTGGTTCCCATGGCAACTCCTTTAAGAAGACTTTAACAAACCTTATTAGAAACAATGAACTTCCTAAATCAGCAACGTCACTACTCCACCCTTGCCCACAAATCTCCAATTTCTACCTGCTTCCCAAAATCCACAAGGCTAACAACCCTGGTAGACCCATCGTTTCTTCCCACAGTTGCCCCACCGTTCTTATTTCTGAGTTTTTGGACTCTGTTCTCTTCCCGTTGGTATCAGCGTTACCGTCTTTTGTTCAAGACACTCCTCATTTCTTGAGACTTATTCAAGACTTTGAGTTTCCCGAAAATTGCGGTGAACGTCTGCTATTCACCATGGACGTATCTAGTCTCTACACATCCATCCCCCACCATGCTGCCTTGTCGGCTATCCGCCATTACCTGGACCAACGACAAGACCCCCAAATTCCTACAACTACTTTCCTTCGCTTGACGGAACTTGTTCTCACCCAAAACTGTTTCCAGTTTAATGGGCGCTTTTTCCGTCAGGTTAAAGGAGTACCCACCCCAACCAAAATGGGTCCTTCTGTTGCTTGCCTAACCATGGGTCACTTTGAAGAACAACTTTTTCGCAGTACACCGGTTCTCACCCTTTCCTTACAAAAGGTATATTGACGATATTGTGGGAGTGGCAACAGGGACCCGTCAAGATCTGGAATCTTTCATTCAATTTGTAGGATCTTTCTGTCCATTTTTGAAATTCACACATTGTATTTCTGACACTTCAGTGGTTTTCCTCGACCTTCAATTGTCAATTTGCGACCGTAAAATCAAGTCAAACCTACATTTTAAACCCACCGATTCCCATAACTACCTTTTGTACCCATCCAACCATCCCAAATCCTGTACCAAATCCATCCCGTACTCACAACTTTTAAGGGCCAGAAGGATTTGCTCAGAAGATTCTGATTTTTCAGCCGCTTCAAAAAGTATACTATCATTCTTTGAGAAGCGTCAGTATCCCACCAAAGTCCTTACCGGTGCTCTACATAGAATCCAAGGAATCGACAGAGCGGAGGCTTTGAGTAAGAAGTCTAACACGTCTACTAATCTACGAATTCCTTTGGTAATTTCCATCACCATCGGTACGCCCCATCATTCGTGCCATTTACAGGAATATAGAGACTCTTCGAAAAGACCCTTCAACCCGTGACCTTTTCCCTGAACCCCCGATTACGGCCTTCAGAGTTGAAAAGAACATTTCCAAGCACTTAGTTCGGGCTTCCCACCCACAACAACCAACTGACAACACCCCAGGTACATTTCCCTGTGGTCGTAGTAGGTGCAACACATGCCCAGTGGTTGGCAAGAACACACTTATCAATATTTTGGGTTCTAACGGCAACAGATTTAGTGTGAACCAACACTTCACCAGCACTTCCACAAACTTGGTTTACATTTTAGTTTGTGGACGTTGCAATTGCCTGTATGTGGGAGAAACCAAACGCCGCCTGGCTGACCGAATCACTGAACACCTCATGTCCATCAAACAAAACCTCAAGGTTATCCGGTCGCCACTCATTTCAACCCCCCATCACCGTGCTCAATTAAAGACTTGGCCGTTACTGCAGCCTTAATGTGCAGAGGTTCTGACCGTGATCGTCAGACCGCCGAAAACCGGCTTATCATGAAACTCAGGACCCTCTCTCCACACGGTCTTAACATTAGAATGGACCTTTTTTAACCTGTTCCCCTTTTCAATACTTTTTACCAGTTTTTTTTTTCAGCCTTCTTTCGCTTTTTTACACCGTGTTCGTTCTGTGCGACCGGTTTGTTCGTGCCTTTCTTCAATGTGTTTCTTCTCTATTTCTACTTCTTTGTTATTCAGTTGCATTTCTTTGCCACCTGATGAAGAGTCTATACTCGAAACGTCGTGGAATTTTCCGCAAACTTTAAGCACTTTTTACAACCTTTATCGACCTATATATATATATATATATATATATGTATATATATATTTATATATATACATATATATATACATATATATATATATATATATCAGCGGCGTAGGAAGATGTTTGACATGGGGGGGGGGGGGGAACAAGATGCGATTTCTCGACCTTGAACCCCGACCCTTTCCACACCCCAACTTCATATTTGCTCAAAGTAGTATATTTAAAGAAAAAGGAAAGTTAACAACAGCAGAAACAACAACAACACATCATCAGTGGTGTAGGTAAGATATTTTGTTTTAGTGTCTCTGGAGGGCTCTGGATTTTTGTTGGCGGTGGCTCTCGTTTACTATCTAAGCGGAGCGCCACCACATATATATATATATATATATATATATATATATATATATATATATATATATATATATATATATATATATATATATATATATATATATATATATATATATATATAATATATATATATATATATATATATGTATATAACGCTAATTCCCACTTTAAGGGGAAATTGTTATATCTGCTTGTACATAGGGCGAAAAAAAGATAATAAAATACATAAGAAATAAATTCGCCCTAACGTCTAAACATATAAATTAACGTTATTTCAATGGCCAGCCATCCGTTCGTGTTAACAGCTAGGTGTCCGTAAATTTGACAACTTTGAAGTAATGGCATCTAGTTTGTAAATCTAAGAGGGCGCCCTTGTAAGTTTACGTATTCCTATAGAAAAAGTGTGTGGAAACGTTAAGGCGAAACTTATATTTCACCCGAAAATTTTTTTCCCCTTAAGGTCGACTTTTCAACAACAACTTTCCCCCTAAGTGCCGAATTAGAGAAATATATATATATATATATATATATATATATATATATATATATATATATATATATATATATATATATATCGCTGAGCACACAAGATGAAAGATGGGAGTAATAGCTCAAGTTGTCTGCATCTTTTTCAGCACGAAAGATTTTGACAGAAAAGCATTTACAAAATGTTTCAAATGACTTCTTAATGTTTTTGCTTCTTAAAGGTATTGTCCGGTAGCTTTTTGTACGAGACATTTTTGTCTTTACATTTCATCCAAACCCCGTACCAAAACACCATTCCTATTTCAAGATACCCCTTCTTGAAGAATGGTTACTTTTGTCAAAGAAATCCGTCAAGGTTTCCTCAAGGTCACAGAATGTGTGGCAAATTGCCTCAGATTCCTTTTGTTAATTGAATACCTTATTTGTCCTTAAAAATTGATACTCTTGGAATGCTTACATAATTTTCCGTATAGATGTAGTGTAGATTGTTCCTTAAACTTTTGGAATAGCAAATAACGTTATGAAATAATCAATAACGTGGTATCAACATTATAAGAAATATAAAAGCTGTGTCTAGTCAATATGCCCAGCTGACATAATAGATTTCCCAACCAGCACTGCGGAAGCTGAAAAAATAGTATTTCTTCAAAAGTAGCATCTTCCTAAATGAAAGGTGCTAATAAGATGGGTGTTTTTCATTGTCTAATACAGAAAATTTCTCTGCAGTCTTTGAAAACATCAAATTTGGTCACCATAATATGCGTTAAGTCTGTGAGTCTAAAACAACCGAAGCCAAAGGAGATAAGTCACCCCGAAGCATGGGCGGCTCTAAGAAATTTTGTTTGGGGGGGGGGGGCAAACTCAAGTCCGTATTCAGGGAGGTTCGGAAGACCCCCAGCAATATTAATGGTCAGCTCCGGACATGGGCGGCTCTAAGAAATTTTGTTTGGATGACAAACTCAAGTCCGTATTCAGGTCAGCTCCGGATAGTACAATAGCCTCAATAGGAGTATGGGCCCAAGTTGATTTGGGGGGAGGGCTGTAACGATCTGCCCGAAAAATAGAAACAAAACTTTCCGCGCGCTCCGTGCGCGTTCAAAATGTTAATGTACATATCATATTGGCATGCATCCATTATCACACCGCATGCCAATTACATACAATAATTTACCACGTTACTACCTATTCCATATTGGTTATAATTCTAGGGGAAGTCGTTACAATAATGATAATAATAATCAGTGGTGTGGCCAAGACTTCTCTCATGGGGGTGGGACAGGCACTATGTTGTGTGATCGCCGGACTGGGGTGGGGTATAAGGGGAGGGGGTTCCCCCTCCCCTGTGATACCCCCTCCCCTGTGAAAAGTATTTGAAAAATTAGGTGTCCATACATGCAATCTGGTGCCACATATGCTACCTTTGAAGTAAAATTTGTGTTAAAAATTTACCGTACGTATTTTAGGTACTAAAAGAAAAATAAGGCATCACCCCCTACCCTTTGAAAATTTTTGAAAAATTAGGTGTCCTTACATGCAATCTGGTGCCACATATGCTACCTTTGAAGTAAAATTTTGTGCTTTATTTTAGGTACTAAAAAAATCGGCGTCAGTGACGGGGTAATGGCCTAATGGCTCCTCAAATACACCACTGATAATCATAATATATGGGTTTAACCATTAAAAAACACACTGGTGAATTAATACCGAATATATAGGTGATGGTGCAATCCAAATCAGAACTATATTTTAATAACCAAGGAAGTTTTGTAAAGTATCGAATTCCGCTAAGCTACATTATTGCATTATTTTTCTTTCAGTAGGTGCCCGAAAAATTCTCAGAATATTGCCCGAATTTTCACAAAAATATTTTGCTGGGGGAGCTGCAGCCCCCCCCCCCCCCGCCTCCTACGCCTATGGGAGTATGGTTATTATTATGTATTACAGCGATGCCCCATGTAATTTTCAAAAGCTCTTCAAAAACCATTTCAGGCAGTTAGTCATGAGCTGACTACTTTAAAAATAAATACAAGCATATCAACCGATCGCTATTCCATAGGGCGGAGTAAGAGGCAGGTGAAATGGGCAAAGCGGCTTGATCCATTTGTATAAAATGAGCCCCACCTTTAAATATTTTATTGTTTCTTTCATTGTGTCACAATATGTTTCAGCTTTGCCAAGAAGTCATAAAATGTTGGTTTTCTGGATTGTTTTCTTAAACTAACGAAAATTTCGAGCATGAAGAAACTTGAAAACGATGAAATGATAGCACTAAGTATTCTGGATCTCAGTACCGTTCCGAAACGAATTTTGTGAAAGGGGGAGAGGAATTCCCCTAACTCAGAACGACGTCTCATCCTACATACAAATAGCTAGGCCACTAGTCAAAATTCTCATCACACTGAGCTTAGACTGACTGTTTGGTGTGTTTATTTTAAATCAATTGAAACTGTATACTTTAGCACAGAGGTGGAGAACCTTTTGCTTATAACAGGCCATTTGACAGTCATAAGATCGCTCGTGGGCTAACGGCACTGTCAGTTTGGACAAGGGAAGGGAAACCTCTCCTTCTGTGGGAAACACAATACTTTTAGACTACATGCCCGTTACAACTTTTTGTAGACAGATACCTATGCTAATCTGGCCAGGTCACACCCTGGCAAAACTGCTTTTAGTCGTGGATGATAATCAACTCGGCTAATGGGTTGTGTATCTAATGACCCTGAAAGCTCTGAAATGTCTGCAAAACTATGGGCATTTAACTCCAGCATTACCGTTACACTCTGTAAATGACATTATGATGCCTAAGCTAATCAGATTACAAATAAGCAACTGAGAAAACGCGCGCGAAGCGCGCCGAAAAAATGTCGTTTTGAAAACACTTTATAAATGTTTAACCTTCGCATTGCATTGGAAAGTTATTCACTTCTTTAATTTTAAGCCCACTCAAGGAAAAGGGAGGGCCTAACCCATCTCGAATTACATGTTTTTTTTTATTTATTATTTTTATTTTTGAAAATTGAAGACCATGCTTTGCAAACTTTTTTTTTGGGGGGGGGGGGGGGCAAGTGCACCCCGTGCCCCTATGGCGAGCCGCTAATGCCCCGAAGAGAAACTAAAACTTTGAACCTTTACATCATGTGATGAGTGTCATCGCGGTCTTGTTTTGAAGTCACGTACAAAATTTTCTGGGTACGTTCCCGCATGCCTCTCCAATATTTTTTTTTGAAGGCGAATGCAAAGTGACTAGGTGCTTAAAAAAAGAGCGGGCGTTTCGTTTTTAAACATTGGGGAAAGGTTCGAGGAAAATATTGTGAAAATATCTTTCAGGCCCAAAAATGTTATAATAATTTTTGTCCAAGATCCAATACTGGACAAAGTCAACTATGACTTGGATTCCCTGTACCCCCTTCAACGTTGTTTTGGAGGTTCCACTTTGGCTGCTTGAAAAATAGCGAAAGGTTCATTTTCGCAACATTGAGGAAGATGTGGAAGTTAAACATTTTAAAAGTATCTCACAGGCCCGAACATGCCTCAATATTTTTGTCCATGATTGTAGATTGGCTGCAAAGAACACGAACTACCCCCATCATTTCAGCAAAAAGGCCAAACAGCAAACCACAGTGTTTCGAGCAGTCTTGTATCGTTATTTATAGTGGCCACAATAGCAAACCAAGGCTGCATGTTCCTGAGTACAGGTATACGAGGAGGGGCATAAATTTGTGTAAATATGATTGATAAATTCGGGCAAAAAAGGCAGCTAAAATGATGTAACCAAAGCAAAAAAGTGGTTAGTGGTTCATTATTCCAAAACCAAAGTTCACCTTTGCCAAAGAGTGTAAACTTCACCTTGGTGACCTAGATTTTTTCTCAAAACTACAACAAAAGTCGAACATGAACATACTTGAAAAAGATGATAAAAATAGCACCATTTTCATTCCAGTGAGCCCTCTTCCAAAGAAAAAGTTTTCCAAAAACCCCTAAGTTCAGTGGATGCCAATCATGGTGCAAGAGTAAAGTTTGGTAAAAGCCTGCCAAAAGGGCGCCGGCAGGCGATTTGAGCCGGTGCCGAAGGGGTCCCGAACGACCCCCTGACTATGTGGACCCTCCGCCATTTTCATCGAAATTGGCTCGAAAATGAACCTAACTGGTTCAACTATGTGGTTCAAAATTGGCTATATTTGGTTTAAAAACGGAATTCGTAAGGTTGAGTTTGACCCAAATCTTCTCAAATTCTATTTTTCAAGATTCTGTTTCGATTTTGAAATTATTAGCAGGCGATGCTGCAAGTCGGTTTAGCCTACAATTATAGGGTGGAATATTGATCCTGTCTCTGCAAAAATGACAGGGTTATTAGCAAATAAATACCACAGGTGATAAACAATTTTGTAAAAAACATCGTCCTTTGATGCTAAAGAGCCGTACATTAGGGTCCAAATTTGCTTCAGCCCAAACAAGGAGTAGTTATCCGAATATCCGGATAACAACTCCAAATGCCCTTAGCCAATGAAACGACTGGCTATTTTACTTTCAAGTCTAGAGTTGCATGTCGACAGCATGGACTGTGTGTACAAAGTGCACCTTATATCAAGCAATGTGTTTCGTACTGTCATGTCGTTGCCTTGCCTCCGTGTACACAAACTAGGAAGCATTGACTGATTGAGTTGGCATTTCATACGCATGGTATCCATGCAAAACTTTCTCAAGTGCAGAGCAAACTTCGCAGGAAGAGAACTAATCGATATTTCCCTTTGAAAGGATATGTAGGATGTTGCTCATTAAGAGGAGGGCAAGATAAACTTGTACCCATGCCTTTCTTGAATAAGCAAGGCCCATCGCCGTATGTGCTGAGATTCAAAACAGTGGCGAGACGGTCGGAGTTTGGCTACGACAGAAATCGAAGAGGCCAAGAAATGGCGGAAGGCAGTGAAGAAACAGGAATATCGGGTGTTTTATGCTCCTTGGGTAGACTGGAGGGAACACTAAAACAACTCGAAGTAAATAGCCGTTCATCGGACACTGAAGTTTGGCATAAACCAAGGGAAGACGGTAAAAAGGTAATTTAAACTCCGATGTGACCTAGATATAGGCCTAGGCCACAGGCGTTCGAAACATTACGTACATATACTACACACTGATGAAGGGTTTAAACCCGAAACGTCGTGGAATTTTTCACAAACTTTTAGCACTATTTACTACTTTATTTTTACCTACCTACTTCATAAGTGCTACGCAGTACTTTGACCTTATTTTATTTACGTCTTATACTACACACTATATATATATATATAATAAGACAAGGTATGACATTTCTCAGGACGAAGCACGAATGTTGGCCAATTTTTACACTCTACTCTTACTGTGAACCTCAAAAGACTTGGTCGATCATGTCATCTGTTCTAGCAGAATATCCAACACCTCTTCGGATGCAACTTTGTGCATAAGATAAATTCTAAACAGTAAAAAAAGGTGACAAAATAAAATAAAAATAAGAATAAAAACTGAGTAAGAGCATCGGCCCAGTCGCACAGCCAGTGCTTCCACACTTTAAAATCATTTTTCCTGAAATGGCCGATTTCAGGTAATTTAAGATTCCATTTCAGGAAAAATGAATTAAGAGTGTGGAAGCACCGGGTGGCAGTGCAGTCACTGGGCCGAAGTCTTCTCCTATCGAAATGACCTAGGCCTACCTTGTCTTATTATATATATATAGTGTGTAGTATATAGGCCTATGTACGTAAATGTTTCGAATGCCTGTGGGCCTAGGCCTAGGCCCTACTTCAGGCTAAGCCTACAGTAGCCTACTGCCGTACTGCTTGGCTTGAGGCCTGGGTGAGGCACCATTGCAGATCATGCTGGTTCTTTTACATCAGAGTCAGACATTCGTTAACACACATTCCCTCTAGGCCTAAGTCTAACGTGAGGCCTATATGTTTAGGAACAAAATACCTTTTTCAGTCCTATAAAGTTGGTCAGCTGCAATGATATAGGGATAGGGCCCAGGGTTGGCAGTTTTTGCCACAGGCGGTTTTTACCGGTGGCTTTTACCGGTAAAAACCGTCCCGGTAAAAACAGGTTTTTGCCGAAAAATGGAAAAAATGGCAAAAACCTATTCTGCTACATTGAATAAAATGTTGTTAACAAGGACTTTTTATGCTTTTTTTCAAAGTCTAAAGAAGAAAATCTTGCTATTACATCAAGATTAATCATATTAGAGTTTGAATGTGATTTGTTTAGTGATTTTGGCCACTTTTTGTCCGATTTACACTGTTTTGTGTTAAGTATGCATACACTAGGTATATTTAATGCAGAAAAAATGCAGAAAAATGGGAAGGAAAATCATGGAATAATTTAAGGATTTATTTTCAGTTTGATGGGAAGCTTTCCTGAGCGTACTGGCAAGTTGGTAACTCCACTCTTGGGTAAACCTTTTCAAGGGGATCCTGCATCTGTGTAGGTCCTACAATAACTCAGTTTCTTTCAGTACATTGACCTCCAGTAGTAAATGTCTCATTTATAATTGAACCATCCACCTTCCTTCAACATTTCCACTTTCTTTATAAAATAAAGTGCTGGCTATCCACTTAAGTTTCTTTCATTCTAACATTACTATTTGTGGTTTATCAATTTTTTTCAATGAAGATTACTCAGTCAAAAAATAGACTCTTCGTATTTGTTTGGTCGTCGATAAATTCTTACTTAATTATCTCTCAGTATTGTGGACTTGAAATACCCAGAGAAGCTCCCTTGATGAAACTCATTTACTTCAAGTTGCTGCTTAGTCAGCATGTATGGCACTGTAATTTGCTTCTCTGCTGTGTCAAACTGAAGTTTCTGACATGATAAAGGAAGTTGCTTTTCTGCCTCATTCTGCTACTGTACTCAATACGTGTAACAGATATGCCCTGCCAAATTTGTGACTGAACTTATATTGAGAACTTTCATAACTTTACACATAATTTTATTAATCCTCATTTTGAAAAACTTTGCTTGATAAATCTAGTCATTTTGCAAACCAGCTGTAATTTTCAGACTATCCTGTTGGCATGTAGTTGCTTTGTTTGTGGTTACACTTAACATGTTAGGGCTTACAGTACTATTGTAATAACTGAGAATATTTCACTCTTTATTCTGTGTTTGACAAGTTTTAGTGCTCACTTTTTAGGCAAAAAGAAAGTGTAAATGAATGTAAATAATTTTATCTGAACTGGTTTATCCATCATGTGCAATGGGGTACAACAACTGCACTCTTCTAATTGCCAGAAGAGGTTTTTTCCATTTTCTCCCGGTTTTTACCGGTAATAACCAGTTATTACCAGTTATTACCAGTTTCTACCACTGTCCCGGTAAAAACAGGTTTTTCCGGCAAAAACCCAACCCTGATAGGGCCTGAGGTGTGGAAGATAATGTAGGCTAGGCTAAATTACGTAGGCTATAGGCCTAGGCCCCTAATAGGCATTAGGCCTAGGCCCTAGTCCCCTTCAATTATTTGGTTAAGGTGGATTGAGTAGGCCTTAGTTAGGGCCTACATAATATTTTGGTGAAACCTGCAGTACTGTGTGTGGCTAGGCCTATATGGTAAGACAATCATGATCTTAGTGATTGGTTTAGATTGAGCAGTGGTTCTCAAGCTTTTTTAGACTAGGCTAGGCTACTGCCTCTACCCCCTCCCCTTGTCCTACCATTCATAGTTAGATGCTCAACAAAACTTTTCTTTTCTCAGTTAACTTTTTCTGTTTGCTAGAACAACAAAAACCTGCAGATGGCAGGACTGTGAAACTGGTATAGGCCTAGAGAGCCGAGAAGTTGTTCAGTCAGTGTGAAGGTTAAGCTTAGTGTAACGCTGTGAGATAACAAATGTTTGGTTCCATTTAGGAGCAGAGAGGAAGAACTAGCAGAGGGGAACAGACCCCTGGGTGCCTTATTGTACCCTAAAGAGCTGCAGTGATGTGTCATAATCTCCAGGGAGCCAACGCCCCCAATTCTCCGTGGACTTTGTAGAGCCCACCTGAGACTTCCCAATGCCCTCTGGGGGCTGAGACTTCCCAATTCCTCCTGGGGGCAGTAACATAGCATAACAGGTTAAAGGGCAAAGGAGGGCTAAGGCCCCATAAGATGCCCTGAAGTCCACACAACCTTAACTGAAAACAAACAACCAACAAGCAAGCCCAGCACAATTAGATTCTACCACAGTTATGGAAGAACTTGTCAATGTCAACCTTAAAGCAGTGCACAGATGAGGAGTTAACTACCCACTCAGGCAGACTATTCCACTCATTAGCAACCCTACGAGAGAAGCTGAACTTCGTAATGTAGAGCCTTGCAAAACAATTAACCAGCTTCTTACAATGGCCTCGAACCCGAGAATTACTTTGAACCTTTAAATAGTTGCAAGATGACAAAGGATTCCTTTCAGAGAGAAATTTGTACACCTGAAGCATGTCCCCCCTAATCCTTCTCAACTCCAGGGTGGTAAGCCCAAGATGCTTAAGTCTAACATGATAAGGTAGGTGTTTCAACTTAGGTATAAGGCGAGTGGCTCTCCTCTGAACTTGCTCTAAAAGAAACTTGTCCTTTTTATAGAAGGGACTCCAAGCCTGGGCTGCATAGTGGAGGTGGGGTGTTACCAACTGCTTATACAGATTTAGTACAATTTCTTTACTAAAACGGCTGAAATTCCTCTTGATCAATCCAAGCACCCTATTAGCCCTATCAGCAGCAGCTGCACACTGTCTAGATGGCTTTAAATCGCCTGTAATAACTACACTCAGATCCTTCTCAAAAGTCACATCACTCAGAATACTACTATTTATGTTATAATCATAGCTGAAATTTTCAGGACCAAAGTGAAAGACTTTGCACTTATCTGCAGACATTTGCCAAGTCTGAGACCATGAAGATAACCTATCCAAGTCTTTTTGCAGTAAGGAGGGATCATCCTTATCACTAACCTTCCTATAAAGCTTAGTATCATCAGCGAACTTACTAATACTAGATGTGAGAGAGCTATCAATATCATTGATGAAAATTAAGAAGCCGGCCAAGAACAGAACCCTTCGGAACTCCACTTGTAACTTCTTTCCAAGAAGAGAAATTACCATTAACAACAACCCTCTGAGATCTACCATTGAGCCATGAATTTATCCAGTCAGCACAACTGCCCTTGATGCCTAACCTACAGTATGCAGTTAAACCATAAGTCTACCTAATGGAACTTTATCAAAGGCTTTTTGAAAATCAAGGTAAATGACATCAACACTGTGACCAGAGTCAAGAGATAAACATCCTCAAGAAAGCTTAGTAAATTAGTACTGTTCACAAGATCTACTGGGTAAAAAACCATGCTATGACAGATTCAGTAACCCATTATCTAAAAGATATTTAAGCAAACAATCCTTGATTACAGATTCCATAACTTTGCATACAACACTGGTTAAACTGACCGGCCTATAATTGCAAGGCAAGCTCTGATCCCCCTTTTTGAAAATAGGAGTAACATTAGCCATCTGCCAGTCAGCAGGTACAAAGTTTGAATCCAGAAACTTCTGAAAAATTACTGGATGATGCGAAGCCTGCACTGGGGTCTATAACAGTTCATTCCTGCTTTATACATGTATTCGCCTAATTGTTGAATTTATAGTATAGAACAGTACATGCTTCTGCTAAATTGTAAACCACTGGATGGTCATTTCTGTAAGCTTGTTCTCCTGCATATGAGCCCAACTGTTGGGTCCATAAACCATACACACTTGCATAAAATCTTAGTGGTCATGTCCACGTACCCACCACATGCTTATTAGATGGATCATCATGGGGTCCTTGAAAGGAAAATACTGTCACCCCAATAAGAATTAGTATACCCGGTCATGCTAATTCATGAATGGCTTTTTGATCATGTGACAATAGTTGTGTTACTGAATTCTTAAATTTATAGGGAATAACTCAGTTAATCCTTGCTTTACCTTTTGTTTGTAATAGATACAGTAGTTCAAATTCATCTTCAGAGGTACTTGTAAGGCAAATAAGAGGAGATTTGCAAGAAATTTGCTGATTTTTCAATGCAATTTGGGAATGACTGCCTACTGACTTTCAACAGACTGCTTAGAACTAACTTAAGTCATGACATGCTGCTAGAATTGAATAGGACATTTTAGCCAGTATTACCCAACAAAAAGGCTTTTTCCCAGGTGAAGCATAGCTCTACAATCCCTTTTACAAACAAACTTGCTCCATTGACTAAACAGTCTTTAAAGGGGTTCAAACCCCTGTAACTTTATTGATCTCAAGATAGCTGAACAGGAAGTTCTCTGATAGATTCTGGATTAAGAGTGGTCATCTAGAGATCGCTAAAACTTGCTATTTCTAGCGTCATGATTGGGCTGCTAAACTGTGCACTTCTGCTGAACTAATCACTTAGCCCTAAAAAAGGCATGAGCCAACATCACTTAATACATGACTTGTGTTAGTGAACCTCAACCTTCAGAAGTGTGATTTACATCCATTGGTGTTGCCAGTGGGTGGTCCAGGGAAATCCCTTAAAAATTTAGTGCCCTTGGACCCCAACCTCTGACCCCAAATGAATCTCATAGTGGCAATAAAAAAAAATTACCATAAAACTAATATTACCAAGAGCACCAACAGTGCAAACTTCAACTTTGACAATGCTGACCAGGTTCTGGTTCCAGTGATATATTGTTTGTTGAATATCATGCATAAATAATTTGGTGCATATGACAAGACCTGGCTGCATTACAAAATCAAGAGCTTAGCATGCATAAATGAAACACACATGCAAACAATACTGTACATAAGTATAGAGGTTTCTGGTTTCAGTGTGGTTAGTTTGTCCATGGAGTCGTCGGTTTAGCCAGTTTGTAGTACAGAAGTGACTACTTTGTTGTTATATCAAGTTAAACGACAATTAAGTAGATATTGACAAGATGGCCAGCATTTGTCCCTGCTGCGCTGATCTAGTTTACAGGTAAAATTTGCATTACAGGTTCCACATAACCACCAAATTTCAGATCTCTGTCTTTTAATATGGCCAAGAAAATGCAACTGAAAGATAAAAATCTCGAAACACTTTGCCCAGCCTGTTGTTGCAATCCCATTACTTTGACTACTTGATCTAGTTGAAATAAAATTATATGTTACCACACAGTATCAGTCTGTGGTCTACTTAGTTTGCAACCTAGTTTTTGACTAAATCTTGTATTTTTTCTCATAGGTCTATTGCAGAGTGAGATGCAATGTGATAACTGTTGGAGAAATAGACACAGTGAAGCAAGAGTTCGAGGCAGAAGTCTACCTCAGCTTAAGATGGAAAGAGGAAGCCTTTAAGGGGAAAACACGAGAGGTATTGGTTGAATTGAAGATAATGGTCACAATTATAATATAAAAATACAAATACCTCAGAGCCTCTGGGGGCTTCGCCTCCTGACCCCCACTGGGTTAGGTTAGGTTAGGTGAGGTTTAACGTCCCAGTTTCCAACCAGTTGGTTCAAGTCGAGACGACCATTTCATTTTTCCTGGACACACTTGGCCCTATGGTGGGCCTCAGGCCCCAGTGCCTTCAGGGGATTGCTTTGTGTCACCCACCACGTTGACTTCAGAGTTGCTCAGGGCCTTCATTTGGTGTGCCCCTTTGGTGGAATTTTGTGCCCCCAGTGCTCACCCCAACCCCTATTTGAAAATTTTGGTGATGCCACTGGCTAGATACAGAGTTAAAAATGATACAGCATTAAAAATTAGGCTTGGCTCCACCTAGTCCTAACTTCACTATCAGCCATAGTAGGCCTAAATTTGAGTTTGAATTGGTTTTGACCAGTTCACCTCTTTTTGAAATCTTGACATGAAGCCCACCACTTAAATCAGTCTAGGTTCAACAGTGGTCCCAATGACTACAGTAAGTGGATATACTGCACAGTAAGTGCTCATGATTCAATCCTCCAATACAGTAGGCTACCCTGGGATCTAAAGTGTGGATGATTAAATAACAAAATTCATTAGCTCCTGTGGGTAGTTGCTTGATTGCAAATCAGTATGTTCATGACATGTGGACAATGTCATATTGAAACATCCTATCATTGTATAATTTGTAATTTACTGTTTTTCAAGTAATGTGTTGTTCAAAGGACCTTGGGTATATTTTAGGAATGGTTGAAGAATTTGTTCTTTCTTTGTTCTTTTGCATGCACTGGGTGCATTGTTAAAGAAGTTACTTGAATTTCTCACACCTCCATGTTAGCAAATTAAGGGTTAAATTAGGGGAGGTGGGTGGGGGGGGGGGAGGTGGATGGACACAGAAAAGTGCCATTGTGGCCTTTGCACTGTTAATTTCTCTGCAAGTGTTTGGGCTATTCTGAAAAAGCAATTTATAATGTCCACAAGAGATAACACAGCGTAAAGTACTAGTTTCGTTTGAGAGATATTAGAAGTGATGCTCCAGTTTGCTCTGAGTGTGTTAAAAAAAAAAAAAAAATGATGTCATCATATTATGACACAGCAATTCCAGAATTACGTTACTCCTGTAACTAGCACTAGCACAGTTATCTGAAGGAAAGTATGGCTACAGGTTTTGAGACTCATTCAGAAATAAGAGTTTTCTTCAGGATATTTCATAAAAAATTTTGATTAAATTGATTTTATGATGAAATTTATTCATTTTCAATCTTCCTACAGATACATGCATCATAGAAAGCAAGTGTATAGACCCTTTTCCAAATAAGAATTACAAAGGATTGTGGGATATAGTTTTGGTGTGCGTTGTTTTTGTCCACAGTAAAATGCCATTAGCAAAAATGACCCATACCAAAACTCTATCCCATAATCCTTTGTAATTGCTAATTGGAAAAGGGTCAATCGTCATGATATACAATGGACAATAGCCTCTGTCATTGATTTTGTTTTGTTCATTACCCAAGGATATTGACTGGAATGAATGTTGGGATCCCCGTGTCTATTTCTTCAACGCTGTCACAATTGACAAATTGGAGTGCAAACACAATATTGTACCCAATGACGATGATTCCATTGATGGAGTACCAGATGCGCAACTCTCCATTCGTATGAAGGCAACTTTCAAGACTGCTATGCAACTGCACAGTTTCCCATTTGACCATCAGGTACCAGTCACAACATAGTTTTATTGATTCCTTGCTGAAGGCAGGCAAGGAATCTATGCGATGGTGATGGCGTGTGTGTGTATGGGTGTGTGTATGTGTGTGTGCATATGAACTTGTCTTCCTATCAGACCGAGGACCTGAACAATGGATTTGAGGTCCTCTGAAGGAAATTCAATAGATTTGTCAAGTCCTCGAAAGTTTGAACAATAGAGAGTCTATTGTCAAGGTTAGGGTTAAGGAAGTAAACACAAAGGAAATAACAATGAGGTCCTCGGATTGTATGTAAAATCGACTTGTATGTATGTGTGTGTGTGACGCTGCTTGTAAACACTCTATCTCAAGAAAGGTAATCTTGGGGAACCTCATACTTGGCATGTGGATACCCTATATTGAGTAGATGATCCCTATTGTTTTTGGTGAAGCTCAAAGGTCATTTGGGGTCACTAGAGGTCAAATAGTGAACGCCATAGAAATTGCTTGTAAACACTCTATCTCAAGATGTGTAACTTCAAGGAATCTCATACTTGGCATGTGCATGGCCCATATCAGGAAGATGATCCCTATCGTTTTTGGTAGAGGTCAAAGGTCATTTGGGGTCACCAGAGGTGAAAAGGGTCAAAATCGTCCAAGCACAATATATTTGAATGTAGAACTTGGTTTCAACTTGAAACTTGCTGTGTAGCTGGCTTTTATGTAGTACATATTTGTCCGAAAATTTCATGAAGATTAGAAGTCATTTGAGGTCAAAATTGGCATTTTCTTTAAAGGTCTTCATTCTACGGTAGCTGTGATGGACCATTCGTATCAATGATGTGATAACGGTCTACGTATACTACACGCTCTGTAAAACTTAACCATACCCCAAGGGCATCCATATCCAGAAGATCATGATATGCTGTGAGCTGATGGTATTCAGCTCTCCCATTGGATAGTTGTCCTGACGTAGTGACTCTCACATGACAATAGGCCGAACTATCCAATGGGAGGACTGGATTTTGAAGGGGGGGAAATCCCTTTATACAAGTGAAGTCACCATCGCAACGACTAAACGTAACCGTGTCCAAACGAAATTTTCGCGGAAAAATATTCCTTTTTTTAAAGACATTTATTCGTCCAAATGAGTCGTCATACCACAGAAGTTCTGTAAGGGCACGATTGGAAGATTGTTGTGAATTGATAACGGAGAATAAGGCATGAACAGCGTGATACAGGTAGGCGAAGTTGGTACCGAAAGGCGAAAGGCTGTGAAGTGCACTACCTTTCCACTATTATATCCTAAGGTGTTTACTTACTCGTTTACTGTATAACGCTAGGACAGCCTGTGACTAACTGTAAGTGTTAATACTAATAGTAAGTGCAAGTATCGTTAGAATGAAGGGTCTTACAAAGTTACATGTAGGCTAATTGATTTGTAGAAATCAATTAGGTCAAGACCTACCAGATCATGGCCACTATCCGTCCGGCAGACTAGTACAGTCCGATATTAGGAATATTGAAGTATTCATACTTTTTGCTAAAAAAAGATAAGAGATATTAAGAGAGACATTCTCAAAATGTTTTTGGTTGTATATTATCCACCTTTATTTTTAAATTGTCTAAGAAGAATTATTTTGAGAACGACTCATCATTAACCATAAAAATGTGAAAGTAAAGATTGCAACCCCCTATTTTTCAATGGAATGGAACAACCGGACGGATAGTGGCCATGATCCAACATACCTACAAGTATAGCCTAGGCCCATACAGGAAAGTTCAAGAGTTTTCATGCAGATCTGTGGCAAATGAAATTGTATGCCATACTGGCTTTGCCCGCTTTGGTGCACAATGGCGACGTCATTGTGGGGACATACTAAAAATCTAAAACGAATGCCCGTACTATAACGAACACTAATGTTAGCCTAGCCTACACCTTAAGCCAAATACACAGTAGGCCTATGTCTGCAGTAACCAACAGTAATGTATTGTAGTGTCAGGCTGCAGGATTATTCTTTCTGAGACTGGGGTGTTAACAATAAGTTGGCGTGGCATAGACCTAGTCCCCTGTAAGGTTTCACGGTACCGCTAAAATTTGGTACTGCCACAAATGGTACCGGTAATACCGCAATACTGGTTCCATAAGAGAAACAAGTCCAGTTTTTAACACAAAATACCTGCAAAAATGTTTAGATTCATCAGCTCTAAACTAAGCTTATTAAGTGATAGCAGCTGCAGGGAGTCAGGGTTGTAGCTACGCTGGTCTGCGCCAGGTTAGTGAACCACAACAAAATTTTCCGCTAATATTTGTTGGTAGGCTACAACCCTAGTTCACATTTCATGCAGCGAATTTTTCATGACTGCTTTGTAGCAAATCACATAGACAGTAGGCCACATTCGATCTATCAACTCATAGGCCTACGTAATACGTACGTAGTCAGGTACAGTCCATCGATTTGTGAACAGTATCGAACAGATACTTATGTAGTAATATACAGTGCGTGCATGCAGTACCTACCCCTCTTTATGATACTAAAACACTTAAAAACAAGCACATGTGGGCCTACACCCTGTGTTTATGTATATGCAATACACGGTAGGATGGTGTGAAATAGCCAAGTAGGCCTAGTTGCATGGCAGTACTGTGGGCTTCGAAGTTCCATTTATAGTTCGTTCTGTGAGAGACTTTGGTTAAGATTATGGCCAGGATGTGACTAGGGATGTGGCAGCAATATTTTTAGATTCATATTTAAGAGAAGTGAAGACTTGACTCACAATTAGAACAAAAAGATTTGAGCATTGTTAGATAGCATTATTTGTCATTGCCATTCTCCCGACTGTTGGCTTCGGCCCGACTATGTACTATTGAAAATGGAATATTGGTTCATGGATGTCAGTTAATGGTTCCTTGGACCCTTATTCGCAACATTCATGGAGTGGCTCCGCCATATGTTACTCTGGACTTGGCCCAACTTGTGTCCACTGTGGTGCTATGGTAGAAGGGAATAGAGTGCCAACTCTTCCCTTAAGGGTGCCATGATATTGCTAATGGGGTTTGTGGCAATTGTACAGTACTCGCCTGTTTACGTTTCGTTCAGTCGCAGTTCCGGAGAGCAGTCACTTGGTGCGGGTCCTACTAATTTTAGCCCGGCTCGCCCGGCGCTACCTAAACTTAGCACGTCTATACATGAGTGTACATTACAGAAGCATCGAAAATGTACGTAATGATGTACGATAAAGTTGACTGCCTAAAGAACTTGGTGGCCGAAAAATACCTTTTCAATGTTGTATTTTGAAGGCAAAAGTATGATTTTATTTATATTTTTTGAACAAAAGTAATTACAGAATGAGTTAATGAGTCTGCATTGACAGTATTAATTTTTATCAATCATAAATTTCAAAGATCATGTTCAGTGTTTTGGCAAAGTTAATGCAAAGTTGGCTGGGTCCATAGGCCTGCCTGGAGTGCCTCAGCTTGAATGTGCATCAACAGTTGAGTGACGGGGGCATGTTACTTTTGAAAGTGTAGGGGATTATTCGGCGCCCACTCGGCCACTTTTCTTTCCCGGCAGACGGAATTCTGTATGTGAAAATAACAAGAGATACATCCGTGATCATACCGTAATTTCATTAGCTCTGACAACATGGGCGTCCGAGGTTGAGGCAAGGGGGGACACTTGCCCCCCCTGGAAAATCAAAAACGAAAAAAAAAAACTTGAAGAAAAAATAACCAAACCTTCAAGACTAATTCTGTCAAAAGTCGAAATGATCTCACACCATTTTGCATCTAGGCTCCTTGAAAAAGACAAAAACTTTTCAAACGGACGCCCCCTCCCCCAGGCCAGCCTCAATCCTACTTTGATGTGACCCCTCAAAGTGGTTTCCCCCCAGCTACGGGCCTGCCAATCTGATCAATTAAAGTTTTTCCCCCATGATCTGACAACATAGCCTAACTTAACATATACAGTAATTGACTTTTTTTTGATGGGGGGGGGGGGGACAAACTTGTTTAATATTACTATACGTGTGATTTACATACCAATTTGCTGTTAATACATTTGCTAAACAATTGAACTTCTTTATGGCGGTAGATTTGTACGTACATGGATAGCCGGCTAAGTTTAGGTAGCGCCGGGCTAGCCGGGTGAGCCGGGCTGTAATTAGTAGGACCGCTTGGTGCTCTGCTTCCAGTTATGTTAGTAAATATCTGCACACTGTTTACTATGCGTAGTAATGTGTAGGCCTATAACTTACGGAACCATTATGCTGCAAGCTCATTTTGAGGAAGCTGTATGTTTTCATGTATAGTTTTTCATAAATACTGTTGTAATCCTTCATTAGTTAATAATATTTTCTATAATAGTTTAAGGCTTAGATGAGTTACAAATACAACGCAAAGCTGTTTTTGCAAACTTTATTCTCCTTCAAGTTAAAATGAACGTCACAAGGGTACTCATTAGCGACATAGGATAACATTAAAATTAATATTTCCGAGGTGAAATTTATTATTGGAATGGTGAAAAATGATTATCAAATGAACATTTCATGTTTATAATTTAATATAAAAAATGCAAGGCAGTTATCCAATGGATGTGGTGTTTATAATTCAGTAATATTCCATTCAATTGTATTTTCATAAAAATATTTTCGCAGTACCGTCGGGTACGGTTCTCATCAATACTTTGGTATCTTATGATGGGTGGTAACATATGGGTACAGGTATATACTTGTACTTACAAAAATACCGGTATACCGTGAAATATTAGTCCCATTGCATGACATAATTTGGCGTAATTCTGTGGCGTACATCATACAAACTTTTCAGTATGGGTATAGGCCTAGGCCTACTATGTGAATTTGAGAAAGGTTGAGACCAGACAAAGCTTTTGATTCCCTGACATAGAGGAATCTATGCAACGGTGATGCCATGTGTGCCGTATGTATGTGTGTGTCTGCTGTATGTATGTGTGTGTGTATGTGACACTTAGCTTGTAAACACTATCTCAAGAAGGGTAACCTCAAGACATGAGTTTAGGGAGAGAATGTCATTAGCAAACACAATCGGTGCTTCGAAGATTGCTTTTTAAATTTCATTGGCAAGGAATCACTAAGCCTTTTGGCTTTCTAGTTGGTTGTTAAAATGTTTGGAAAAGACTTTCTCAATGATACTTCTACTAAACAAGTTACAGTGTCACTCACTACTTTTAAGAGTTCAGATACAGTGAGGGTTGACCATAAAGGAGGTCTATGACAAGTTTTAGTCAGGGCTTTCACTTTGGCGTAACATACTGAAACTTTGTTTAATTGGGCAAAGACCATAAAATAGCATAAAATAGGTATATCATAAGAATCATGTAGTTGTAGCATTGATACATTGCATGGACAGAAATAAACCAAAACCCAGCCAAAACTGATACCTTCATTTCACAATTTATCAAGTTACCCTGCACAAAACTCTTAAATGAACTAAGAAACCATTTATTATAAAGTTGTTGTAAGTTAAGGATCATAAGGCAGTTCCAGAGAAAAGCTTTAAATTCATGAATTAAATTTCAGAAGTGGATGGGAAGGCTCATGTTAGCTGTTGATGCCTGTTTGAAATAAAAAAGAAATATTGCCATGAAACTAATAAGATGGCTATAGTCCTCTGCAACCCATAGTAAAGCCAAACAATGTTGTAGTGCATTGTCTGTGTGATGGCTTCAGGCACACTACTGTAAAGGTAAAGGTGATATTTCTAGTAAAAATGTAATCCTTCCATCAGATTAAAAGTGAAGTTGTGCAAGGTTCTTCACTTCCAAAGATTTATAATATTTGACACCTTATGTAGGTTACAGTTACTGTCTGAAGGTAATATGAAGGTAAGAGATGTAGACAGACTTGTAAGGACTTGTACTGACTTCAGACTGAACATTTTAGCCCTAGTTTAGATGCTTTTACCATTACCAAATGCATCTAGATGAAAGTGGTGGGGTCAGATGCTTGGTCAGGAAGGACAAGAATGGTATGGTGCTTGCCTAGTACAGAACATTTTTGGCTTAAAATACCTTGTAGTTGGCTGGAAATGACTCTTTCTAGGGTGCTGAAAAGGGAGATAAGCCAGCTAGCAATTCATTTGAGTCAGTTTGGGGGCAGTGTACGTACCTCCATCCTTATACGATAACCGGGAAGACAGTAGATTGCACTTAGAAGAAAAAAAATTTGCCGTAAAGTACTTGATGCAGTTGAAAATGCATTTTGTTTCTTTGGACAGCTGCATAAGTCTTTTGGCTTCAGATATTATGTTGGCTTACTTAGCCATTGCACCAGGTTGAAACAAAACCAAGTGTGACTAAGTGCTAGCTATGTAATTTTGTTGTGCATCAGATCGAGAACCATGATTTTGTAGAGATGCCTGTTTGAGACTTTCTTGGATCCATTCGTGTTTGTAATTTGGAATGCAATAAACTCCACTTTACTGTATATCCAGTGACTTAGTTAGCATTATCGGCATCTGGGGTAAACTTACTGAACTAAATCCCCGCAGCTTTGCCAACCTTGAAACAAAAGTGAAAATGGTACAAAAAAATAAGAATTATGGCATCAGTTTATGGCACTCCCTGTAAACAGTTTGACCCAGACACAAATATTAATCACCTCTTCACAGACTTAAGTCTCATTACTTAATTAAGTTCATCCTGAATGAAAAAATAATAACATTGTAATGATTCTACACTCAACAGTATTACATGAAACTGAAAAGTTAACTGTATTGTAGTGTACTTAAGCTAGTAATCTTAACTTCCTTCCTAGAAATTAACAATCAAATTGATGTCTGATTGGCCGTTGGATGTGGTGGAGTTTGTTAAGGATATGAGCATTAAAGACAGCATCCGGATAGACACATTTACAGGTAAGATATGATTCAATGTCAAAGGGTTCCTTTACTGCAGTATTCAATGTTTGTAGCATATTAGAATTATTTACTTGCACTGAAAATGGGTGGTCTTTGCTCATTTTATTTTTGAAGTAAAGTACTGCCTCATAACATATTTCGTAGAAATTTCTTTGCACATTGAGGCACATCATTTGATTCTCCTTATGCTGTCTTGTAAAAGCAGACATACTACGATCATATAACTGTTAAATAAAATAGAAATTCTCTTTGAAGCTCTAGAATTCAGGCCTACTATTTGTCTGTTGTTTCACTAAAAGTAGAAAACAGAGACAAAACTGTGGGGAAAGGGTGGGGAGAAGGGTGGTGAATTTGTAACATCGCTGCAGTATCATGATTATTTTTATAAATTTTTCTGGTAGTTAAATGAAGACAGTCCTCATTGATAATTTATTGGCAATACTGTCTCTTTTATTTGATATTCTACAACACCAATGTGCTAGTGAATATTATATATGCTTTGGAGCCTAACAAGCATTTCATTACATAATATATCACATTGCTCAGTAAATAAATAATGTTTTAAAATGATTTGGTTGGTGCCTTAGTTGTTCACCATTGGGTTTTGAGTTGTGATGAATCAATTAGAAATGAATAATATACATCTAAGACCCAAACTATCCTGTTGCCTAATGTTTCCCCTTCCCCCGCAATGTACACAAATTGTCTAGGGCTGGTTGTCTGGTCAAAGTTCAGTATCACCAAAAAATCATACCATGCCTCTTTTCAAACTTTAGAAATAAAAAATTTAGATGTTAATGATTTCTGAAACAAATAATTTTTTTGGGGTACAAAGTATTTGAAAATTGAGTACCTTGGTTGACATTAGTGTGGAGTTGCCTGACTGCCATATTATTGACTAAGTCCATGCATGCCGGTCTGTTGAGTGGATTAAGTGGCATGCATGAACTTGCCTATTGCTAAGTTTTTCTGAATTATAGTGAAAGTCATGTATTTAGTACCTAGTATTGTACCTTATTCAAGAGTTATGATGATTAATTCATTTGGTAATAATTAACACACATTCACTATCTTGTCTCTTACACATAAGTTAGTCACTGTGACAGAGATGGAAAGTTTTGTAAACATGCCACCATTGTATCAATTACTCTTCAAGAAAGTGGTAATATGATTAAGAGAATAAAAATAGTATGGAAATCAATTCTGTTAATATAGAAGACATGAGAAAATGAATGCAATCTACTGTACAAGTGTCCCAGTTGTGTGTGTGTGTGTGTATGTGTGTTTCTTGTGTGAGAGATTTGCATGATATCCATGTGTTTCTTTATTCTTAAACTTAGCCTTGATTTGTAAGTTGTGTGTGTGTGTGTGTGTGTGTGTGTTTTTTTTTTTTTGAAGATTGCATTAAAGGGAATAAGCAGTTGCCCTAAATGTGTTTTGAAAAGTCAGCACTCTTACAAATCTCCTCTTATTTACCTTCCAAGTACCTCTGATGATGTTGTTGAACATAAATGTTGTAAACAAAATGTAAAGCAAGGAGTAATACTCCATGAATTTAACAATTCAGTGACAAAAATATTGTCACATGGTTAAAAAGGGCCACTCATGAATTCTGATGGCAGGGTATACTAATTCTAAATGGGGTGACTGCATTTTCCGTTTAAGTTTGTTGTGGTAGAGATACCCAAGTATCCAGCATCATGTAATAGAGACTAGATTGTCTTATCCAGATGATACATAAAATGTGGCATTCATATACGAAGGTAGTTAAAAAGTTTTATTACTTTCTAAGTATGAGGATGATCGAAGAACAGTCATAGTATACCATAGAATAAGAATGGGGATACTTTATTTCACTTTTTTGTGTATATTTCATGTTTATCATGATATGGGGCATGCATCATTTTGGTTTAGGTATATGTTAATGTCTGAAAACCTTATTAGTAGATGATATTTCAAGGTAGATATCGATCGCAATTTCTCATATGGTGGGGGATGCATCACATACTGTATGGTCCCGAACATTAACATTGTAGAACCTTTGTAGTTCTGGATGAGGCTTAAGTCTACAGAAATGAGTTCATCGAAACCTCAATGCATTTTGCATTCTGGTTTAATTAAATCATGAGTGTATGGAATTGACTTCATAAAAAAATTTAAAAAGAGAGGTATTTTCAGTGATATCAGTGGTAGCCAGGACCATACAGACGGATTAGTAAACTACTGTAAACTAAAGCGTGTGCTCAAGGAGTTTTAAAATTTTAAAATTTCTTTGTTACAGGACACCACGAGTGGAGCTTACACAAACATGTTATAGCACACTCTGTGGAAGAAGATAGGGCCAAAACAGGATCCCATAGACAGTATCCAATTTACCATATAACAACTCATGTGCAGAGGAAGCCAGCCTACTACATGTGGAATGTGGCTCTTGTAATTGTAAGTACTTGTTCTGATCACTTGTTGTTTACTACAAAAGGAAATGTTGATGAAGAGTACCATAAGTACATAGGTACCAAAAATTGTTTTGAATTAATAAGTACTTCTGGATTGCTAAATAACAATAAAAGTTCTATTTTCATTTTGATAGGGGCTGTAATTGCATCGATCACCTCAAATGTATTTAGGAGTAGCCCTATATCTTCAGTTGATGACTGCACTTTGATTGACTTTTAATTCAAACAATAGCTTGAGTATGATTGGTCAATTATGAATTGTGCAGTCAGTGGTAAACCCAATGCATAACAGACAACTCATACTGTACACTGTAGTGTGTGGATTTAGCCTTTAGCAATTTAAACTCAGTGCAGGCTATTGTAGGGTTGCTTTAGAGGAACCCTAGACACATGTGTTGCTTCACTGGGAGGAGGGGGCTAGAAGTAAACACATTACAGAGATTCTTTACTGAGGTGAAATTGTTGATCCTACTAAGATACAGACAGATCAAGGAAAGTTAATCCCCTATCAGAGAAGCTGCACAGTTTACACTGTGGTCAACAATATTAAATCTGTTTAAAAGGGATAATCTCTCCAGTTTAAGGAAACTGATGTACCTAAATTGCAAGTTTCCTCACAGATGCTCATTTTACACCTAATTATTCAAAGTCACTTGAGATAAGGCATCATATTGTCCAAGTACACAATAAAATGAACTACTGTACAGCTAGGAAGTTAACCAGCAATCACACCTTCAATTACCAACCTACCCCTAAACCAATTGTCCACTGTGTGCATAGTACTGTACATTTTTTTTTTTTTTTTTGTAATATCACATACTCTCACTGATGTTCCATGTCTGTGAATGTATATTGAAGTGTTATAAGTGTAGAACCTGTATGTTCTTGTGAATCACTGAGAAGGTGGGAGAAGGGAAGAAGGGGAGGGGGGAGAAGGAGGAAGATAACATTTAGAGATAAAGATTTAAATGTAATACACTCAGTCAAACATCATACTGTATGTAGTGTAATAGTTTTTTTCAATGTTTTAAGTAATAATTTGCACATTGCTAGCTGATCAAGAAAAACAAGTACATTAGATACAGGTTCTCCTGTGTATATGCTGAATGCTAATATTTACTGTCATTGCATCTATTAACAACCCACACTGATGTTTGTTAATTTGAAGGTTTATTCTATTCCTTTAGTAACATCTTCAGGACATAACTGTTGGGCAAATTATGTTTCAAATTTGATTCTCATGTTGAGATCTGCATGTATTGGTAGGATGTCAAGGCAAGCTACTACAGATGCGCCAAGAATAAACGTAAAAAACCGACCGGAGCGCTAGATACCAACCGCTGAAAACCCACAGTTTACCACGCTTTTGTCGACGTTGTTTCACTGAAATCGGCCGCTCATGGTTTTGGGCGGTTTGAATAGGAGTAATCTGATAAGTCAAGTAACAGCTTACACAAAAGATTTCACCAATGAAATTCTTTACAATGAGGAGCGTAACACAATAGCTGCATCCTCAGGTTTCATTGATCAGACTTCCTGTGTAATCGATAAGAAATGTTTATCACTAGGCCTTCGTTAATAGCGCAGAGGGTTGTTATCCAATGGTTAGCATGTACTGACAGAATTTGGAAACGGTCGGACTATTCCTAGTACTGTACGTCACTGAACCGTCCTGGTTTAGGCTTACGGGTTTGTGAAGTTTTAGACCTAGGTACAGTAGCGTAGTTACTCAGGCCTGTTCATTCAAAGACACAACCGTCACATACACACAACAAATTACAGTTTTATAGCAAAACGGCACAACTTCAATTAATCTACTGCATACGTTTGATAATACTACACTCACAGTAAATTTTTGCAATTGTCTTCCCTGTAAGGCTGCATTATTACTTTGATCAACTTTTTTAGAATAAAGACCGATCGCTGAACGCAGCACGATGTGGGGACAACTTTTTTCTTTGTAGAAATTCCGATTTATTAATTCCATTTTTCCAATGCTGTTTGAAAAAAAAAACTTAGGTACAACTGGATTAACTAGAAGAAATTGCCGATTTTACTGCATCGTTCTATATCCTCGCAGTAAAACAGCTTATTTCAACACTTATGCGATGCTGCAAATCGTCCCAAGAATTAGGTTTGGCATCTGTTGGGAGTGGCCCAGCTTCCCCCCCCCCACCCGTTCTCAGTAACCATACAAGTTTTTGTGTTGGATGGGGCCTGTTTGTAGCAGTTGCCCCCAAAATGTACAATCCAGTGGTCCCATAATTTCTAGTTTGCTGAAAATTCTCTTACCTCGGAGAGCATATGAAAAGTAGTAGGCTAAGCCATCCATTCTTTGAATATATCCTATTATTTCCTAGTTGGTGAAACGAGTGACGCTTTCCTCCATATATTTATTTGTCTTGAGAGCATATAAAAAAGGGATGTGTCAGTGTCTTTTAAACGGCCATGGATGAAATATTCCATACCTTTACGTTCAAAGAACGGCAAATAATTTTCAGTAGCAATACGGTGCCGCATGACCCTTTAATAGATAATCAGTAGACTTGCATTTCAATGAAACTAAAACCCACTGCATTGTCTTATTTTTCAGCCCATCGTTGTACTATGTATCTTTCATTTGATAGCCCCATGCAGCACACATATTCGCTTTCCCTTCCTGGCTAGCTCGCTGCTACATAGCAAATGTAGACCACAGATACAGTAATGCATTAGTGTGTTAAATTCCATGAGAAAACCTTCGCAGTTCGACTCAAGAATTTCCCAGGCACCTTGCAAGGGCCCCAGCTTATTTGCATACAACGTTCTGTACATTCCTTTGCTAGTGACATCATTGGACTATCAGCTATTTTTCACGGATTAACCCGTGTACAATTTCCATTGGCTGCTACCAATCCACGTGAAGGTTTACCGTAAACGAACAACTGCTAAATCCGGCCCTACTGGGCAACACCCACCTCTTGAAAACATACAGCACTCAGTACTGTCGCTTCCGCGTGTAGGCCTGATAGTCGTGTAATGTACAGTACATAACCTAACGAAGTAAATTTCACATGGGTATCGTGTCGCTCTACGTGCGTTGCGAACATGCTGTCATAGCCTGGCCAAAATTCAGTATGCAGATTTTCAGCAAAATCAACCTTTACAAGCTAAATTTTGTACCTTATCTTATTCATGGGTGTAGAAGAAGTCCAATCTTGTGAAAAGTTTTCGGTAAGAGTTTAGTATCGAGCGAAATATCGCTTATTTTTGAAAAACAAGATGGCACGTCTGCATAAGTTTGAAAAACATCCGGAGAGATGTGTGACGTCACGTAACTGTTAAGGACAACCAAATGGGCTACGACTTCCAAAAAAGGTTACGCAAAAATGGGCGGTGGCCCTTATGAATGAATGAGTATCAAAACCCATAGCAGCGATTGGATATTTCACGTAATTAAGGCAGCTAGCTGCATTTGATTTTCCCAAGGTATTTGAGGTGGCTCTCATAATAATAGCGTGAAACATGGGGCTGGGCCCTATGTACATATTAGCGCGGTGCAGTTTTAGGCCCATGCAAATATGCGTAGGCTATACAGCGTGTGACAGTACTAAATGACAATGTTATACGGTTCCCCAAGGGCCGTGTTAAAATTCGGGATCGTGTTAGCTGGTGAATTTTACCGAGATCTGGGCAAAGAATGGTAGGGGAATGTACTGTCTTACATTCTGACATTTTCATCTTCATTTTCTCTCACTGAATGGACTATAATTGGATTAATTTTTTTCTATTAAGGAATCGGACTTCAACGGTTTTACCCTTGTAGGTAAGATTTGAAATTTTAGCAATTGCTGAGTAGAGGGTACATATTCTATGTGAATGAAAAATAAAATGCGGCAAGGCCTTTGTATTTTACCGGAACATCAGAGGATGCAGGAAGTAAGCTGTGATACTATTGCAATGGCATTCTCCCTGATTATTTTTTTGGTAGAAAACAGAATGGTTCAATTTTATGGACTTGGCGGCCCTCCCTTTTTCTTCCTTTGTATATGAAAGACTCAAAAAGTTTCAGGAATTCAGGCTAACAGATATAATTTTCAAAGGTCACGCAACTGATTTTTTTTTTTGGAATGTGCAAAAAAAAAAAAATCGAAGGTTTGAAAAAAAATTGTTCCGATACGGGAAGGATTTGCAAACGTGCAACAATATTTCCGAACATGTGGGAATATGTACGAAAAGATTTGGAACGTTCAACCAGATCTTTTTCTTTCCAAACTTACGAAATGTATTCATAATTGCAAAGAGAAATTCGAAAACAAATTGCGGCCCTCCTTTTTTCCATACTCATGAAGTTTCAGACTAGAACGCGGGTCACACTACAGTGATTTCGGATAGGATTATGTCCCGATTTTCATGAGTTTTAGTTAAAATCTTCTCCATCTCTGGTCAGAAACCGCCAAAAATCTGCCAACCTGTGTAAATGCATGATATCAGAGGACTACGAAAATGAAATGTAAACTTATTATTTCATGACGTCACATCGGCAAACAACTTTATCGGAGTACAAAACTCGGACTGATTTTCAACTCAATATCACTCTATTGAGCGATATAAGTTATATGGTGATAGGAGAACAGTTTATTGTGACAAAAACTCAGTTACGGAAAGAATTTGCAAACGCGCAAGAATTTTTCCGAACGCAATCTTTTTGACGGAAGGTACGAAACTTTGGGAACGTTCTAGGTATTTCTTTCTAAACTTACGAAATTTATTAATCATTGTAAAGGGAAATTCAAAGTAAACTGCGGCCCTTCCCTTTACTTTACTTTGTATATATAAAAGACTCATGAAGTTTCACGCTAAATAATATAATTTTCAAAGGTCATGTTATTGACAATTTTTCGGAACGTTCGAAAACTTTTTCGAACTTCAAAAAAAAATCGTTCCAACACGGAAAGCGTTCCGAGGATTTGCGGATGGTAGCAAGCGTATACGTACTGTATTCAATCAGAACGTACGACTGTGTGCAGGCAGGCTTTCACAGGAAATTGATAATTGCTTTTCTGACAAGAGAAGATTTCTTGCTACAGCGAATTACGGACACACAATGGGACTTCTGTTTACACTGGCACAAAGGCACCTCGGTTTACCGGGTTGCCGATAATCCGCATTGAAAGAGCGAGGTACCTAGCGGTTCTATTGTACACTGAATAGACCGGAGCATGACCGAAGCGAACACGCACACTTATTCTTGGCGTATCTGTATGCAATGAACAATACAGGCTACCCTTTGCCAGACTATTCAACAAGTTCTAGGAGTACTCACCTGGTGTTCGTAAAAAATCAAGGTTATCTAAATCTCAGAAACCCAACCAACTACAAAGTGGCTGAAGTCATTGGTGATATATACTATATATTTGCTTGTTCGTGAACATTTCTGAGTAAATCTGGATGTTTATTTCTAGTATTTCTTTACTAAAATCCCCAATCTACCCCCCCCCCCCCCAAAAAAAAAAAAAAAAATCCCACTAGGATCCTTATAAGATACTGAATTGGGAAGGGAGTAGGGAGACAAATTTTGACTGGGCTTCAATTTCAAGAAACTCTGTTTTGGGAGTGGAAAAGAGATGAAGAGGAAATTTGTAATGAGATAAGGAAATTGAATTCATCTGTGAAGCAACTGCTTTTAAGTATCAATTAGCTTAATAACTTTGTAGCAGGTTGTCATTGTAGTATGTTCTCACTTCCTCTAATAACATGCTGTTCAATATTAGATTAAATGAACAGTCACCATTTCCTAGTTAGTTTGAGGAAGGTGTCATTAAGTGTAAAGGTAAATGAAATTCTTATACATATTTCCTGGAAAGATGTTGTATGTTTAGAATGAAAGTTTCTCAAATATTGTTTGCTGCCAAGTGGATGCAGATGCACAACTTCTAATTTGCAGTGAGGAATTCTTGAGTTGGCAAAAGTGTTGTCCCCAGGCTATTGTTTTGCATTTAAGATCGGGACAACGTACAATGTAGGTTAGGTTAGGTTAGATGAGGTTTAACGTCCCAGTTTCCAACCAATTGGTTCAAGTCGAGACGACCACGGCCTTTTTCCAGTTGTGGCTCACTGGCTTGTTTTCCCTACTCCATTGTTTATGCTGAGCACCAAGCACAAAGACAGTAGGTTCCATTTTTAATGTCTAAGGCCTGGAGATGTTAAATTAAGGAGAATTGTCCCATTCTAGTCTCACAGCCAGTCTTTGACAAAAAGGAAATCATTTTGTTGTATAAACTTTAATAAACCACTCTCATGTCACACTCCAAATGAAACATTAAAATCAGTTCCTAAGGTTGTGTTGCTTTCTCTAGTTTTGTATAAAATTTACTATATTTATTAAAAAATATATCCTCCTCACCTGATGCATGAAATATACAATTCTATTTTATGAGTATACTTCTCCTCTCTGATGTATAGGGTTTTTTTAGGAGTTCCAGTATGGCAGGGAAAATGTAGCTGCCGTATACAACTTTGTTGATTCTGTATGGTAGGTATTACAACAGCCAGATTAAATACCTCAATTTTATTTTCCTCTGCAGTTTCTCATCCTTGGATTGAGTTTCACATCATTTTCAGTGGAAGCAGATGCCCCAGCAGATCGACTCAGTGTGACTGTTACCCTGTTGCTGACAGCTGTGGCTTTCAAGTTTGTTGTGTCTTCCAGCTTGCCAACCATCTCATACCTGACACTCCTGGTAGGTTATTACTCCCTCCTAGCAAAAAAATTTACCATGGTTTACCATGGTAAATCTGCCATTTTATCATGGTTACCATGGTAATTTTTTTGCTGGGCTGTATGCTTTCTAGTTTCATCTATGTGAAACAAGTAACAGTGTTATCTGACCAGCTGACAAAGGAGAAGGAATGCTAATTGCCCGATATGAGAATGCAGGCTCCTGGCTGGACTCATTTGTTGGAAAAGGGTTAGGGGATTGAGGACTGGGCTGGTTGACACAAAAACATTTATTGCATCTGGCTGTGGCAAAATTGTAAAGTTGAAGGATTTTACACTTAAATAGATGGATGCACATGTATGAGCATATCTGACACGATACATATTCCATGGTGTAGATAGTGGTTTGTCCAGGGATAAGGTGCATACCCCTATTTATTCTTCTTTTGGTGATAAAACATGACAGACCTGAAGATACACAGGTCTTTCAACTGGTGAAATACACCATCTGCTTCTGTAGCAGTGTGCCAAATGTGTCAATTCATTTTCTGTACCGGGAAGTGTTATTTTACTGATGTACATAACTTCCTTGTTGTAATGCTAGCTTGTGCCACTGATGATGAATATTTGGAGTGGGATGAGGGTAGATTGACATTTTACTTTGTCTTTTATGTTAATACCTGACTGTGTACTGTTTTCCAAATTGCTGAAGTTACCGGTATATGGTATATGACTGGAGATTGGATAAAAATGTATTGTCCTCTGTGGATGACAAGAATGGAGTTACAATGAGCAAAGAAGTTTGTTTAATTTAGCTCTTGGTTAGGAAGCTCATTGCAAGCTTGTCAAGGACTGAGTCTGAAAATTGATGTTTGAGTTGATTTTCTATTTTTTCTGACAGGATAAATATGTCCTATGGAGTCTCATATTTCAGTGTCTCATGGTGGTACAAAATGCTGTTGCAGTTATCTTCCAGAAAAGGAATATATCAGACATATTTGACTATGCATGTATGGGAGTCCTTGGGGGATTTGTTTTGATTGGAAATATCATTTTCATCATAACGGGACTGTACAGGGTGAGTTCTGTAAGATGACATGATTTTAAAGTGATGTTTCATTTACCAATTTATTTTAATGAATTGACACTCATTAGCATGAGTAGAGTCTTGTATCATCTGACCACAGTTTATGCTGTGGTACTGCTATTGTGTAGTATAAAGGTTAATATTCTTAAAATCTATTATCCTCCAAACCAGCAAGGTCCTGTCAGGATTTGCCATAAAATTTTTCAAAACTTTGGAGCTCATGTTTGGATAAGATTTAAAGAAATCTCACTTCCTAAACTGGCCTATTAGTAAATATGTTACTCAAAAGTAGTTTGATGAGTGAAGGTTTTGAAATCTTCCTAGAGCTATTTTGTCCTTCATTTTCTACAGCAAAACTCCAGATTATTTCAAGCCTTCTTAGGTTCTTTGCAGCTACCATGACCAGTAAAATGTTTCCACTTTTTAAACATGCAGTTTATATTCCAGTGAAAAGGATTTGGAGCCTTCATTATTGTTAAATCAACCATTTTAATATTTCCTTTGTGTTTCTGCATTTCCACAACAAAACACAGACAAAACATGGAAGGACAGTTACTGTGTATTACTAAGTTTAGGATATTCAGTTTTGAAAAAAAAAAAAAAAAACAGTTCCAATAGGGTGGGATGCATTGAAAGAAAGCTGAAAGCCCAGTGCTTCCTTTATTCATAAATCCAATTATGCACACTCATTCTAGTTTACAAAGGTACTTTCAAATTCTGGAGAGGAAAGCAGAATCAATTAATTGCAGTAAGCACCAGTTATACAAAAAAGTTGCAAAGTTTTAGCTGATCTGGTATCTTGAGTCCAAAAGATGTTTATGCCCACCCCTGCCCCCACCATGGTTGAATATGGAGTGAGATAGCAGTTATCTGATCTAATCCTAACAAACTTTTGTGAATATCTTACTAGTTAAAGGAACTCCCACTTTTGATCCAACACTTTTTGAACTAGATTCTGCACTTGACAATGTAATCTTAAAAATGAGTGGACAGTCTGGAAATCAAATCTTCCTTCAGAACATGTATCAGTTTGTATTAAGGGCATGTTCCAGTGGCATTTCTCATGGATCTTATGTGAAAAAAGAAAAAAATTCTAGTCTGTTTTCTTCAAACCCTGTAACAATACTGCCTTCCAAACTCAAGACATCTCATTTTAAAGACCAGTTACTTTTGACAAGAAATACCTCCAGTTCTCTTCAAGGTTCTCTAATATAAAGCAGGCACATTGCCTCATATTCCTTTTGTTTACTTCAAAATTGCATTTCCTATTTGTCCTTAAAATCTGTTATTTTGTGTAAATCTTTTTAGGTAGATCTAGCATAAAATTAGACATATGTAGGGTATAGCAAACAAAGTTATTAAATATTCCCTACAGTGGTGTCAATATCATAAGGAAATATAATACTATGTCTAATCAGTGTCCTGTGATGACATCACACATTTCCCATAATGCACTCTATCTCTGGGAAAAATCACATTTTTCTTGAAAATTACCTTCCAAAATGCTCTGTGCTATTGAAATGCATTTTCACCTCCTAAAAGAAAAATTTTGTGCAATTTTTTAAAATAATTGAATTTACTAGGTGGCAAACCCCTTTAAATGAATGTGAGAATCATGTGACTTTGACAAAAATGATATCCATGGAACAGAAAACTTTGATTGCAGTTACATCATTCCCAATTAGTGCTATAGACCTTATGCATATGGTGTTACAGAGCAGAAAGTGCTCCCTCATGTGGAGGAAAAGCACATATCATTGAAAGTTACACCTACAAATGCAGAACGCTGATTTGTCAACCAATAGTATGCACCTGTAAGTCTACTACACGCACATGCGAAATCTATGCCGTTCATGCATATGTGCCTAATTGTTTTCCTCCAAACTGACGTCACTGTGATGTCAATGCATAAGGTCTATCCAATTTATTGTTCTTATCATAATGTTAAATCTAATAGATTTTCAGAAGGCCCTGCTATTTAAATACAATTTCAGAATACCTTTGAAGTTTGTTATGTTATGTATAATTAACTGTATTTTCATTTGCAGAATAACAAAGCAAGCGAGAAGTTGAATACATTGACAAAGCAATACCTAGTAAGTGTAGGATATCCCAGTATATACACACATTTGTGCTTGTATTTTATTTTAATATGCCTCCTTGGAACTGTAACATTGATTGATTAATTGATCTTAAGTCAAAAAGTGAAACTGGTGCATTGAGAGAAATATCAGATGTGTGTAGTCAGTAATTAGAGGTGAAATCATTTTCATGGAAAATCTAATTATTTTGCAGTATTTCAGTTTAGACCAAATTCATATTTTTCACTTCAAAGTAATTCATTAGCACTTAATAGTGTGATACATAGCACAAACTTCAGTCGTATCTATATATGGACTCCATGTTCATTGTAACTAGTTATATGACTTTGAAAGCTACTTGAAAAGATTTTTTTGTTTGATTCAAATTTTTTGTGTGATTGTTAATGTATGAAGTAGGAGAAACTTGAAGTTCACATCACTTTAATAGGACTTTATCTGGTTCTTGAATGTAAGTTTGAATGAGAAAGGTATGGTAATAGGTTGGTAAAGTGCAGCCCATGAGCATATTGTCTATGGTTTGAAAATTCTTTGTTTAAGGCTCTTTAATCTCACCCCAGACATTAACAATTCTCTCTCTTAAATTAACTTCTAGCCCCTACTCCATGCAATTCAAACCAAACCTCCTGTCTAGTACACCTCTAAGACAGAGCCACAGTAGCCTGCACTGAGTTTCAGTTTCTCGAGGTAGTATTGTCAGACACAGTGTGTGGGCTTAATTGGGAACACAGCTGACACTACAAGTCATTGTTGACTAACCAGAGTGGAGCTGTAGTGTTTGAATTAATGTCAATGAAAGTGCAGTTATCAACTGTATTTAAAACTCTAGGGTTATTCCTAAATATGTTTGAGTAGAGAGTTGCTAGTATCTCCCTGGTTTGGGGGGATTCCATATCCCCTTTAATGCCATCTTCAGAAATGTATTGGATGCTTTAAAGATTAGGTTTCTAAGATACACCCATGATGGTATTAAGGAAATGATGAGTTTGGCTCATTGTGAAAGTAAATGATTGATTGCTATGGACCATGTCAAACTGATTACCTGTGTCTGTATAGCCAATTCCAACTGAGGATTGGGTAAAACATAATACTGCCCTCTATATCAGTTTGAGCCTTTTTAGATGGTGTAAGCCAGAAACTCTTAAATCAAAGCATTGCCTTTACCAAGCTTTGTGAGAGCATGTTTGTGGTATGAAAGGAGGGCATTCTTTGGATTGAAAGGGTATAGGCAATTAAAAAACAAAGAATTGGAACTTTCATACCAACAGTCACTTTAAACTAAGGCAGAAATGCTGGGGACAGGGTTATGGGTAGGATATGCCCCTCCCCCCTCCCCACCACTTTTTAGAGATGCTCCCTTTGACTGTAATACTTTTGCACATTAACTTTTGCTCCAAAGGCCCTTTATCTCTGTCCCTTTTTCACACAAATCTATGATACAGATTTTACAATATTGTGTATCTTGTTTCTTCTATACAGGATTTGTGTGAGGACATAAACCAGAGGTGGCATACCAGACAGCAGAGGAAGAGAGATAGAGATAAAGCTCTGGCAAATCCTGGTGAGATGCCTGCCACTGAAAAACCATCTCAATCATCTTCAAGTGCATCTATAAAGAAGAACCAGGTGGCACCATCTAATGCTGAAAATGGCATTGAGATGAAAATCCAGGTAAACTAATGTAAGTTTTATGATGAATTTGTCGTCTTCAGAAGTTCCTTCTTAAAGCCATGTTTTTATATTTTCTGTTTATTGCTTCCAGAGGAAAAATCAGGAAAATGTGGCTGTACCAGGGAACAAAACAGTACAGGACATTTGTTTTGTACCAATGTGGCACAAATCTGTCAGACATTGGTACACTTATATACTGGCAATTTGCTAATTGTGCTGTAAATTCTTGATTTGTCCCTTTGGCTCAAAATGTAGTTTTTATATAAAATGATTCTTTTAACACTTTATTGTATTCAAATGAACTGTAGCATTTTATAGAGTCATAAAGATTGTCTCACTGGTCAAAGGTAGACAAAATAAATGTTAATGGGATGAAGAACAAGAAAACTGATCACCGGTCTTGTTATGGTGGTCAAGTTTGATCTGGTTGGAATGACATCAGTCATCCATTTTATGACATCTTAAGAGAAGAAAACATCTGTCCTGTAATGATTGGTACACTCAGATGGCTAACTTGACTGACAGTGGCAGCTGCATGATTTCAGAAATGTCCTGGGGCAGGATCCTTGAGTGTCCATTCACCTCGACCGACTGATCTGGTTCCCCAGTTTGTCTCTCAGTTTATTTTCAATGTTACTAATTCATTGACTTAAGGGACTGAGATGCCACCCTCCACCCCTTTCTACACACCACTGTTTTGGCAAGGTACCAAAATCTGTCACTTATACTTTTGTTCTGCATGAAGTTTATCTTCACTAACGGTTTTCTAGTGTCTTTTCTTTGGGGAGGGTGGGGTGGGGGTGGGTGGGGGTATCTGTGAGTGCAGGTTGTGGTTTCATTCTACTTTTGTGAACAGTATCCTTTAATACATTGACTGTAACTGAGAGTGTTAGTTTAACTATTGCAGGTTTTTGTGTCAAGTTATGTCATACTGTATTTTATAATTTGAAGGTGCAGCTAAAGCAATAAAGTCTTTATTGTGTGCCCTATGGAATGTATATCAGGGGACCTTCCACCAGTCAGTTGTACTTTGAACCATTTTATATTTGTGTGCTTTTCTTCAAAACATACAAACCAAGGCATGATATTGCCATGCATGCAATCTTCTGTACTGCCTTATATATCAGTTCCCTTTTTTAATGCAAAGTTATACTAAAGTGCTAAATGGCAGGGAAAAACACTTTGCTTAAAGTTTCTAATAGCAATGATTTCTTCTTCTCATCATGTCTTAACACTTGCTTTCCATTTTCAGACAAATCCAGCAATTTTTACTAGTGAAAAGGAGGCTTGAAAAGAGACTTGTGTCCTAATCAATGCATTAATGCCATAACATTAAAAAACTTATCCCTATCATCTACTGTGTTCCTCATCAGTAAGGATGTTTTGACCTGCTTCAAAAGACTTACCATTCACCAGCATTCCATGTTGTTTACTGGGGATTGCAAGAAATTCATTCCGGAGAAAGCCAATTTTCATGACACTTGTAAGAACTTTAAATTTGTAGGTTCCATGCATGATACTCTGCTAGCCTTAAATCTACACAAAATGTTGGCCTTATTGAGGAGCTGTTATTTTTTATGTTATGTTAATTCCATGCTTAAGAGAAACTTGTCATCTCTTATGAATGTTTAACTAAGATTGGAAGTGGTTTAATGGAATGGTCAAGACAGCATGGAAGGGCAAGTTTCAAGATGTTTTGAACGAAGGGTTAGGTGCATTTGGGTTTGTTTGTTGAACAAAGTTTGCATGTTTTCATGACAAACATCTAAAATTTGAGGCTGTCGACCTTACGGCCATTCTTTGAGACTACATTTTTAAGATTTTAGGACATAGTTCTTGTTTTTCAATCAACACTGGGGATCTTTCCAGTAATGATGGACTACTACTATGACACCTCTTGATATTAAGTCACTGTAGATATCTCATGACTCCAAGTAGTTTAACACTGTCAAATGTAAATGACAGACTAATATTAAGTTCATCAGATTTACTAGATTTAGAAGTGGAGGCTTCACTTTGATCAGGGTTAGAGCACTTCAACTTCATCAAACTTTTAAGTAGAGCATTCTGCTGAATGTGGTTATGACTTGCATTACTCCTTTCTGATACCCATGGCTGGTGATGCTCAGCTTCTCCAAACATGAGTACTTGTCAAAGATATGCAGAGCTTTTAACGGCTTGTAATTCTTTTGTATATAACTGCTATCTAAACCCACATATAACCTGGGGAAATCTTCCTGTGCCTCATGTACATAAGCATATGAGACAGGGAATCTGTGGGGGGTGCCCTTCCATATCCCCTCCCCTCCTTCCCCCCCCCCCCACAAAAAAAAAAAAAAAAAAAAATCAATTTCAAGGCAAATAAAGTATTGTTTTCAGGCAAAATTCATGTCATGTTTGTTTGCCAGTCGGGAAAAAGTTCAGGGCAAATGCCTTCTGCCTTTCTTGTTAAATGTCTTTCCATATGATTATACTCAAGTAAATAAGTTTTTATATCCTAATCCATCAGAGAGTGAGGTTAGAAGTATTTAATTTCCACCATTTTTGGAACTGTTAGGTATAAAGATAATAGCACTGTAGCAGCTTAGATTTCAGTATGGATGTAACCTCTTGCCCCTCAGTGTAATAAAATTTAGGCTGCAAATTTTCTAATATATGTGGATTTACCATACCAGCAAACTTGTTATTATGAGTGATGTGTAAGATACTAAATTTATCAAGTTACTGTTGTTTATATGGTGGTATCTCAGACCAACAGATTCAGTGGGTGGCACTTCATTGTATATGTAAGCACTAGAAAGTTGGCACTATTTCATTGAATTCTAGTAACATGAGCATTGTGGATGCAGTACTGTGATTCCAATGAACACAGTCAAGTTGGTGCATTTAGTATCACAGTGTATGAAATAAGAGTAGAGATGTTTATCATCATGTAGAAGTTGAAGGGTAGTAAGCCTTAACGTTGTTAAACAAAAACATACCATCTGTGGTAAGCTTGGCTAATACATGTTAACCTATGGTGATATTTTTAGAGCCAGATAGTATATTTTGGTAATGCAGAAATGAAAAATTAATTTTGAAAAAATGGAAAACAAATATTTTAAGGCTTTTCACCATTTGTTTTAACTTACACTTAGTTAACAGGTTATTATGTTTTCAAAGCAAACACCAGGAACTCCTTTTTTTGGTTTCAATGATAAGAGAAACCTATGCATTAGTGATGTGTATGTGTGTATGTACGTGTGTGTGCATGTGCTTGTGACACTTCTCGTCAATACGATAACTCAAGAACAGAAACTGATGGTTCTCAAACTTGGTACAGAGATGCCCCATATTAAGAGGAAGAATGCTTGTTTTTGATGGAGGTCAAAGGTCACCTTCGGTCATTGGAGGTCACACTCTGAAAACCTTTTTAACATGATATCTCAAGATAGGAAGCTTGGATAAATTTTATACTTAGTATGTAGATGCATTATGGTAAAAGAAAGAACCCTTTTGTTTTATGGAGGTCAAAGGTCATCTGGGGTCAAATGCAGAAAACCTTGTTAACGTGTTATCTCAAGATAGGAGGCTTGGATAAATTTCATACTATGTAGATGCGTTATGGTATGAGGAAGAACCCTATTGTTTTTGGTGGAGGTCAAAGGTCATCAGGGGTCAAACCCTGAAAACCTTGTTAACATGATATCTCAAGGTAGGAAGCTTGGATAGATTTCATACGTAGTATGTAGACGTGTTATGGTAAGGGAAGAAACCCTATTGTTTTTGCTGGAGGTCAAAGGTCATTTGGGGTCACCGGGATCAAACGTTGAAAACATTATTTAGTTAAAATGATATCTCAAGCTAAAAAGCTTGGATTGATTTCATGTGTAGTATGTAGATGCTTTATGGTGAGAAAATGAATCCTATCATTTTTGATGAAGGTCAAAGGTAATATATGGGGTCACAGGGGATCAAACACTGAAAACCATGTTAACACGATATCTCCAGGTAGGAAACTTGGATAGATTTCATACATAGTATGTGGATGCGGTATGGTGCGAAGATGAATGCTATCATGTTTGGTGGAGGTCAAAGGTCATATGGGGTCACCAGGGGTCAAACACTGAAAACCTTGTTAACACGATATCTCCAGGTAGGGAGCTTGAATAGATTTTATACGTGGTATGTGTATTTGTTATGGTGAGAAGATGAATGCTATCATTTTGGTGGAGGTCAAAGGTCATCTGGGGTCACACCCTGAAAACTATGTTAACGTGATATCTCCAGGTAGGAAGCTTGGATAGATTTCATACTCAATATGTGGATCCATGTGTTGTGGTGAAAAGATGAATGCTTTTGTTTTTGGTAGAGGCCAGAGGTCATCTGGGGCTTATGGTGAGAAGATGAATGCTATCATTTTGGTGGAGGTCAAAGATCTTCTGGGGTCACTGGGGTCAAACCCTGAAAACTATGTTAACGTGATATCTCCAGGTAGGAAGCTTGGATAGATTTCATACTCAGTATGTGGATCCATGTGTTGTGGTGAAAAGATGAATGCTTTTGTTTTTGGTAGAGGCCAGAGGTCATCTGGGGCCACAGGGGTCAAAAAGCAAATTTTAAGAATTCCCAAGATTGTCTCATGGGTTCATCAGAAGTAAAAAAGCAAATTTTTCCAAGAATTCCCAAGATCATCTTGAGTCATCAGAGGTCAGAATGCAATATTTCCCAGGAATTCCCAAGATTAAATATGAACCTAAAATTATTTTTCCAACATGTTAAGATAGCACTCGACAAGTGACTGAAAGATATGAGAGATCATGGCATTATTTGGAATAGAGCATATATTATCGCAACCTCCCTGCATTTTTGCATTCTGGTTACACTTTACTTTGTTTATTGAATGAAAACTTAGATATACTAAGGAAATTCAAAATTTCTATGGCAAGAATGCTGTGATATGTACAGCATTTGTTCTGACAGTAGTAAATGGTGCCTACAAAAAGTAATCATATTATTGGTTTCGATGAAAAGAGAAACCTATGCGGTCATGATGGCGTGTGTATGTATGTGTGTATGTGCGTGTGTGTGTATGTGTGTATGTGTGTATGTGTGTGTGTGTGTGTTTGTGACACTTTGCTCGTTAACACGATATCTCAAGAAGGGAAACTCTGACAGTTTTCAAACTTGGTACATAGATGCCCCATATTGAGAGGAAGAACCCTATTGTTTTTGGTGGGGGTCAAAGGTCACCTGGGGTCACCGGGGGTCAAAACCTGAAAACCTTGTTAACACAATATCTCGAGGTAGGAAGCTTGGATGAATTTCATACTTTGTATGTAGATGCGTTACGGTAAGAGGAAGAACCCTATCATTTTTGGTGGAGGTCAAAGGTCATCTGGGGTCACCGGGGGTCAAACCCTAAAAACTTCGTTAACACGATATCTCAAGAAGGGAACCTCTGACAGTTCTCAAACTTAGTACATAGATGCCCCATATTGAGAGGAAGAACCCTATTGTTTTTGGTGGAGGTCAAAGGTCACCTGGGGTCACCAGGGGTCAAAACCTGAAAACATTATTAACACAATATCTTGAGGTAGGAAGCTTGGATGAATTTCATACTTAGTATGTAGATGCGTTATGGTAAGAGGAAGAACCCTATCATTTTTGGTGGAGGTCAAAGGTCATCTGGGGTCACCGGGGGTCAAACCCTGAAAACTTTGTTAACACGATATCTCAAGAAGGAAAGCTCTTACAGTTCTCAAACTTGGTACATAGATGCCCCATATTGAGAGGAAGAACCCTTTCACTTTTGGTGGAGGTCAAAGGTCACCTGGGGTCACCGGGGGTCAAACTCTGAAAACCATGTTAACATGATATCTCAAGAAAGAAAGCTCTGACAGTTCTCAAATGTAGTACATGGATGCCCCATATTGAGAGGAAGCACCCTATTGTTTTTGGTGGAGGTCAAAGGTCACCTGGGGTCACCTGGGGTCAAACCCTGAAAACATTGTTAACACAATATCTTGAGGTTGGAAGCTTGGATGAGTTTCATACTTTGTATGTAGATGCGTCACGGTAAGAGGAAGAATCCTATCATTTTTGGTGGAGGTCAAAGGTCATCTGGGGTCACCAGGGGTCAAAGCCTGAAAACTTTGTTAACACGATATCTCAAGAAAGGAAGCTCTGACAGTTCTCAAACTTGGTACATGGATCCCCCATATTGAGAGGAAGAACCCTAATGTTTTGGTGGAGGTCAAAGGTCACCTGAGGTCACCGGGGGTCAAACCCTGAAAACATTGTTAACACAATATCTTGAGGTAGGAAGCTTGGATGAATTTCATACTTATTATGTAGATGCGTTATGGTGAGAGGAAGAACCCTATCATTTTTGTTGGAGGTCAAAGGTCATCTGGGGTCACCGGGCGTCAAACTCTGAAAACCTTGTTAACACGATATCTCGAGGTAGGAAGCTTGGATAAATTTCATACCTTGTATTTTGATGCCTTATAGTAAGAGGAAGAACTCTATCATTTTTGGTGGGGGGGTCAAAAGTCATCTGGGGTCACCAGGGGGGTCAAACCCTGAGACAGAGCTCCCAACCAGCACGGACTTTCCATATTCAGTACGGAAAATCATTGTAAATATGGGAATACGGAATTTTCCTTGATAATCCAAATTTTGAATGACTAAATAGGTCCTTTCACGAACTTTATTATTCTTTAGCCAACATATCAAAAGACTGAGAATAGACTACAGTATTTCACTTTTCTGTACAGTACTGTAGTGTATTTATTTGAGCCCAGTAATCTATGCTGTTATGTTATTGGTTAAATTTTTGTCAACAAGTTGATGTTAAACCAATCAGTAGATAGTTTGCAGCAGATCCATGACATTCCATAAGCTACCATATCATTGGTTGATCAGTTGTAAACAGATCCACTTTCAACCAATCAAAAACTGTGTTAAAAGCTAGTTTCTGAGTGCAGTGACAGACTCCTGCCAAGGTCTGTTGAGCTGGCTGAGTAGCCCAACGTTAATGTTAGATTTGACTGTAACTGAATTGGAAAAATAGCACCAAGAAATCGAATAACAAAAATTACAGCAGGAATATCACAGTATGTTGTAATATGGCTCGATCCTCTTCAGAGTAGCAGAGTAGTATGAGTAACTTTAGTGGAAAATTTACCAGGCAGATCAAGTTTTAACGTAGGCCTAGGCCTAACAGTTAGGGCCTAGCCTAGGCCTAAGTGTTGTTACAGAACCAACAACAAACATTAGCCTACACACACAATAACGTTAGACTCAGTACATAAATCTAATGCAGAGTTCCAGGTTTATGGGCTAGGCCTAGGCAAAGTCCTAGTCCTGTGACTAAGTCCTAGCCTAACTGCCACAGTACAGGCTAGCCTAATTGTAGTACAGTATGTATGGGCTGATATTACTTATTAGAGGTAGGCCTAGGTTACTGTAATAGCTATGGCCTAGGCTAGGGCTAGTCAAAGTAGTTATTGCCTGCCAAATGTTGGTACCCATCATCTAATTTTGTAGTATTTACAGAGAGATTTCTGTGACCAGCTGTGCATAGGCCTAGGCTAGGTTTATACTTATAGCTAGGCCTAGGCTAGACCTAGGCTAATGTTACTTAGGGCCTTGCCAAGTATTTAGCATAGCCTCTAGGCTATACTGTAACGTTAGGCCTTGGGAATACTTGGGATATTTTGCATTTTGTCCTTTGGTGACCCTGATGACTATCTTGGGAATTCTTGGGAAATTTTGCTTTTTGACCTCTCGTAACCCCAGATGATGATCTTGGGAATTCTTGGGAAATTTTGACCAGTGACTGAAAGATATGGGACATCATGGCATTATTTGGAATAGAACATATATCATCGAAACCTCAATGCATTTTTGCATTCTGGTTAGTACCTGTACTTAAGTAGTTGAGTTGGCATGTTGACTTAAGGAAGAGTTATTACTGATTGTTTGATAACCCAACAAGGAAATCTTACATCTGGTGTGCTAGTGAAAACTTTTTTCTTTTTTTTTTTATCATTTCCTTCCATTTTTATTAATGTATTCGTTTTGCCTCTGCTGTTTTAGTAGTGCATGTCTGCATGAGATTTTCACGATTTAAGCATGTATATTTTATAGAGGCAAACTATCATGTATTATTACAATGCAAAGTGCAATAATCTTTACCAGACCAATGTCAATTAAAGTAGATTTATATATGAATGTAATCATGTAGTTGCTTTACCGAATTATGATAGTCTTTCAAGAAATTATGCAAGCACAACAGTCTTATAGTTTACAGATGAATACAAATTCTCCATGAATACATGACATCACATATTTTTATGCTGTTGTTGTCTTTTTCTCTTTGTTCTTTCTAAGACAGAGTGATTTCACCACAAGTATTCCCTCTACTAATTTTCATGCCTGTGCTAGTTCCCACCCAGGAGTTGCTAGTAGAGAGCTCTGGGACATCTTAGCTCTGTTTCTTGTTCTCTTTTGTTAACAAACAATTCATCCAGTGTGAATTACCCATAATCCCCAGGATGATAGGGAGTGGTTATGTATGGAATGAACCATCTACTCAGTATATAGTAGATGAGGTATGATTTATATAAGACCAAACTGATAACACACTTATATCCCTAGCCTGAGGGATGTGCCACATCCTGAATTTTGCATCAGGCAAAAACAGGTCTTGTTGGACAGAGTAGTTGGAATCTGACCTCCCAGACAAATTCAGATTGGACCAGATTGTTTAATAAATGGCACTATGGTTAATGTGAAGGGGGATAGGTTGGGAGGGGATGGGATAGCAGGGTGGGAATTGAGATCTGAAGGTCACTGTGTGTTACCACAAATTCTGCAGACTGGTGACTTTATACTGCCAGATCTGAAATGATCCAGAACACTGAATAACAATATTCAGTCTTGAATCTTTCATAAAATAAAAATTTTTAACACATACACATGAACTTTCAATGGCACAAGTGTTAGTCCCAGTAAACTTCTTGTGAAAATTGTTCATACTGTATATTCAAGGACTAAATTTAAAACTATAAATACATTATAATAAATGTTGTACGAGAGACATCTATAGACAGACTAAACTTGAAATTGCCTTTATTGTCAGTTTATTTCAGTTGGTCATAAAAGCTGAATGCTAGGATCAATGCCATACAGAAGTTGTCTCACTACCTGTATTGCAATGAACTCACATATGAAGTGAACATTGAACACCAAAAAAAGTGCATAAACTTGGATAACTCTTATACAAAGTATACAAACCAGATGGTCTATACCAGTGATTCTCAAAACTTTTTGAGGGTGAGGGCCAAATGCACAGGCCGAGGCTGGGATTTAAGGCGGCAGGGTAGAATCTTTGGCCAGACACTCATTTGTGAGGTCTAAATCCATACAAGGTTTCCAAAGCTGTATCTATATGGCACACAGTGGCAGGGGTACAAACTTTTCAAAGGGGGCAGCTCCTTAAGAAGGTAATCCGCTCTTTACAGCATCACTTAGGACCAACCTGACCTTGGCCCCGAACGTGGCTGAGGTCAGAAAATTTGGATTTCCAGACAGCCTTGATTGCAGGAAATCCCTCTCTGTAAATCATAAATTTGTTTCTACAATCAGGGGTGGCACCAGGATTTGCCCAATGGGAGCGGGGGTGGCAAGCTCCTGATGGGAACAGCAACCTAAACCCAAGACAAAGGCAGCGGGGTTGTCGAAAACATGGCAATTAAACAGGAAACTTTTGGTGCTCGAAGCTAACCAACAAGTTTTGGGTTCCCTAGTGAAGAAAACCTGAAAATTTTGTGTTCTTATTGAAAAAGCTGCCCTCCTTAAACAGCAAAACCAAGAAATTTGTGGAGGTGGCTGGTAGCTTTACTTCAATTAACCTTGTTGTGACATGTCTTGATGGAAGACCAGGAAACATAATATACTTCCTAGACTAAAAAATAAATAGTACTTCAAACGATTACAACTACAGAGTGCAGGCACTTGAAAAAAGTTTCCTTTTTACAATAAATGATGCAAAACAAGTTTTCCTACATAACCAGAATGCAAAAATGCATTGAGGTTTCGATGATATATGTTCTATTCCAAATAATGCCATGTAGCATGTCTTTCAGTCACTGGTCAAGTGCTATCTTAACATGTTGGAAAAATCATTTTAGGTTCATATTTGATCTTGGGAATTCCTTGGGAAATTTTGCATTTTGACATCTGATGACTCAAGATGATGATCTTGGGAATTCTTGGGAAAATTTGCTTTTTGCCTTCTGGTGAACTCATGGGACGATCTTGGGAATTCTTAAAATTTTGCTTTTTGACCCCAAATGACCTTTGACCTCCATCAAAAACGATAGGGTTCTTCCTCTTACCATAATGCATGTACATACTATGTATGAAATTTATTCAAGCTTCCTGTCTTGAGATACCATGTTAAAAACATTTTCAGTGTTTGACCCCCGGTGACCGTACATGACCTTTGACCTCCACCAAACATGATAGCATTCATCTTCCCACCATAACACATCCACATACTACCTATGAAATCTATCCAAGCTTCCTATCTTGAGATATCGTGTCAACATGGTTTTCAGAGTTTGACCTCCGGTGACCCCAGATGACCTTTGACCGCCACCAAAAATGATTGGGTTCTTCCTCTTACCATAACACATCTACATACTAAGTGTGAAATTTATCCAAGCTTCCTAACTTGAGATATCCTGTTAACACGGTTTTCAGCATTCGACCCTGAAGACCCCAGAAGACCTTTGACCTCCACCCAAAACAATAAGGCTCTTCCTCTTACCATAACGCATCTACATACTAAGTATGAAATTTATCCAAGCTTCCTACCTTGAGATATCGTGTTAACAAGGTTTTCAGCATTCGACCCCTGGTGACCCCAGATGACCTTTGACCTCCACCAAAAATGATAGGGTTCTTTCTCTTAGCATAATGCATCTACATACTAAGTATGAAATTTATCCAAGCTTCCTATCTTGAGATATCGTGTTAACAAGGTTTTCAGAGTTTGACCTCCGGTGACCCCAGATGACCTTTGACCTCCACCACAAACGATAGGGTTCTTCCTCTTACCATAACGCATCTACATACTATGTATGAAATTTATCCAAGCTTCCTACCTTGAGATATCGTGTTAACAAGGTTTTCAGAGTTTGACCTCCGGTGACCCCAGATGACCTTTGACCTCCACCACAAACGATAGGGTTCTTCCTCTTACCATAACGCATCTAAATACTAAGTATGAAATTTATCCAAGCTTCCTAACTTGAGATATCGTGTTAACAAGGTTTTCAGCATTCGACCCCCAGTGACCCCAGATGACCTTTGACCTCCATCAAAAAGGATTGGGTTCTTCCTCTTACCATAACGCATCTACATACTATGTATGAAATTTATCCAAGCTTCCTATCTTGAGATATCGTGTTAACAAGGTTTTCAGAGTTTGACCTCCGGTGACCCCAGATGACCTTTGACCTCCACCACAAACGATAGGGTTCTTTCTCTTACCATAACGCATCTACATACTAAGTATGAAATTTATCCAAGCTTCCTAACTTGAGATAACGTGTTAACAAGGTTTTCAGCATTCGACCCCCGGTGACCCCAGATGACCTTTGACCTCCATCAAAAACAATAGGGTTCTTCCTCTTACCATAACGCATCTACATACTAAGTATGAAATTTATCCAAGCTTCCTATCTCGAGATATCGTGTTAACAAGGTTTTCGGAGTTTGACCCCCGGTGACCCCAGATGACCTTTGACCCCCACCAAAAACAATAGGGTTCTTCCTCTCAATATGGGGCATCTATGTACCAAGTTTGAGAACTGTCAGAGTTTCCCTTCTTGAGATATCGTGTTAACGAGCAAAGTGTCACAAACACACATACACACACACATACACCCCTACACACATACACACACATACACACACACGCACATACACACATACATACACACATACGCCATCACAAATGCATTGGTTTCTCTTATCATCGAAACCAAAAATGTTAAAGCAATTAATAGAACAATATACTGCATGAGATAACTTTTGCACATTTAATGAATAAAAAGTTCAATTTTGGCAAGTTGCAGACAATGCTGACCACATGAAATGCACACAGGGTACAACTTCTCCAGTAAACCCCAAGCAAGCTTTTCCTACATCCCTCTTGGCCACAAAGCCATATTCTTGATAATAACGATGTATGAGAGACATGGAAAGCCTTTCAACATGAGCCAGTACAGTGTGAAAGTCTCCTTGCAGTATATATTTCCTTCCCTAGGTTGACCATTTTTCACTGAGCACACAGGCAAGCGGCCTGCAAGTGTAATTGGAATTATCAATTGCTAAAATGCTTCAATAGTTACCACCCAACCAGTCTCATATATAGGGCAGGTTGTAACATATACTAAAAGAATGATAAAATGACTCATTGCAAAGTATATATACTGAAGTTATTGGTCAAAACAATTGAACACTGTTAAAACACTCCATGCAAATATTTAATGGATGCAAATGGCATAAAATTTTAAAATTAAAGAAAATCCATGCTGAATGCATTAATATGCTCTTCTCCAAAAGTCTACTGTTTGAATTAATAAAGAGTTGGAACAGGCCTTATTACCAATGCATCTGTTGCCCTTAGCTACTTCACAAATGAGTAAGACCATAATCTCACTCTGAAGGCCCAAGAGGAAGTTACTGCATTGACTATTCTGATACAGAAATCACATATAAAGACTTCTTTTCACCAGGATCACTCTTTTATTACAACTGGTGCTATCATTTTTGGAAAGGAGTAATATTTGCATGAATCTGGAGGGATGACAGACATAACCTCCGTGGAAATGTTTGCTTCCTTAAAGCCAGCTTGAATGAGATGAGTAACTTGTGTCTCCTGTAGAAATAAAATTATGAATAAATGATTCCATGTTACAAGAAAACATTTTAAAATGGAATGGGATATCTCTTTCTCTTGCACATATCTCAACTCAAGGGTGCATTTATACCAGCACTGACAAATTCTTACAACTTCCTGGTCCTGTCCTACAAATGCCTGACCCTGCCTTGACAACTACAAACAAGAGATGGAATATATGCTGATGGATACAACACCCTGCTGTTTATTAAACACTGTCCAAGTGAAAAATGAAGTATCAACAAAGCTGGCAGTGAAAGGGAAATCTTCATGAATCTTTGAATAAAACTAAAACACAGATTGTGTGGTGAAGCCAGGATAGATATATAGTGTGACAATCTATGATAAAGAAGTTTCTCCCACATTGTTTTAAAGTACTTTAATTTCTAGTTTACTCAGTCTCAGAATTTGCTGGAAAGGGGCCTAATTTCAAGTTCATTAAATTTGTTCACTGCTGCACTGCCAAATAAATTTCTCATACTAAATGTTCATTCCAGGAAACTTCTTAAATACTGAGACAAAAACCACTGACTACCCATTGTTGTAAAAACAGTGAATAAATTAATTAAAATGTCCCATGTAACAATAGAGGCCCTTATTAAACCAAGTGATAATATAGATCTCAGTCAAACAGATTGTACACTACTCAGAAATTTCTCTGGTTGCATTACTCACTTTCACCATTTCATTTTTGTAGTAGGTTCAACATACTATTTCAGTCCCATGTAAAGCAAATCAACATACCAGTTTCTACCTGCTCATTTCAGTTATACGACTATTAAAGCAGGGGTCGAAATTGCTGCTGTTCCGCTGTTCCGAGAACAGTGCTTTTATTTCCGGAACAGTAACTTTTCAAAAGCCACTGTTCCGTGGAACAGTTCTTTTTTTCACAAGAAGCACATTGCATATATATGCATATAACTTAATCTCTGATAAAGTAACCTAGTGAATATTAAAAAATTCCTCTAAAATGTTAGTATGAAATGCAGTCTCATTCTAACTGTGCTCAATTGAAGTCAGACTTGCATGTGTATTTCCCTATTATGCTGCACAGTAAACCTCTACTGTGAAAACAGCGCACGTACTGTCAGTTTTACCACCAAACACAGTATGTCATTATTGCCCTGCAATCGAAAGTCATCTTACATCACGCCATGTTTTCCATGGTACATTTCAAATGACCGGTAACTGTTCATTGATGTGTATTCCCTCCCCATGAAAGGCTAATAATTGTGTTTAGGAGGTTGTTAATTAGTATTCCCTCCAAGCAAGCAACTATAAGCACCAAAACTTGAAAACGACTTAAAGCAACTCTGACTGCTGACATCTTGTGACCAAAGTCATTGCACCCTAAGTGTGTTTTTTCTTGCTTTAAATGTGAGATCATCCCTTTAACTTACTGTGTGAAGTGATCTTTGAAGAAATGTTGCAGTAAAGGGCAAGACCAGAACAATTTCATGTAGATTTGCTGTGACAAAATAAACATCAGTATGTGTGCTCACATGTTGGAGGACAGACTCACTGAATAAAAGAACTTACTCTTTTACAATATGAAAACTTTGGAACAGTAAAGTCTGTTCCGGAACTGTAGTTTTGGAAAAAGCACTGTTCTGTGGAACAATGGCAAGTAAATTAAATTTCAACCCCTGTTAAAGCTTCAAAGCATATAATTGTTTACTAGAGGAAAATGCAGTGAATGGGAAATTGCTGTAACTTCTGTCTACCAGCTCATGTTGATTCAGAGACTATATTGCAAAACTCAGACATTTTTAGACTACAAAAAGGTAATTAATAAGCCCACAGTGGAATATAAAATGCTGCAAGACTAATGAAGGATGCATGTAAGAGATACTGTGCATATATAGTGATTGAATTCAGAGTAAGATAAATACCAGATTGCAAAAGTGCAATGAGGTTTTGTTGATTTAATTGATATATCAAGATTACACCGGATTAATCCAGCTCTATGGAAGATATGCATCTGTAGGTGTTCTGTACTTTCTAAAACAATATTGCTTACAATGTGTTCAGACTTTGACATCTGATGACCTCTAATATTCTGTGAAATTCACAACACAGAAACAAACAGGTTTATACAGATCTACTTGTTATAAAACATTCTCGTAGGCCGGCCTTTTCCGATTAGCAATTGATTATGGGATAGAGTTTTGGGTTGCATCATTTTTGGCTATGCACAGCTGTAAAATATGCCACTGACAAAAGTCACACATATTAAAACACTTTCCCAGAATCCTTTGTAATTGCTCCTTGAAGTTGGGTATACATTGCCCCTCATACACACATGCCATCACAATTGCACACAGGTTCCTCTTTTCATACAAAATAATTGTTGGAAGAGAGTGACAAACTTACGGTTGTTTGTAATCTTTACCATCAGTTGTAAGTTGCCACAACCCTGATGATAAAATCTCAATCCCCTATCAGATGAATAAGTACAATTGTCCCAACTGATATATGTTAACCAAATCATTTAATAACCAGAATGCTATAATGCATTGAGGTTTTGATGAATTCATTTCAGTAGGCTTTAAGCTTAATTTAGAGGCTCTAAATTTGTTAACATTCTGGATCAATGTAATGCATTAACACACCATGTACGACAAATTACCGTGATTCTTACCTTGAGATATACTAACGAAGTTTTCAGAATTTGGAAATGGTGAGCTGAAAGGACTTCTCACCAAACACAAAATCAACATCAACTACAACAGCATGTTTGTATTTAATAGGGCAAATAAAGCCATTTCTAGGTTTTTTTGAGCTTCCAAGAATTAAAAAAGCATGTAAACTCAGATGGTCTCTGCTCTCCACAAATTTAATAGCCTCTTTCTCTTCACATGGTTCATCTATATGCTAAGTATGAAAAGTTGCTTCCCATCTGGCATATCATTTTAACAAGGTTTTTTAAGTTTGACTTTGCAGAAAATGACCTTTGACATCCACAAAAAAAAAAAAAAACTGCATATTTCCTCATCATATAATGCTTCTATGCTAAGTATGAAGAATATCACTTCTTCCTGTTTGAGATATCCTATTAACAAGGTTTTCAGAGTTTGACCTCAGATAACCCTAGATGACCTTTGACCTTCACCACAAACAATAGGGTTCTTTCTCTTGAAATTATGCATCTACAATCTAAGTATAAAGAGTATATCCACAATTCCTTCATTGAGGTATCTTGTTAACAAGATTTTCAGAGTTTGACCTCCAATGACCCTTGATGATCTTTGATCTTAACCATGCAAAAACACTATGGTTCTTCCTCTTGCCATAATGCATCTACATGCTCAGTAGAAAGAGTATTCATACTTTCTACATTGCGATACTGTTAACAAGATTACAGAGTTTGACCACAATGACCCTAGATTACCTTTAACCTTTAACAAAAACAATTGAGTTCTTTCTCTTGCCATAATGCATCTACATGCCAGGTATGGAAAGTATACATGCTTCCTACCTTGAGATGTTGTGTTAACAAGATTTTCAGAGTATGACCTCTGATGACTCTAGATGACCTCCGACCTTCACCAAAACACTAGGGTTCTTCCAACTGATGTAATGCTTCCACATATTTAGTATGAAGAGTATTCATGCTTCCTACCTGGAAATACCATCTTAACAAAATTTTCAGTTGCCTCTGCAGGTGATCCTAGATGACCATCGACCTTGACCAAAGACAATAGTGTTCTTCTTAAAATGATGCATCTACATGCTAAATATAAAGATCATCCGCCATTCCTGCCTTGAGATATTTTGTAGAGTTTGACCTCCATTTACCCCAAATGGCCATTGCCCTATACGAACACAATAGGGCTCTTCCTCTTGACATAATGCACCTATATGGTTATTATGAAGCTAGAGTATCCACCATTCTTTCTTTGAGATCTCGTGTTAACAAGGTTTTCAGAGTTTGACCTCTGTCGACCCCAAATGACCTTTGACCCTCACCAAAAACTCTTGACATAATGCATCTAATGCTAAGTATGAAGAGTATCCATGTTTCATAACTTGAGATATTGTGTTAACAAGGTTTTCAGAGTTTTACCACTGGTGAACCCAAATACCTCTGACCTTCACCAAAAACAATAGGGTCCTTTTACCCAGTACAGGCCATCAACATACTAAGTACGAGAACTGTTGAATTTTCCCTCTTTGAGAAATTGTGTCAATGAGCTATGTGTCACAAACACATATACACATAGCCTATACATACACCCATGCATATGCCATCATGAGCACAGGTTTCTCTTTTTATCGAAGTCATTAACTAAATCAGTCATTTTCCCTGAGTAAACAGATGTAACATGAAATAACGGTCATTCAAACAATGGGATATTTACTATAAAGAAGTTGTGTACTCACTTGGAACATGGTCTCAATATCATCATACTTGGTTTTGAGAAGCTCACCCCAAGATGTCAGGTTACAGTATGTGAGGACGCCACCAGGTTTCAGAAGTCTGAAGGCATGTTTAGCAATGAAGTTAAACTGATGGGTGTGCCAAGTATCATCAGACAGTGGATAAGTGTCATACAGAATCCCTGCAGATACAAATATCAGACTCTGTACTGTTTGCATAATAGACTACAGGAACTGGTTCCGCATACTAAGTATCTTTCCAACCTCTACCAGTACTCAAATAAATGGAAAAGAACACTTCTTCAGTTAATGGGAGGGTTTACACAAAGTTGTATTTGATATTTGCAAGCACAACAAAATCTACACATTTTGGTGGAAATTTCATGAGATTTCCATTTGAGATTCTCTAAATGTTAACAAATAGTGCTACTCCATATGTAACCTTATGGGTACTTACAGTAAGCAGAAGTGTCATCATCTTCTCACACTGATGTAAAATGCTGTTTTTTTTTTTTTTTTTTATCGGTGAGGTGACCTTGATATAGGTAGGGGAATGAGTCTGCCCAAGTTAAATGTTAAGTTTGGAAAACTGAATTTATTTCACACCATGTACTTACATTACAAATCATGAGATAAACCACAAATAGGAATTCACTGCAATTTTGAATGCAGGGAACTAAATGTAAGCTTAGAGCACATTTTTGTCTTTATATATGACAACAAGAATCCAGAATGATTGACTAGGTCTTGATAACTTCACTACACAAGACAGACTGTACATGTATATTCACGAAAAAAGGCTCATGACAAAAAAATGGAACCCCTTTTTTTGGAACCCCTTGCAAAACTTGTCGGTCTAACGTAATAGAATTAAATGTATATTCGGAAGGTTTATTGTCATGGCTACAGAAAAGCCACGTCCTGATCGGTGGTTCACCATGCCGTTTTTGAGTGGTTTTCATTCTTGCTTAACCTTGTCTTTGTTAGGCTGGCAAGCCGATACAATGTCTTGTATAAGTTTTCCCCTGTTCGGGAGAATTTTGGTTTTCTCCCAAACGGGGGAATCTCCAAGACTGCTAGAAGTATCAACAAAGTATAAACCCAGATGACCCTACTGTAGATTACCTTTCATTTCCACAAAATAAAATGAAGTCTTATAACGTGACACAGTAACATGATGGCAGCCTGTATTAGCTTTTAGGACACCTTCATTCATTTTAAAGGGCACTAAGGCCAAACAGAAGATAAGTGGTATCTGGTATATATCTGGGTGTACTTTATAAGGAAGGGCAGGCTGGCCAAGGTAGCCTTGAAAAGTATGCCATTTTGGAGGGCACCAAGGTCATTGCCCAAAATACTAAGGCCATGTCCTTCATAGCCTTCATTTATTTCCAGCCCTACAAATATAAAAAGTATGTTGATTATTCCTATCTTGAGATTTAAGGTATCATGTTTAGACCTATAGTGACCCCAGATGACATTTGACCTACACCAAAAACATGAGTGTCCATCTTTTCTATGTGATTCACCTACACAGCAATTATGAAGGTTTCCATGTTTCCTACCTTGAGATGTCATATGTTTACATAAACACACACATATACATGAACACACATGTCATTATGAATGCATAGGTTTTTCTTTTGATTAAAAGAAGCAATAATGCCTTTGTGGATGGTGAGAGAGAGGTGGCATCAAGATAAATTTTCTAGTCCCTTCAAATTCAATGTTTACTCGTTCCTTTCCAACATGCAAAGAGAATCCAATAACACAGCTGCATAAATGAACACACCATACATTCACAGCCATACACACACGTACATACATATCCAAACTCGATGGCTCGCGGGGTACTGGGCAAGGACCCAGTAGGGAATGCAAAGGAATTTCCCAGCAGTGAAGCTTTCCACAAACGACACAAATAGACATGTACTTGAGGGCTGGCTGCGCTCCAAAGCAGGCACGTGCAGCCGTGCATGACTTCACTTGGCAATGGCCAAATTTTCGGGAAGCTACACCAGTTTCGAGCCGTGCATGAGCTAGGAAAGACGAGCTCTCGCCAGCTGCCCCGGTACCTGCTAAGGAGTAAGTGCACCCACCCACATACACACATGCACACAAGCATAGTACATTTATGCAAGCAAATTCATTGTGCAAATTCATTATGCAAAAGTTCGTAGAGAGTGACAATTTTTATGTTGTCATATATTAAACAGTTTATTCATCTTGATTAGATGACCATTGCAGAGAGTTATAATCTGCCAAATCAGGGCTTCCCAAGCTTTTTCATTGGTGATCCTTATTTGGTTTCTCCAGTGTTGCTGCAACCCATTCTAAAAAGTATGTATAAATTTCATGACACCCCCACCTGTCCACCCCACCCCTCCCCCATCCCCCTCATATGGTAGTGCCTGTATTTATTTGATTTCAAACAATGGAATATTAGTAGAAAATTATGGGATGACATTATTCCATATTGGAATCTTTTTGTTTTGTATCCTTGTACATAGTTTGCAATGCACAGCTAAAGCTCTGAATCCCATTTTTGGGTCACAACCCCCAGTTTGGGAAACTCGGTATGGTGTGATCATGCTCTCACAGTATGATCCATTCTAGGTTCCTTGACTATTAAATCAAACTATTTCAAAATTGTTTGCCTCTGTGGCACTGGAAATTTAAACCTCATCAAGGGGGTTCCACCTTAAGCTTAAAAACAATCTGTTGCAAGTATTAAAATAAGGCAGAAAAAGAAGCATCTTTTTGCAGGGAGGAAATAAGAATTCAAGTACTATGGGACACTTTTCACTACAAGTATCCCCAGGCTGGTAAATATTATGGCTAAAGCAAGGGTCACTAAGACAATCTTGGGGTCTTTTAATAATTGCAACCATTTCCTGTAAATTTAATGTAGGGTCATGTAACAAATTGGGGAGGATGCCTTAATGAGAAATTTAGATCAGATGAATTAGGTGCCACTACAAAGAGCCCCCTTGATTACAACATTTCAATGAATCAAAATTCCCATGGGGACAACCAAGATTCAAACAGCCTCCGAGTCTTGCACATGCTCATTCTTAACCCTTGATCCCCTGAGGTGTTAATTATCTCCCCAGTTGGCCACTTTCTCCGTGCATTCCGATCAAAAGAATAAAAGAAACAGTGGCATATTCACCATCAAATGTTGAATCTTCCAACTTGTCTGCAACATCCTCCCACAGTCCCTTTAAAGGGGTCACTTTATGAGGCTGATCTTTAGCCCACTTTTCCAGTCTTTGAAAGACCTCATTGTTGCACTCTATGATGACATGCTCAGAAATGTCACCCTCTTGGATCTTGCTACTGGCTATTCCAAGTCCGAATCCCACTTCAAGGATTCTTCCTCCTGTGAATTGAAGGGAAGAGATTGGTATATTGACGTAAAGCTTATGAAAGGGAGGAGGATAAGCCCTTTAGCATGCCCAAATTAAAATCAACAAAAGATCTAACCTTTACTTTCTGTTATTATCCCCCTTCCCATTTCACTTGATTTACTTCCTCTAGTGTGTTTCAGGGCTAGACAATACCCCACCTAACTGTCTGGGGCAAGAAAAGTTACCCAGGCAAGTCAACTGCTCAATATTATAGCCCACCAGGCAAGTACACCCCAGAAAAGTCTTCTCCATAAAGTCTATTACACAAATTCGAACTGACAAGTAGCTTTTCAAGTGGACAAATAGATTTAAAGAACAATTTGCCAGAAACACAAGTAGTGGAAATAGAATTTATAATTTATTGAAGCCTGGTGTGTTTGTTTTCATCATATGTCAGGTGTGATTTACCACCACAGTTGTAGCTAGACCAATTCTTGTAATGGGCTCAAAGTGAACAGTCCAAACAGAGGATGCATTGTTTCTAATATAAACTTGGAAAAGATCACCACAAAGCAGACTTTCCTTCCGAGTTCATTACTCCATCACCACTCATCATAGCAATTTATTTATGTAACACATCACAACAGCCAGCATTGAAAATTACTACTTAATTATTGTTACAATTTATGGCAATCTCTTTCTCAGAACATTAAATCTGCCACGTCTCTTAAGGCTTTCCAAAGTAAGCTCAAGGATGAACCTCTTAAAAATTCCTTGTAACCTAGTAGACTTATAAATTATAATCTCGTTAAGTGAATGTACAACTCCAGCCTATGTATTCTTTTCTGTTCCTTCTCCTTCTCTCTTCTCTTTTCCTTTTTGCTTTGTTTCCCTTTTACCTTGCTTTCTTATTTCCCTTTTGATTTGTTTTGTTTACTTTGTTTATTCTCCTACATGGTGACTAGCTTAGATAAATAATCTGTTTTTTTAGTGCCCATCATATGTTGTCTGTAAAACTTTATTATAACTATATTGTAAAATTACTTTTGACAAAAATATGAAAAATAAATTCTAAACTGACATTGAAAAAATTGAAAATGGGTCCAAACAAATAAATTTACAACAGTAAGTAGTAAAATTAGGAACAGGCAGTGTCAGACGTAATGATCATGAGCCCCGAGTAAAAAGGGGCAATCCTGGACACTGGTGGTACTGCCCAACCCCACTCACCCTTGCTAAACCCTGCTTGCCATATGCTGTACATATCATTACAATTTGCATCATAAAGTTACTGATAAAGGGCCAATGCAGTCATGCCAAATGGAATTAGTATACCCAGTATCCTAATTCATGGATGGTTCTTTCCGATCATGTCACAATATTTTTGAAATACTTAACTTTGAGATTCATGCAGAATCCTTGGTTTACCTTTAATATGTTATATAGATATCACTCTAAAAAGGGCTGATCAGAGGGTCACCAAACAGGAATCTGGTCAAAAATTTGACTTAATCCGGTTCAAAAATAAACCAATTCTGATCACTTCTGAACCAAATCTAGTCAATAATTCAGTGCCCCTCTGATCAGATTCGGTTCAAATTTGACCAGACCTTTTTTAGAGTGTATGGAACATGAAAGACACTGTTAGGGTAGTAAGAGGACACTAATTGTAAAATCTAAATTCAAGGTTTAAATTTCATGCTGCATCAATATATATCTTCTTTCTGATACCCTCTGTGATGGAGGGATACCCACTAGACTGAAGGTTCACAAGATAGAAGGTTAGCTAGACTAAAGATCTGCTTGACCAAAAATCTAGTCCAGATTAGAGGTATGGGTAGGGTTCAGGAATAGACAAATATTAAGACTAAGGACTAGGACAAGGCTTTGCCTCAAGTAGGATTAGGGTTTGGACAAGGATTAGAGTGGGGTTAAGTTTAGGGTTAGGATCTTCGGTCTAGCAAACCACCAATCTTATGAACCTTTGATCTATTAAGAACCATCGATCTAGTGATGTATATGAAACATTACTTTTTGAGGTAGCAATGGTAGCAAGCTTGTGCATGTATGGTGTCTCCCATCTCTCCATTACTGGTTTCCCCATTATTTCAAGGTGTGTGTCTTCTTTGTTGAATTCAGCTGAAGCACCTTCCCATGATGGTTTACAGTCTTCTCCTTGCTGAAATATTCTATTACTTTTATCCCTACTATGCATGATCTGCTTATTATTGTTTTGACTGTCAGTGGCTGACATTGTCCTGCTAGTTTAATCAAAACTTTGGTTTCTTGGTTTCTCTCTCTTTCACAACCTGGATCAAAAGTGAGTTCAGAAAAAAATGGTTGAAATTATCATTCACATGTAGAATACTGTTGTTTTTATGCTGCTTGTGATTATAGGTCAGTCAATTTCTGAAAAACACAAAAAGGTTTCTGTGAATTACAAGATATCAGAGGAACACTGTCTCTTGTACTCTCTACATTCATTAGGATTTGCAACCTGCTGTCATAAAATAATCCAAATTCCATTCTTTCTTCCCAAATGATTCCATGAGGAAAATTGAAATACACTGACAGTAAAAGGAATGTCAGACGAAAAAAATATGCTGAAGAATAATGTACATTTTTTGAGAAATCTGTCCACCTAGATGTTACAATGAAGCATAAAATAGGAATACAATTTAACAATATATTCATTCAATGCCAAAGGCTAAAGAAATTTTGGTCTCTCTACTGTGAGCTGATAACCATGCAATCACATGTAAGGAAATTTTACTAAGTATTTGTCTGATAGTAAATTTGGCAACATAATCCCCTCTGCTCTGGATATCATAAATGTTATAATGCAGTTTAACATCCAAAAATTACAATGATCTTTCCAACACATACAGTCAGGAAAGGACAGTACAGTGAACATTGTTCACTGCACAGCCAAGTTAACTGCAACAATTTTTTCACCCCTAGCAAAATTGCCATGTGTACTATTTGTGTGTCAATTGCATGAAAACTTGGAGGTAACTTTGCATGTTTATAAGGAACTTGGAAGTACAGGCAATTTCATGGGTGTGCATAATTATTCAATCATAAAAATTACCTTAGAGAAAAAGGTGCATAGTAGTTCATTATTTCCGTTTGGAATAAAACAAAAAAAAAAGAAATACAAAATTAATCAAAAGAAGTACTGATACTTCCATTAGAAACAGGCCTGCTTAGCTGTAACAATACTCTGACCAGACCCTACAGGGGGGAGGTATAGGGCATAATAAAATCCTTATCTGTGCAGTCTGTTAATTCTGTTGTAAGAAACTATCAACTATACTGCCTCTTTAATTAACAAAGTTGAGGAGATACAACGCAAAGCTGTCAGATTTGTTAGCAATGATTACTCCGCCCATAGTAGTGTAACTGAAATGTTAAAGAAACTAGGATAGAACATCCTTAAGGACAGAAGAGCGGTAAACTGACTAACAACTCTCTACAAGGCTAGAATGGTCCTTCTTGCTTTGCCAGTGGAAAACCTCTTCCAATGGATCATTCGTCCCTCAAGGCATCAAAATCACAGTTGCTAGTATGTACCAATTCAAACTAGCAAGGGCTGCTACAAATATAGCTTCTTCCCTTGTACGATCAAAGACTGGAACCTCCTACCGCTTAGCACTATGCAACTGGAAGAGATAATGCAGTTCAGGGATTCTGCCCTGACGTTCCTGCTCCTACAGGACTAACTCAGCATGCACACAGCCAACCCTGCACGTTTGACCCCACCAGGAGTGTTGTGCAGTATTTTTCCAGATACAGATCACAGCTTAGGAAGGCTAGTAAGGAACTTTGGGCAGTTGATTAACTACAACAGATAAGCTATGACTGACATGTCCACTCATTGCATAGTTAAATCCTTTGTGTAGGGTATGCACAGCAAGTCTTTATTTTATACTGAAGTTCTTCTTCTTGCTGACTGATTACTCTTTTCCTTTAATAAGAACATAATTGGTTCAACTTAATAATTGAGGGTAACGTTTAACTGAGCCATTTATTTTCATTAAAACAGTGCAGGTTTTGTTTAACTATTGTGCATTTAGATAAAGCTGCTTTAATGTACATTGCCATTCTATTGATAAGAATGTTACTTACCATACTGAGCTGTGATAGCTCTTACCAGAAAGCTGGAAGTCATCAGCGGCATACAAAATGTGCACCAAACTTTTTTGGCATAGCCTCATCAGCTTATTGCTCTCAGAGGAGAGCCACTTGCTTTATACCCAGGGTGAGACATCTACCTTATCATGTTAGACTTAAGCACCTTGGGCTTACCACCCTGGAGTTGAGAAGGATTAGGGGGGACATGCTTCAGGTGTACAAATTTCTCTCTGAAAGGAATCCTTTGTCATCTTGTAGTTATTTAAAGGTTCAAAGTAATTCTTTGGTTCAAGGCCATTGTAAGAAGCTAGTAAAGTGTTTTGCAAGGCTTGACATATTATGCACTTACCAACTGAATGATGCACCCCACTACCCCCCAGCATTGTCAGTCAAATTTGATCATTGACCAATGACTGTGACTCACATGTCTGTCATTGAACCACTATTGTCGGCCACCAGCATGACTGAGGAGTGAGTCACATATACCTCAATTGTCAGTCACTGTTGTGACCAAGGGGTGGATCATTGTGAGTCAATTGCTACACTTTGTACAGGGATACCAACTGGCATTCTGAATTTTTCAGTCAATATATGGTGACCCATATGTTAGTCAAAATTGCAAATTGTGCATCAGTTTTGTGACTGAGATGTAAGTCACTTTACATTAAGTTGTCAGTCACAGAAGTGACTGAGGGGTATGTCACTGTACAAGCTTTGTCAGCACCGTTGTGGAAAATGACTGACCATGTCCGGGGTAGTGAGGTGCATCATTCAATTGATAACTGCATTAGGAAGTTCAGCTTCTCTCATAGAGTTGTCAATGAGTGGAATAGTCTGCCTGAGTGGGTAGTTAACTCCACATCTGTGCACTGCTTTAAGGTAACATTGACAAGTTCTTCCACAACTGTGGTAGTATCTAATTGTGATGGGCTCGTTTGGTGTTGGGTGGTTGGTTGTTTGTTTTCAGTTTGGGTTGTATGGACTTCAGGGCATCTTATTGGGCCTTAAGTAGCCCTCCTTTGCCCTTTAACCTGTTATGTTATGTTATGTTATGTTATGTTATGTTATGTTATGTTATGTTATGTTATGTTATGTTATGTTAAATGAATTTTGCCATTGGCATAGGCTAGGCCTGATGCACAATGACAATTGATGTCATTGTCCCATATTCACCCTAGACTAGGTCTATAAGTATAAGCCCCTGCCTTGGCCCCTAGGCCTAATTACTGATACACAAACAGTAAGTAGCCTTGTCCATGTAACTTAATTGCCGAAGTAAGGCCTAACTGTTTGGTTTAAGTTAAGAGAATGGTAGCCTAGGCTAGGTCACAGGCATTCGGAGCATTATATATACATGTACATAATATATACATACATACACACTATACTATATATACTAACAAGGTAGGACGGCTTCAATGGTCGCTACGCGGCAGTTGAGATTACCTGCGTAGCTATCCATTCGGTTTCTCTCACAGGCCTAGGCCTAATGCATGCAAGGTAATGCACAGCAGAAGGCAAGTCCGCTTTGCAGATGTGGGCTTCGTCATTAGCCAATCACAATGCACGTCAGTGTTGTGAATCGCAACTGCCGCATAGCGACTGTTGAAGCCGTCCTACCTTGGTAATATACATAGTATAGTGTGTATAACACACTACATGAATGAATGAATGTATGTATGTGTATATAATGCTCGGAATGCCTGTGGGCTAGGCTATGTGTGACTTCACTGGTGAAAAACAAAAAAAAAAAAAACCTGGTGTAGCCTAGCCTAACTATTTGGCCAGCGACAATGCATGTTGTTAGAAGCCTAGGCCTAATTGGTCTCCTACGTACATAGTCTAACATAGCCTAGGACTAATAGTGATACTGTATGCCTAACTTAAAGACAGACAGTCATCACCCCAAAGTATATTTTTAGTGTATGTATATCAAAATTCTCAGTTGGTGACTGCTCTTTGATTGACATCAAAGTTTGAAAATTTGAAAGATGCAGAGTAGCTCACATTCCACACAAGGCACAGAGAGCACTTTTATTACATTTTATAGCCTTGTATGCTCACCAGGACATGGCCTTATAAGCAATAAAACAGGTTTATTTTTGCACAGGGAAGAGCCTCATATACAGTAATGGGAGGAGCTAGAAGATGCATAGTTGGGAGAACTGGAACTGTCTGGGATCATGAAAATTCCCCTTTAAGTTCTTCTCAAGAATACTCCAATGCGCCCGAGCAAGGCATAATGCATTTGATGGAGGAAAGTTGCTGTGCTACCGTAATTATTGAGACTGAAACCAGTTAGTTATTGCCCTCTTGAAAGTGGACCCATTATCCAGTTGGGCTATGTCTGAGGGGAGCTTGTTCCAACTGGAAATGGTTCTTGCGAACTATGAATTGCCAAACGGGCCAACATTACAAGTAGGCCTGGCCCTAGCCTAGTCCTCAGTAAAGGCCCGCGTATAGCCGGTCGCCGATAGCTCCCTATACACGGTCCTTACTCTGACTCATTGAAAACCCGGGGTCATCGACCAGCACAGTGCTGGTCGAAATTGATTTTCTTCTTATTGCAAAGTTAGGACCTAAAGTCTTAATAAACTACCATAACTTTTCCTTTCCATGTCTTACACTTATATTGCAGCTGTTTTTTATCACTTTAAACCTCGGAAAAGTTCCGAAAATTTGAAATAAAATCATCAACTTGGCCGCTTGTTAACAATTTACTGTAGCGCTCGAAATATTTGTTGACATCTGAATGTCGTGTGCGTAACATTGTGACGTCATGCACAACAGTTTGATTACTGTAGTTCCTATATGCGTATACATATCAACTGCCTCTGCAGGCATTCTATACTGACGTAACCACGTAGTCATTAGCATACTGTTGTAAACAAAGTTCCAAAGTCACACAGTAAATTTTACAGAGCGAAAAAGTTGCTGATTTCATTTCGTATTTTTGGCACTTTCCGGAAATTCTCGGTGATCCAGAACAGCTGCAATACTCTTGTAAGATCTGGAGAAGAAAATTCCTGGTTGTAAATTAGGATTTTTCTTTCAGAATTTGCTGTGAGAAGACAGAAAATTTCAACCATTACACAGACGGCCGATCCTCCCGCTATTTTCAATGGTCGGTGTAAGGACTGTGTACAGAGAGCTAGCTGTAAGCGAACGACCACAGTCCTTTACTGAGGACTAGCCCTAGCCTAACGTTAACATTTTTGAAAGACTGTGAGTTTGTTCTAGTTCGACTAGCGTGGGGAACAAAGATATTTTGAGTAGGGATTGCAAATTTGTTATGTAAAATTTTAAGACAAGTAAAAAAATCGGAGAAGATCGTAAGAGGAAGTTACATCCTAGCTGCCTAGTGTTGGGTCTAGCCTAGGCCAATCTATGTTAGGCTAGGCCTTGACCAAGCAGTTACTGAGTTAAAGGCTACGTTAAGCTAGCCGTACGTTTGACCTAGCCTACGTGACTACGATGGAATTGAAAATAAATTCATATGGTAAGCCTAAGTACGTAGACCTACAGTAACACGTTACAATGTTTCTACAAGACTGTGACGATTCATCGCCTCGACTTCTGTTTAGCAGTAGCGTCGTCAAGTTTAGGAGCCCTAACTCGTAGGCCCTACCTGAAAAAAGCACGACGATAGGCCTTCCACGAAGTAGTGTTTCAAACCGGATTGAATCTAGCAGGCAAAACAGAGCGCATAGATCAGTGGTTCTTAACCCTTTTCGTCCCATTCCATTCCCCCTTTCCAATCAGTCACCCCGTTCCACCCCCCCCCCCCTTTCCAATCAGCCATCCTATGTACTCCCCCCTACTATCATTTAGGCTATCAAAAGTGATTTTCTCCATTCACAGTAAAGAGTCTAAAGAGAATGCCTGTGGACAATGACAGTGACCTTTAGGATCGCTTTATGGTCATAACCTGGTAATAACGTGATGAAACTGAAAGAACATGCCCAATATCCCTGGAAAACAGACCCTAACTTGTTTTCCATATGTACCCTAACTTTAATTCGGAGACATATTCCAATGGAAAGTCCTTTACTTTTCTATAAAACGGTCCTAAGAACCCAATCATTTCCCAAATCTGTGAGTACACTAAAAGTGGGTCCGGTGCCGTTATCGCACTACTTCCATTCACACCACATTGATATCCAATGCGCCCGATCGTCGAACTCGAGAGTAATCTTACAGAACTGGAAAGTAATAAAAAAAAAAAGATACTGGACAGGATCGGCGGTCAATAATTACCCACCTGAGATACTAAAATTATCCCGGTTAAATACTCACCGGTTAAGAACCACTGGCATTGACACTCTATGACATGATGGCACGTACTAGTGCGGGGGGCGTCGCAATGCATGCAAGTTTCGGTATCCTGAAAGAGAGACTTTTCAGGGTTAGGCCTATCTTGAACTTTACCGTAAACGCTGTTGTTGTGTGGGCGTTTCAATAGATAGTTCTCACGTGACGTCATAGGAGCTTTTCACGTGTATTATTTCAGCCATGTCTGAGGGCAACCCCAGCATGTGTGTACAGGCTTGCCCTCAGACATGGCGGTTGCTAACCCCTAGCTGTGAAGTCACTGAGAACTATCTATAGTAATCACTGACTGTACAAGAACAGATACCAACCAAAATGTAGGAAAGTTGACGGAAAGATATGATAACCAAACGATCTCTGGTATATGCGGGAGTACGGACACTTGGCTATTTTTCCAGTTCGTGAGGGCTGCGCTTTAGAAACTTTGCCTGCTGGGTATTTAATTTGATGGTATGGATTAATTTTTGATATCAATGTGTTTCTGGCCGCAGTTCAATCTTCCTCATGGTAACCATGAATAGTTGTCACAAAATTTTCCCTTGGTTCAATTCAATAAAGAAGAACGTAGGATGTAGTTACTGCTGGTATATATTAGTATACACATATTGAAAGCTATTTTTCAATTTCGGGATCGAGGGGAGCGCTTTAGAAAACTTTGCCTGCTGGGTCGGTTGGATTAAGTTTTGATATCACTGTGTTTCTGACAGTCTTTTCTTCCTCATGGCACCTAAGTATAGTTGGCACAAAATTTGCCCTCGGTTTAGTTCGATGGAGAAAGTAGGATGTAGTAAACTGCTGGTATATACGGGAGTACGTACACTTAACGCTAGTTTTTCATTTCCTTCCGGGGCGCTTTAAGAAACTTTGCCTGCTGGGTATTTAAGTTGATGGTTTGGATTAATTTTTGATCAGTATCATGTATTTCTGACAGTCTAATCTTTCTCATTGTAACCAGGAATAGGTGGCATAAAATTTTCCCTTGATTTAATTTGATGAAGAAAGTAGAATGTAATAGCCTGCTCCTATAAACGGGAGTACGTATGCTTATCTGTATTTTTTTCATTTTGTGAGGGCCGCTTTAAAAAAAAAAAAACTTTGCCTGCTTGTTACTTAACTTGATAGTTTGGAATAATTTTTGATATCAATGTGTTTCTGACAGTCCAGTCTCCCTCTTGATACCCAAGAATAGTTGGCACAAACTTTTCCCTTGGTTTAATTTGATGGAGAATGTATGGGATGTAGTAATTAAATTGCTGGTATATACGAGAGTACGGACACTTAAAGCTTTTTTCCAGTTCGTGAGGGGTGCGCTTTAGAAGCGTTGCCTGCTGGGTATTTAACTTGATGGTATGGATTATTTTTTGACGTCAATGTGTTTCTGGCAGTCCAATCTTCCTCATGGTACCCAAGAATAGTTGGCACATAATTTTCCCTTGGTTTAATTTGATGAAGAATGTAGGATGTAGTAAACTGCTGGTATATACGGGGGTACGTATTTTTCCAGTTCGTGAGGGGGCGCTTTAGAAAGCTTTGCATGCTGAGCCTTAAGTTGATGGTTTGGATTAATTTTTGATATCAATGAATTTCTGACAGTCTTATCTTCCTATTGATACCCAGGCGTAGTTGGCACAAAATATTCCCTTGGTTTCATTCGATGGAGAAAGTAAGATATAGTAACTGCTGGTATATACGTTAGTACGTACGCTTTTCGGTTATTTTTTTCATTTTGTGCGGGGTGCTTTAGAAAACTGTCTGCTACGTATGTAAGTTGATAATTTGGATTAATTTATGATATCAGTACGTTTCTAACAATCCGATCTTTTTCATGTAGTCAGGAATAGTTGGCACAAAATTGTCCCTTGGTTTCATTCGATGGAGAAAGTAGGATGTAGTAACTGCTGGTATATACGTTAGTACGTACCCTTTTCGGTATTGTTTTTTTATTTTGTGAGGAGTGCTTTAGAAAACTTTGCCTGCTTGGTATTTAAGTTGACAGTTTGGATTAATTTTTGATTTCAACGTGTTTCTAACAATCTTATCTTTCTCATTGTACCCAGGAATAGTTTGCACAAAAAGTTTCCTTGATTTAATTCGATGGAGAAAGTAGGATGTGGTAACCTGCTGGTACACTCTAAAAACGTGTTTAATAATTAAACACAATTTTTGCCGCCACTTTGGAAACATGTTTAATTCCTAAACACACATGTTTAATTCCTAAACATTTCGTGTTTAATTCCTAAACATTATGTGTTTAATTCCTAAACGTGTTTAGAGTGTAAACGTGTTTCCAAAGTGGGGGCAAAAAAAAAGTGTTTAGAAAAGTGTTTAATTCCTAAACACTGTTTTTACAGTGTATGTACGGGAGTACGTACACTTAACGGTATTATTCCAGTTCGAGAGGGGGCGCTTTACAAAACTTTGCCTGCTGGGTATTTAATTTGATGGTTTGGCTTAGTTTTTAGTATCAACGTCTTTCTGACAGTCTTTTCTTCCTCATGGTACCCAAGAATAACTGGCAAAATAAGTTTCCTTGATTTAATATCGATGGAGAAGGTAGGATGTAGTAAACTGCTGGTATATACGGGAGTACGTACACTTAACGCTTATTTTTCCAGTTCGTGAGGGAGCGCTCAGAAAACTTTGCCTGCTTGGTATTTAATTTGATGGTTTGGCTATATTTTTCATATCAATGTCTTTCTGACAGTCCAATCTTCCTCATGGTACCCAAGAATAGTTGGCACAAAATTTTCCCTTGGTTAAATTTGATGGGGAAAGTAGAATTTAATAGCCTGCTCCTATAAACGGAAGTACGTGCGCTTTTCAGCATTTTTTTCATTTCCTGCGGGGGCGCTTTCGAAAAACTTTGACTGCTGGGTATTTAATTTGATGGTTTGGATTATTTTTTGTTATCAATGTATTTCTGACAGTATCTTACTCATGGTACCCAGGAATAGTTGGCACAAAATTTCCTCTTGGTTCAATTAGATGGAGAAAGTGGGATGTAGTAACTGCTGGTATATACGGGAGTACGTACACTTAACGCTATTTTTCCATTTCGGAATGAGGGCGCTTTAGCAAACTTTTCCTGCTTGGTATTTAATTTGATGGTTTGGATTAAGTTTTGATATCAATGTGCTTCTGACAGTTTTATCTTTCTCATGGTATCAAGGAATAGCTGACACAAAATTTTCAATTTTCTGTGGGTTTAATTCCTTGGGGAAAGTAGATTGTAGTGAACTGCTGGTATATGCGGGAATCAGAGATTGCTTTTGAAACTCTCATATAACAACGTTTAGTATAGCTCAAGATATCGAAGAACAGTCTGTCTTTCAGGATACCGGAACTTGCATTGTGGCGCCCACACAGGAAAACATAAATTGGACACCTTTGAGAATCGCTTAATATTCATTATATTACGTACCTATTTTGGCCCGTCCTACTTACATACTGTACGTCACCCCTGTGGTGAAATCAGAGAGAACGATCCAGCACGGTCACTGCACTGCGTGTTTGTGCAGATCACCCGGCACAGTAAGAACTACAGTAAGTACAGTGTAATACAGAATCCGAGGTGGTAACTCCATGGTGAAATGTATAAGGAATTTACAGGTTCCTCACGGGAACCTGGAAATAATGTGACTCAGAAACTTTTCTGGGAGCTTTGTTGTCTTCACAAAAGGTTGTTTTGTTATTACATGCAAAGCACATGGTGTTATAACTTTTGATCAGTTATGTTTAGTAACCTTTTCTTACGAAACATTTCTTCCTCAATATTTAAACTGACGGTACCAGCATCAGATTATAAGTATGCCGAAAAGAGATTCACTTTCGACACGGTACCTGCTGTGAAGGTATACTATAGGGTGAGTTGAAGGGGGGGGGGGGTTGGGGATGGCGGAAATTAGCTGCCAACCTGTATGTCCAATTTATAGCATTGGGGACAACACCTTCCCTTTTGAAAAAGTATGAGTGGGGCCCGGGCGTAATGGTGCAAGCTTATTATCAGTTTGCCAATGCTTTTAACTAGGCGGCCATTTCATGAACTAGGGGAGGAGCTTGTCAATTGCCAACTTATCAAATGTGCAATGCTCTGCTTCAATAAACCTATCCCTCAGTCCAAATGATGTGGGAAAGCATGGTTGACTCTGCATTTAATTGGATCTTCATCTGGGCGCATTTCCCATGCAGAAACACGGCATAGGGGGCCTAGATTATAGAAATCACCCCTAGATCTTTTGTTTTTCAATCAGTGGTGCCACCAGAATCTGGTGATGGGAGGGGGCACCACAGATGACGTCGTAATGCTACCTCAGTTAAACCCCTAAGTCTGCATAAATTGTACCTTTTTAAGCGTCCCTTCGATTGCATACAGCAGTGGAATATCCTTCCTTTGTCACCTTACATAGCGGTGCCGTCCAGGGGGAGGGTACGTTCTAAGGGAAGACCCCCTCCCCTTTAATATTTGAGATTTTTTTTAACTAGGGTTGCTATTAGCTGCAAAATGGTGCTATCTTTGGGATATTTTCGGAACTACATGATCATACATGGTTGGAAAATGTCCATACTTTAGTAAATTTTAAGTGTTTGGTTAGGTGTTTGGTCCCGAAGCCCCTCCCTTTTGGCTACTTTACTGCCTTCTGTTCGGGGAAAGTTTTTACACAAAATAAAAAAGTTCTTGGGGTCCACAGAAACATTCTTGGACTATTACGAAATTTTTCACGGTTGTAAAAGGGTATCTAAGGCCGACAGACACAATACAGGGCCCCTGGAAGCCCTCGGTTAATCATATAATATGGGGCACTGCCGCACTGACATCAGGGGCTTAGCTAGGATGAAATTTTTTAGGGGGCCTAGGTATCAAATGGGGTGGGGGTTACGGCATTGATCACAGTCCTTAATCCTTACACGTTTCATTAGGACGCAAACATTTGGGGGGCCTAACAAACATTTGGGACCCACCCCCACCCCCCGTATCCACGCGCCTAATTGACATACTGATTATTACCTGATATCCAAATGATAATATAGAGTATGACGCCGAGCACTTTTACAACTATCGTATTTTTACTAATTTTGAACGAAAATCGTAACGAACAGATTCCAGGAATTGGGAATGGGAGGGAGAGAGAGTATATGTGCAGGGAGGTGATATTAGACTGCCCTGATAGTTATAGCAAAAGGGGTGAAAGACTTACTTGAAAGTGGCGGGACAATTTTTAGCCATAACTCCTTCGCTTACCACTTTCATACAACTGATGGGAAAATGAGGTCCTGCAGGGAAAATGTTGAAATTAAACACTGAACGGTTAGAAGCGATTTCGTGGCATCTTCCAAAAGATAATTCACATGCTTTGCAGAGCACCCAAGGAGAGAATGTATAAGACCCATGCATCTTCGACTTGTTGACGTCATTTATTTTCATTTTTATGCAAATCAGTTTGAGAGCTCAGCTAGAGAAACCCATTTGGAATCTTGTAAGGCTCAGTTTATACTTAGTTTATCATTATTTGCAAAGCTCCCCCTGCCCTAGCGCTCATCGCTCCCTGAGTTGTGCAAACGCCCCTGGGGCAATAAGGCGTCCGTTATAAACCACTGCCCTATAGACAGTGAAACTTCTCTCTACTAAGTTATTTGTGTTTCCCCTCCTCCAATTTAAACAAAACCACCTGCCATGCCTAGTGCAAGCTTGCTGTAGCCAAGAAATGTGCTGAAGGGGCGAGAGGGCTTCCAGGAGCGAAATATATTTTTAGGGGGTGAGATAAACTTAATGCATTAATGAAATGGTCATTTTTATTTTCTAGGTGATAATTTTTGGGGGAGGGATTCAGGCCCTGGGCCTCTTATTGACGGCCTTGGTCTATTTCATCTCCTAAATAAAGTTACAGTAGCTTGCATTCGCACTGAGTTATGATTGCTCAAGGCTATACCAATATGCTACTGTGTGTGAGTTATCGAGAACAATTGAACAACTGACATCATTGACCAACCAGAGGGAAGCTACTGTTTGCATTAAAATAAAAACCAGAATGCAAAAATGCATTGAGGTTTCGATGATATATGTTCTATTCCAAATAATGCCATGATGTCCCATATCTTTCAGTCAATGGTCAAATGCTATCTTAACATGTTGGAAAAATAGTTTTATATTCATATTAAGTCTTGGAAATTCTTGGGAAATTTGCATTTTGACCTCTGGTGAACCCATGTAATATTCTTGGGAATTCTTGGGAAATTTTGCTCTTTTACCTCTGGTGACCCCAGATGACCTTTGACCTCCACCAAAAACAATAGGATCCATCTTTTTACCATGACACATCCACATACTAAGCATAAAATCTATCCAAGCTTTCTCCCTTGAAATATTGTGTTGACAAGGTTTTCAGTGTTTGACCCCCGGTGACTCTAGATGACCTTTGAACTCCACCAAAAACAATGGGGTACATCTTCTCACTATAACACATCAATTTGCCAAGTATGAAATATATCCAGCCTTCCTACCTGGAGATATGCTGTTGACAAGGTTTTCAGATGTTGACCCCAGATGACCTTTGACCTCCACCAAAAACTACTGGATTAATCTTCTCACTATAACGCATCTACATACTAAGTATGAAATCTATCCAAGCTTCCTACCTGGAGATATCGTGTTAACAAGATTTTCAGAGTTTAACCCCCAGTGACCCCAAATGAACTTTGACCTCCACCAAAAATGATAGGATTCTTCCTCTTACTATAACGCATCTACATACAAAGTATGCAACTTATTCAAGCTTCCTACCTTGAGATATCGTGTTAACAAGGTTTTCAGGGTTTCACCCCAGTGACCCCAGATGACCTTTGAACCCCACCAAAAATAATAGGGTTCTTTCTCTAAGTATAAGGCATCTACATACAAAGTATGAAATTTATCCAAGCTTCCTACCTGGAGATATCAGGTTAACAAGGTTTTTAGGGTTTGACCCCTGGTGACCCCAAATGACCTTTGACCTCCACCAAAAATGATAGGGTTCTTCCTCTTACCATAACGCATCTACATACAAAGTATGAAATTCATCCAAGCTTTGTAACTCAAGTTATTGTATTAACAAGATTTTCAGGGTATGACCCCTGGTGACCCCAGATGACCTTTCACCTCCACCAAACATTATAGGGTTCTTCCTCTTACCATACCACATCTACATACAAAGTATGAAATTCATCCAGGCTTCCTACCTCAAGATATTGTGTTAACAAGGTTTTCAATGTTTGACCCCCGGTGACCCCAGGTGACCTTTGACCCCCACCAAAAACAATAGGGTTCTTCCTCTTAATATGGGGCATCTGTGTACCAAGTTTGAGAACTGTCAGAGCTTCCCTTCTTGAGATATCGTGTTAACGAGCAGTGTCACAAACACACACACATACACACACACACGCACGCACAAGTGTGCTTTACATACTGTTTAAGGACTTCATTGTTTTCTCTATTGTGTTTGCTTCCTTAACCCTAACTTTAACAATAGACTCTCAATTGTTAAACTTCTGAGGACATGGGAAATCTATTGTATTTCCTTCTAAGGACCTGAAATCCATTGTTTAGGTCCTCAATCTGAATGCAAAGTAAGTGCGCACATACACACATACATACATACACGCCATCATGAATGCATATGTTTCTCTTATCATCGAAACCAAAAATGCACCCTCCAATTGTATTTAGGGATGTAATCATATTCCTAAATATGTTTGGTGTGATGTCATATCCTCTTTAAAAAGGGCCCCCTGGTAATCGGAGCTAGGGGAGGGGCCCCCCAGAAGCCCCGGGAGTTGAGGGCTTTAAAACAAAGCACCTTCAAGTTATAAAGAGCAACAAACCACAGTAATTAAAGCATGATCACTTTTTTACCCAGACCAAAGGTCCCTGGTCATTTCGTAATACAGCGGGGTGGTTTGGTGCACTGTGGTAATGGAAAGGATTCACATCAGCGCCGATCCCGGGGGGACAGGGGGACATGTCCCCCCAATTTTTGAGAAATCGCCTATTGACTTTGATTTTTCACACAGTAAATTATTTGAAAATGGGGTCATGCCCCCCCCCCCCATATTGAGAACAAATCGCCGCACTTGGATTCACATAAGTGGAGAGGGTGTTTCTCAGATAGGTAAAGTACATAATCTTGGTGAGATTTTGACAGGCTCATAAGTAGCGTAAAAGGAGTGGGGAAGAGGGTAACTTCTCCCGGCCTTCCCGGAGAAAATATCGGAGATAAATCGGTGTAACAAAACAAGGGGAAGAAAACAGAAATGAAATAGAAAAGAAACAAAAGAGAAAGAGAACAAAAGAGGAAGAAAGAATAAAGGGAACAAATTAGAAAACAAAAGAAAAGAAAACGAAAGAAATAGTAGGCCTACAGGAATTATTGAAGAAAGGAGGCCAAGAAGGGGAGCAGGACTACGGGCCTTATGATGAGGGGAAGAGTGATGGGATGAGTAATTAGGACTAGGGGCGATGGAAAGGACGGAACGGTAAGGGGAAGGAGCCTGACAGATCGAAGGGTAGAGAAGACAAGACTGGGACGAAGTTGGCCCCATGGATCAATTCAAGCCGGCTTTGCAAGGGGAGAATAGGATAGAATGAGGGAGGGAGGAAAAGGGATGACTTATATGACAAAAGTTAAGCGGTCTAGTGTTCCCAGTTAGCACCCTCTGCAGCCCGCCACTGGTCTACCCGCCGACAGCAAAATGACCAGCTTTACTCCCGTCCTTCAGCGGAAAATGCCACAGAAATACAGACGGTAAATGTAATTTGCCATTCGTGGATATATAAATTGTTTTTGACCATCATGAAAAACATTTCCTATCTCAGAGAGTTTTGCCATGTATCGGTCCTGCATCGAATCGTTTTCGGTTTTCCGCTTGGGCACCCTTATTAACTCTAGCGATCTATAGGAAAGCTAACGTATTTCCGTCCGCGTTTTCTGACGTATTATACACTGGGTTAGGCATTGTTATTATGGTTCCTTTTGAAAATGCCCCAATGAAAATTTCAAAAAAATCAAAAGGCCCTTCTTTCTTTGCTGTATTTACGTATATGAAGTACTACAGAATTTCTCGGAACTTCGGTAGTGCACCAGGGCGGATCTAGGATTCCAAGGGGGAAGTTTCCAGGTGGGCCGGGACTGACGCGTAAGCGGCAATGCGAGCGCGATAGCTCGAGCCATTGTACGTGGGGTCCAGGGTCCCGCTCAAGGGCGCCTGGTGGGGGTCAGGGGGCGAAGTCCCCGGAGACTCTGGCATTTTAGGCTTTTTAGGGGCCTTTAATGGAACAAAATTGTGATCAATTTCTGAGAACCACAAAGCCATCAACAATCGCAGAATACCTTTTTAACAGACCGGGCCAGCTCGAGAATTGAACCGGTTCTACTGGGTGGGGGCATTAGCCTGCTGCAATAGTAACGAATGTGGCCTTACGCCTCCTAATAGGCCACGCTCCAGCCAATAACCCAGGAGGATGCAAAGAGATTAGAGAACATTCTTTCCCATTACTATATATACCAGTAACATTCAAAGTTCCGGTGTGTATGATAAAATGATAAATATTTACTTCTATAAGTTCTCTTGCTTATTTGGTCGGCGCTCCAGCCCAAGCTGGTGTTCGGCTGTTTCCTGCAAAAAACGAAAATTTGCTATAGCAACGGCAGTATTCCTGTAAACCTGCAGTGTACAAATACAACACAAATGTTAAATACCGCAGTGTCCATGCTGACACTACATGCGAAACGAAACAAGGTAGAATTAATTTATTTTGTGGAATTTCGTGTTCATTTTTACTTCATTTTTTTCTGGGGAGAAGGGGGTTCCGGAAACCAGGAAACCCCTGGTTTCCGGACCCCGCCCTCCCCCCTTGGTTGGCGGCCGGGTATTTCGAGTTTACGACAGGCTCATACAACCCCAAACCGAAGCCGCTCCCTAAGTAGTGCTTCCGTTTGAAGTCTGGCACACTTCAAGTTTAATCACGGCCTCCAGTGTGCTAAAACTGAGCCTTGAGGCTTGAAAGGCCTGGGTTGCCTGAAAAACGAGGTTGAAAGGAAGGGTGGGTGGGGGATAAACTTCAGTCAAAGATGTGGTGTGCGAAAATATGCTTCCGTGTCTCCTCAATTCTAGGACTGCAACCCCATGATTTAGTTTGTGCCCTGTAAAAATATGTCAAATTAATTTGCAGTAATTTTTCGCCTTTAAAATTTGCCCAGTGTGTCGATGTCCCACCAAATTGCATCCAAGGACCTCAAATAATCAAAAGATTTCCCTCCACTTTGGACAGCCGTCCGAAACAACGTTCAAACCCTCCTTCCCCTCCTCTAGTCGAAAACAGCTTCCTCCACGCCTTACGTATAATGTAGCCTACTATACGTAAACTGCCAAGTGTCATTCAGGCCTACATTAAAAAAAAAAAGTCGTAAGGGCGAATACAAATTATCGGCCAGGACGACCTGTCTCTCACTGAAGGCGAAATAATGGAAATAATGTGTACGTCATATTCTCTCAATCATAATTATCATACCAAAATATTATGGAGGGTAAATGCATCATCAAAATGATCATTAGATACTTGTTTCGCAGCTACTCGATTCACACATACACGGGCAACGGTACCGTAACCGTACCATCAACACTGCAATATGACAGCATGCTACAATATTTGTCACATTATTCTTAACCTGTTCTTACATAGACTGCTGCGTATTGTTTTTCCCGGGTCTCGGGGAGTGTCCTACTCGCTTTTGTAATGACGTCAAATCATGAATATTAAGCGGTTCTCAAAGTGTCCAATTTATGTTCTCCCCGCCCACACGCACTCCGTGCGGTCATGTGACCTTCTTTATGGGGTCGTTCGGTGACACGCCACTTCCGCACGACAACAATGTGTTGGAGTGAAAACAGTTTATTGCTCGAACTGCAGTGCGTAAAGTGTTCCCATATGGTCATACAGTAGTCAGTTGTTGTTTTCACTCCAACGTTTTTGCCCCCTGTGGGCTGGGGGTTGTAGAATATGCCCACGGTATTCCCCGCCTGTCGTAAGAGCTAGGCGACTAAAGGGGAGGACTTGAAACGAATTTATCTAGTTGACACTATATAACACATTCGTGTTGATGTGTCGTTAAATATTATCTAACTAACTAACTAACTAACTAACTAACTAACTAACTAACTAACTAACTAACTAACTAACTAACTAACTAACTAACTAACTAACTAACTAACTAACTAACTAACTAACTAACTAACTAACTAACTAACTAACTCCAAACTTTCTACGGTAACCGGAAGACCGACCGACCCCATACCCGCCATAGAGTAGTAATAGCGTGCCATAGAGCATATCCTGCTCTATGTAGCGTGCTCTGTTTTACCTCCTGGTTTTGCCTGTTAATTTTAATGCGGTGTGTTTCCGGCAGGGTTGCGAACTCTGACTTGCGCTTTCCTGCAAAATTCTTGTCAAAAAACTGCCAAATCTCGAGTTTCACTGCCAAATTGAGAAAAATACAAAAGACCACCCTGTAACTATATTAAAATCACTCCATTTAGATCAATGAAATAGTCCTGGACCTCTTTTTTTCTTTGAAAACTGTACTTTAATATACCTTATGCCGTGCCGTCAAGTGACGTCATTTTAGAGGGCAGACAATGCAGCACACTGCACACACGACGTAGACTTCGCACGAGATTTTCTGTGCATATCCTACTGGTACACGAATCAGCTGTCTGCATTTGTGTTGGTGTAAGTTGTAATGTTACATGCTTACTTCAGCGAGGGCATGCTTCTTTTCTGTGACGTCACTTGCATAAGGCCTATAGCACAGTAACCAGTACATTTAGGCATGGAGCTACTACTAATTTGTACTTGTATGCTGTCATTGTCCTTTGTAGACCACAGGAATAGCCAACTGCTGTTAGTTCCGCGCATATGCGGGATGGAGAATCATGCGTTAATATACCTCCCGTGTTTGACACTGCGGGCTGTCTCGGTAATGTCATATTCAAGTAAAATAATGTCAAATTCTACATTGACTGCCAAATAAATTTTTTTATTGCCAGACGAGATTTTTACTGCCAAATTTACCCAAATTTGGCAGTGAAAACTGCCAGTTGGCAACCCTGACTTTCTAGCAAGGGCGTGGGAAGCGGGGGGAGGGCTAGGGGCCTTAGCCCCAGTCAAAAATGTGGCGTGGGCTGAAGTATGCTTCCGCCCCCCAAGATCCAAGGGCAAAAACCCCTTATTTGTCTCTTCTGTAAGAAATGTCAAAAATTTACAGTAATTTTTCTTAAAGTTTATCCACAATGTTGCATCAAATTGCATCTGAGGATCCTCAAATACCCAAAAATTATCCAGAGGGGAGGGGGAAAACCCCTTCCCTTAGAAACAAGGTTCAGTCTCCCCCCCCCCCCCGCAGTCTCGAAAAGCTTCCTACGCCTATGCTTTCTATCTTGGCCGGCTACATTCACGTGCACAGAGGAGGTTCCTATAGTATATTAGGGCCCAAAGTTTTCCTTGAAGCGGAATTTCCGCGGATATCGCGGAATCGACATTAGAAAACGGAAAACGAATTTCTGAAAGAAAAGTTACAAAACAAAATAGGAAATTAGGCCAGGGGCGGATTTAGGGGGGGCCCAGGGGGCCCGGGCCCCCCCCCCTTCCAAAAAATTTTGAAGAATTTTTCAACTTCATAAAACAAAGGACAAGGCCCATTTACAATGAAATAGGCATACAGTATGAGATGTGTCAGAGTGAAACTCAGATTTGTCCATTATTTTCAGGCTACCTCAGAAAATAAGTGTTATGATAATAACTCTGCTACTGACTTTCAGCATTTTGGCTTGTATTGGCCTCAGTAACTTTCTCTGGGCATAGCAAGGTGTTACTCATGAGCGCTGTATTAATGGATTGCTAACTTCAGTCTATTACCGACCAGGCCCACAGCATTTGGAGCACAGCTTCTAATTTCAAGGGAATTTCAGAATTCTTTAATATTTAGAGAACTATTTTCGACAACATCAGGCTTTTAACTATAACTTGCTGCAGTGTTACCCTGTAGTGTCTCATTTAAGCATTGTAATTTATTTTAATGGAATGTACTGTGAATTTAGTGTACAATTAAAAATTCACTAAATTATAAACATTTTCCAGCGATATATGACCAGTTCAAAAATATACTAAAGGCATCACCATTTTGCTTCTAAGCAATCTTAAATTAACAAAAATTTCTCAAAGGGGAGGGCATACCCCTCCCCTTAGACCCCTCCCCAGAAAAGCATCTTTCACCCACCAAAAATTAAAATTCATTGAATTATGAACGCTTTCCAGCCATATATGATCAGTTCAAAAATATACCACAGACATCACCATTTTGCATCTGAGCAACCTTAAATTAACAAAAATTTCTCAAAGGGGAGGGGACACCCCTCCCCTTAGTCCCTCTCCCCAGAAAAGCATCTTTCACCCACCAAAAATTAAAATTCATTGAATTATGAACGCTTTCCAGCCATATATAATCAGTTTAAAAAATATACCACAGACATCACCATTTTGCATCTGAGCGACCTTAAATCAACAAAAATTTCTCAAAGGGGAGGGGACACCCCTCCCCTTAGATCCCTCTCCCAAGAAAAGCATCTTTCACCCAACCAAAAATTAAAGTCCACTGAATTATGAACGCTTTCCAGCCATATATGATCATTTCAAAAAATACACCACAGACATCACCATTTTGCATCTGAACAACCTTAAATTAACCAAAATTTCTCAAAGGGAGGGGAACCCCCTCCCCTTAGACCCCTCCCCCCGGACGCCGATTACTCATCACATGCTTTGCCACCTATCAAAATACCCTGGCACTGCCCCCGGGACATCCCCCTCCTTAGACCTCTCCCCGGGGCTTTTATACAAACCACTATGACCTGGGCCCCCCTTTTGCCAAATCCTGGATCCGCCACTGTAGGCTACTATCAAAATAATTGTTATAAGTTATCTGAGTGGTTTTAATACAATAAAATGTTTGAAAGAACATAATTACCCTCTCTATTATGTAAAAGTAATCACAAAATCGCGTAATAAAATCATGACGAAAAAGTCCCTTTACTATTACACCTCATAACCGCGATCGATCGAGCATTTTTTGTACTACCTAAGTATTGTGCAGTACAGCAGCAGCTTTGTATTCCGGCATATCCTTTAGAAAATGGAATTTTGAGGCTTTACACAGCTTTTGAGGAACAACATGAACTTTTGAAGATGCCTTAATTAACAAAGCGGAAGAAAACGGATTTTGTCACTTATAAAGCAGAAGAAAGCGGAATTCAGCATTTACAAAGCGGAAAACTTTGGGCCCTAGGCTGTAACTCCATCAGTCTAGCCTATACGGTGTAGGTTCGATCGAATGTAGCCTAGGCCTAATTATACAGTATACAAATAATGAATGTTTATGAGTGCGAAAGTATGGATTATTTCATGAGTTGAACGATTGAACGTTCTATTCAACGATGCGAATATTTTATATAACACCTTATAACTTTGATCTAGTCGTTGGGTTTTGGCGGTCATTATATGGTTCGTGTTTGTCCGTGTGGTAGCTCCATGGATTGTCGTTTGTTAGCTGCGCTTGCGCGTTTATGTGCCTGTTACCTACGATATTCAATGTGCGTCCCCAAAGCTGCACTGATTTATTGAGTGATAGTGACGTCACCGCCGTGTGTTATACTAGACTATTGCACGACGGATAACACACGATCGTGATGATAGTGCCGAATCACCCATGGCATGTAACCCCCAATCCTCCAATCAAATGTAGAGAAATTAATAAGGTGTTATATAACATGCGATATCGACTGCAGCTAGTTGTAAAGATTCAGTATCTGTGCATGTCTTTACTTTGTCTGTATATTCACAGAGCCTAACGTTAGCCTATAATAAATATTTCCTATCCATGAGTCATAATTATTGTACTATCATAATCATGCATGTATATGTAACGTATACTATACTTCGCGCCCAAACACGAAAACGTTTATACCCAGACATGTTTGTACTTTTGTAGGGTTATCATCTCCCTACATTTAATGTATAGGGAAATGTGATATTGAACTTCACTTGATATCGGAAATGTTAAGCTGTGTCTGAGTGTCTGAGTGTGTGTTTGAACAAAATAAAAAAATTATGATGCAAATTCCATATAAACCGTAAATCTGATGAAGTTCAAATTTTGTGCGGGTGGGTAAGTGCCATATGGCACAGGCATGTTTCAACGCATACACATATAAGAAAAGCACGCACTTCCAATTCCATTACAAAGTATTGAACACTAACACGGTAGCCAGATATATCATATAGAAAACTACAGACGGGTTGTTCCTCCGATACAAACAGTGCTCAATACTATAACAGTAGAGCAAAATACAATAAGAGTCCCCCTCAAGTAAAGGAGCTCATTCCGTTTGAGGATGACCAGGCAAAGCTGGTGGAAAATATTGATTTCAGGCTAGTGAAAGGCAAATTTCAAGCGGAATTGAGCCAGACACTGAAAGAAATCAATTCATCCGGCAATGTATATGCTTTTGCCGACAAATCCCAGAATATGTACAAAATGAGCACCAGCACGTATAACAACCTGTTAAAGAATAGCATCACTTCCAAATACAAACAAGGCAACGAAAATGTAAAAACAGATATTAATTCTGAACTACATTCATTGGCATGTCAGCTCAACATAGAGCAGAAAATCTCGCCAATGGCGGAAAGAGAAGCATTTGTTACAATAAAAGACCACAAACACAACTTCCCCAACAACCCATCATGCCGGCTCATCAACCCAGCAAAAAGTGAACTGGGTAAAGTGAGCCGCCACATTGTCAACAAAATTAACTCCTGTGTAAGAAGCAGGTTATCAGTAAACCAATAGAGGAACACATCATCAGTAATAGAGTGGTTCGAAAATATCAGTGAAAAAGAAAGGCACACTTTCGTTATTTTTGACATCATAGACTTCTACCCGTCTATCTCGGAAGACTTACTAACCAAGGCATTAGAATGGGCCAACTCATACACCAGCATATCCCAACTAGATATGAACACAATCATGCATGCCAGAAAATCACTACCGTTTTCCACAAACCCGAGCCATTGGTAAAACGAGATGGAGTTGGATTATTGGTCGTGACTATGGGGTCATATGACGGTGCCGAGATCGGCGAGCTAGTTGGGCTGTTTATCTTAGACATACTGTCAAAACACTTTCCGGCAGCCAACGTTGGCCTCTACCGAGACCACGGCCTCGCGGTTTTCAAAAATCTTACTGCCAGGACAGCCGACAAACTTCAGACTTTATAGACAAACAAACTTTATAGGCCTAGATATATTCAAATCCGTTGGCAGGTTGGACTCAAGATAACTGTAGAATCTAACCTAAAAATTGTCAATTACCTTGATGTAACTTAAAATTCAACAAATGGAAAATACTAGCCATACCGTAAGCCCGACAACGATCCACTCTACATTAATATTAACTCTAATCACCCACCAACGGTACGGTACTTATGTACCTTCCAACACCAATTGTCAAACGCGTATCCGAGTTATCATGCGATGAAAATGCATTTCACGACTCTTTAGGGCCATACGAAAAGGCACTAAAGAAAAGCGGACACAGTGTAAAGCTGGAGTATCAACCAAAAAACCCCCAGTCCCCAACCCAAAAGGAAGAACAGAAAGAGAAAAATTATTTGGTTCAACCCACCATACAGTGCCAATGTCAAAACCAATGCTGGGAAAACGTTTCTAGAGTTACTCGATAAGCATTTCCCTAAACAGCACCCACTACACAAGTTATTCAATAAGAACAATGTGAAAGTTAGTTACTTTCGCATGCCCAACTTCAAGCAGACAATACAGAGACACAACTTAAAGGTATCATCCAATAAAATCCCTCAGCAGGCTTGCAATTGTACACAAAAAGCAACTGCCCAGTCAACGGAGACTGTATGAAAAAATCCGTAGTTTACCGGGCTGACGTAACGTCTAAGGGCAGCACTATGACCTACATAGGCATGACGGGGGGGGGGGAGAGGTTCGTTCAAATTAAGGTACAATAATCACCTTAAATCTTTCCGCCACGAAAAATATAAGAATGAAATCGAGTTGTCAAAACACATTTGGAATCTTACACGGTCAAACTCAACGTACGACATAAAGTGGTCTATCTTATCGGTATGCCCCACACGCCAAGCTTCACGAAATCAATGCTCACTGTGCATTCAGGAAAAGCTTTGTATTCTATCCATGAGAAGCAAGTGCAACTTGCTCAACTCCAGTTCACGGCTAATCTCCGCTTGTAGGCACAATAAAATCAAATCCGGTCACAATAAAATCAAACCCGGTGGACCATAACATCGTAGGCTCGCTGTAGAAAGGTTCATTCATTCACAGCCATCTGAAGAGTGCGTTAGCACGAACCACTGGTAGTGGCTTGGTATCCAATTGTACTGATTCTTATCACATATACATATATATATATATATATATATATATATATATATATATATATATATATATATATATATATATATATATATATATATATATATATATATATATATATATTGAAAGGTTGTGTATGCTACAAGTAGTTGTAGTTCCCTATAGTCACAACCTTTCAATATCTTTAAGCTCCCTTCACTATATCCGCATTCAAGTGGGGCAATCAACGCTTCGACAAACCTCACTCAAATTAGCTTTTCTTACATTGTCTTCTTTACCATAAAGTCTTTGAGAAAAGCAAAAACATTGCTCAAAATTGATTTATTATCATTAACAGTGGAGGACCTTCCAAGGACTTTATCTGATAAATAATCTTTTCAGTGCAATTTTCCGAATTAAGAAAAAGGGCGGAAGGTTTCTCAGTTGAATCGATCCAACGACTTTTTGAACGTATGGAAGCCCCTTCCATTTTACCACTAGGAAGATTTTGAACGTTGGTTTTTTTTTCAAAGACAACACATGATTGTCCTGGGTATCACATTCTTCAAGCTCATTAATTTACCATATTAACTTCTTTTCACGATCATCTTTCATAGTTGTATTATATGAAGCTTAAGAAATATATTCCTCGCTAAGCTGCATCAACAAAATTTCAAGAACCAATTATCGTCTCTCGTTAATGAAATATCGTGTACAGAAGAAGTATCACTTGCATGTCTACTACTATAGACCAATCAGGAGTTCGCAAATTGTATCCCATAATAGAATTCACTATTAGGAGTAGAGCTGCCACGTCTCTGTCAGCAACATGGGCGTCCGCAGAAAAATTTAGGAGGGGGGGGCAAAACTTTTAATTGATCAAATCAGGAGAGATTTTTACTCCCAGAAAAGGCTAATTGCTAAATGTTGGCGCCTTTTACAGGGGTGTAGCCAGGAATTTGCCGGGGGCGAAACCTGCAGGTAAACTATCTAAGCGTAGCGCCACCATAGTTTGGCGCGAAGCGCCAAGAAAATTTTGGCCGAAATATACCTTACAGATCGCTGAAAATGGCACTTCCCAGGCCTTGTGAGTTGCATCTAATCATTTTCTGGAAATTTTCTAGTGATATCATAAAATATGTCGATGTTGCTGTTTCTTCAAGTTGTTTTTTTTTTCAAGTTTTTGAGTTTCCAGGGGGCAAGTGTCCCCCCTTGTCCCCCTTCCGGACGCCCATGGTCGGCAGTCCAGCAGACACTTGAGATGCGGGTTGCCAGCTGGCAGTTTTCACTGCCAAATTCGGGTCATTTTTTTCTTTAATGCGTGGACATAAACAAAAGCATAAAAGTCTGAGATCCATTTTGCATGTTAAAAGAAAAGGAAACGAGTATAGTTTGGGTTTCATGCTTGTAATTTTACCCTCCTTAGACAAAAGTGGAGGTGCTTTCTCAAGCTGAATACTTTGCTTTCTTATGAAGATGTACATCTTAACCTTCGAAACCTGATATTTTTCCTACACACGTAATAAGATACGGTTTGTTTTGTATTGAACTTTGAAAGTTGTATTCATTACGGAGGACAGGTCGTTAAGTGCGTATCTCTTCGCCATTGTCCAAATATATTATGTTCCTCCATTGTTGTTCGATGCAGGATTTATTTGTCATAGGCCTACCTGTTACGCACGTCGAAAAAGTAATCCTACAATAGCATTGGAGAGCTTCCAATGCTATTGTAGGATTACTTTTTCGACAACAGCATTGGAGAGCTTCGGGGTTCGAGCCTGACATGGCGCCGTAGTGACAACTACTTTTCACGTGAGCTCAAGATAATTCTCAAATAGATAAGTGCTCCGTTAGATTACGCCTTGTCTTTCGTATATTCATTGAGTTTTACCTTCAAAGTATCTCCCATCAGGAAATTATGCCTGGTGGAAGACCTAAGGGTAGCCTAGGTAGGAAAAAACGGCAAGAGGCTGCCTCCCAGCTGAGCCTAAGCTCCATCCTATCGCAGGATAGAGACAGAGATGAGGACTCTGATTCTGACATTGGTGCCAGCCATAGTAAAAGCACAGTACATTCACTTGGAAAGAAAATCCAGCGAGTCAAAGAAAGACTATTGAAAGAATTTGAAAGCCTACAAGAAGAATTTTCTAAAGCCATTGACGATCTCAGAGAGAGTGTAAAGGAACTGAATTCAGAGTCTGAAGCTTTGAAAGAAAGGTGTGATTCTCTAGAACGGAAGGTACAGCAACTTGAGGCTGACAAGGCAAAACAGGCCCAAGACATTAACAAAAATGAAAGATTTTCCAAGAGAAATAACATTCGAATAGTGGGTTATCCAACTGAAGAGAATGAAGAGTGCCAGGACATTGCAGGAAAGATCCTTGAGGAAGTTGGAGTGCCTGCATGTAAGTTGGAACGGGCTCATAGAGATGGGAGATTAGTTGCTGGTCGTGACCGCCATCTTTTAGTTAAATTATCCTTTTATCAGGACAAAATCGCCGTGATGAAAAAAGCCCGTCAAGCTTTGGCAGGAAAACCATATTACATTGTAGATGACCTAACGAAAGCAGATCTTATGGAAAAACGGCGCTGGAAAAAAGAGGTACAGGACTTATTTAATAGGGGCACTAAACTCCGTTTTTCAGGGGGATGCTGGAGAGGTAACGATGGCCGGCCCCATGTTTTCGATGCAGCCCAGTAGGTGATGGAAGAATGTCACCATGCAGAAAAGCATCTTGAATTCTCTCTTGGAGCAGTGTGGAGTATACTTTTTACTGTTTGCAGCTCATAATTGCCTTGTCTAGAATCAACCCATGATGTTTGGTGACTGTGTTCCACCAACTGTTTTTCATGTGGGAACTAATGCCAGCTTTCATCCCTTCCTTGTGGAGCTTTTATGCTGGTGTGTTATCCCATTTGGATTGACTTTTCTGTGTTTTTGTGTCTGTGTGTTTGTTTATCTGTGTATTCATCCTCCATCAACTATAACTAAGTCCATCGCATGTTTGGTGAACATGTCTGTTTTTTATTCTTAAATGGCTGAGGACCTTACCATAACCACATATAATGCGAGAGGTTTACGGAATCATAGCAAGAGACGACGTTTATTTTCGTACCTTCATCGGCGAAAGACACATATCTCCTTCATACAAGAGACACATAGTTCACCAGCAGATGAAAAAATCTGGAAAAATGAATGGGGAGGTGAAGTTCTTTATTCTCATGGTACCCAGGACAGCTGTGGCGTCTGTATTTTATTCAACCCTACCTTACAGTTGGAGATTACAAAAAGTATAAGTCATGATGGAGGAAGATTTATCATTGCTGACATTACCTTTTCTCATCAAAAGTTAACACTTGTTGCTCTGTACGGTCCCAATATAGACAACCCCAACTTTTTCGTTCACCTATTCAACGCTTTATCTGCTATATCATCTAAAACCTGATTATTGGAGGGGATTTTAATTTTGTCTTTAACTTAGCCTTAGACAAAAAAGGTGGACAGCACAGAACAAACTTTAAAGCTAGAAACGAGTGTCTTTCTTATATGACTGGTCTGTCCCTCATCGACATTTGGAGAGAAAGGAACCCTCGGAGTGAAAGTTTTACTTGGTCCTCTAACATTTTATCAGGTCTCTTCTGTCGGCTAGACTTTTTCCTTATTTCGCGACATATGTCACATTCTGTTAAAGATGCTTCCCATTCCCCAGGGATTCAATCGGACCACTCTTTGTGAATTTAACACTTAGTCTTTTACAGAAAAACGAGGACCTGGGTATTGGAAATTTAACAACTCCTTGCTCCAGGATTCAGACTATTTGGACTTAATTACAAACATTATTACTTGTTTTGAAGAAAATAATACTTATTCGAATCCGTTATCCCGTTGGGAAGGCCTAAAGTTCATTTTACGTAATGAGAGTATGAAGTTTGCAAAGGAAAAATCTAAAGCTAGGAGGAGTAGGGAAGACGAACTTATAAGGAAAGTTGCTAACCTAGAACAAGATCTCTATATATCTGACTCTATTGAAACCCGCACCAAACTAAACGATGCTCGTAATGAACTCCTCTTATTTTATGACATTAAACTTCAAGGAACCATCATCCGATCACGGGCCCGCTGGGTCGAACAGGGAGAAAAGAACACTAAATATTTTTCTAACCTGGAGAGACGCAATAAACTGAGTAAAACTATTCATAAAATTTGTAATGACAATGGGAATACGTATATCAATGGAAATCTATTCTCCAGTATATTAAATGTTTTTACGAGAACTTGTATGTAAGCAATCCTTGCTCCCCCCAGTTAATTTTGGATGAACTTCCTCCCACTCCTTTCACCAATAATGATTTTTCTTCTTGTGAAGGTGAACTGAATTTGAATGAATGCAGCCTCTCACTTAATTCTTCAGAAAATGACAAGTCTCCTGGGAGTGACGGTTTTTTTCTGTAAATTTCTACAAAAAGTTTTGGCATCTCATTGGTAATTATGTAGTTGATTCTTTAAAATATGCCTACTCTCATAAAGGTCTATCTAATGAGCAGACTAGAGGCATAATTACCCTCATCCCCAAACCCGATAAAGATCCCAACCTCCTTAAAAATTACAGACCTATTTCACTACTGAATACGGACTATAAAATTGGGGCGAAGGCAATTGCAAACAGGCTTAAGCGTATTATTAGTAATATTATTGGCCCAAATCAAACTGGATTTTTAAAGGGTCGTTTTCATTGGAAAAATATTCGTTTTGTGTTAGACCTTATTGACTACACCAATCGTAAAAATAAATCAGGGTTTATGTTATTTGTTGACTTTGAAAAGGCTTTTGACAAGTTTAGAGTGGAATTTTTATCATAAGTAGTCTTCGTTACTTTAATTTCGGTCATAGTTTCATCCAATGGATTTACACGTTTTATAACAATGCTACCGCATGTGTTTGTAACAATGGGTACTCTACAGGTTTTTTTCCGGTGGGAAGAGGCGTTCGCCAGGGCTGCCCGCTCAGTCCTTATCTTTTCATTTTATGCACTGAAGTATTAGCTATCTATACAAGCCAAAGCAGATTGAAGGGTATTGTGGTCGAAGGTAAAGAAACAAAACTTCTCCAGTATGCGGACGACACTACTTTTATTTTAGATGGCAGTCGTGAATCCCTTGATGAGACCCTACACATTCTTGACGTGTTTCAAAGGTCCTCCGGTTTAACTATCAATACGGCTAAGTCAGTTTTGTTTCTTCTTGGTACTTTCATCCAGCGACCCCCTGAGTTTGTTAACTTTTACATCCTTAAATTTTCATCTGGTCCAGTTAAAATGTTAGGAATTACTTTTAATCATAATGGTAATGATCTGTTTCGACTGAATTTCATCCCGAAGTTATCTAGACTTAAAAGTTGCCTCCGGGTTTGGTCTATGAGAGACTTAACCCCGGTTGGTCGTACTCTTTTGGTTAAAACTTATGCATTATCACAGCTAGTTTATCTTTTTATAGTACTTCCCGACCCGCCCATTTCTTTCATTAAGGATGTAGAGAAAGTAATTTACGATTTTATTTGGGCAGGTAATCAAGATAAAGTTAAAAGGAGTTGCATAATTAATCATTTTAATAAAGGAGGCCTAAAAGTAGTTCATATTCCAAGCTTTATCAAAAGTTTAAAATGTACGTGGGTCAAGCGGTACTGTGATAATAATGAGGGAGTTTGGAAACTTTTCTTTAATGAAAGTTTGTTTGCTGTAGGAAGGCAGCTTATTTTTCATTGTAACTGTAAATCTGATGATCTCCCTGTTATACCTAATCAATTTGTTTACCATACTGTGAGAGTGTGGTTGGATGCAACCTTTCATTTACCTGTTGCAAATTTTGGAAATCAAGTTGTTTGGAACAATCACTATATCCGCATTAATAATACCACGGTTTACTATGATTTTATGTACAGTAATGGTGTAAAGTTTGTGTCCGATTTTTTCAATAATGATGGTAATCCGCTAAGTTATCAGTCTTTTAGGGAGAAGTTTCAACTAAATGATTTCCCTTTCACAACTTATTGGGGCCTTATACATAGTATCCCTTTGCATTGGAAGCAGTCTGGCTGCTTCCGAAGTAACTTAATGAACTCTTGCATAGACTTCTTTGATAAAATTATGCAGTCAAATAGTATTTCACAACTTGCATACAGGTCCAAGTTTTTGGTTAAAATCGTTGCGGAACCTACGGCTTTAACAAAATGGAAAAGTGAGTTTTCTCATGTAACCACTGATGAGTGGGAAGGAATATTTAGTATGCCATGGCACTCAGTCTCGGAAACCAAACTCTCCTATTTTCAATTCCGTTTTCTTCACAGAATTCTCCCCACAAACAGACTCTTAAATTTAATGGGCATCTCTGAAACTGATTTATGTTATTTTTGCAACTCTGAGACTGAAACACTTAGTCACCTTTTTGTAGAATGTAACCATGTAGTTTCATTTATAAGTGAAGTTGAAAGTTTTTTTGTTTGGCTCTGAATTTCATTTTTCAAAAGATGATATCTTTTTTGGTTTTCAAAAGCAAAAACGCCATCCATATAATTTCCTCATTCTGCATTTGAAATATTTTATTTTTAGTATGAAGCGCCAAAATAAGAATCTAAATTATGTTGACTTTCTGTATAAGTTTCAGTTTGCTCTTCGAGTAGAGAAGTATATTTATGATCATAGCAAAACACGAGGTAAAAGTGTTATTAACTTCATTGACCTCAAAGATGCTTTTGCACACTGTAATCTCATCCTTGACTTTTAAAGGGGTATAGGCTGTTTTCGTTGCCTTTGAAATCAATTTGGTTCTATTCACGATTATTGATGCGTTTAGTCTCACGTCTATTCGTTAACTCCATTCCATTGCTGTTTACTTTCTAGTCTTACTCTGTAAAGTGTTTTACAGCGCATTGTTGAAACATGGGGATTCATTGTAAATATAATTTTCGTATTTATTATTAGGTAACTGGCTATACAACAACTTATTTCATACGATGGTAACTATTGTAAATAAGGAAGCTCAAATCTCAATAAAATGATGGAGGAAAAAAAAAAAAAAACATTGGAGAGCTTCAATTAATAACGCACGTATGCGCAATCACGAATTTGAAGGTTGTTGACATACAGTACTTCAATGGTTAAAGATAGCTCCGGTGTAGCGGGAAGATGTGTCTCCCGTGTAAAAAGAGTCCTCTTAGCAGTACCTCCACAAAACAAAATCCATGTACTGAAGACCATCAAGTATGGTACATAGTATTGTCACAGTCTTCATAGGGAATAACTAACTAACAGGATTAAACATTTTGAGGGTATATACCTGCCCATTTTTTAACTAGTGACAACGGGGCATATCAATTTGTTTGTTACTTAAACCCATACAGCTTGTGTTAGCGTCTCCCACGCAACGAAAATGCGCTCTGTGGAAAACAGTACGGATACGAACTTTCGATCGCTCGTGCTCTGTTGCATAGCAAAATGACAGTGATGTTCATTCAGTTCCATGTTCTACTATGTCTCAGCTTCTGAATGACATAAAAATATATCGATATTATTTGACTTTTACATAGGGACCTGTACAGATTTCGAAGGCATCTTTTTGCATGGCAAGCAATAGCTATGAACTTTTGACCTACTGCTGTTTGTACAAATAAGCTTGGATCGCCGATGTTCATGCATTGCTGGATTGGTTATCATGTAAACTTTCCAATGGTAACCTTTGTATTCAAATTTTCAACACTCCCCCATAGGGAGCAGGCCAAAATACGTACAAACAGACACAAATATGAATATGCATAAGTCTTGCACCAATGAAAAGACCCCAAGCGATGTGTAAACAACGCGACCGTTACCCGCCACAGACTTCCACACCGTGCGCGCGTTGCACAGTATGTACAGCGAACACGTGCGTGCAGTGGTAAACAAAACATTTGGTCACGCCCACACGACCAATCAAGTGTACGGGATGAGCGTGTGTATGAATTATACATAGCCATGACGTCTCAGTCACCCAATCCTCGGGTGTCTCGAAAACACAGACCTCGAAAACACAGACCCCAGACCTCAGACCTCGAAAACACAGACCTTCCATTGCGGACGGAAGCCGTTGTCAATCGATGCACAGCATGTTTACCCATGCAACATTACATTTGTAGCGAACGTGAAGTTAGCTGATAAGCCTTGATAATCTTCTCGAACGAAGATCTGAGGTGTCTCGAAAACACAGACCTCGAGAAGACAGACCTCGAAAAGACAGACCTCGAAAACACAGACCTTCCATTGCGGACGAAGCCGTTGTCAATCGATGCACAACATGTTTAGCCAGCATTGAATTTCTTGAGAAGGTGTAGTCAGCTGATAAGCCTTGATAATTTTCTCGAAAGAAGATGTGAGTAACAATTATTGTTTTAACAGTTTCAATTCTTCGCCCAAGTATAATCTCCGACGTGATGAGAACTGAATCTATTACACTGGTCAAATACACCAAAGTATGTTGCAGGCACGGATCCAAGGGCTTCCTCGGGCTCAGTCCCCCTTTTTTCGCCACATAAACAAATACGCGAAAATTAGCATAATGTTAATCTAGGAGAATATTCAAGGGGGCTTTCAGCCCCCCCCCCTTTTCGAAATGTCTGGATCCGCGCCTGTACCTGTACCGCCATTTTGGACGTCAAATTTAGTGCACGCGCAAGACCTAAACTGTGTGCACACAGTATCGGCTAAAGCGCGAAATGATGTGTTCCTCTTTTTCAAAGAATATTTACTTCACTACTCTATGTCGGGATGCGATTAGGATTGCCCGGCAGTGCAAGGCAAAGCTTACGGGCAGTAAGCGTATTTTCAGCACACACAATACTACTGTGACACAAATGGCAACGTTTGACGACGAAAATGTGTAACAACCAGAGAGACGCACGATCTCGTGATGACATCAGTAAAACACCTCTGTAAGCCCTCCCCCGTATCTGACGCCAAACAGGCGTGAGGCGTAAGCTGACTTCATATTAAATGACAACTCGCCCAGATAACCGGATGTGAATCTGTCGCTTCTACAGGCAATAAACGGTAGTGTATTTGACCAGTGTAATTCTCATCAGAGATTCTACTTGGGGGGGAGAATTGAAACTGTTACACAGGCAATACCCATAATTGTTACATCTTCTTTCGAGAAATTATCAAGGCTTATCAGCTGACTACACCTTTGCTAGAAATGTAATGCTGGGTAAACATGCTGTGCATATACAGAGGGTTCGTCCGCAATGGAAGGTCTGTGTTTTCGAGGTCTGTCTTTTCGAGGTCTGTGTTTTCGAGGTCTGTCTTTTCGAGGTCTGTCTTTTCGAGGTCTGTCTTTTCGAGGTCTGTCTTTTCGAGGTCTGTCTTTTCGAGGTCTGAGGTCTGGGGTCTGTGTTTTCGAGACACCCCCAATCCTCAGTTTAGACAGAAAAGTGTTTGACAGGAAAGTGTTTTGAACAAATTGATATGGGGGGGGGGGGGGGATCATGTCAGTCTACTCGTTTAACGTGAGAGAAAGTCAACATACTCAAGTTTGGTATCACACTGTTACTGTCTCTACCCAAGACAACCCGGCCTTGTTAAAATCATCATTACAGCGGTGAAAGACAAATAATTTTCTTTAATAACCATCACTTCACGAAAACTTGTATGAAATATAATATAGGATTTAATTATAGGCCTACACATGTACAGTAATTTCATTTTTTTATCAGAGACAATGATAAAAAGTGGAAAGACTGAATTTATGCCATAAGCTCTGAAAATCAACCCTGAAAAATTAGTCTGTGTCCCACCGGACGATATTTCCAGGTTAAGTCCTGGAAACAGTGTCTGGAGAGACAGTTTTTCCCACCACATTAAGAAATTGTGTCCCGTCAGACACATTTTACTGTTACCATCTTTTCCGGACAGTAATTACAAACAAATCCCACTATTAAATACTGTCCTTTTTTGCCACTGTCCGCTAGAAACACACAGTGTTTTGATTATCCGCAAATGATTTTGGCAACGATAAACTGAGGCATCCGTATATGGTTGGCCGCGGTGGACATAAGACGGACTGAACTCAACGCGTAGAAAACAGACCATGAACCAATCAAATCCACGGATCGTTGGTTATACCATTACACAATGGGATAGACTAGAACCCATTGAAAACAGAGGGAACTTATGAAATGATTTTGGTTTGATTTGGTTGACTTCCACATGGCGTAGTGTGTAGTGGTACTACATTAAAGTATTTTACAGTGTTTTAAACCGGTAGTTTCTCAATACATTGGAGTAGTACATACAAACACGCCCACACCATTAGCTGAAAAGGCAGACAGTGTGTTTGGGACGCCTGCAGACCAAAATATACACGAACAGCGAACATTTAATAGAAAACAATATCCGTTTCAATAGAAGGGGGCTACAAGCAGAGGAAAGAGTAAATGTAAATGGAATTTCAGAATTTCAGGTCGAATTTTCGGATACACGCATGTTGCAAAGAGAAATGTGAGAGAAATATGTCACTTTGGACCCGCGTGGGTTAAATTGAAAACCGGTAAAACTGCTTTGACAGACCGGGGCTTACAAAATAATGCACTTTAGTTTTGACTTTACAGAGTTTCATGCAAACAAAACAGTCAGTTGTGGTACTATAGACAGTGGGACAGTGGGATACCGGGAAAAAGAAAAGAGAAAGGAGAATAATTAAAAGAAAAGAAAAGTAAAATAAAGCCGGGAAAATCAAAACGACAGACAAGAAAGGAAATAATATGAATAGGGGTGATAACTGAATTTAGGTAAGGTGGGGAAGAGGAAATTAGCTTGGTAAATTTGGAAGGAAATGTGGATGTTACTAGTTCTGTGGTAGACAGGGCTATAGGGATGGTGGAAAAAACGAACGGGACGAAATAGCCTGAAAGAGTGAATGGCTGGGAAGAATGGAACAAGGACAAGGGCTGCAGAAAGGCCGACTTTGCAAGAGGGAGAAAAATAATGAGCGGAGAGAAAAGAAAGGGAAGGAACAATAAAAGGTCAGTTGCGGGGAAGAAACGCCCAGGAAAGCATGATATATAACTTAGCAGGAGGAATTTCGGGAAACAGAGATAAGGAGTAATGGCAGCGCCGAATCCAAGGGGGGCGAAAGGGGCGTACGCCCCTATTTTCAGCAAAACAATGATTTTTGTGACAGAATTTTAAACCTCCAAGCCCATCTGATTGCACCATGCACTTTCTACAGACGTTTACGCCCCTCTCTCATTTCTGGATTCCCGACCCTGAATAGGGGAAGGAACAATGAAGAGAGGCAGGAAATGTGGGAGAAGGAGACGGACAGAGCTATAAGCTAAAGTTTTTATTACTGATTTTTCTGGATACTTAAAGACATACACTCGTCACCCCAAAGTATATTTTTAGTGTGGGGGCATCAAAAATCTTAGTTGGTGACGGCTCTTTGATTAAGAGCAAAGTTTGAAAATGAAGAGTAGCTTACATTCCACAACATGCAACGGGGCTGCAACGTACTCGATTCTGGACTCGAGTCCATGCTTTGTCGGACTCGGAACTGGCTCAGAACGGGAGGTTCTGGAATCTGAATTGGCCCGGAATGGGCTGCAGCTGGACTCGGACTCGGAACCGATTCAAGAAGAGTGCACAAAAATGAAAGTTAAATATTTGTTCCCTAGGGCTACATTGTTATTGATGCACAGTTCAACATATAAATGGTCACATACAGTCAATTAAAATACAGCTTGAACCAGGGCATGAAATTGACTCCTAAAATGCCCGGTTTTAATTAAATGTAATTACAAAACAGTACAAAAAGCATGATGCCACATTCGCCAAATAGCTGGACTCGGAATTGGCCCGGAATTGAAGAACCTGGAATCGGATACCGCTCGGAATTGAAGGGTATACTGGACTCGGGATTGACCATGAATGGTGGTCACTTAAATCTACATTGGCCCGGATTCGGGCCAGGTGGACTAGGATACAGCCCTGTAATACAGAGAGAGAGAGTTTGGATTTACACTGGGGGGGCGTGCCCCCCCCCCCCCATCGATTTCAGAATTTTTTTTAAATTTTAAAATGATCCCAAAAGGCGTTTAAGCACTTGCGCGCGAGGGGGTGTCGGAGGGGGAGTTGCCCCTCCCACGGTGATGTGAAAATATGTGATTTGGTGCATACTTTATACGATATTTTGTATGCAAAAGGAGACATATTATTATGTATCTTGTGAAATATTTTGTAGGAATAACCATAGTTAATACATATTAACTATGGAATAACTATAAAGAAATCAAATACACAACACACATATTGCTGGCAAATAATTTATCATTCTACAAGTATGCAGAATCACATAACAGCTTCAAACAAGTGTAAGGTGTTGCTTTTGTACATAGGCCTACCACTAGATACCATGTGTTCCTGATATTTTAGTCGTGCAATTTGTCCCCTTCCGGTATCGGTATGGAGTTGGCAAGTACGCTGCCAGTGCTCCGTGTCAACCGGTTGGCGAGGAGCGCGAGAAAATCTTGGTCCAAAATGCCTCCCAGATCGCTGGAAATGGCACTTCCCAGGCCTATTTGCCGCACATAAATAGGGGAAACACTAGTAATATTGTAAAAAAAAACATAAAAAATACCAACATTTTGCTCAAGGGTGGCTGCCCCCTCCCCCCTTGGCTACGCACCTGTTCCAGCAAGATATGATCAGTTCCAAAAATATCCCTAAGATAGCACCATTTTGCATCTAGGCAACCTTAAATTAACAAAAAAATTTCAAAGAGGAGGGAGATCCCTCCCCTATTTCGGCATCTTTATGAAGTGACAAAAAGGATTCCACACTGCTGTATACAATCGCAGGGGCACCCAAAAAGTTACAATTTACGGAGACTGGGGGGGGGGGGGACTGAGGTGGCATTACGACTGTTCTCCCCCCATCACCAAATCCTGGCAGCGCCCCTGTAGCAAAATGTAACTGAAGATGAAAGCGCGTGTAGCGCGGGAGACATTTTGTAATTTTAGAAAGAAAAAAGTTACAGAAAACAAAATACGTTCTTTATTAAAGCCCTTTGGGATTATTTTTGGTCAAATCCTGGAGTCATATCAGGGCCAACGTTTACAGGCAGTAAAATTTTATTTTCGATCGATTTTTCTTGTAGGGCACAGTGATGCGTACGGGGGGACACGGGCCACGTACCCCCACCTAGCTGGGGGCCTGGAAACCCTTAACATGATCCGTCGTCTCCACTCAACCCTTTACCCATCATTATGTCTTTTGTGCTATTAGACTACCAAAAAGGCCAGATTTTGATTCCATTTTTGTAAACATCCAATGCCACTTTGGAGATAGTCAAATGCTTCAATCGAATGATAACAATTTATTAATACCTTAGAGTCTCGGGGTCTCCGTTCCTTGGACCCCAATTTAGCATTGTCCCTGGACCCACTAGGGGTCTTACAGTGGGACTCCGGGCCCAACGCCTACAGGGGAGCACTGCCCGTCACTACGAGGCCTCCAGAGGAGCTCGGTCCTTCATTTTGGGGTGTCCGTTTTGAAGAACGCTTGAACCCTAGTGCCCCCTCTTCGAAAAGTCTGGGGACTCCACTGCGTGCTTGGTCCAACTAGTAAACCTGCTGGGACCTTTGCACACAAGTGAGGCTACCAAGCGAACGAAAAGGTTAAAAGGTTTCAGAAACCTAACAGAGCAGTATACTTCAAAGTATCTGCGGTCTTTAACCCCACTCCACAGCACAAAGATGCTACCTGTCTAATTACAAGACAGAATGTCCGTTAAGAACGCATTACTTCAAAACTTTTGAAAAAAGGGACTGCCTACGTACTTACGTAGTATCAGATAATGCTACCTCCTACCTATTTTCATTTATTTTTCCTCATTTTTCAATGGGGGGGGGGGGGCATGGCCTGCTGCACTCCCCGCTGGATACGCCACTGCCTATGACGAGGCCCGGGACCGTATTCTGGGCCTCGACTAGGCCGGTCTCGAGAACGGAGAAGCAATTGTATAATACGGCTGACTGAAAGCAGATCCAGGATGCAATTTTTAATGAAAAATGCAATCTCCTTTTAAAAATTAGTAGCTCCTTGTAACAGTGTGGTACTGAATCATCTTTGTATGACACCATGGTAGTGACCCAGAGACTTAATAAGAAAGGACAGATGTTTGATCGTGTCCGTTCGACTGAGGCTTAAATGATGTCAGATCTCAACAACCACCCATCATGACCTTCAAAAATTGCGAAATTTTGCCAAACAAGTGCTCACAGACAAAAGTATTATTTGATCCAAAGGACATGGCCTTGCCTTGAATCTTGGAAAGTAATTTTACGCATTTTTGGTCAAAGTTTGGGACTTATTCTTGAGTTTGTACTAGTATATCTTTTGACACTCCGCCGAGTCCACTTATGTCAAAGTTAACTTACGGTCTCCCTCAGTTCACTTTGACATCCCATAAGTTCACTTTCGGTCTCCCGCAATAAAAAACAAAATGTTGGAAAGTCGCTTCCCAACTCCCCAGGGCCATGCATGTTCAAGGCGACTTCCTCCGTAACCGCGTTTCGAAGGACAGATTTTCCTGTTGCTTATATGCAGACATTATTTCCTCGTAAAATTGTGTCCCCCGGACACTTTTTCCTGTGGCGGGTGGACACTTATTGTCCGGCGGGACATATTTTTTTGGAAAATGTGTCTGTTGGGACACATTTTCCAGGAGAGACACCATTTCCTTTTATACCGGCACGCGCATGACGCTAACCTTTACAGCTGCAGTTAATCGCACGTATCCAATAAAGCAGAATTTGTAAGGGCGACGAAAGGTTGAGGTTGATAATCAGGGGCGTAGCCAGGATTTTAAAAGTTGTAGGCACGAAAATATGAAATAAATGTACATACAGTGCAACCCCGCTTTAAAGGACACTCATTTAGGAAGACACCTAGTAAAGTCCCCCAAACCAAAACGTAATGTTAAGGTGATTCACTTATCAGGACAACCCCACTTGGCAGGACACTTGATGTGGTCCCTTGGGTGTCCTTTAAAGAGGGGTTCTGTATGTCACTATATCAATTTGGTGTCTCAATCAGTCACATGATGACTGATGGTACACTTAGCCCTCTTTTGTTGACCACTAACACTAGTGATATCTACTAATGGTCAGTTGTGTGACCAACCATCACCAGTCAACTTTTTCCTGTAGAGGGAGAAGTGCACCAAAGGTCACTCTGGTTTCCTGGCCCCTTGCTAACTTGAGACACCTTATTCAATATCACTTTTAAACCCCCAAAAACCAACGAGTTAAAAACGTAATTCAATATTCAGTCGTAAAAATTCAACTTAAAAAATGTACGCATCTCATCATAAGATTGACCAATTAGAATGGTATTACCTAAGAAATGTTTTCGTCTGTTTTGTTATCGTTTTAATGCAATCTTTTCCTAGGCTGGCCTGCCTTTATTCATATACATTAACACAGATGTTGTGATACGTATGCGTAAGTCACTACATTCAGTTGTTAGTTGACCTAAACGAAAAGGTCACCAGAGCATGCGCAGAAGGTATCTTCGAACTGGCTTATTCAATTCAATTAATCGTTCCCCATATTCCCATTGCAAGACGTAAAATGTTATTTGAATTGTGTTGGGTGTTTTAGTCTGGGATGTATACCCATCAAAATCAGACAAACCGGGTGTGGCTTTTAAAAAAACTGGCAATATCGGATCCCAGAATTTTTCGGCGGGTAGAGTGTTGAATGAAACGTCACGCGATAGAAATGCCAGCCCAGATGACAGAAGAATAAGTCACCTAATTTAGCCATATTCTTGCTACGTTCATTTCAATAGTTTTTCCTGTCTAGACCCTTAAACTCGTCCAGCAAGGTTATGGATTTGAATTATGGGTGTTTTTAAAAAAGATAACTTGGCCAAAAAAGTGTAGGCCCGGGCCTACAATGCTACATACTGGCTACGCTCCTGATAATGTATACAGTAACGCTCCCAACATAAATGAAATGTTATCTGGTTATAGTGCCAGGAAAGTAAGTTTTATTAGGGAATGTATCTTCGAAAGGCGTGGTCGATGAAGCCCTTAACTGCGAGTGCCGAAAGAGCGAAGCCGGAGGCTGGGGACGGAGGGTCCTCCCCAAGAATTTTTCCTAAATTTAATGGCTCTTGCGGCCATTCTGGAACACATTTCTAGAGATCCCCCCCTAGTCCCCAGGTATAATTTGAAATGCTAATGAAATAGTTTTGTAATCATGGTTGCAAATTTCAGGTACTAACCGTCGGTCAGTTTTATGAGGATGGTGGTCGGTGGTGGGGAAAGTGAACAGCAGGAGGAGTTGCAAGGGTTTGAAATAGTAATTTATTCAAGCACTGATCCTACAGGCAGTGAAAAACGATTCAATTCCAAAAAAAAAAGCTTACTACGGACAGCAGCATTAACGAAACATGTACTTCTATTGAGCTCATACGAAGCAAGCCGAAATTTATTGAGAATCGCGATTCCATGTATACACCGATAGGTTTCTGAATTGAGCATGCAAGGATAATGTATAGTGCGTGTAATGACGTACATATAGCGCTCTGAGTGACTCTTAGTTCAGAGGTTCACGTTATAAAAGGTGGAACCAACACCCAAATGCTTTTGGAAGAAAATTTAAATAAGGTACCTGACAAAGTTTTCAATAACAGTCGGCCCTTGCCTTCCCACCTTTGAGCTCCGTCTCAGTATTAGTTAGTATTCATTGCGGGTGCGCGCGAAGCGGGTCAAGATAAATTTTGTGGCATTGTTATGGTATTTAAGATTAACGCTTTCCTTCATTTTACATTGCAAAATTTTACCGTAACATTAAAAATTCCCTCCTAGTTTTTCTGGTTTTTCTGCCTTTCGTTCATTTTTTTTTATTAAATGCCTCAAACGCTGTCTCAACGCTGTTTTCTTCGGCGCCCTTCGCGGGCACCGGTTTTAAATATTGTTTCGGGATTTGGGTTACTTCCTGTGAAACATCTCACTTGTCACAGCTTCGCACAAACTCTACCATTACCATTGAAACCACCAATGCCCCATGGCCGTACGCGGGGAGGCCGTACGCGGGGAGGGGAAAGTTCCCCTTCCCCAGAAATTTTCAAAGCAAAATTTCTGTCACCATTGATCTGTGTAATAGATGCAAGTTGTATAAAGCGCGGAAAATGTCATTTCCAGTACCGTAATATGAAACAGGCGCGTAGCGAAGGTTTGGAGGGGGCAAGAACCCTTTCCTAGAGAATACTTTTCTTAGCTTTCCTTTTAGTCATAACGCTAAAAAGTCTAAAAAATACGATTTTGTCAGCGCGCCCCGACTATTGGTTTTCCTACAGAGAGATTTCATGTGACGTCACGCGATTGAGATTCCCAGGCACTGAAGGGCAAACACACGCAGTTAAGAGTATTTACAGCAAACGCACACGACATAACCATACATACTATACTGTAACACAATGTACGCTTGCCCTTCAAAACCAAAGAGACGCGCGCTCTTGCCCTTCAAACACAAAGAAACGCGCGAGTCACGTGAGGGGTTTCACCTAAGTCACGTGATCGCGCGTCTCTTTGTTTTTAAAGGGCAAAATCGCGGTCTCTTTGCTTTTGACGGGCACGCGTCCATTGTGTCACAGTAGTATCTATGCCATGCGCGTGTGCTGTAAATAGACCTTATCAGAGAAATCCTAAGCTTTTAAAGCTTAGGATTTCTCTGGACCTTATGCATATGATGTCACAATGGAGAAAGTGCTCCCTCTTTTGGAGGAAGATGGCGGAAAAGCGTGTATCATTGCAAGTTACACCAATAAATGCAGACAGCGGATTCGTCAACCAATCGTATACGCGCGTAAGTCTACTACACGTGGGACGAAATCCACGCCGTTCGTGCACTTGTGCTTCACTGTTTACACCCAAAATGACGCCAGTGTGATGTCAATGCATAAGGTCTATACGCTAACTGCGTGAGTGTTTTGCCCTTCAGTGCCTGGGAATCCCACTCGCGTGACATCACATGAAATCCCTCTAGTCTTAAATTTATTGTTCCAAAGCCCCGAAAAACCCTCAAAATAATCCATTCTCCACTCCTTCGTCGAGCCCTCTGCAGTATCGATTCCGACCGACTGTTAGTCATACAGAGTAAGAATATAATTGAAAAGAAAAAATCAAATTGTGATTTTTGTGGTCTATTAAGTGCCCACCTTTTGTTTCAGTTTCAATTTATTTCCCATATCAATAATCATACAAAATAATGCCATAGGATTGCACCAAGAAGGGGGCCCGATGCGCACTCTAAGAAGAATTAAACCGGTAAAACCTAAGAGATACCAGAAAGTACGAAGAGTAAAAGATTAGAACAGGTAAGATAAACAAATGAGATAAAACGAAATAATAAAATAAAACAAACAATAAACTAAAACAAACACTACACAAGATCGCTACATAAGGTGTAAAATAATGCATACAAAGATACGTTCAAAAATAATGTGAAAGGCGTGACGTAAAACAGAGGTAGGCTACCCTCCGTAATGAAACAGACTAAAACGAGTAAAAATGTTGAGCTAACAAGGGCAAGATTGAGTTAGTTTTTAATTTATATGTAAAAGTGGAGGGCAATTTACAGCACTTTAATTCGTCTTACTTTTTTATGTTCCCGAACCCTTTTGTGGTATTGTTTTATTCTGTCTTTCTTCTGTAGTTTGTTCTTACATCAATTTAATATGTTTGGTACTTTATGCAGGGGCGGATCTAGGGTCTTTTCTGAGGGGGGGGGGGTCCAACATAAAAAGGGCACATTCATTTTTTTTTTTTAAATTTTGGTTACCATAAATGTCAGCGATTACACAACTTACCGCATATTGACAAAGAAAGGATAAACCAAAAGACATGAAAAAACTGGAATCAAAACCTGGGATCTAAACGGTGAAATTGCAAAGCGCGCGAAATTTTTTTGGGTAAGCCTACACTTATAAGAATTTGTACTAATTTAAAGCTTATATAGAACAATTGACCGGACAGTTGGGCCCTATTGGGCGTAACTTTATTGTACTTCCCTCCTCGAGTCACTAGTCGTACCGTACGGCAGACACAAGTGAATGTTAACCAGGTTTAGCGAAATGCGATTCAATTCCCGACATTTACATAAATCCATGTATTCTACTTATTAACTTGAAAAGGTGGAAAGGGTTTGTACTATATTTAGCTATAAGTATAACTAAACTGAGGAAGAGTGGACAAAGCGTACCGAAAACTTTGGGTTTTATCCCAGAAATTACCCTTATGAAAGCCAAAACAAGTAAACTGACCATGGGTGGCGGCAGAATTTTTCCAACAGGGGGCCGGGCCATGTCACCTACCCCAAGTTCCGACATTCCCTATTCGAGGGTTTGATGAGAAGGGCAAATGTGGGAGCCTCATTATCCCATGCAATTGCAGGCAGCATACCACATTATATCTAAATCCATATAAAATATCGATGCAAAGAAATCCACGTGTAGCCTACTAATCTATTCCATCGCCCCAGTATTGCTATCATGCTATGCCAAATTGAAAGCCGCAGTTCTGACAGTTATCTTTGTACAGAAATTTAGAATACAATAAGTTACAGAAATGAATACAGCATGAAAAAACATATACGCACCTCTGTCCTCAGGCTTTGGCAGACCTGTACGGTATGGTCGACTCCCTATAACATGTCGGAAGTTGCAAAACAGTGACTATACTAACTTGGAAGCCTGGTCTACTACGCTGCACAGATAATCGGTTTTCAGACTTGTTCTTTCAATAAAATTTCGAATGTGAACTATCTGTTGAGTGGTGTACAAAGGTTAAATGGAGCTAAGTTTAAGGTTACACCAACCGCTCACGGTTGAGCGTTTACAGCTGTGAAGGTTAGCATCTACACGTGAACGAGCTACATTTTCCCCTGACGTATGTAAATTATAGATAGGCAGAGATTTTATTCTCAAACCTGGGAAGATCGAACCAAGCCAGTTGCGTCGAAGACCGCGTGGGGCCTTTTGGTCCCTGGTGGGAGCTAGAGGTAATGCACGGGAGGGGGTCAAGAGGGAGAAGCCCTTTGAAGCGCCTTGAAGCGCCGGATATGGGTATTTACAAAATGGTGAACATTAGAATAAACCATTTAACTACTCGTAAAGGACACTGGATGTTCATTAAACAGCTAAACAGACCACAAAAATGATAATTCGACAGAATTTCTTCATTTTAGTGGGGTCGAGGGGCAACTCCCTAGAAGAGGCCCAAGGAGAAAAGTCTTCGGAAGCCCTGGGGTAATTAGAGAACTCTAATATTATAATAAAAAAATATTTCTAAATTATATTGGATGCGAACTGAATAAACCACAAAAATGATAATTTTACCATACCTCTTGCTAGCATAAGTCGTACGTAAAGCCAATCAGTCGATGATTCAACTGTTCAGAAGTTGTGGGCAGTGGTATACATAAGTCTACTTGTCGAGGAATTAACTGCGCTTTACAGAACACTGAGGTATTCGAATTATCGGAATACTTGACACGCAGAGAAGGCGTATGGAATTTATCTTTATAAGGCTTGTACCAGTATTTTTAAAGGGAGGGCTTAACTTGACATGAGTCAACCGTTAACGCGTTAATGGGAAAGCGTCGAGCTTTCCCTGGGGGTAACTGATTTCACTATTTGAAATGGCATTAAATTCACACTGAAAAGTCCTCGAAATTGGAAGAATTGACTATTAATTTTGGTAATTGCATTTGTACCAATCGCCGGTAAATTTGATGGTGCAATGGTATTTAAGATGGCGGAGATGGATGCTGGTACAGGAGTTGCACTTAAACACAGGCTACTCAAGCTGTCTAGAAAGGAATTAGCAAAGGTGCTACGATGGATGCGCGCGAAGCGAGCCGAAAATAGTATTGAAAAGCAGGGTTGTTCCCGTTACGCTTTGAAAGTAACTCGTTATAGTTACAGTTAATTCCGTAAAATTGTAACTCGTTACAGTTACTAGTTACAATGTTGAAAAAGTAACTAGTTACAGTTACTTTTGACTAAAAAGTAACTAGCTACATTTCAAAAGTAACTCGTTACTTCAAGGTGAATATACGGTACCTCGGTACCTGAAATGGAGGGGGGGGGGGGCATAATTAGATAGTAAGACGGGGGCACATGAGACGACCGACACCTCATTTGTGCCGGTTATCCTTAGGTGTTCCCCAAAGAAAGTCAATGAAGCTAGCTGATCTTCAATGGGCATTGTCGCAGAGGCTCCTAATGCTCAACATGAAGCAGCGAATCATGATACTGTGTCGGAGCTTACGCAAACTATTTGTTAGAGGAATATGGTTATAACCAAAACTTTTCCAGTTACCAAAGTACTTCTTTGAGGGTTGAAATCTTTATACTCCCATCACACAGTCGGCTAATTTAGAGAGGTTAGCGGCTATGCCGGAAAGGGGAAGAGCGTTGTTTCAGCAGTAATTAAAGTCTTCACCCCTCAAGAGCATAAATATGGTATAATAAGAGGATGAATACATTTGTTAGCAGTAAAATTTTAAAACCTCACCGCTAAGGTTGGGCTAAGTGATATTTCCCCATAAATTTCAAGTTTCACATTGTGTCGATATAAAACAGTGCATAGAAATGGTGATACTATGCAGTTTATACATGCAGATCATGTGCACATAATTCACTTTCCCTTTACAATAGGTAAAGCTTTAAGTCGGACACTTCTCTTTCCAATTAGCTTTGTTAGGATACTTTTAACGCCATTGACCATTTCAATATTCTGCTGTTTTTTTATATTAACCGTACTATTATTCCAGTGTAAGGAGTTACGGACATTGAAAAGAATATGATATAGCCTAAATTCATACGTTTGATTCATCAAATAAAGATACCATACATGTTAAATTAGATGCATAAATGGATGCACGGTGTTTACCAACGCTTGGCACCGTATAGATTTACTGGGCTCCAACGCAAGAGTCCGGATTCGGTTAGCTTAATGCCGGTCTCAAGAGCGTTTTTCTAAATTAGGAATTTGCCCGGGATAGAAGGTTCCGGAATCGAAATTTTTACGGAATGTGATGTAACTGGACTCGGACTCGGAGTTCATTCCAGCCGAGTTCTCAAATATGAAAGTTACATTAAAAGTGTTTAAAGTTCCATTTGTGCACAATGTACAGATCTAAGGTATTGTCACATACAATCAACTAAATTACTCAGGAGGCCAGGCTATGGAAGTGAGTACAAACGATGACTTTGTTAATGGTGGACATGTACGATAGAATTAAAACATCTGTATGTGTGATATGATATACATTGGCAAAAAGACTGGTCTCGGAATTGGTGCCATTGGAATCAAAACTGGCAGAAATTTGAGGATCCTGAGCAGTACCATGCTCGGAAAGATTCAGGAATCTAGAATCGCAGTTAGCTCCGACTCGGATAGGGTGAACACGGGTCCAGCCCTAACGTCTCAAGAGGCAATGATTAAACTTTCAAAGTAAGCTGGTATTTGAATGCCCATGGGCCAACCCGTTTCTCACGGTACACTGTCTCCACTGTGTCCTCTAAAGGACAATATGAGTAAACCAAGGCCCAGCTGACTTTACTTAGAATACATAAAGTCAGCTGAGCCTTAGAGGACCGTTCAGTATTTTTCAAATAATCGCACAAATCGGTCTCATGGATAATAAGCATTGATCTGTCTAATAAGTATTTTGACATACAGATCAATTTTAAACTTATTTCAATCAGGGAGTTGCTATTTGACAACTCCCTGGTTCAATAGACAATCAAGTGGCCCGGCCTGTAAGCCTGCAGCGTGTGCATCTAATATCAACTTCTGATTCTAATCGTGAATAAAATTTGATGTCGGTGAGGGCGACGTCGATAATAGCGATGAATGATAAATAGCCTATATCGAAAATAATTTTACATTTTACTACCAAAGTGTCATCAATTTGAAAATTTTCTGTTATTCTGATATTAGCTCAAAGAAAATGCAATTTGTGGTCATTTTGACTATTTGTAACGGGAAAGTAACGGGACCCAAATGTAACGCCGTTACAGTTACTTTTACACAGAATTGTAACTAGTTACTTGCTCCGTTACTGAAATGCAAATGTAACTCGTTACAGGGTTCCGTTACACAAAATGTAACTCGTTACAGTAACGGCGTTACTTGTAACTCGTTACTTCCCAACCCTGTTGAAAAGACAGCCTGAGTGCAGACAGTCCAGTACTTCATCCTGCATCATCCAAGTTACATTAAAATGCCCTTTCTTCTTCCCGTTTCTTCAATTCACTTTCCCCCTTCAGCAGTCGGTAATTTGAGCTATCCTTCACAGTCAAAACCGTACTGGGCTTTCACTAGTCTTGATCAAGACCATAGTCGGGATTACGGGGGGGGGGGGGCAATTGCCCCACCTTTTTCCAAACCTTAAAAAAGCATAAAAAGTAATAATGCACGAAAGGAAGCGAGTTCAGAGGAATTATGAGAGAATTTTCAAGACTATGGTAAATTTTGTAATTTAAAATAAAGGAAAACATTAATAGTACTTTGAAAATGCCAGAATTTTTTCTCGGCTCGCTTAGCGCGCACCTCATGGAAACCTATATAGCTAGTACAGTGGCGGAGCTCAAAGATAGGGAGGCAAGGGACAATTGTTGAAAAGTAAGTTTCCTTTTAAGCATGGGCGTCGGCTTCCGCCACACTTTTGTGACTTAGGCTAAATCCCTGGCAGTACTAAATGCACGTCATTACACGCGTCATGGTCCTTGCACAAACAATTTATGGAAACCTATCCGTGTACAGGGAATCGAAATTCTCAAGAAATTTTTCGGCGTGATTCGCGTGAACACACTGTAAATATATGTGTCACGTTTGTACTGCTGTCCATAGGAAACTTAAGTGGAATAGCATGAGTGAATTACTATTTCCACATTCCTTGCAGCCCCTCCCCCTCCCCCACTCCCCCCCCCCCCCCCCCCCCCACCCCCGCTGTTCACTTTCTCCACCAGCTAGCACCATTCCCATAAAATTGACCGACGGTTGTTATCTTAAATTTGTAATCAGTGTTTACACAAATATTTCATTGGCATTTCAAATTATACCTATGGGGACGCAGAATTTTTTCTAAAAATGGCCCAGAATGGCCACAAAAGCCATCAGATTTAAGAAAATTTCTCGGGGTCCCCAGCCTTCGGCGCTCGCGGTAAAAGGCTTCGCCGGCCACACTTTACGAAGATGCCGACTTCAAAAAACTTGCTTCCCTGACATTTTTACTGCGGATGAAAATGGCCTTGTCTCTGTGAGAACTAACCATACCAACATTTCATTGATTTTAAAACCTCAAACTTTGATCTTCCTCACAAAGTTGCAATAATAGAAAACTTGAGGGGTTCCTTGTCCCAGACCATCGACAGTACGTGAATAGGGAAAGTAGGAGAATCTTTAACGTAAAGCATAATATTGCGTTCGAAAAATACAGAAAACAGTAGGCTGCAATGAAATGTCTTAAATAACTGTTTTTTGGCGCGCTTCGCGCGCAACCGTTTTAAATATTGTTTCTTGCGGTTTGCTTCCTGTAAAACATCTTGCATGTTCCATACCTTCGTACAAACTCTTCCATTATCATTGCAACCTACCACAAGCCAAACCTTCTTCATCATAAATACGACAAGTTATTCTGAGTAAGGCTGAAATTACAATGGTCAAATGTTATTTTTATGACCTGTTTAGTGCATATTCGATGAGTTTTAAGATAGCCAAATGCTTCATTCTAATGATTTTAATTTTTATAAATACCTACATGCTTCCAGGGCGTTGTCCCTCTGGACCCACAGAGGGGCGTTGCCCCTGGACCCCACGCCTTCAAGAGGGCGCTTCGCGCTCCCGCACCGCCCTATGCGCCGTTTGGTATTACACTTCCAGACACCAAATCCCGCCTCTGGTCAAGACTTTAGTAAAATTTTTACTTCGACGTTTTTTACGAAATAGTGGCGCTTGTCAACTAGACTGTGCACACTCGAGTATTTCGTTCGAATAGAAATTTGAAGGCAAGTGGAGAGATCTCAGTAGTTCCCAAATGAATGTTGTGTACCGTATACTGTGTAGAACTAGGCTTTACCCGGCAGATACGCTACCTCATGTGGTTCGGGAGGAAAGGTGGCAGTAGGAGTTGTATTGGGCGTTGGAAAAAATAAAAAATAATTTCGCTCAAGCTGACATGTAATAAGAAGGCAACAGTACACCATGAATGCGCGTAAAGCGCCCCGGGGAAAAGAACTTTTTTGAAGTTATTTATGTTAATTTATGGTTGATTTTAATATTTTACGCTATTCCAAAGTAATTAATCTGATAGCCAAATATAACAATATAGAGCATATTATTTTGCATTTTTTGAGGGGGGGGGGTCATGTTTGTGTAGGCCATCCCCCCTTTGTCAGAACGTGGAAGGATTTATCCCCAAGCGGGAATTCCACCGCCTATGATGATGTAAACAACCTTCGGGTTCGTAATTGCGCATGTGTGTTATTGTAAACGTCTGTGCACGCTATGTATATACGTACCATTCACGTGCAGTAAATATTAGAAGACGAGTGTACAATGAAACATGAAAAGACATATATCCTGCTCGGTGGACAGAAAAAAACATGCTCAGATACTAACCTTTACAGCTTCAGTTTATCGCACTTCACCGTGAGCGGGCGTTGCTCGATGGGCCAAGTAACCTTAATTTCAGTAGTGGCCCCAGGATTTGCCCGACAGGTGGGGGGGGGGGGAGTCCAGCCATTAGGTGATTAATTGTCGAAAGGATGTCGCACGCACATTTCGAAGTGGGAAGTGGGAAAAAGTTTGGGTTTCTATTGCAAAAATTTTGAAAATTTTTGACTTTTATTAGAGAAAATTTAAATCTTTCGGATTTTTACCTAGGAAATTTGGAAAAAGACGAATCTGAAAAATTTTCCCCCCGGGGGCCAGCCTTCCCCGACTGGGGGCCATGATTCCCCTGCCCCCATCTTGCGCCACTCCTTAACTTAACATCTGCTTGCAACGCGAGCCATAGTTATAATGCAGTTTGTGCGAAAGCGCAACGGAAGAAATCCTGTGGATGGGTAGGTCCATCGGGAGGCCCTGAGACACTAAAGGCGGGTCACAATACAACGATAAAAGTATTCTGCTACCATTATAACTTATACCGCACAACAATCCGATTTTTGCACGTGTCCGATAAACGCTGTCTGCCGATGTGACGTCACGTAAGAATTAGTTTACATTTCATTTTCGTAGTCCTTTGATGCAAATCATATATTTACACAGGCTGGCAAATTTTTGGCTTTTTCCGACCAGGGATGGAGAAGATTTTAACTTAAATTCACAAAAATTGGACCGTAATCCTATCCTATCCGAAATCGCTCTAGTGTGACCTCCCCTTTAATCTCACCTTCAGATTTTGGGATTTTCTACAGTAATTTTTGGCAGTTCTCACGCCCGGCTAAGAATGACTTTTTGAAGAAAGCCTTCAAACTGAAAATTATTGGGGGGAGGAGGATTGTAACCCCAGCCCGGCTTCAATGGCCCTGTGGAGGATATACCCCTTCCACTTTTTAAAAAGGGAATGGCCTACACAACAACCCTTGCCAATAAATCTGCTTTATTTTGGTTATCAATTCCCAACCAGAAGCTTTATCTGAAGCAACCTGTAACTTCAATCTACATTGTCTTTGAAAACGCTATTTTTCGGCATACTTAAATTTAGGTAGTGTTGGACAGTAACGGCAGTATTGTTTTAGCTCAATACAACTCCTACGCCTTTATCAGCATCCACCCCAAACCACAAACCTCTTGTACCTTCATATCGACATCTCGGTTTTAAGGGTGTTATAACTGCTCTTATAAAAGGTAATAATCTCAACAAAAAAAAAAAAAATGAAATCATAGTCAGCTCTCCAAATGGCATGAAGGTGAAGGGAAGACTGTCTCTTCCAAAGGCAAATTTTCTTGACCCGCGCGTTCCTTGTCCCTCTCATTTCTGACAGAACTAACAGAAATTTACAGATTAGCTACAGACTCTCTGATCAACAAGGTCGATGATCCTGTGTTGGGTGGGCATGTGTTGTTAATAGATACGTCACATTATGAATACATCAAGAGGTTCATGAAAGACACCCATGTTTTCATTTCCAATCAATGCTATAGATATCAAATTTCTAGCTTATTACCTTGCAGTTGCACAGGGTCACATTTCTGCATGTAGCAGACTGGCACGTGCTTTTAGAACATGACTTCAACTGGAAACCCTGTTTTTTACAACATGACTGTGTGCACCAGAAATGAATAAAACTTTCAATTAGATTTAACCAGGATGTTAAAGTTGCTGAGGTTTCAAGTTTGATGAGTTTAACAAGATTGGGGTTTCAGTTAGCAGACACAATGGAAAAGTAATCACAAATGAGTTGTCATCTTCTTCTCTCAAATTTTTCTTTTCCTTCAATTACTACACTATGTAAAAACGTTTGAAAGAAGAGGAAACAAAAGATCTCTGTACAATTTTCAATTAAATATTGTACATACAAATCAATAAGACATACCAGACAATTGCAATACGTTAGTGCAGGGAAATTACATAAATAATTTCTCTGCCTACTGTACATGTTTTACATGAATACAGTTCACAATTACACTCTTCAGTCCTTCATATTCTTCTTGTTATAGTTATAATTCTCTAACTTTACTGTCTAAATACTTTGGTTTTCAAATGATATCATTTTAAAGTCTGGTGATCGTGAAAAGAGCTGAAGCAAGTCATTGATGCAGTCTGCAACAATAATCAAGCACTGCAGAGTTAAACAAGCACTATATAGATTATACAATCCAACTGACACCATTGGACAATTTCACTCGTGGGAATCAGTAAGCTACATCAATATTGCAAGCATGGTCCAAGAACTAGTAAGCTCTTAGAGGTAATGAAGATGAAGGGACATGATATTTATCCTTAAGAATGCATTAAAAATCTAAGTGACTGATGTGACATCAAATATTGTGGCACTTTGGCATTATAATATGTAAATACTAATTACAGTAGCTATTGACAGCAGAAATCCAAAAGATGGTAGACTGAGATAAAGGAGGGGGCAGGAGGGGGTGAAAAGGGTAAGTGTCACAAATTTGGGGAAAGTGAGACCAATTCAGGAATAAAAGAATAATGTTTGACCAGTTTTATTCCTGAGTGTTCCCTTTTAAATCTGATGCTACTTACATGCAGACACATGGCTTTGAGTGACAGAACCCTTATTTTCACTTCACATTTCAGTAAATGGCTGCTGTTTTAACCTTTTTCCTTGTCATGACCCTAACCTAACCTCTATCTCTAGCCTCCTTACCCTAACCCTTTGAAGGTGATAAGCATAGAAACCTAACCCTAACTTCATCTTAACACATGATGACAGCCAGAGTGATATGACATCATTGCCTTATAACACACTTGAACTCTTATTCCATAAAATACTTGAGTATATGAACAAATCAGTTTCAAGCTCTGTAGATGGGGAAACTGTCATGTCTATCGTTTCATGTAAAAATTATGGAAAGCCTGGAAAATTGCCAAAAAAAAAATCAAACTATCTTACCAAGAATGAAAATCAAACCTGAATTAACAATAAATTTAAAATGCAAATCAGTGCAACATGAGAGGAGGGACTCGCAAGGTCTATCCCATGTTGTCCTTTGTTTCTTCACCCTTCAATTCATTTCAAGCAAATGTTTTGTTGATATGCCCTGACTAGTTATTTTGAAAATAACAGTTACCTACTTATAAAACATTAATCTATGAAACATAAATCTATTAAGTAGCTGTTAAGAAGATAATCAGGTAACTTATAAAGGGTTGACAAAAGGAATATTGATATAGAGCTACACATACCCCGTATCACTAATCTGGCAGGGATGTAATTTCACATTCAGATGTTAATAATGTCCTCCTCCAATCAAAAACTTCTGGTCCTCCAAATCTGAGCAGCTGTCCTCAGGCTCAAACGATTTATCTTGAGAATGGTCACAGTTTGATGAGGTGTATATTGAACACAGTAAAAGATATTAAAATTAGACCAAGGGGTCTTTCATTAGGAAATTTTAAAACTCTAAGAGTACAAAAATGTATTTCTGGCTGAATGTCTTCATACATTTAAGCTTGTTACACAATTGATCGTGGTATGCAGTACGTAATATTCAACGCTTCTTTGTCGAAAAATGGACTACTAAATTTTGCAAGGAATGTTTCTCAACATAATTTAAAAGCTGCGGGAAAAGGTACTGAACAATTATGTAATATTTCAGAAACGATGTTGAAAACACTCAATTTGTCGAAAAAGTAAAACAAAACATTTATAAACTAAAAAAAAATAGTTTTATGTCACTTTCATAGAAAGGAACAGTTGCTATGGCTTTACCTTCACCTTGCCTCTCTCTAGTTTTGGCACTTGACAAAATGGTTAACCTGGCTCCTTAGATAATGCAAAGAATTTATATTCTTGACTTTCAAAAATCCCATGGATTTCATTGACTACTATCATTACTCATTCAAATTAACGTTAAACTATACCGTGAGTCAGTATATACAATGGTGTATCAATAGTTTGTCCAGTCTGGTTGAGCATATTGAAGTAAAAGTCTTGACTAAATATTTATTGCTTGTCTGCGGTTCTCAAAGATCTGGCAAATTTCTAAGGAGAGTACTTAATAATGATGCAGAACAAACTTTTCTGCCTTTCACAGCACAAACAAAGGAAAGTGTACACATGAAGCAATGATTAGTCTATGAAACCCTTTCCATTGTTACTCTGGTACAGTGCCTCTCCAAGTGGGTGTTTTTATGTAACCCCCTCCCAAGGTAAAGAGAGTATCTAAGCTTGAGAACAATAATTGTAATGGGGTGCTCAGTAGTTCTTAAATCCCCTTTTAAATAAATCTCTTTGATATTTTCTTCCTATTTGGCAACTAGTGTTGGACTATGGGGTTGGTCGGTAAACTGGTATTCAAAGAACCAGTACTCATAGAACAGTATTGGGAATACAATACCAAAGATATTTAAGTGCACTGTTATTACCAGTACTTGATGAAAAACTGGTATTCTATATATTAATTTCCTTTTTCTCTTCTTTTCATTCCAAATAGAGAAAATGGAAAAATGTATGCATATTTTCTCTATCACAATGCATCTTGAATGGCTTAAATATTGCCATCTGTGAAACTGAAATGAAGTTACTGTAATTCAAGTTTTGTGTTGGAAGGATTCCTATTTTGAATGTTCAATGGGTTGTAACATTTATGATTTTCAGGGCAGTGGGGGTTGTATTGACGAATATACTATCAGACAGATACTTAGTAAACTTTCCTTACAATCAAGCTGACTCATAATTGGCTTTACAAAGGAGAGCCAGTAATACTGATTCTGTGTAAGAAACTTCTTGTATCGAAATTTAACAGTACCCTCCAACCGTATGGACCAGTTATCGGTCCATGGATAATATTCCCCACATTGATCCTATACTGGTATCTGTAAAATTTACCTAAAATACTGATACTACCCAACCGATATTACCAGACCTTCATTCATACAAATATTACTTCAGTTTCTTATGTCAGACCATATATATTTTACTTCATGTCAAATAATGAACACTTCATAGAAATGAACAACTGCCAACAGAATTCTTTTTGTGATTTAGATGAAAACACAGGGACACTATAAAGGACATTGCATGCACATCATCCTCATTATACAGCACACAGCAGACCCTAGTTATACATGGAACAAGGAGGGTTAGGACTTTCTTGACCTCCTTTAGCTGCTCAAACCACCAATGCCATGCATGAGTTGGCCCGTGTACATAATGTACTTCACCTAGATATTACAAGACCATATTGCAGAAACATTTGCCTGTCTTGTAACAGTCTCTGAGCATATTAACCATTTAGGCCATTCACAACTCATAAAACTTGGTATTGCTGAGCTGTGAACAGATCCCCTGACAGAAATGGATACATCTGGGTCATTCCACATCATATCACCCAATTTGGCATACCAAATCACCCAATTTGGCAGAAAGTCATTGCTCTACTGACTCAAAATATTCCCAAAATATTTGTGTGAATTACCTGTAATGAAAAAAGCAAATCCTGAAAATTTTAGCAAACTTCATTAAATCTTGATGGATTTAAAATTCTTTGAAATTCTGTAAGTCGGCAGTGTAAAATGGCATTTTTAAGGTAGCATTTCTTAAAAATTCAGCATAAGAAATCATTGAAAACACATTTTGTATGCTCTCTGTACCAGACAATTAGGTACCTCCAAAAATTACAGGGCTTTAGGGGTATTACTTACAGATATATTGATCCCTACATTTGACCAGTTGCATGGCAGAAATAGTCAACCAGAAACCCTAAAGGCTTAGTGATTCCTTGCCAAATGGGGATGCTTTGTTGCACTGAGGTTTATCCCTCAAACTGATCTTTCTTGACGACATCATTTACGACGTTTTAACAATTTGACCTCTGCTGACCTCACGTGAACTTTGAACCCCACAAAATATAACAAAAAGAAAAACTGAAGTGTCTTGAAAGGGATTCAACTCCAATGGATCTTGGATCTTGAAAATTCATAGGAAATTTTGCTTTTTGACCTCTGGTGACCCCTGATGACGATGTTGGGAATTCTTGGGAAATTTTGCTTTTTGACCCGGTGACCCCAGATGACAATCTTGTAAATTCTTGGGAAATTTGTTTTTTGACCTCTGGTAACCCCAGATGACCTTGAACTCCACCAAAATCAATAGGGTCCTTCTTCTCAACATGACAGACTTGAAAAGTGTCTGTCATTGCTATCTTGAGATATCGTGATTACAAGCCATTTATAGGGTTTTCCCAGTTTAACCTCTGGTGACCTCAGATGACCTTCCACTTACAGTATACCAAAAACAATAGCATTCTTCCTCTTGACATGACACAGCTATATCTACCATTCCTATCTTGACATATTGTGATCTCAAGATTTTCAGTCTTTGACCTCAGTGACCTCAAATGACCTTTGACCTCCACAAAAAATAGGGTTCTTCCTCTCAACATGATAAATCTATATACCAAATATGAAAAGTGTCAGTCATTCCTACCTTGAGATACCGTGATTACGAGCTTTTCGGCTTTCTACCTCCGGTGACCCCAAATGACCTTTGACCCTCACCAAAAACAATGGGGTTCTTCCTCACAACATGACAAATCTATATATCAAATATGAAAAGTGTCAGTCATGCTATCTTGATATATCGTGATTACAAGCCATTTACAAGGTTTTTGCAGTCTTAACCTCTGGTGACCTCAGATGACCTTTGACCTCTACCAAAAAGAACAGCATTCTTCCTCTCAACATGACAAATCTATATCGGCCATTCCTATCTTGATATATCGTGATTTCAAGGTTTCCGGTCTTTGACCTCTGGTGACCTCAAATGACCTTTGACCTCCACCAAAAGCAATAGGGTTCTTTCTCTCAACATGACAAATTTATATACCACATATGAAAAGTGTCGGTCATTCCTATCTTGAGATATCGTGATTACGAGCTTTTCGGCTTTTTACCTCCGGTGACCCCAAATGACCTTTGACCTTCACCAAAAACAATAGGGTTCTTCCTCTCAACATGAGGAATCTATGTACCACATATGAAAAGTGTCAGTCATTGCTATCTCGAGATATCGTGTTTACAAGCCGTTTATGAGCTTTTCGCAGTTTAACCTCTGGGGACCTCAGATGACCTTTGACCTCTACCAAAAACAATAGGGTTCTTCCTCTTGATTTACAAGCTAGGCATCACATACTCACACACACACACAGACACACACACACACACGCGACATCACCATCGCATAGATTCCTTGCCTGCCTTCGGCAAGGAATCAAAAACATTGTTTTGACCATTTTACAAAGCCACCACTCCACAAAAAACATTGGAAAGGGTTCATATTAGAATTATCAATACTATGGTGTAGTTTCATTAGGTTTATATAATTATAAGCTCGTAGGAGATATATTTGTTGAGAAATGGAACCTCAACATTTACAAAAACACCAAAATGCCATTCTGCTGCTGGTACGCAGAATTTCAAAGAATTTTAAATCTGTCAAACTCAACAAATTTGCTAAAATTTTCAGGATATGCTTTTTTCATGTTTGATTGACCATGTGAGAATCTACCAGCTAGAGCTAATTCTCTCAGAAAAAGGGGTCTGAATTTTTGCTGCATTTTGGTTAGGCAATATACATGCTATGATGGTAACTTGAAAAAGCCCCTGCTCTAGCCTACTACTTTGACAAAAACAACAAAATCCTAATCTCCTACAGGGACTTCAAACAATTTTCCACGGAAGGCTCAGATAAAGTAAGACTTGGCAGTAGTTTTTAATAGGTGCACATCACAGTAATGTATAAGAACATTCATGGTAATTGGCCAACCTTTGATAAAACATTGCTGAGCATTTGACCAAGGGAATAAAGCATGAAATTTCTTCCATTTACCAATTTTATTCAGAATTTTTTGTGATTGGAACTATTGATTTTTCACATAACTGTGTAAAATTTTGTAACAACTAAAAACAGCTTTCTCAAGGCCTAACCATTTTACTTACAAAAGCTTCTTAACAAAATTCCACGTATCTAAGACATGAAAAGTCATAAAATGCAATCCTTAAGTGTATGTTTTTTCTTGTACTCCACAAGTTTTGCAGACAAAACACACTTGACTGATCTTTCAAAGACCCTCCCCCATTCTAGAACTACAAACTGATGCTGCAAATGACACGTTTGAGGGAATGTCCATTACCCAGGATTGAGAAAAACTCTAACCACAACCAATCCTCGTAGCAAATAAACAGTGCAGCTCAACTTCTTGGCAGGCATGAACCTCATCTTGACTCCTGAGGACTTGTATCGTTGAAAGTCACTCATGCATGACACACTGAATAGCTGTGCTGGGCTGGAATGGGAGAGCTTCCCAACAGTAGTGAGGAGGAAACCACAAAGCAAACAAATCAATAAGGAGGTCTAATATTACTTCCCCGACTTGCCCACTGGCAGATAGGGTTAGAGTAGGTAATGGAAAATACCTGTCATGAGTTGGACCTACAGCTTTCAGTTAGCATTCCCTGCATCACATTTACTTTTAGATGGACCTGCAACTGCTTGTCTTCCTATCTGCTTGGTACAACCATTGTGCTAAAGTCCAAGTCCCTTTACACCAATCACTAACTTGCTGCTGCTTGTTCATCTTCTGCAGTGGATTCTTTTAAAAGTTTTGAATGTATTTCTTCAAGCTTCTCTTTCACAGCTTTAAAGCAGAATTTACCACCCTCACGACCATATGCATCCTGAGAAAACAAAGACATTTCTTCTCTTCAATTTTAAATATCAGAGAGAATTATAGGTCCAAGCAACTCAAATTTCCTCATACAAAGTTGAAAAATAAAAAAAAAAGAATATAAAAAAAAATCAACTTATGATGTCTACTCATACCTTACATATTGTAATCATTGTGAAGTTTAAGCTAAAAATTTAATGTTGACTATCTTAATTAGTAGAATTTACTTTCATAAAAGCCCCCTCTTAGTATGCATTCAGATCCTTTGAATCATTCTGGATATTTACTGAAATTATTAAGTATAAACGCTTGCCAACTTAAATGAATGTCACTTTGTTGTTTTCAAGATACAACTTTTTGGAACAAGTTAATGTACATCATATCAAGACATCTCATCTGCCATGCCAATCTACTAAGTGTATGGATTTTCGATCCCATGTTCACTGGTCACTTTCAGCGAATCAGGACCCATCCCATGATAGCAGTTTTTAAAGGGTCAAGTTATTGCAAAGCAAGACACACATAAAGTAAAAATGCACTGTGTTCAAGCAGCATAAAGCTCCTCTTGATCTATTGTTTTTTCAATGCCAGCTGGTATAAGTAAAACCAATCATCTGTACATACATTTAACTTGGAAGCCACTCACCATATAAATTGACCATGAAGTCATGAACAGTCAATTTTATTTCTTTACTTTGGATTCCCGTACTTGAGTTACACCCCCGGCCTTCCCTATACGGTGACTGGCTTCCCTCACATGAGGTTTACACAACATTAAAGATAAAGTTCCAACCTACTAGTAAAGTTTACTTAAAGCAAGCAGAAATGACATCATAGCCTCACTTTAATCAAAAGTTTTGTCCTGAAAACTCCCAAACCACTTGTCTCTTGTATTACCCCATGCTTGTAAGGTGAATGCATGAGAGGCAAGGGAAGTTTTTAAAGTATGTAACCAACATCTGCTTTTATTTGAAAGTCAAAATAACAAATTGAAAAAGAAAGCCAAAAGGCTTAGTGATTCCTTGCCATATGGATATATTGTAACAAACATGAATCACCCACATGACAAGCATGTGATCCCTCATAGTTATCCTTATTGAGGTACCGTGTTAAGAAGGTAAAAGCTTTTGCAATCTTGTGACTCAAAATGACCTACATGCTAAATATAAACAATCCACTGGCTAAGAATGAGATCCTTCATATAGTAACCCTCCTTAAAAAATGTTTACTAGGTTTTGACCTTTTGTGACCTCAAATGACCTTTGACCTGTAAGAAAAATAATACTGATCATCTTCTCAATATGTTCAATACACAAGGTAAGTATGTGATCCCTCACAGTTACCCTTCTTGAGATATCATGTTTACAAGGTTTTTGACCTTTGACCTCTGATGACCCCAAATGACCTTTGAACTCCACCAAAAATACTAGGGATCATCTACTCAATATAGGCAATCCACATGCTATGTATGAGATCCTCCACAGTTACCCTTCTTGAGATAACGTGTTGACAAGATTTTGACCTTTTGACCTCTGGTGACTACAAATGACCTCTGACCTCCACCATAAATTATACGGATCATCTACTCATTGTGGGCAATCCACATGCTACATATGAGATCCTTCACAGTTACCCTTCTTGAGATATAGTATTTACAAGGTTTTGACCTTTTCACCTCTAGTGACCCCAATTAACCTTTAACCTCCACCAAAAAGACTAGGGATCATCTACTCAATATGGGCAATCTAAATGCTATGTATGCCATCCCTCAGAGTTATCCTCCTGGAGATATTGTGTTTACAAGGATTTAAACTTCTGGCCTCTGGTGACCCCAAATGTCCTTTGACCTCCACCAAAACAATAGGGATCATCTACTCAATATGGGCAATCCACATGGTAAGTATGAGATCCCTCACAGTTACCCTTCTTGAGATATAGTGTTTACAAGGTTTTAACCTTTTGACCTCTGGTGACCCCAAATGACTATTGACCTCCACCAAAAACAATAGGGATCATCTACTCAATTTGGGCAATCCACATGGTAAGTATGAGATCCCTCACATTTATCCTTCTGGAGATATCGTGTTTACAAGAGCAATTTCCAGCATATTTACTATTTGACCCCTTGTGACCCCAAATGACCTTTCACCTCCACCAAAAAGAATAGGGATCATCTACTCATTATGGGCAACCTACCGGCCAAGTATGAGATCCTTAGGAGTTACCCTTCTTGAGATATCGTGTTTACAAGGTTTTAACCTTTTGACCTATTGTGACCCCAAATGACCTTTGACCTCCACTGAAAGACAATAGGGATCATCTACTTAATATGGGCAATCTACATGCTGAGTATGAGGTCCCTCAGAGTTACCCTTCTTGAGATATCGTGTTTACAAGCAAAGCATCACATACACACACACACACACACACACACCCACACACACATTTACGGCGCCGATCGGGGACATACACAAATAATGTGCAAAGTGGGGACATCCTCTTCCTCCTAGTGAATCGGGGACAATCACAGGTTTACACACCAGGAAACTGGGGATACCGAAAAAACTACACACATATTTACACATGAATGAAGACTTAAAACGTGCAATTGGGGTATTACCTCAGATCAACCCGTAAAGTTGTAGGCACATATCTGACACCCCACTTTGCATTATTTTAGACATTCTAGAAACAGGGATATCCCCATTTCGCGGTGTATCCCCATTTCACTAGTATTTTTTCCTGTGTGTATCCCCGATTCACGCCCTAAACAGACCCACACACACATACACACGCACACACACAACATCACCATCGCATAGATTCCTTCGGCCTTCAGCAAGGAATCAAAAAGAAAGAAAACGAAAAGTTGCCAGTCAATGTGAGGAGACTGACATCTGCCCTGCTTACTTTCTTCAAGTTCTGGTTGGGTAATAACTGCAATAAATTCATGTGCTAATATCCCAAAAACCTTACACAGGATTGAATCAAAAGTACACAAGAATGCTTAAACTTTCTCTGTAAAACTTTCTCTTTAACACATTACAATTTCAGCATTTCAGTTAAACTCCTTCATTTAACAGTCAAATACTTGAAACAGCTAGACAGGAATTTGGGAGAAATCATCAAGTCTTTTTGGCTATAGACTTACATTCTCCATAATATTCTAATTCTGTGTCTATCACATGACAGAAAATGAAACAGAAAATTTGAACAAGCTATAAGTTATATGTCAGTCATTGTTTGAAATTAAATATTATGCACTAATGTCATGCAACATCACTTTGGAGGGAATAAACAATGAAACAGCTACATGCTCAATATAGGCTTCGCACGTAGTAGACTTACGCAGGTATCCCACCCATACACAAATCAGCTGTCTGTGTTTGTTAGTGTACATTGCAATGTTACACGCTTACCTAGCTCCACGGGATCGAAGGGCACTTTCCGTTCCGCGACATCATATGCATAAGGTCTATACTGTTTAGTTACAGGTCATTTCATCCCACTCCAAAAGTCATAAAACATAGACTTACCACAAGCATGATCTTTCCATCAAGCTTACAGTTTCTTTCAGCTACTCTCACATAAAAGTCAAAACTATTCAAGAAAAGTTTCTTCATTTCAGTTCTGAAATAGCAAGTAAAAATAGCAAACACAGCATTAAATACATCATTTTCTATGAAAGTAAGTCTCGTTTATACGGCAGGTTACCCGACTCTATTTCAGAGTTGTGATTCCAGGCCAGGAGACACGTAGTGACTCCACTATCGTGAGAATCATGACTCCTTGAGAATTTTCAGTCATACATATACCCCAAAATCATATTTTGGAGTTAAAATTTGTTTCATTACAAGGTGAAAATGGAGAATTTTAACACAACTTGGCTCTTCTGGTCATTTTCTATCACAAGTTGTTTTTAATGCTGGCCGCTACGATCCTCCACAATGGAAGCTGTTGGCACCTCCGCCATATGGGAAGCAGCTGTGTTAGCCTGCTGGTGTATTAAAACCAACTGTTAGACTCAGTAATCTACATATTGTTACTGAGGTATTATGATCCTGAGTCAGTTATGATGTCAATTAAGGGGCCGGGCCACCAGGTACATGACTCCAAAAATATTGGAGTCTCCCATGCCTAAAAATAAGATGTTGAAATGTATGAGAAAACAAAGACACTGATAATTACAACAAATGCGTTAAGTTCTGTTCAGCACTGAGAGAATGCATCTTTTGTGCACCCACTGGTATGATCACATGGTGATCATAACATTTTACATACATTGTATATACTATATGATGTTCATTCATTTACACATTGATCACAGGAGTTTCCATACATATTGTATATTTAAGCGTGATATAATGATCTTATTCAGTTAGAACATGAATGTGTTAGTTAGCCAATCATTCTATAATCTGAGAGAATAACTGTTTATATTTACATGATGAGTAATGAGCAAATTGCTCAAATCTAGTTCAGAGTTGTGACTCTTGGTCTGGTTGATACTCAGGAAGAGCTTTGAGTAATGACTCCAATATGCTATCTTCAAATATATCATTTCCATTCATTTCCATTCCTTGTTGACTAAGATTGAATGATTTTCTTTTGTTAAAACCAATCTATGGACAAAGTACATGTGATGCAATCTTTTCTATGCTCATGCTATGAAAATGCCCATAAGCCTACAATCCCGAGTAGTCCCGCACAGCTCGGGAAAGTTGTATTAGTGATGGTCAGTAACTTTCACATTCTGCGGTTTTAATCCAGCGAGTTGTATCTTCACAACCGTGCTCAATCCGGACATATGATCCGGCCAAGCCCTAGTAGCCACTTACTAAGCACCACAAGTCATCATTCGCTTGAGTACACATTGTGCTGAGAGAGCTGGAGATTTACCACCTTGTGTTTTGATGCAAGTGATAAACTGTGGTCAGCTTTTACAAGATTTTGGGCTAAAAGGACTTTCATGTCATGCTTAGCACATGTTTGTCTACATGGATGTACTTTGGAAGCATCTGTAAATGACAACTTTTTTTTTGAGTTGCAGTGTGCATTTACTGCCCAACCTTCTGTCAAAGGACGGCCAAGTTATGTGGTGATTTACTGGCCTACACCATACAGTGTGTTTAGAAAAGTATGTTATGTATATGATTAAACACTATGACAACAAGTTCTTTACACCATCATAAAAATCCCTCAGAGTGACAACTGTTGTGACCAGAAGTATTTCACTCTTAAAAGTATTTGAGTTAAGCTAATGCACATATTTCATACATGACATCAAAATCTAATGTCACGACTAAATGTTGACATGTCAAAGACATAAGCCTCTCATCTACAGATTCCTTGCCAAAAAAAAAAGCTCTAGTTTCCTTTCTCTGGATACTACACTGGGTGGTGATGACAATTACTACAGTATTTAAGGAGATTTGAAAATCTACCATCAACCTTACATCAGTTCTGCTGCTGAACGCTGATCATGCACACAGCTGTGGTGAAATACAAAACTGCTTAAGCAATGAATTTTTCAAGGTAATTACATGAAATTGTCAATAAAAACTTAAAAGGTTCATAGTGTACTTTCTTACTGAAGGGAGTCAGGCATTCCAACAGGAGGATTTTCCATCATTTGACACACAGCTACCCTGAGGGTTTCATGTCTGACAAAGTCCGTGTATCTGTCTCGGTGTTCTGAATTCTTTCCCAGCTAAAAAAAATGAGACAAACATGTAAACTATTTATTCCGAAACTTGTTTGCTGTAGTGCCATGTATGGGTGCAAATTCCATTGAGGATAGGGAAGATATGTCATCCCCATTTTGAGGAGATGATCCCTTTGAATTTAACAAAAAGAAAACTTTGCCACAGGGGGCTTCTCATCGGTCACCCCTTGCCCAAAAATACTACTCCTCATAGATATGCTCTGCCATGGGTGAATATTGAGGTATAGGCCTACTGTTCCCACCTCCCTAGGAATTTAAAGGGGACTGGGAGCTATTCCTAGTCAACTGAGAGCTAACGTTGAGACTGTGTCATTTCTCACTGGAATTTAGCCTATCCCTTGGTTGGAAATTGGTGAAAAGTATTTATAGCACCTTCAGGCTCTTCATTAATAAAGAGCAAAATGAAAAATCACCAAGAAGATAACTGGAATAGTGTTTTACAACTGGGATACTTTACTTGTTGGATGTGTTCCTTCTGAACTTGGATACTTGTGGTACAGTACATTACCTGTTATGCAAGAAATGTACATCTACTTACCAAGTGAAAAAAGCACAACCCCCAGAACACTTCACCCTCTTCCCTTGTTGGCATAAATTCAGCCAACTTACTCATATATCACACAGGGAATGTTTGAGGGTTTTTGATAAGGAAAAATAATTCTAGTGAATGTAAAGAGGAAATCAGAATCACCAGGACCAGAAAGGGAAAGAGAGTGCCACCCCAGACTCCTATAAAGCAGCTGGGTCATGTGACCACTTCAGTTTCACAATAAGTGGCATGATCAAGAACAACTACAGATGTTGATTGTCTGCAGGCCACTAACTCCCCCCCCCCCCAAAAAAAAAGGGAAGTTGTGAAATTTTAGTTAGATTATTTTGTTTACATCCTGTCTAACTCACTTGCTAATGAAAATAAACTAACATCAGAAAACTGCAGGATAGATTTAAAGACTTTTACAGAACGCAGACAATGCATGCAACCTTGCATCAGTTGCAGATACGGTGATGTGTCTCACAGGCATAGGAAACTGTTCTCAGCTGGGTGGGGGAGGGGCCAAAAGTTTTACTCAACAGGTCTATGGAAAAAGGGTGCCTCTCCCCTCGGTTCTCTCTCTCTTTCCAAGGGGTGAAGATGCCCACCTCACTCTGGAAAAACTTTCTAAGCATTTGAGGGTCCTTAGATGCAACTTTATGCCACATATTGTGCAGTGTTTGGAGTACATTTATGGAAAATGTTTGCTAAGTTTAACAGAGTGGACAAATTTGGGATCTTCCTTGAAAAGTAGGGGAACAGAAGCATATTTTAGCCCACCACATTGTTTACTGCATGGCTTTCACCCCCAATGTTCCTCCCCTCTCGCTTTCCTATGCCTATGACATGTCCACACATATATATCAACATGTTAACTAATGGGACATCGCTGTATGCAGCATAAAGACTAATTCATTATTCAGACAAAGAAACACTCACCTTCTCTAAGTCAGGTTCATTGTCATAAGGCTCCTTGTTCATTACAGATTGGATCTCGGTCAGAACAGTTATAAGACATTGGGCTGGGGTCCAGCTTGGGCCTTTCCATGTTCTGAAATACAACATTTCACAGCTAGTTATGGTAAGTAGCAAGCTAGTAAGGTTATATTATGTTTCATGGTCAGGAAACCACTTGGGTTCATCAGGAAACCACACCAGGTTGATCTTGGATGAAAACAAGCAAGACTTGCAAGTCTCTATTTGACTAGTGTTCAAATGATAACAAGGAAGGGGATCGGGTGTACTACTCCCTCCCAGTCATGCTACTCTGACCATCATTTAACTTTCCCATCTAACAGATGGGAAACTATGATCAGGCCGGGAGGGTTAGAGGATACTTCCTTTCACCACTGCCTGACAATTGAGTTGAGCAAAGACCTGAAAACGGCAACTACCTCAATTGGATAACTCCCTGAATTGGACAACTGGAAACCAATCTTAAGGTACCAATTTGAAACATCAACTGAAGCCAACATTTTCTGCGTAATGGAAAACGGACACAATTCACAGACTAAAGTAATAGAACACAGAATTTGTGATTTCGACTGGCAATTAAAAAAACATTAGAAATGTTAGCAGAAGTTGTAAACTTTCAGTAACACTCAAAGTGGAGAACAATGGGTACTGTTACTGTTTATCAAAGTCCACTGGACTCTACTACTACTCTACTACAGTTAGCAGCAAGAAAAACGTGCACACATACACAGGACTACCGAGACTCTATCCACAGCAAACCATACACAATTCATAGTAAAAATTATTTATTTATTGAAAAACAGACAAAACACGGAAAATGGCAGGAAAACAAGAAGATCACAGAAAATGAAAAATTAACAAACTGAACAGAATCCCGAATTCAGAAAATGGAAAAATTTTGTCTGTAACGTAAACCTTATCACCACTGGGAACAGTACCACAATCAGCAAGTAATTTTGTGTCACCAGAAAAATTCAAGGTTGTTCCACTGAGATTTCATCTGAGGGCCCCTTGAATGCAAGGTAGTACACTCAAACCACCAAGCAAAAACCACTCACTACAGAAGAATATGTTAGTATTAATAAAACGATGTACATTTCCTGTACCTCACAAATTTCAGGTTATTGATTTTGCCATTGGGGTAATGTCCTTGTGTATTTCTAATACTATTGCAATCATATCTATTCCAACCCTCGTTACAATTAAGAAGCCTCTGAATTTTGCTCTCCTCAGTCTGCATGGCAGCATTCATTTCCCTTGTCATATCTCCTCACTCTTCCTCTTGTTTACATGGAAAGTTGACTAAGATGCCTGACTGAATTTTCACAGTGCTATGCATGGTAAAAAAAAACAATCAATGTAATAGAACCCCTAATATCTGAAAAAAATAATGCCAACTGTCTTTCCTTGCACAAAGTTTTTCATGATGCAAAATTGCATCAAGGTTTTAATGAATTAAGTGTACTAGATTTTAGCCATGTAACCTCCTACCACTGACATGTTATGGGTGACTATTTTTCATTTTTCACCAATGTGATGCATCCTGTTTGAATTTTGGTGACATCAAATTACCTTTGACCAAACACCAGTAGGATTCTTGAACTAAATATGGCTAATCCATGTGCTGTGCCATGTGCAAAGTTATCCATGCTTTCTCACATGAAACAAGGGGATACCACTACAATGAAGGAAATTCATGACACCAAAGATCCCCTACACTGAAAATCTGCCAATCAAAAGAGTGTTGCAGTTAGGCCTAAGGTCAGATATAGAATTTGGGTTAGGATTAGGATATAATTAGCCTTGGGTAGTACTAATCCGTATACAGTTAGGGTTGGGGTTAATATAGGGTTAAATAGAATCTTCAGTTAACTGAGCCTTTGATCTGGTGAACTGTGATATAATGCACCGCACTACATGAAATACTGTTTAAAAAGGTTCCTGATTTGACCTCAGAAGACCTCTGACCTTCATCAAGCCTCTAGGGTTCTTCCTTAGTGATATAAAACACCAAGTTTTCAGTTTGACCACCAGCGATGATGCATGACCTTTGACATCCACTACAAACACTAATGTAATTTCTCCCTATATGGGGTATCCATGCACCAAATATGAGAACTTTCTTTCTTGAGAGTTTCCTTTCTTGAGATATCCCGTTTTCTGCAAGCTGTGTCACAAACACATGTACTGTACACACACTCATACATATATATATGCATACATAAGCACACATCGAAATAAATGCATCAATTTCTCTTTGTATCATTGAGAATGAAAAATTGTGCAGCCAACTATATGCCCACAGTGGCCTACCATCTAGTCAAAGTTGAAAATGCAACTCATTGACTGAACTCATTGGAGTTTGGTGATTGAAAGATCTTTTTATAGATGACATCATAAATCATGTGTCTACGTATATTTGGCTCATTTTACTAAAGGTACCTGCTTTATTAGAATGTCACTCTTTTCAGTTTTGCTAATTAAATTTTTTACATTTTCCTTGATTTTTTAGGACTGTTTCGATAATTCCATTTACTTACAATTTTTCAGTTTTCTTGGAAGAATAATACATAACTGAAACTGGTTATATGACCAGAAACTGAATTACAACCATTTTACTGTGAAAACTTATGACTGACACACCTATTCCTATTAAACTAATTTACTTTTGTTTTGATGTTGGAAGCATCTTAAATGTATGCCAGGACAGTTCATGGGGGGGGGGGGTCCTGTTGTATGATGACACTTACCCTAACATGCTGATACACACCATGCCATTTGCATAAAGGTTAGGATTAAATCTCACTACGCCCCCTCCTGTTGTAAGAAGTTTCACTTTTGGTGGTCTGTGAGGATAATCCGGTGGAAACCGCATTTTAAGGTAAAAAAATCCTCCATCGTAGGGAGTCTTGCGGGGTCCTACAATTAAAGCATGCACCTGCAAAGTAAGAAAACAGTTATTTTATTAATATCAACACATAAAAATCAGGATAACTGTAAACAAATGTAAAGGCAGAGATGATTTAATAACTATAATCTGCAATACAGTAACGTGAGGACAACAGGCCTGAGAACTACATTTCTGGATTTGCCTACCCCCCCCCCTCCCCCGTGTTTGCTGTCAAGACTGTGAAAAGGGAGTGGATGTAAATTATCTTCTTAGACTATCACACTCATGTATAGTCATCTCCAACAGGCATAAGATGGGGGAGAGCTCCTCATTCAGGCACAAAAATTGCTGTTTTTGAGTAATGTATACATGCAATTTAAAACACAAGTCCTTAAAATTTTTGAAAGGTGCTCAGCTCCCTTGAGCAAAAGTGTTCTTGAGTATGCATATCTCTCAATTGTTCAGCACTTCATATGGCAGTTAACAGTGTACAACTGATTTCCTAAAATAACACCTCCTTCAGTTGAGTGTCAGTAAGGGAAGTGACCTACATGTAGCAGTGCTCTGTCTTATTTCCAGAAATATAACTTACAGTGAAAGCTATTTTATCTGAGGTGGATTCACTGTTTGTAGCAAGACCTCATAAATGTGCACAATTTTTTTACAGCATCTATTGCCGTATGGGTAAAAAGATGGAAGAAGTATTAGCTTAACTATACACTTTAGTTAAAATAGTTAATTCAGGTCAGGAAACACATCCCCCATCTATTTTTGAGCACATATCTTAGATCAGTGATTCTCAAACGTGGCCCTTAGGGTGGCATGCGGCCCCCAGGTCCTGTCGGTGCGGCCCCTGAATTGATTTTAGGTTTTGGGAAAAATCATACTCAACAAAAACAAAACATACCCAAATAGGAAATAAAATTATGTAAATATAAAGTCACTACTGGACTTCTTCCAAGTTTGCTCTCCTGAGGGGGTGCTAGGTTGCCTACGTCACAGGCTGTGCGGTATATTTCTTGTGCAGTCATATCCAGCCAAGACTAATTCTAATGTGCCTTGTTGTTGACAATCATGTTTTGTTTACACGGTGGCATGTATTTATGTAGTGTATTGCGGAGTGGTTGTATGTGTAGTGACAAAGCTTGTATAGCAAAGTTATATCCTGGAAATTTAAGTGCGACTTAGTGACTGTACAATTGAAAAAGGTATCGTGCTAAGGTTTGTTGATTGGTTACTTGAATTGAAATTTTTGCCATTTATATTCAGTGTTGTAACAAGTCATGACTCAAGTCGCTAATTTTCAGAAGAGAAATGACTCGAGCAATTGTATCAGAATTTTCCTCATAGAAATAATACCGGGACTCGAGTCTCTGACTCGGCTCGAGTCACATTGAAAGTAGCAAATGACTTGACTCGACTGCAAAATTGAGTGACTCGTTAAAACACTGTTTATATTTCGGTACCAACAATGTATTTTGCAAGGTTTTGCATGAAAACGCTACTTCCATAAAGCTCTGTAAGATGAAATATACTGTAATCATTCAATCAATGAAAGCTTTTTGCGACTTTTGGGAATGAAAGCTTTTTGACTTTTGGGAATGTGACCCTCTAACTCAGCAGGCCCTCTTCTGTATGTGACTGCCTTTGAAAATAACTGATCAAGAGCTTCCTCACATACTGGTCCCTATCGAAGGATAAGTGCAGAACTGTTGTGACTGATTCATCCATTTCAGAGTGAGGTTTTTGTCGGTAACCTACTTAGTTTGGAACGCCAGAGGTTTCTCCTGTACCGCAAACCAACGCATGACAAACATCAAAATGACTATACTGGTGACTGACACAGAATTGTAGACTAATGGCGCCAGGTGGGGGAGGTGTAGGGGGACCTACGACCCCCTATTGTAGGGGAAACTTCATTTCCGTTGGGGAGCCTCCAGGGGTCGAAATAAGCCTTCAACCTTTGGGGGCCTGCCGGGCCCCTAGACCATGGAATCTAGGGGCCAAATGGGAAATCAAGGGGCCCGAAACTTACAAATAAAAAAGGACTGATACAATGTACGGGTGCTTTTTACGTGCTTGAAAACATGTAGTATGGGTATAATATTAAGGCAAGCTGAGGCTGAAACTAGCCTGAAACCACTGTGTCCACACCCTCTTAGACCATGTTGCATGTTGGGTAGTATACATTTTCATAATGTTCTCGTAACTCCGGAAGTTATTACCCGGTAAAATGAAGGGCACCGTCAGTTCCCGCTGACCATCTTCGTCAGTTGATCTTGTGAGGCTCCCCCTACATTACTCGTGACTGACATCTAGGGCTGTCAATTCCGTTTAATCTCCTACGTTTAAACGGTCGGAATAAAAGTTCGTTTACCGTTTAAACGGTATCTTTATTCTGAACCAACAGTGTAATGCATTAATGGCCTCGTTGATCATTCACTTATGATATTCCCAGTATATATGCGCAAGCTTTTAAAATCTGTACGTAAAAATCTAGCGATCATGTCAGTGTTTTCTTTTTAATTCACCCAAATTTGCCAATGAACGGAGCGAAGCATTTAAATTCGCAGTCAATGATCGTTAGTCTGATACAGGGCCATACGTTTGATATCAGGCCGAAATTTACGCAAACACCGATGCACACAATATTAGGCCATGTCCACGCACTGTACAAATGCAGAAGTTCAAGTGACACGCATTGCAAGGCAAAAGTCGAGTTAAATAGGTCCGTTATTACATGCAAACAGTAACACATTAGGCTACGCACCTGCTCTGTACAAAAGTTGACATACATCGCAACAACATTGGGCATGGTATGGAAAATAACATTTTTCGATAGCTGCTTGTACCGCTAAATTACCAGTTGTTTCATCGTCCTTTGCAATAGTTTACGATAGGTACTTTTATGTTTATCATGCATGTTAGTTTGTGTGAAATACACGTACGTGTGCCTTTTACTTTTTTGATTTAACAAAAACGATGTCTAGAACATTACCCCAATGAACGAAAGTTTACAATAGACTCGTCCCATCCATTGATTTATACGCAGCAAGCCGACCGCGGGGCGCAGTATGACTCAAACAAATATTTACGTATGGATAGGCCTATATGGTGCGTGCATGAATTATGTATTGTTATATGAAACACTCAAAACAAACACGTGTGCGCGCCTACACTGTCTGTTTATGTATAGGTAAAGCATGGTAGGATGGTGTGAATGCTGCACTGAAATACTGCAGCAACTTTCGGGCTTTTTCAGTGACATCGGTGTATGTCTGCGTGAGTGATCTTCCGTGTTGTGACAAGGCAGACCCTTTATGAGCAACATGAACTAATTTCAGAAATAATGTGTATTTCGCAGGTTTTTAGTGACTGTTAGCATAGGAATACACAGGCTTCGCGAGATATACGATCGTTGAGTTGTGGATGGAGAGGTTCACGTGCAGACTGTACAATTAGACTTGAAATATTTAGGAGCCAACCGGGCCCCTTTCCCTCTAGAAGTTACGGGCCCGAGCGATTTTCTAGGAGCATCGGGCCCACGGGCCCCCGTTATTTCGAGCCCTGGCCTCAATGGGTATGCTGAAGTTTGTAATCCCTCGACAACGACCAGCCACAGCAACAAATTTCTTGATTTTGCCCTGAGTGGGGTATATTGCCCAATAAAGACCACAAATTTTCATAATTTCTTCAATAGTAATCCCAAAATTTTCGACGGCTTCGCTCTCCAAAATTTCTCGTTTGCCATCCTTTCGGCAGCTCTGCTGCTCCATCGGGGAACTTGGCAGCCACCTAGCACCTCCTCCGATTGAAGAGGCAAATTTGTAGTAAAGAGTGCAATTTCCTGCAATCTAGAGCACTTGAAAAGCAAAATTTTCTGATCTCAGCCCCAACCATGGTGGGGCTGAGGTCGGGTTGTTCCTTCTGGATGCTGCAAAAGCACAGACTGCCCTCTTAAGGAACTGCTTCCTACGAAAAGTTAGCGGCTCTGCTTTTGTTTCACTTAGATACAACTAGCTTTGGGAAACTCATAAGTATGGATTTCGCTCTTTTCAATGATTGTCCTCTCTCTAAGCATGGGATCCTCCCCTGCGGCCCTCGACCCCATTCCAGTCTCTCCATTTGGCCCTCACCCTCAAAAAGTTTGAGAGCCACTGTCTTAGATGAACACAGGCAGCCGGGGAAATATGACATTCTCTAATAGAGAATACGTGAGGAAGGCACACAGTTATCACTTCCAATTCTCTTCATATGGCTGTCTATTAAAATTCCAAAGAATGAGAGAGTAGTCTCAGTCTTAAGCCACTTTGCAAAATATCTGAAAGGAGATAAGGAACCTTGCTCTGCACTTCTGTCTCACAGCTGTGCCAAATACAAAAGACCCAAATCAGGCAATACCTAATTCAAACAACCTATGCACAAACCAAGGGGTGGTGATGGGCGGAGCACGTGGACCATGAACCCAATCAGGGAAGGCTGACACACACCCCACCCCCTTGGTACTATAAAGCCTTTAATCCCTCCAAGTGAACTGCTGCAGTGTTGCTCTGACAATACACATGATTTTGCTTAATACAAGGAAGGCAGATTTTGCATTGAAAAAAAAAAAAAATTTTCTTTAGTAAAAACCCCAAAATTTCAAATTTTCTTCAACAAAGACCCCAAATTTTGAACAACAAAAACCAAACTTTTTCAAATTTTCACTGATCCCTATTTGTCTGTAAATCTCCAATACTTAACGGAGTTAATTGTCCTACATGGTATTAGAATTCTGTGAACCTGATGATATGCTTGCAAGAATCCTGTAGGGTATTTCATCTTTACCTTGGTAAGGTTTTCTTCTTCCTGCTCCACAAATATACCAGGTAGAGGGTCTTTTTTGAAGTCTTGGACATCCCTAGGAAAAAAAATTAATAAAATCATTGAAGTAAAATTTACATTTTGTAAATAACATCAGCACATCACCCAACATATGGTACACAAATCTTTACACTGATATCCTTGCATGACCTAAATCCTTTCTAACTTCAAGCAAGCGTACGTGTATGTCCAGGGATGTTTTTCTGAGTAGACTGATATTACCAGTAGTGGTATAACCCAAGGGAGTTTGTCCAGGTCTGACCTTGTTCTTGGCTTACATTTAATGATTTGCTGGACATTCCCTGGGGGTTACAGTGTGTGAGACCGAACATCCTGAGACTGAAGTCCCATGAAACCCGTTTGGTCCTATGGACCCTAATTCATTTTCCATTTCACTTAATGTCATGTTTGCTTCACAAAAGAGCACTAATGCAATTTTGGTCTTACACACCTCCAGTCTTGAGGGAAACCCTCCTCTGGTTGTTGGATTATAAAACTTTTGAAGGTGCACAAAGCCTTAAAGTATGAAGAAATTGTTTTGGAAGAGAATTGCAATTTACTGCCATTAGCTATTGATAAGGTTTTAAACTAGTCAGTAACTTTGCAGCTTTACCCTCACCCACCCCCACCCCGGGAAGGAGATTTGGAAAAGGCTAACTGGCTAGCTCAGTAAAGTAATGGCCATATGCCAGCAACGTCTAATTCTTGATGGTCGTGGCTTGTATTAACACTATGCACAGCTACCATAGGCCAACTGTGTAAAGATCTTAGGTTTAGGTCCGTGGGCTAAATCTGCATCTAAAATACATTTTGGCCTGGTACCAGAAAAGGATATTTAACCAATAATGCAGAACCATAAATCAATGAAGTTTTACCTTGTCATGAGAAATTTGATACTTAAGGTTGATTTTTAGTCCTGTGAGAGTGTGAACATAGGACTGCTAACTTTTTAGTATGTAACTTTTGGTGTTGATTGAATGAAATGGAGATTATGTTCAAGGACTAGTTCTTCATTAAAGGGATTTGTCAAGGTTACACTCGATGATTTCAATAACTGCAGAAATTTTTTCTGTTTCAGAAGTTGAAAAATGCATCTTGATAGCATGTAGCATTTGGAATACACTGATTTTCAAAGATATGTAAATATTTCCACTAGAAATACAGTGCATTAAAATAGGAAATGTGTAATCTATCTCACTGCAGCACATTGACTAGGTACAGGTATTGTATTGACACTGCTGTATGGAATATTTACTAACTTTGTTTGCTAAACCCAACATATGGTCAGGGATGTAGCTACGGTGGGTGGCACTGGGTGGTAACACCCAGCACTGGATATTCCCCCCCCCCCCCGGCACTCCAGGCAAACACACGTCTCCCCGCCCACCACAAATCTGCCTACCGAGACCTAAAACTAGCCCTAAATTTACTCCCTAAAGTAAAATGAGGGAAAAATGAAAAAATTAATGGCTGAAAAATTGGGTAGATGCCATGGGGTGGGGTGAGGTGCTTTCCCCAGATCAGACAATTACCCAGCACTCCAATTTGGCTAGCTACATCCCTGCATATGTCGTAGTTTTATGCTAGATCTACATGGAAAAATATCCAAACATTCCAACAGTATCAAGTTCAAAGACAAACAAGACTACATTAAAATTAATTTGTATAGTAAAATAAAAGGAATCTGAGGCAATATGTGCCCACTTTTGCATTGCATTCTGTGACCTTGATGAGAACTGGAGGTAAATTTCTTGACAAATATAAATCTTTAAAATGAGATATTTTGAGATAAGGATGGAGTATTGCTATATTGTTTGGAGTACATGTAGTGGTATTTTGTTTTGTTACATGAGACCCTTGTGAAATGCCACTGGAATATGCCTTTTAAAACATCTCATGGTGAAAAATGTGCCCTACAGCAGAAATATAGGGCAAAAAATTGACAAGTGACTGGTGACAGAGTTACCTCTGTAAATTACCAACCATGAAGTTGCCAAAATCATAAAGTGTGGATCAAGTTGGCCTGGTAATTCACTGTAAAAAGTGGGCACTTAAATTAAGTGCAATAACATTAAAGGGGAATTTTCATGATCCCAGACAGTTCCAATTCTCCCAACTATGCATCTTCTAGCTCCTCCCATAACTGTATGAGGCTCTTCCTTGTGCAAGAATAAACCTGTTTTATTGCTTAAGGCCATGTCCTGGTGAGCATACAAGGCTATAAAATGTAATAAAAGTACCCTCTCTGCCTTGTGTGGAATGTGAACTACTCTGCATCTTTCAAATTTTCAAACTTTGATGTCAATCAAAGAGCAGTCACCAACTGAGAATTTTGATATACATACACTAAAAATATACTTTGGGGTGATGAATGTCTGTCTTAAAGTGCACTGAAGATAAGTACTACAATCCCTTATGCTAACTTTAAGTTGAATGCACTACACATATAACATTATAATAATTTCTCTTAAAAAGAGTGTCAGTATTTGATATGATATTCACTGAAATTCAGTAAGCCTGTTATACACTAAAATATTTCAGCTGTAGTAGTAAAGTGGGAGGAGCCAATTTTTGAGCACATTTATTTCAAAAAAGACTTAATAAACATGGATATTTAATGCTTTTAAGTGCTTGACTTTGTCAGGGTTTCAAAACTTTCTGTTAAATACTATGCCTAAAATATTTTTACACCATACATATCTTTATGGGCTTACATTTCTGAAAATATCCAAAGTGTGAGTTGAGGAAATTAAGTTACAAGCAAGTTGAAGCAACCCAGCTAGGCCATTACATCCATAACTTCCATAAGACTATTATAAATGCTTCATACAAAATTATCATTTCCATTGTGGGTATTGCCCACTTTCAGAAGCTGTATACTGTAGCAGGAACTGTTTAAATACACAAGCGTATTTAATTAACACCAACTCATATGTTGCAACTCATATTTTGTATACAATTTAAGCTTATGATAAAGGAAATAGTGTAGGACTTTCAAAGTGAGCACTGTCCAAAACAGAACCCGTGCAAGAACTATTCAGAGTACTTGGGGTACAGTCCCTAACATTAGTATTCGGGCACTTAGTAATTGAAGAGCAAGAAAACTGCTTTCTTCTATATTTAAATGGAATGCACTGAATTTCAGAGTTAATTAAGTCTAGTGCCTAATTACTCAGACTTGCCAACCAAAAAAATGGCAAACCTTGAGGCTCTCACAAGAAATCCTTTAAATCACATCCCAAACGTGGAGATTTTAAACACGACTCATATGTTACTATGATAAGTGTTTTCTAAACTAGGAAGATTTTAGATTTTTTGTTCACCCTCTTAATAAAGTTAAGATGCCATCTACAAAGCAGACTGTGAAAATTGTGGATTGGCTTAGTTCAACATGTACATAGAAGGGCAGTCACACTTAAGTCACTTTTGTGAAGAAGATACATCTGCGATTCAACAATGACTTAAGATGCTTGGAAGGAAACTTATCTGGCATTGCCTCAAAAATAATTTTCACCATGAGATCTGGCATTTTCACCATGAGACAATGCCCAAAAATGTGACTCACACAGTGAAACCAGCGTGAGACATGGCAAGTCTGCTTACGTACCTCTTGAAATGGAACAATGAATTTCAGCGTTTTTAACTTAAGTCAAGTTATCTGTTTCTTTCTTACAGTGAAGGCAGTGCAGAAAATTGCTTTTGATTTGAATGTTACGCTACTTGAAACATAACGTTAGGCCTAACTTCCATCAAGTAACTATAAAAGTACCTAATTAGACCTAGGGCCTACCTTAAAATGCGAAGCATAGAATCTCGCTTTAATTTCTGCTCATCCCAGTCAGGACTCACATCTGGATCCCACTTTATCTGGTTGGAAAGTTGAAATAGTTGCATAACAAATTCAGGTGGAGGGAGAAGAAATGGGAATGGTATGGGGATCTGCTCGCTATCACTGCTGCTACTGGCATTAACGTTGGTAGTAGTAGTAGTAGCATTAGCACTTGTTGTGGCAGTTGCACATGCAGCATCACTATTTGCCGCCATTATGAAGACTAGCTTTATGCGTATGACATCAGGCTACAGACTATGGCGAATAGTCTTGAATTTGAGTTGCAGCTATCAAGATAGACAGGAAGTGGTATTGACTCCAGTCTGTTGCATACCATAGCCTCAGTCAGTATAGTGTGCTTAGCACTTCTTTCGAAGTGTTAATTGGACTCTGCCAGTATGGGTACAGCTGGTTGTAAATTGTAAACAGCTGCAGCGCGCGCGCTACTAAGCAGCATCTAAGTTAGTTGCAAGCAAGTCATGGGAATGGTACGAATGTTCGCTATTGCTAGAAAGAAGTATATCCAACAGTGCTGGCAACTATATTGATAGCCATCTTATTCTACATACTTTATTCATAACATTAAGTCAGGATTAAAAGAAGTTAATCACTTTTGTTTCTACTGCAGTATTTCACTTGAAGGATATAATTTTCATTAACCCTGTCTTTAAAATGGACGGATCTAAATGTCGTAGTCGGGGATTTCCCTTCCGAGATGCAATGCGGGGGTTTCCCATAAACAACTAAGCGTAAGCCGTGTCAGCTATGATTTGTTCGGAGGTGCGCACTTCGTTTGCTCAGACAGACCCTCTTTAAGGCTTCCTAAACACCGTCTGCTTAAGCGAAGGGGACTGCGTCCACTTTTGGACGCAAACCATTACCATATAATATAACTTATTCTTGTACTCTCTTATTATTCATGCTAAATGTTTTTTGAGTGAGTGTATGTACTCCGGTAGTCGTAACAGCCTAGACTGAAACCTGAGAGGTCTGATCATTACTGTGTTGCATAACCACCTGTGCAGTAAGTAGGGAAATAGCAACTCCCTCATCGGAGGTAGTACCTCTATGGATACACCAGGGAGGTGGTATTAGCCTCCCTGGATATACCAACTGGGTGGCACAGGTTGCTGCATGATTTAAACGAGACCAGATGTCACATTCTTTTGAATATTCACTGACAATCAACCAGTCTTGGGGCCACATATTTCTACGAATATCCAAAAAATTTATTCACTTGGACAGGCGTTAGGGAGTATGCCGTACAGCCTGCTACGAAGGCAAGTTCGGAGGTAGTACTTCGAGTCCATGCTACAAATATTATGTACCTTGCCCTGGCCCGTACGTACGTAAGCCTAGCCAAACGAGGCACAGAAGGGGCGAATCATACTTAACTGCATTAAGACAATGGTAACTTTTGATCTTCTAGGGGGCTAAAATTTTTCCAGCGGGATCTTCGCTCCCTGCCCCCTCCCCCTTTGGCTACGGACTCGACCTTGCCTATGTAACAGGCGGTACCGGTATACAATACTCTACGTTCAGTCATATTGTTTTGGGAAGCTGAGCAAACGGAGCTCGAAGTTCCGCCGGGTAACAATTACACTGACTGAACAGGGCATGCTTTCCATGTAACTATGAGAGAGCATCGTCCACTAGTTGGAAGGTTCAGTAGACCGAACATCTGAACTGCAATGGAATCCTAGTCCTAACCCTATGAATCCTAACACGCTGACACAATTACCCTTATCATAACCTAGACTTATCCTATTCCTAACCCTATTCCGGTGGATTCCAGCTAGAGGAAAGGCAAGGGAGTTTATCCCGCGCCCCAGTCCTTGAAGCCTCCACATTCTGTCGAAAATTTAGTCTACCTTAAAATTTCTTGCAACGCATGGTCGTCGAATGGAATATGCAGAATGGAATATGCAGATGTCATTGCATACAAAATTCAAAAACCTAACCGTGTATGCAACTTCATCGATAATAGACAGAGTCCAAGTGATGGATCGATCCTGCGACTGGGGGAATCACGATTTTGCCCTGATAATGTGAATTGATTTAAGCATTATATATTATGAAAAGTTTTCAAACTGGGCCAAGTTTTAAGGCATAAATTACTAAGCCAAGGTACTCTTATTATATGTAAATCCATGTACGACATGCTTAGGCCTGCTGGAATCATAGCCACTTCGCAGATGGAAAGCTACGGGGGAGGGGGTCCGACAGAGGAGTCAAGGATGGACATGATAGCAGTGGCGTAGCTAGAGGGGGGCAGGGGGCGGTCGCCCCCCACAAGGCCTCTGTCGGAAATTTCTAGTCTCTGTCGGAAATAAATAAAAACAAGTCATTTGAAACACTTACAACACTTCTTATGCATTTAAGCAGAATTACACACCGATATGGCAACGTGAAAGCCAAAAGTCGGTCTCAAAACTGCCTGAAAAGCAAAAAGAAAAAAAAAAAAAAGAAAAAAAAAGGTCCCCAGAATTTCGAACAGCTATCAAGATAATAATCTGTAGGAATTTTTTGCTTTGCCCCCCCCCCCCCACAAAAAATGTCTAGCTACGCCACTGCATGATAGGGCGCTTTGTGTAAAATTGATAGATGCCCAAATCCTCAACAAGACTCAAGTCATGGATTATCAACCATTTTCCCTTAGATCGAGTCCCCCACCTGTACAGTGGGATACTGGTAGAACACATTTCTCTTCCCCAAATGTGTGTAAAAACACACACCGTTCATTTTTGCAATACCATTCGCTCATATACTGGTGTCAACTCAAGGAGAACATTATAATTCACTTCTCTTCCACAAATGTGTGTAAAAACACACACCGTTCATTTTTGCAATACCATTCGCTCATATACTGGTGTCAAGGCGCACCATATAATTCACTGCCCTAAATGTTGATGTTATTTGTGAGGCTTTTTAAGAGCAAACTTCACGATGACGAAGGTTAAACCTGCTCATGGGCGTAAGTCTTTACTCGAATGTGGGGGACATGACCACTTCTGTCAAAAATTTACTGTGTAAAAATCTTAAGTCAATGGGTGTACTTCCAAAATGTGGGGACGTGTTCCCTGTCCCCCCAGGATTGACGCCCATGAACCTGCTAGAGTCAAAGGCAAGAAACACTTAAAGGGGAATGTGAGGTTCCTACCACTAGAAAACTTTCACACACCATTAGATGCGAATTTCTGACATCTGAAAATCAAGAAATGAACATAAAGAATTATAATATTTCGTGGAATCGTAATGTCACTATATGTGACCACCCTGCAATATCCGATAACTAAGATCATAAATCGTTCAAAATGGTCTAGAAAAAAGTCTGGACCTCCTTGAGTCACTTTTACATGAAATTTTACTTATAGTAATCCTAAAAGCTAGAACTAAATAAAATACTGTAGTTTAATTTCTGTTTTTAATTTTGGACTCCCTGAATCTTTCGTGGGCCATGTAAGTATATACATGTCGGGGATCGCCATTTTATAATTTAGGCCCTTGGGTAAATATTTTGAAAGTAAAGTAAACTTTGTTAGATGTATTTTTGTTGCATCTGGAAAACAATTAACTTCGAAAGAAGCTTTTTTATGGCATTGCTGATTCTTATTTCGTGCCACGTGACCACTCTGAATTTCCAGAATAGGCGAGCCGGTTGTACATTTCAAAGAATTCAACAGAATCAAGAATAGCATCAAGACGGGGCTGCTGCTTCTTCTTCTTCTTCTTCTTCTTCTTCTTCTTCTTCTTCTTCTTCTTCTTCTTCTTCTTCTTCTTCTTCTTCTTCTTCTTCTTCTTCTTCTTCTTCTTCTTCTTCTTCTTCTTCTTCTTCTTCTTCTTCTTCTTCTTCTTCTTCTTCTTCTTCTTCTTCTTCTTCTTCTTCTTCTTCTTCTTCTTCTTCTTCTTCTTCTTCTTCTTCTTCTTCTTCTTCTTCTTCTTCTTCTTCTTCTTCTTCTTCTTCTTCTTCTTCTTCTTCTTCTTCTTCTTCTTCTTCTTCTTCTTCTTCTTCTTCTTCTTCTTCTTCTTCTTCTTCTTCTTCTTCTTCTTCTTCTTCTTCTTCTTCTTCTTCTTCTTCTTCTTCTTCTTCTTCTTCTTCTTCTTCTTCTTCTTCTTCTTCTTCTTCTTCTTCTTCTTCTTCTTCTTCTTCTTCTTCTTCTTCTTCTTCTTCTTCTTCTTCTTCTTCTTCTTCTTCTTCTTCTTCTTCTTCTTCTTCTTCTTCTTCTTCTTCTTCTTCTTCTTCTTCTTCTTCTTCTTCTTCTTCTTCTTCTACCTTATGATAATACTTTAAGACCTATTTAAGTGAGAAAAGATTATCAACAATTAGCTCGTGATAAGGCTTATAAGGACTTAACTAGTAGGCACTTTATTTAATGCTTTCAATTTGATATCTTTCTCCTTCGACATCATTCACCTCTAGTAGTACTTTAACAAGGGGTTTGAATTGAAGAATGCTTTGATGTATAGGTTGGTTACCCACATCATAGTAATGACAAGGTTTTTAAACTGAGAACAACTGTTTAGAACCAGATCAATACAAATGTCTCTACACGATCTAAAGAGACCATATGCAAATGATCTAAAGTATGCGAAGTATTCATGTATCCTATCGTGTTTAGTAAGATTTTCAGCATTTGACCTCCAGTGACCCCAGATGACCTCTGACCTAAACCAAAAGCACAACATTCTCTTTCTCTCAATATAACACATCTACATGCAAACTATGAAGTGTCCATTTCTATTTTTAGATATTGTGCTCACAACATTTTCTGCATTTGACCTCTATGACCTCTTGTGACCTTGACCTCTACCAAAATCAATAGAGTTGGTGCTCCCCATATAATCAACATGCAAAGTATCAAAAGCACCCAAGCTTCCTATCTTGAGATATTGTGTTAACAAGGTTTTTGAGAGTGAACTCCGTTGACCTCAGATTATGTTTGACTTCCACTAAAAACAACAGGGATCTTCAACTTGATATGAGACATCTCAAGTATGATAAATATCCATGCTTCCTATCTTATGACATGGTGTTAACAAGGTTTTCGGGGTTTGAATACTGGTAACCTCAGATCACTCCTTTGACCTCCACTAAAATGATAGGGATCTTCTACTTGGTACAGGGTATATATAAATTAAGTATGAAAAGTATCCATGTTCCTATCTTGAGAAATCGTATTTACACGGTTTTCAGGGTTTGATTTCTGGGGACTTCAGATCACCTTTGACCTCCACCAATATAATAAGAATCTTGCACTTGATATGGGGCATCTGTATGCTTAACTATGAAAGTATTCATGCTTCCTGTCTTGACTATGGTGTAAGGAAGGGTTTCCAAGTTTTGGCGTCTGGTGACCTCAGGTGACCTTTGACCTCCACCAAAATAGGGTTCTTTCCCTTAATATTGTGCATCCATATGTTAAGTGTGACAACTGTCTTAGAAGGCCGACTGCAGTGGCCAAGTGGTTAGAGCATCCGACTTGCAGCCGGAAGGTCTAGGGGTTCAAATCCTGGCAGGGTCATACCAAAGCCTTTGTGCTTGGTGCTCAGCATAAGCAATGGAGTAGGGAAAACAAGCCAGTGAGCCACAACTGGGAAAAAGGCCATGGTCGTCTCGACTTGAACCAATTGGTTGGAACTGGGACGTTAAACCTCATCTAACTAACTAACTAACTCTTCTTGAGACGTCGTATTAACAAGCTAATCGTCACAAACACACATGTACATAGGCACACCCACACCCACGTTTCACATGCCATCTTGAACGCATAGGTTTCTTTTTTAATCGAAACCAAAAATAAAACCAAGGTACAATCTTTAATATTTCTTTGAATTTTTATTCAGTTTACTTAACTGAAACTAAAATGTATGAATTGTTCATCATATCTTCATATTCTACAACTCAATAATAAATACATAATCTGGAAAGAGACACTTCTCATTTAAAGCATCGAAGAAAATAGCCTAATTGAAAAGCATTGCAAAACACAGAATATACATGAAAATGTTCACCTAGTTTAAGATGTATGAAATCACAACTTATTTACCACAAGTCGTTATTTTTATAAATAGCAGCCCCTGTTGCAGCAAGCAAAATCTCCTACCAAGAAAACGTAAAAGGATAAGATAAACCTGCGTGATGTATCTTTCTTATTATTTGTTACTCTATCACATACATGCACCCAACTGCCCAAGTGTTAAGGCTTCCTCCTCCTCACCCTTAGGACCATAGTTTCATTGCAGTGGACAAAACATGAGAAGCCTTTCACATTAAAATCCGACAGTGTAGTAATAAGAAAGTGGTCGAGGATGGTGTCTTGAAGTAAGACACCCTACAAACTTTCATACTATCTGAGCAAGGCTCCCCTGTACCGGTTGCCTCAAACTACAGAGAAATGTTTGGCTAAAAGTAGCCCCTAGATCGCCCAAAATGAACCTTCCCGGGTGATGCAAACTTGAGGGATATGCTCTTTTTAATGAATAGTAGCGTCTCCCTTTAACCTTTAAAGGTTGAAAGGGCGCTAGCAGCCCTTGTGAGCTCTTCGGAGTGTGGGTGGGGGACGGTAGCGTGGCCTGACTATTTGAATGATTTACATATATATGAAGACTACATGGAAGTTAACATGCAAGTTATACCTTTTTGTTCCTTCAAACTCTTTGGCTGTTTCGAAGCAGTTTAAGATTTTATCTTGCTGGAAAATTGTCTTACATGCAAGACTTTTTATAGAAAGGAACAGAATTAAAGGTTTGAAATTTCATCACATATCTTCCTAAAATGTATGTAAGGTCAAATCAGTTGATAATACCAACACTAGCTTTTAAGTAAGTCAACAGACAGATGGTTGCTGCATGTAATGAGACTACGGTCAACATTTCATTCATAGCTTTACCCAATGGCTATTACCTATTATATACCCTATGACTTAAGCCCAAGGGGCAAAAAGCATATTTTTCCACATATCTGAAACAAATTACAATTTATTACTGTAACCTTATCCTAGGCCAGGGTTCTTAATTATTTACGTTGATGGGCCACATCATTTTCATTATGAAAATTTCCCGGTCCACAAACAGGCAAGTAAGTTTGTTCGAGAGGGGGAAATCACATTTTAAAATGACTAAATGACGCAACAGGAGAGCGAAGGCTCCCACCAAACAGCGTAGTGTCTAGAAGACCCACATCGAAGGGCCCCTAGTAGGGTCCAAGGCAAAGCTCCCGTGGAATCCCAGAAGCTCAAATATGGTAGCGAAACATTGCAATATATCCTTTGGCGATGCAAAATGACATTTTGATTGAAGTAGAAAAGCAGGACACATGGCGAATTTGACGAATAAAAACCCCAAAAGCAGGCCGAAAATTTTGAATGTGCTAACCTTTCTGCAACCCCGTCACCCTTGTCGCGGCTTCAGGCCGCAGTCCCACAAAGGGAAGCTTGGACCCTTGTTGAGCAAATTCTGGCGCTACCGTAACCCAGCGTTGAGATCCCGAGAAGACCACGACTTCCTTCGCGTCCGCTCTTACTGCCCCCTCCCCAAGCCCCTCCCCGCCCGCACCCGCCCTTTATAGAGCAAACTACGAAACATTTACAGACCATGCTATAAACATTAAAAGGAAAATGTATGACATTCAAGGATATTGAGGCAACATCATTTGGGGTGTTTCAGGTAATATAAAGTACGGTACTAGTAATTAAGAATAGGGGTGAAAAGGGTTCTTCGATCCAGCCCACCCCCACCCCGCCCTCCACTAGGTACTTCTTGTTGTATGTCATACAGCTTCACACGAGAGTATAACTATTGATAATAATGCCGCTACGCCCGGAGTATTGTCGATGGTCAGACGGTAAAGCGCTCGACTCCGACTACTAAGGTCGAGGATGTGAGTCCTTTTTCGTTTTGCGGTTTCAAAATTGTGGAACGGTCTAGTTTTGCAGTTTCTTTCTCTTTCATATCTTCCTTGTTCCAGCTTTTGTCGACTTCTCCGAGTTCCCACTTTTTCTTTTTGTTTAATAAGGCTTCGTTTTTTTGATCATATCTTACTGTATATTTCCGAATCAGGTCACTACACGCTGTCGCACGTAGCCTGTATTATCAAGTCGTTTAGTTCCCCCCCCCCCCTGAACCAATTGGTTGGAAACTGGGACGTTAAACCTCATCTAACTAACTAACCCCCCCCCCCCCCTTAAAGAAAGATTTTTTTCGGTTGCAATTGGTAAAATTGTTATGAATATTTTCTCATTATGAGACAAAAACGATTCAATGTTTCATGTAAGTAGCATTTGATACGAAAGAAATCAATAATAACAGAGATCTCGGCGATGAATGTCGCCGAGAGCTCTGTCATTTTTGATACCGAATTTGCCTACCTTCCCAAAGGAACTCTTGTTTAAAAAAACCACTTTTGGTATGGATATTCATAAATTATCGACTTCAAAATACTTTTTTCTATTGCAGGTATCGATTAATCCTCTTAGGGGGTAGGTGTAAGCTTCTGCTAACAATATGTGACCATTGTCCTTGTTTGATGGTTCTAGCATTTGTCGACTTCTCCGAGTTCCCACTTTTTCTTTTTGTTTAATAAGGCTTCGTTTTGTTAATCATATCTTACTGTATATTTCCTAATCAGGTCACTACACGCTGTTGCACGTAGCCTATATTATCAAGTCGTGTAGCTGAATTCTGTACGTACCTTTCCGTCAGTTTAATGTGAGGCACACTAAACATGATCACAAGTATTATAATCTGACCATTATTTTCTACCATAACGAAAATCCTGGGCTACGCAGAGCAGATGATAAACTCATGCCATATTCGGTTGTGAACATTCACCTTGAAAGAATGGTTGGGTGGAGACGAGGGTGGAGACGAGGGTGGAGACAAGGGAGTTAATCATGACACTCTAGCTTCACCAAACGTGCCAAGAATGTAGTTAATGCTACATCTCCCAGATCGTTAGAAATAGCTTTTACCAAGTCTTGTAAGATGTATCTAAATATTCGTCATTTCGAGATCTCAAGATTGAAGAAAACACAATTCAAGTAAGGCACATAAAAGGCAACGTTTCAGGCCTATATTTTCTTCTACCAAGAGGCATATATTCGTCCTCAAAATTCGTAAGCCCGTTCAACTTGGAATAAGTGGCTTTTTCCCTTACCTAATCCTCAATGATCTGGCTATTTTATGTCAGAAAAACCGCCAATCGTTTGGGTTATGCAGTGGGTGTGTGGATAAGTTAGTCGATTTTATTGTAACTTCTAGATTGCACTTAAATGGAGAAACGTGCGGAGCGAGCGAACAGTTGGTAGTTTGAGACGATTTTGGGTAGGAGAAATGAAATGAACAAACACCTAGAAAGACATGCAGGTCACCTTAACACTAAAGTTCTCCCCTATAGAGGGATTTCATGTGACGTCACGCGCAATGGATTCCCAGGAACTGAAGGGCAAAACACACACGCAGTAAGCGTATTTACAGCACGCGCGCACGGCATAACCATAGATACGTGCCCGTCAAAACAAAGAAGACGCGCTATCTTGCCCTTCAAAATTGCGTCTAGTTGGTGGAAGTCACGTGACTGAAATCTCTCTATGCTTTGATTTTCCAGTTAGCTTTTTCGTCAATTTCTTTTTATCCGAAAGAACAGTAATTGTTCAAAAGCAGTACAGCTTCACATATTCAGATACACTGTATCTTATTTCCTAATTATTGCTAATTTTTCTAAGATGGGTGGTGGGACCCCTGGTCTCGTTACTGGTTTAGAACAATCACTGCACCGACCCTGTCCAATATGAAGTAATAATGAAGTAACTGCTGATGACAGGTGCGCGCGAAGCGCGCCGAAAATATCGCTTTCAACCATATTGAACCCACGCCCTAGGCCTAATCCTAATTTGAACTTATTTTTTCATTTTTCAAGATTACTACGGAAATATCTGATATTTGTCCCTATTTTCCGGAAATAAAAAAATCCGGCTGCTGCTTGGAATGGCAGGGACCTACCCGCCTGATTTCTTTCCCAGGACGAATGAGGCAACTACAAGCGTGTAACCTACCCCTAACCCTGGCCCTAAGCTGAGCGTTATTTTTCATTTTTCATGATTTCTATGGAAATATTTGAAAATCTCCTTTGTCCTGGAAAAATTTCCGAGACCGGCCTCGCAGAAAAAAAAGGTTTCAACATAAGAGAATTACAATTCATTTCGGAACGGGTTGAGCATTTGCTGTAGCAACGGCAGGTGCTGTCTTTGGTAACGTTGCATCATTGCACCCAATCTTCCATGGTACACGAGCTAGGGGGATGGGGGATACGGCCCCTTGGACGGAGTTCGGGCAATACCTATTTCTCGGGCAAATCATTTGAAAACTCAAGCATCTTGCATAGGTAATGCAGGTTTTTCTCGAGCAAAATAGACTCAGCCTACCCCCCCCCCCCTCCCATGAGTAAAATAAAAATTGGCCCATGCAATCTTCACGTCAAAGCAGTGGCTTTTGACATCAACCGCAGTAAAAAAGTGTCATCTTTAAATTAAATCTTTCAAAGCTGTGAACATTGAATGGATTATCCTGTTGCTGTAGTAACACGATCCTTTTGTAAATACGCGAAACTGTCGGGGCATCGCTCTGTCGGTACAGCCAAGGGCGGCAATTTGTTCTGAATATTGGTGTGGAGGGCAAGACCCCATTTCAAATGATTTATAGTGTGAAAAATCAAAGTCAATGGGCAATTTCTCAAATACTGGGCGGACATGTCCCCCCGCAAACGCCGCTCATGGGTGCAGCAAATATTCTGCAACCATAGGAGTCCGGAGGAGGGCACTTGCCCCCCCCCCCCCGAAAATCAAAAACTTGAAAAAACGAAGAAAATATAACATCAACATTTCTTAACAGTTCACTCAGTGTGAATTCCTACTCTCAAAACAGGAATTGAATAAAAATATCAACACTCAGGCCCCAGCAGCCCTCCCCCAACAGCATCTTTTTGGTATTTTTAAAGTTTATATTTACGATATTGCTAGTGTTTCCCTTTTTATATGCGGTAAATAGGCCTTGGAAGTGCCATTTCCGACGATCTGGGAAGCATTTGGGCCAAAATTTTCTTGTGCTCTGCGCCAACCATGGATTGGCGCGGAGCAATGAGAGTCTGTTTATGGCTTCGCCCCCCCCCCCCTTGACAAACAAATTCCTGGCTACGCCTTTGTCAACACTGTGTGAAGAAGCATCTAAACTCTTTTCTGGGAGTAAAATATTTCCCACGAAAAAAATTTGGCCCCCTAAAAAATCATGCCCCCCCTGATTTTTTCTGCGGACGCCCATGTCTGCAACGTCCGTCAGACTTGCCTATAGGGCTGAACACATACGTTGGGGGCTCTGACTTAAACTCAGCCTTTGGTACCAGATGGTTGTTAATCCGTCACTTATATTCAAGTTCACAAGTAAATAAGGAAATGCTCAATAAAACTTAAAATACAGAAACATTTCTGACTCTTTAAAAAATTTCTTTATTTCTCCCTCTAAATATCACTCATTATTTTCTTTCTTTGAAGACTGTTGCGTATACCTCATCTTAACACTTAAGTACCGACCAATCTCGTGTAGTTATTCCAAACTTGAAGGTTTATAAATGTATTTGCCATCGTTATTTCAATTGCTACAGTTGCCGATGGTGAAGATTAAGAAGATGCGGACATAGAGGTCAACAGACCTGCGTCCACTGAGGTTGCTAAGGGTATCCTAAGGTAATTGTATTATTATTTTCCTTCCAACGTACATCCAAATCTTCTTCATTAAGGGGCTGTTGTTTGTATGCCTTCTTAAAGAGACTGTTGAGACATCTCAGAATGAATCGTTAACAGCTTCTCTTTCACTTTCCTGAAGCAAAACGTACCTTCCTCTTTATTATAGGCATTCTGCAACAAAGAGGAAAGACCCCAAATATCCATGAGATGAAGCCATTAGTAACATATCTAATATCATTTTACATTACATTTTACTATACTCTACATATACTGATGTCCAAAGGAAAATTATTTACGAATTTAATATATCACATATCAAAGATGACTCATTACTGATAAAGATAATACAATTTAATTACTTTAGAAGGTTTACTAGTTACAACGCTTTGGACATTTCGATCGGGAGAATGGAAGACAACTTTTAGGGCTTTTATACAATTGATGGCCTATTTCAGCTTCTAAGAAAACTCGAAGCAATTTTAGCTTTATTCTAAGGAATGACGATTTTTTCAGAGAACAGCTTACTCCAAGTATATGTAACAAGTAGGCTGCGATGACAAGATAAATGTAGCACACCCCCAATAAATGATTCATTGACTTACACACTAATTTGAAAAAATAACATGGCCCACTAAAACCTTGTAGATGTTCTCGACAGGTACAAGCTAGCCCTCACAAGAAAGCTGACAAGTTGACCATTGATGCCAATTTCAATTTACCATTCCATGACCATGAAGATTTTTTGCTAGCAGAGCTCAAAGCTTCCGCACCTTTATTCAGAACATTTTACTCCATAAAGCCTGATATACGGCCGTCAGCTGCTAAGCCCATAGTTTCCCCGGAATTGCTTCAGTTGATCCCATTTTGCCATCAATGATACTTCATCTAATCTTCTTTTACATCGAATTTGACAAAAGACCCCATCCCATTTGGTAACATATCACAAACGTTGTCCCAAATGTCTCTTCTTGGCGTTATTTGTGAAGGAGAACAAATGGGCGCATTAATGTACCTATGTAATGGGGGCGTGCTACCTAGACCTATTTGAATTAAACGACGCACGTGCACCTACCACAAGCATAGCCTTCCCATCAAGGTCGATGTTCTCATCTGCCTTTCTCAGGTAAAAAGCAAACTTTTGCAAGAATATTTCCTTCATTGTCGTTCTAAAATGAAAGGAGCGAGTAACAGAGTGAAACACTATATTTCGGTAAAAAGTTTTGATACTAAATAACCGAATAATGGGTAATGGCAACAATAAAGTTGTAGAAGAGATAACACTTATATGTGTTTCCCAGTCGCTTTTTATTGTTCAAACTTTCAGTCACGCAGAGACCACTTTATGGCTTGGAACAGGAAATTTTGAAACAACAAGCTTACCGTAGAGAATCTGGCATTCCTTTCGGAGGGTTTTCTAGCATTTGGCAAACAGCGACCCTGAGAGTTTCATGCCTAACGAAGCTGTTGTATCTTTCACAGTTGTTTGAGCTTTTGCCTTGCTAAAATTGAAAAAATACATGATCACAGTACTGCTTTATGCATGATTTTATCTTAAAGGGGAATTTTCATCATCCCAGACAGTTACAATTCTCCCAACTATGCAACTTCTAGCTCCTCCCATAACTGTATAAAGCTCCTCCTTGTGCAGGAATAAACCTGTTTTATTGCTTAAGGCCATGTCCTGGTGAGCATACAAGGCTATAAAATGTAATAAAACACTCTCTCTGCCTTGTGTGGAATGTTAGCTACTCTACATCTTTCAAATTTTCAAACTTTGATGTCAATCAAAGAGCAGTCACCAACTGAGAATTTTGATACCCCTACACTAAAAATATACTTTGGGGTGATGACTGTCTGTCTTTAAGTTTAACATTTTGATTCACGGACGGTGACTGCACAACAAAACTTAAGAATTCAAATGTAACCACTGCTTACAAACCAGTCAGTATAGGTTTGTTCAAGGCTTTAAAACCTTACATTGTCGCGGTAGCAGTCGGGCGCCGCACCAAAGAGGCATATGGGCATTTTCCCAAGTCTTGGCTTTTGTCCCCCACTTAACAGAAGCAATGCACTCACAAAACATTTTGCCCCATCCCCATTTTGCTCCCCTGAAATCCTGGCGGAGCCCGGCCACTGCACGGTAGCAGTACATTGCAAAACGTACTAGCATTTCGGTGTTAGGAGATAACATCGAAGTTCTTGAGCCTTAAAATTTGTAAGAGACATTTAAACAATTTACTATTTCTGGATATTTCCTCAGAAGTTGAGTCGATTTCTTCGTTGGTTTCGTGTTGTCAGTAACCTGTAATGGTACTGCAGACACTATCATTTCTCCTTCCTCAGTTTGAAGAAAAACCAGGCAACCAGAAGGGTTATAGTGATTCCTTGCCTTTGGAATGCAGTTTAAAAATAGTACAGTCGTTCTCAATTAGCACCGTGTTATTGTAGAGTTATAAAGTTACTGTGTTGACATTTACGAGCAGAACTAAAGATCCATGGACAATGATCAAACGGACAGATAGCACGTCTTCAGGTTGTCAGTATTTGACCTCTGGTGACCTCATTTGAACTTTGACCTCCACCAAAAACATGATAGGATTTTATTCTTAATTAATGTGGTGCAGGCACATACCAAGTATGATGCTAATCTAAGTTTCCTCCCCTGAGATATATCGTGACAACGAGCCAAGGGTCACAAACACACGCACCTACGTACGCACATTCATACACGAATATACGCCCACAGTAACTGCATTGATTCACTGACCTCACGGCAATGCATCAAGAAACCCTGGATGATTGTTTTTTAGCCTTCTGAGTTAATCACTAAGGTGACTTCCTTCTAAACAGGAGGAATTAGTGTTATTTTTAAAGTCCCAACGGTCAAGATAGAAGGGCAAAAACGAAACAAGTGTTCCTCTGGTGGAGTTAGGCCCCAGAAGGACAAAGAACTGAACTTCTAAGCTCCAACCTTTACATCATTGGTTCATCAAGCATGACTGTATTCCAGACAGTTTAAAGAAGTCATATACGAATACATGTGCAATGATTCTGCCGTCAAACATGAGACATCCGTTTACATTCACCGAGTAACTAATAAACACCTTACTGCACTGCTTTTACTTCCTAACAAAAAAGGCGGGTCGATTGACAATTTTACCTTAAAGCTAGTTCTGTACACTTCCATCTATCTGTACACTTCCATCTATCCATAAGCAATGCTCATTTCTGCGTCATGAAAACCCAATAATGTTTTACTTAGGTTCTTAAGCACACAAGCAGCTGCATGAAATCGCTCTCTTCCGGGCCGCTTTGCATTCCTCTTTGTCATAGTTTAGTGCCATAACATGATACCTTCAAATGAAATCTGAGGGAGTTAACAGCTCACCAGCATGACTGTGATCAGAAATAATGAGCGCTCGTAGCGAGAAGCCCTAGCGGCGTTGGATCTGGGGCCCTCTTAAGGACCTGGAAAATTTTGGATTCTGCTCTGTGGTGTAATCTAAGTTTCCCACCATTTCTCAACGAAAATGGCAGTTTCTAGAGCTGAGTCCCCTTTCGAGTCCGAGTCCGAGTCCTCACTTGTCCAGTCCGAGTCCGAGACCGAGTCACTGGCATTCGAGTCCAAGACCGAGACCGAGCCACAAGCTCCGAGCCCGAGTCCCGAGTCCCACCTATGGAAAAGTGTACACTAAGAACAGGAATTTACAAATGATTAATGTTTGCACTGCCTTTTATACAATCTTGTTGCGTGTTATGATATAGGCCCTGGGTCTGGACGGCATTGAACGATTGATCATCTTTTATTGGTCATGTGATGTTACTGTATGTATGCCGAGCATCGTACTGATTTTGTTTCCTTCCTTACTTAGTATTGGCGAAAAGGCAGGAATTGGCGAATGGGTCTGTTGGGAAAATCGGTGTAGGCGGGAAAGCTGTAACTGGAGGTAGGGTGGTTGTCGTTTTTAAACGGTCGATCTTTTAATATTTTTTATTAAAAATTGTTACAAACTGTCAAAATTTGCTTGCATTCATTGCTCTGCTCATTAAATTTGAATCGGAAGTTTCGAAGCCTTTTCTGTAAATGTCCCGGACCCAAGGGGCCCTGCACTCGCAAATGTACCTTTGGTACTCTTTACATGAGAGCGTCTTCCTTTCGCTTGTGCGTCATTTCTGCAACCTTTTCCGCTCCTGGGGGACTAGTACCGAACGAAATTGTGAAGAGGGCGCATTTGAGATACAAATTTGCTAACAAAACAATTGTGCCGACAACCTGACAACACATCAGTTTTGGAAACAAACGGGGTGCGCTAGAAGTGAAGTGTCTTGCTACATCTTGGTTAAATGGAAGTCTGTAGATTGGCCTGTATAGACTACGGCAGTTGGAATTCTCTGGCTTCAAACTCACCTGAATTTCAGCTCCTACATACCACCATCACCAATCCCTCTGCTGCATCCCTGTGTGCAAACCGTACCATAATTCAGTAATCCCCCATCCACTCACCCACCCATCCACTCACATGCTCACTGCAGTCAAATCGACGGGCCATATAGTTAAACGTATGTAATTCAGTTGTTATGAGGGGGAGCTGGGTAGGCCAGTTGAAATGAACTTACGAAATCTTAGGAGACCATATGCCCTTTGAAAGAAACATATATAAGCCGAATATCGTTGTCGTTCCTCTTATTTGCCTTTTCTTATTTGAAATGTGCATTTCTAAATAATGATATTTTGGAATAAAGAATACGGGATCGAGATGCAACTTTTGCAGCCTGGTAACTTGCTGCTCAAGGCAGTCTAGAAGGGTTGTTTAACAAAAATATTCTTGTAACCCTTTACGAGCCAATAGATAGTGACGTTCAGCTCAAAGTCACGCCCAACCACCTCAGCATACACTTTTCAAAAAAGATTTGCGACACTTTATCTAACTTGATTTTATTTGTTACCCGCTCTGTCAGTCCTGGGTTGGGCGTAGTTGTCAAATTGTGATACTTGTGATCGTCAATTGAGTGCGAATTCAATGTCATTTACAGATAGCGTAGATAACTGTTCAGTTTATGTCCACTATTTTGTAAATGCCCTAAGAGCTTCCGGGGTTACGCCCTTTTTATTCCATTCGATGCTGCTCTGAACCCGGGGCCTTTCGACGGACCTAGACACCACACATTCAGGTGGGACGCTAACCATTTCAAAATGAGGCCTAAAGGCAAAATCATGGGTACGCGTCCGGCTATGGCCCATGCCATGAGATCCTACCGATTAGACATGTGGGCCACGAGCGAAAATAATTAAGGACCCCATGTGAATTTTTTGCCGTTGGACTTCTAAGAATATCATTTTCACTATACAGCTCATATTGCAAAGACGTAGATACCGTGAAGAGTTGCATACAAACTGCAGAGGACAAGGTTATTAGGTATGTGACGACGGATTAATAACATTAAAGTGAATACCGAATTTGCCGGTCTCGAGCCCAGTCTTGGGAAATTTGTCACGAGTCCGGACTGTACGAGACTGAGTCCGAGTCCTTGTCTTCCGAGTCCGAGTCCTTAAAATCGTGACTCAAGACCGGTCTCGAGTACTACAGCACTGGCTGTTTCCACCATTTTCGAGTTTGATCTCATTGAAACAGGAATTGTAAGATAGAAAAGTGGGCACACATGACACGATATTTCTCACTTTAAAAAGTTGGCGATATGCCCCCTGCCCCACCTGCTGATGCCCATGATGAAAACCAATTAGTTGGCCAATCAAGGTACTGGAAACTTAGTAGAAAGTACCAAAGGCTTCTTGTTTAGGTTTTGGTCTTTGGCTGGATGGGGATGAAGTTTTGAAATAAAAAATATATAAATCCGCAAAGTGATAGGAATCAGCACGCCCGTCCAAGAGTTTTAGAAACAGTGTAAAATCACTTTCACCTTCTTCCCCATCCCGGAAGACTATTAGGTTACTGCATCTGTGATTTTAAGAGGATCACCAAACCCACCTTAACTATTTCTATGTATTCCGCTTAAGGAAAAGTTTTTTTTTTATATTTTTACCTCTTTCAACTGTTGCTCTGCCAACTGGTTACGCGAAACCTGGACAACTCCCTGGTCAGTCTGTTGAATATAAAGGAAACGTTTTTCTCATGGTGTCAGAAAGAATACAGCACATATTTTCAAGTAGTTTGTGACGAAATTTTACACTTTATGCACATTGTGATCTGAGTGTACGGGGTTGTTGGTTAATTACCAAACTAATTTTGTTCCATAAGTCTACTAGCCTGCGTAGCCCCTCTGTGGCTGCTACCCCCTTGAGATGAGCGACGAGCTGAACGAAAAAAATCGTCCGCTCCGCGGGGTGTAAGCCAAAGGACCTGACATCACAGTTAGTGACAAAATCTTGTAATCACAAGCGTAGTGTAGAGACAAATTAGATACTTTCAACAAACAAGGGAAACACTCATCAGATACTGTGAACTGATGACCATGTTTAATACTGTAGTTTTTTGGCAGGACATGATCAAGTTTTACACCTTACACTTAGTAGCAAACTTTCTTCTTTATCTCTCACAGTACGGTATCGGAATAATTTTATACAGTAGACTTACATGACGTGTGTTTACATTACATTAAATAAGGAAAAAGGGAGAAAATCGGACTGATAAGCAAACCACTGGCTTTATGTATGAGTGACGTGTCGCTGGGGTAGACAGATTGGGCAAGGGGTGATTGCCCCCACCCCTCCCACGAAACCGCCAATGTATCTGTTGGCTTAAATTTGGTCACCTAAAACTTCCATGCATCGATGGTCATGGAGTAAACATCGGTCCTTGCATTAAAAAAAATCCGAAACCTAACAGTATATGCAATCCAAATATCCAAAAAAATTTTTACGAGCGTGAAGCGCACCCAATATAAATAGCTGTCCCATTATCATCGATATCTGTACCACGACTTGAGTAGAATTGTCTCTTCATTATTTTTTGTACGCCAGCTTGAGTGTATAAATCGTTTGGAAAACCATTGCAAGCCCACTCGTCATCCATTCTTTGACTGACTACCACCCCAACATTAACTCAACCAACGGGGTAGTCTTAGCTCTCAGTGAAATTTCAAAGGTTATCCATTAGGGTATATGTGGCCTGTTTATTACCAATGCAAAAAGATCATGCTTAAAATTACCGTGCAGACCAAATATTTACGGCCTATAGCAGCTAGATTAGCCTACACCTATAGTCGTGTACCACACTGGCAGAAACGAGAGGCGGTCTGCAGACCACATCATTATGATGAATGACTTTGTATCACAGTTGACGATAATTAGTGAGTGACCACGAAAGCTTTTTTGTAATGATTTTACTACCAGTCCATCAGCATGGGTGTCAATCATGAGGAACAGGTAGACACATCCCCCACCTCCGCCACTTTTGGAGGGTTGAAGACAAACTCCACAAACACTCCTGCAGTTTTCCGCCATTAATATTGCCTCCACCCACTTTTGAATTAGGGTTGACGCTATGCATGTCAGATTTCTTAATATCATACAGTGGGGCGTTTGGGTTGTTGATGGTATTGTGTAGTGCCAAGAATCGTTGGATAGAGAAGGCTCGAGCATTCCAAATAACAGTACAATAGAAAAAACTGCATGATTGCCAAATAACAGTACAATACAAAAAAATTTGATTGTTCTATGATTTGGTTGATTATTCGATGATTAGGTTCCAGGTCGGCTGTGTACAGATGACCAGTTTCACAAAGACTGGCCGGGTATGATTACAGAAAAATTAACCGGGCGTGCGCTCCTGATCCGATATATGGCCCTGATTGGCTTAAAGTTCACGTCTTTAAAGAAACCAGTCACAAGGCGTTAATATTCTGACTTGAACTAGAGTGACGCATGCACTCCAGACATGTAAGAATAGTGTAGACAGAACACTGGCGTTTTAATTGCTATTGTAACTTGAAAACAACGTTACTCCGAGGCAAACTGAAGGACAGCGAAACTTGAGTCCTACACGCATCATATCAAAAACTTAGAACAAAATGTCTGAAGAAGGTAATGACCGTAGTGAAAGAAAGAGATTGCACGATACCGGAAATACGACAGGTTCGTTGTAATACGGATCTTTGTTCATCAGTGACTGGATTGTCTCTAGAACGGTAGTCAAAGAGTGGGCTGGAGTCCATTGTGGACCCTCCCATGTTCTGGAATAAAAAGACGCTGGCACTAATTCAAAATATCTGTTCGTCAGAGTAGTTACTTTTCCTGGGCTTGGTGTCATACACTTAGCACGGCCGTACGCAGACGGGGGTGGGGGTGGGGAGAAAAGGCTAAGCAGAGCGCCACTATAAGTCAGCGTTAGAGTAACTTGGAGTATGACACTGACAAAACCAAAATACCAAAAATACCTCTCATACTGCCCGAAATGGGGCTCTCCGTGCCTTAAAAGTTACACCTCATCAACTTCTCGGCAGTTTTAATAACGAAACATTTCAAAGGCCACGTGATAAAAATTTACTTTGATAATTTCTAGGGTCGTGGGTTGGGGAAACAACCCTACTGTCTTTCACTGTTCCACCCCTTTTCCGATGTGTACGGTCTTGACACATACAGTTACCTTGATTTTATAATGATGGACTGATCATGCTAAACAATTACAGTCACTCACAGAAAAAGTCCTCTCACAAACAACTTAAAATACTTAAAATTACCGAGTATGTTTTAACCGGCAAAATGAAGATACATTAAAAATCAGCCCCTTCCTCCTCCTTCAATGAAGTAACTTACCCTAGCATGCTGGTGGGAAACTGTCCCATCTGCGTAGAGGTTTGGACTAAATGTTACTTTGCCGTCATCCAGTCATCGGTTGTTAGAAATTTCACACGAGGAGGACTGCGAGGGTAGTTTGGTGGGAATTGCAGGGTGAAGTAAAAGAATCCGCCATCGTAAGGTGTTCTAAGAGGTCCTTTGATTAAAGCATGCATCTGTAGGAGAAATAGCAACAGGATCATTGTCACTATAGTCTAGGAAGGAACATTATTAAGTCTTTAGGATTTTCTCCGCATTCAAGCTCTTCGAAATTCAAACTTGGGCCACATCAGAACTATATTCTCAGTACCTTCGGTCTGACAGAATTTCCTCCATTGTCTCGGTATAAACAGGTAGTTGATAGGGAGAAGAAATGCTTTGAAGTAAGCAATAGGGGCGGATATGGTGATGTGACGATCGCCGCCCGAGCAGCTTTGTTTTATGGCCGTTTTGGCCGACGGTCGCTGAATGAAAGACCCTTCACATGAGCTTTCACCACCGCAGGCCTACATCCATCTTATATTGCTGTTTTATTACTGGTACACATCAGACTGTGAGAGATTACTTTCCATCGCCCCATGCAAATCCTACCATCATGTATCCTCTCGAACCATCAAACAGTAGGGTACCTGCCTTGTAAGCCCGTTACAGTTTTGAAGGTTTGCTCAAATTACCAACTCCTTCATGAAAGGGCAAAGTAAGTACAAGAAGAAACGTGAAGAAGGAAAGGCATTTTACCGTAAGTTGGATTATGCGGGACGAAGTAAAACATTCTGCACTGTCTTTAAAAGGCTATTTTTCGGCGCGCTTCGCGCGCATCCATCGTTGGTAGTTGCGCCATTGCCAATTTCTTCTAGACACCATGAGTAGAGTTATTGTTTCAATACAACTCCTACACCAACATCCACCTCTCACACCCAAAACACCGTTGCACCATCAAATTCACCGACCATTGGTACAAATGCAATCACAAAACCTAAGTTCCAATTTTGAGGTCTGTTTGGAGCAAATTCATGCCATTTTCAGGTGGTGAAATAACTGACAACCCTGGGATAGCTCAACGCGTTACCGCCATGCCTTCTGAACAGTCGGGATCAACTTTAACTCGAGCCCTCCCCTTTGATAAAATATTGTAGCTAAAGACTTTATAAAGCTTAATTCGATGCGCCTTCCTCTAAGTGCCACGTATTCGAACCTGGCCGGTTAAGAGTTCATTGGAAAACAAAACCGTTTCCTTTGACAAGTAAACTTATATATACTACTGCCGACAAGCCTTTTGAACTTTTAAAACATCAAACTGACTGGCTTTACGTACGACTTATGCAAAGTATGGTAAACTTATTTTGGTCTTTTAAGCACGCAGTCACTTTCCTTTGAAAATAGTAACTTTTCATTCCAATGCTCAGAATTTTGCAAATACTCCAGGGCTTCTGGGGGCTTTTCCTCTTATTATACAGAGATGCCTCTCGAGCTTACAAACATAAAAAAATGGTTGAATTATCATTTCTGTAGTCTGTTTAGTGTTTAGTGCACATTTAGAAGTGGTTAAATGCTTTACACTAATGCTCACAATTTTGTATATTCTCCAGAGCTTCCAGGGGCTTCGCCCCTGGCCCCTTACTGGGCATTGCCCCTGGACTCAACCAGGGACCCTACGGTAGGTCTCTGAACCCCACGCCGAAAGCAGGAGCGTTTCGTTCTCCCTCGGCACCTTGGGTGCATTTGCCTTTATTGCATACCCCCAGGTTTCACAATAGATCTCAGTGAATGCATACTTGCATGCGCTTGAGCCGTGTTCTTAACGGCGCCTGACCACTCAGATCCATGCACATGGCTCTTTTGAGTCATGTTAAAATAGTTAGTTGTCACTGTATTCTATGCAAGCAAGATAACTTCTTGTTTAATCTTTACTGATGAGCAATATCTTTGTTTTGAAATATAACTAAAGATAGCCTAGGCCCAGTTGCGGCCCGTAGCCAGACAAGGTACTGAAGGGGGAGTAGCTTCGTGGGGGAGGGGGGCGAAATATTTTTCAGGATCGAGATGTGTAAAAATGCAAAGAGGTAATGGTAATTCTAGGGGGCGAGATTATTTAGGGGGATTCAACCCCCTTCTCCCACCCCTAGCTACGGGCTTGACCTTCGTGTGAGGGATATAAAACCAAATTCGCAGAATTGATCCCTTATGTTTCAGTATACGTTGGACGACTTCTTTTGCCCATATGTAAATAGTGGTAGCACAGCCTAGTGACACCACTTGTTTTAACGCCTTTATCTGAACATGTCAAGAACAATAAAATTTCATAGCCTTTAAGTGTGTAATGATTGACATTTCAAGTTTAATTTCATACCTTTGTTAAATCATCTTCGTCGGCTTCCACGAATATGCCAGGTGGAGATTTAGCAGTGAAGTCTTTAAGATCCCTGTAATTTAAATTAAAAACTCCAAAAATTTTTAAAGATAAACAAAACTTAAAAAGGACAGTCATTTAAATTCAAATAGTAAGGAAGAATTCCATAAACAGTGTTCTACTTACCTGATTATTCGCCGTTTCGCCTCATCGCTATGTAAGTGTACCGTCGAATCACCTGTACCGTCGTTGGTGGCCATGTTAGATATTATTTACTATACAGTCACAGTAAATTATTCATCTAAATTTAGACAACTTGGTTCTTCACTGGTTGACTTCAGATAAACGTTTGTTTCTGCCTGCTTAAGTTGGCAGGTATACGGTCTTAGTTATTTGTGTAACTATGAACTTTGACAACGGTACTTAGGAAAATCCAGCGCACTGTTAGTGAGTCAGCAGGTTACACAATTAGGACGTTTTAAAAAAGAAGGGTGGAAACCAAGGAGGGAGAAAAACCTTAAGGCCGAAACTACAAACAAACGGACTAAAACATTAAATGGTCAAGCTCTGCACGACGTTCAAGACTATAATAGATAAACGACAGCTGACGACCCGTTGCTAAATTACCCATTTGTACTAAACCGGGCCAAGATACAACAAATCAATGTACCGATGTACACAACCCTATTACTGTTTACTTTGGGAATTCCCCGATTCACATCAATTACACATGCAGGGTGTATATTGCGTAATATGGGATTTCCAGATTTATTCTAGACTTGACCAAGTCTCTCGTGGTGTCCTCAGTTCTCTCTGCATAGCATAGCTTACGATCAACACACCTCAATAGGGTGCCTACGGTCTATATCTCCACTATGGAAATGAAGAGCTCCCTGTATAGGTAGTCTAAATACAGGCACAGTGCACACGTGATTATGTAGCGAAAACTTGGGACACACGAGACTTGGCCAAGTCTAGATTTATTCCGACTGGGGTTATTGCATTGATTTCTAGTTTTATCTGGATAGCACTTGTCGTAATAAAGTTGAAGCCACAGGCCCGTCAGCTTACCACTTCCAAAATAAAGGTCTTTCGTCGATACGACAATGCGATATTTAAAGCGTAGCTATTTAGAATGAGCACCGAGATAAGTTGATTTTCAATTGAAGTTGCAGCAAGGTGCTGTCATATCATTGTAATCGATTGAGTGACTGTCATTTATATTCCTGCCAGTATAGTGTATCGGTTTAAAGGGGACAGGGACACAAGGCCCCCACCTCCGTGGGCCTAGTCGGGGCAGTGGCGTAGCTAGGGGGCAGGGGGCGGCCCCCACAAAGCCTCCGAAGGCCTTTGTCGGAAATTTCTAGTCTCTGTCGGAAATAAAAACAATTCATTTGAAACACTTACAACACTTCTTATGTTTTTAAGCAGAATTACACATCGAAATGGTTACTGACAAGGCCTGGAAGCATGGGCGTCAATCCTGGAGGAGACAGGGGGACAAGTCCCCCCCCCCCACATTTCGAAAAACGTCTTCGTAAGTTCTGAGATGACAATAACATCTTGTTTGACTATCAGTTTGGCTTCAGGAAGGGACATCACACCAGTTATGCTCTTTTTGAAACCGTAAGCTCCATTCGTTCCTTTCTAGACTGTAGTCAAAAACGAAAACGTCCTTAGCCTCTATCCAGCTGGACCTTAAAAGGCATTTAATACCGTTGATCATAGACTTCTGCTCCGCAAACTTCATACTTAACGGTTTTAGTGGTAAAGCCTTCGATGTTATGTGCAGCTATTTGTCTTATAGGAAACAGTGTTCTTGTGTGTTCACTATGTTGTCTCACTGGCCTCATGTTGACAATGGAGTTCCTCATGGCTCCAGGCGCGGATCCAGAAATTTTGAGGGGGGGGGCCCAAGATGGAACACCTCATGTGCACCGAAGGTGCACCACGAGCGCGAAGCGCGAGTTCCTACGCGTGGGGTCCAGGGGCCCGCGTTAGGGCCCCTGGCGGGGTCCAGGGGCGGAGCCCCGGTGGGTGCCTCCAGGGGGCGAAGCCCCCGGAAGCTCTCGCAATATTGCATTTTAAGAGCACAGAAATCGGCTCCAGTTCTTATGTCAGTGAGATTTTATACCTTTCATGTTGCATGGAATTTGATGTGTATGGCTCAGTATAAGTTACTATATGTACCTGCAGAAGTTACGGAGATCTAAGTTATCTTAAAACTTACACGCCAATATTATGAGCCCGTGTAGGTAACTCGAAATGATTTTTGCCATAATGAGTGTTTTAATTTTGTTGTACGGTATTCAGGTATAGGACGTCAGAAGAAACAATTGCGCGCGAAGCGCGCCGAAAATTTGAATTTACATTTAAAACCATTGCTATGACTAACGGTGTCAATTCCCTTTATGTGTGTCTATCAATTAGAAGGTGGGTTCGATACTAAGTTTTCAGTTCTCATAAGAAGAGGAGGGTGAAAAAATGAATATCAGTTGTTTTACATCCTTACAATGCTGACTCTGAAATCACGTTTATGCACACGAATATTTGGCTTATGGTAGAACCCCACCGATGAGTAATGCGAATACGTTTGGGACCTTATTAATAGAAAAAGGAGGAATTCAAGGCTAACAGTGCGCAGATCAAGCAAAAAATCAAGAAATATTGAGATGACTGCAAAAATCGTGAAAGATTTCAAATGATTTTTGGTAAAAAGTGATAAAAATAAATCCATCATTCAATAAAAACGTACCTCTCTCTCCGTGTGCGTAAACAATTGCGCGCGAAGCGCGCCGAAAATTTTCGGTATAGAGCCTCCCGGGAGCTCTGCATTAATTGTACACTGAAAAGGGGGACCAACAGGACTCTCACAACCTTACATCTATATGGGAGGAGAGATGATATATCACCTTCTTTATGGACTTCTGAAGGGTATACCCTTCAGAAATCTATGACCGATGGTGCCGGCGGGAGTTGGTGATTGGGGGAACCGCAGATAACCGCTAAACCGTGCCTTTTTAGGCAGTGGGATGTTGTATACGCTATATACAAGAGTGGGAGAGCCTTCTCTTATTAGTTTATGAGAGTGCAATCCCAGGAAGGAGTTTACCCTCCCCTTTGAGAAATTTTTGTTAATTTTAGGGGGCCTATATGCAAAATGTTGGTATCTTTGGGTCATTCTAAAGTGATTGTATGTTTAGAAAATGTCAACAATTTAGTGAATTCTAACTTTTGTTCGGGTGAAAAAGGGGAGTAAGAGACGGTTAACATATTGTCTTCAAACCTCCTTAAGTCCCAGGAAAAATCATGGGCGTGGATCCATCTCCAAAAATGTGTGTGTGTGGGGGGGGGACTTTCACATTTGTGAATCGCCGTCCTGGTGGCGTGGAAGAAGCAGTTTGTGGTAGCCAGAATTTGCGTCACGGGAAGGCAATAAGTTTTGTGATCTTCGGCATGGGGGAGGGGTCTAAGGGAAATTTTGCTAGAACTGAATGCCCTCAGATGCGATTTGGTGCAACAAAAGTGTACAATTTTTAGGTTATTTCTCTTCTAAAAATTTCGTTTTCCTAGGCATAATTGCAGTCTGTTCCATCATTTTTGAAAAAGTGAGGGGGACTTTTTGACGATGTTCCCCCTTCCAAAAAAGTGAAGGGGACGGGTCCCCCCGTCCTCCATGATCCACGCCCATGGGAAAATTGTACACGCAATTATACCTGCGTGGAGTCCACAGAAACATTCTTGGACTATAATAAAATTTTTCCTTTACATTTTAAAAGGATATCCAAGGTTGACAGAGAACAGTATAGAGCCTCCCGGGAGCTCTAAATTAGTTACAGTATACTAAAGAGGGAGCAACGGGATTCTCACTACCCGACATCCATATGGGAGGAGATATGATATATCACCTTCTTTTTAGGTATAGCAAGAGGGATGGTGGACAGGCAAAATTCGTTTCAGAAAAGATTTTCGTCATTATTGAACGTCGCGGTAAGATGTTTGGAAAATAAGCAACGGCAATTACGTACTGTCAATCTTTCAAATCATGTGCTAGACTAGATCAGTCAAAGATCCCATAATGATGATAGCCCTACAGAGAAAGAGATGTACTTTTTACAAAAATGTTGCATTGGAATAATTTCTTGCGTCATAGCCTTGTCAATGGTATATAAAATCGGGTGTAAACCCTGTCGTATGCGCGCGAAGCGCGCCGAAATTTTGAATAAAATATTAGTCCATGACAAAACCTGCATTTCAGAACCTGCATCGGACACTGTCACTTTCTCACCAACCTATGCTATTCAGAAACGAATCTTCTGACTGAGAATTCTTAAAAAGCACTTTTGCTCCTGTGCATGTTCCCCCGTGAGTAGTTACCGAAAGCTATTGATAATAAGGACAACTCTGACACAAGGCTTGACGCTAGCGGAGCGTGCGAAAATTTGGAATTTGTCAAGAATTTCCAAAACTTATGATAGTTTGAGAACAGTTTGTGAAAGAAAATGGTTAGAACAAATAAACCAATCATCAAAAATACATCTCACTCTACACCCTCCACAGAAATCTGTAGCTTAAACGACTTTGGGACCATTTTAAAAATTTTCAAGAATCGATAGGGGAGAGGGACACACGTCACCCATTGCCCACTGTGCCGACGCCACTGCTTGTAGCTTAAAAGCCTTTTGAGTTCATTTTAAAACTTTTCAGACAGTTTTGAAATCGAATAGGGTATGCACGCCGCTACTTTGCCTGCAACAGCTGGTGCCACTGTGCACAATAGCACGTCACCTAACAGCTTGTCTTCTGTATTCATTCTGCAAGATTTGTATGGCGAAAACTTTGCCTCTCAATCCCCAAATCCCTCTCAATTACAAAAAATTTCAAACTTTGACACAAAATTGTTGCTAAATTTCAGTGCAGCTAGCCGAGCCCATACTACATATGTCACGATGTTTATTTATTTAGATCTTAAGTCAATCATCATTACTCAGCTGTTCACCTGTTTTCGAACATTGTAGCGCTCCTTTCGTCGCCAACCACTTTGAAAGATATATAAAGAGATAATCCAACGATAGCTCCACCCAATCCCTACAGAAATATATACTTTGAATACGTTCTTAGACACTTTTATTCATTTTTTGCTCTTAATTTTTATTTCTCCTTTTCTTTTTTTTTTTCTTTTTCTTCTTTTTTCCTCCTTTCGTTTTTTTTTTCGTGGCGAGGGGGGGGGGGGGGCTGGGCCCCCAGGCCCCCCCTGGATCCGCGCCTGCATGGCTCAGTTCTCGACCCGTTACTATTTTAATTAAAAATGATTTCCCAAAGAAGAACTGAGACTTGCTGATGATCCTAATGCAGGGGCGTAGCCATGAATTTGTCCGGGGGGGGGGGGGAAGCCCATAGACAGATCCTCAGCGCGCCGCGCCACCATGGGTTGGCGCAATGTGCAAGAAAATTTTGGCACAAAATACCTCCCACATCGCTGGAAATGGCACTTCCTAGGCCTATTTACCGCATATAAATAGGGGAAACACTAGCAATATTGCAAAAATAAACATTAAAAAATACCAAAATATGCTCAAGGGGGGGGGCTGCCCCCTTCGTCCCCTTGGCTACGCGCCTGTACTAATGTATTTGTCCACGACACAGATTGCAACAATTTCATCCCAAAAGCCATAAATGCCCTTGGCGAACAAACTCAGTTTCTACACTCTCCCATAGGCCGTCATCATTCGGCATTTGTCAAACTTGAAGTCACCTTCCCCCTTCAATTGAATGATCCTGCATAAGCGGATGTACAAGGCTGTATTCAACGAACCCGTAACCATTCCTTTATTATTAACCTCATGGCAGCACTTAAAATTTGGTCCGACTTACACACGAAAACGGACCTGCTTGTTACGCTGCCTCTCATTCCTTGTCAAAGTTTTCAACGCCAGCATATGGACCCATCAATTTTCGCAGAATGACCATTGACTCTTTCAGCTACAGGCGCATGAATAAAAAAACTTGTGATCCGCCACCCCCCGCCCCTTGTCACTCACCAATATATGAGATAAGTCCGCTGTCTTTCCCAAACCTCACAATCTGCTCTGGTGGTATCAATTTCAACCATTTTTTGACAGCATAATCTCCAACTCAGTCACTACCAAAATACATCTAACAAAGGATTCACTGCCCTCTCATAACAGGGTCAAAAATCAACCCAAACAAAATTTTTAGGGACTACATGTAGAGGGTTCACCCTCCCCCAGCAAAAGTGCAATTTTATGGAATGGTGGAGCGCCCCCTTAAGACTGCAGGGAAAACGCGGAGGGAGACTTGGTCAAGTTTAAAGAAACCGCTGTCTTCTTTTACAAATCATCGCACCATGACACGTGGACAATGGTCACCTATTGTTGGCAGATGCTTAGCCCTACCCCCTAAGAAACTTAATCCATAGTTGCAATACAAGAAGAGCATTTTACAGTCGGTCATTTATGAATATTCAGTTCAGAGTGGCTTTCCTTTAGAAACAAGAGTTGCTTTAGGAACCTAGGCAAATTTGGTATCAATAAAGACAGGTCTCCCGGCTACTAAAGTAGCCGGGAGCCCTGTCTTTATTGATACCTTTCGTATCAAATGCAAATTACATGAAATATAGAATCGGTTTCATCTAAGAATGGGAAAAACATTCATAAAACTATTAGAAATTTCAACCGAAAAGATGCAACGTCCAAAGTGGGGGGGGGGGGGGTGTACGACTTGATAATGTAGGCTACATGCAATAGCGTGTAGTGACCTGATTTGGAAATTTGCAGTGAGATATGATTAACAAAACGAAGCCTAATTAAGAAAAGAAAACGTGGGGACGAAGAGAAGTCGATAAAAGCTACAAAAAGGAAGATATGAAAGAGAAAAACAACTGTAAAAAGTCGACAGTTCCACAGCATTAAAACCGCAAAACGAGAAAACGCACAATGCCCAATCTCCGGGAGGACTTGAACTCACGTACTCAACAGTCGGAGTCGAGCGCCATACCAACTAAGCCACAACAATGCTGATACTCCAGCGCACTATAATTAATATTAGTAGTCTATAGTATTACGTTGTGTGATGTACATGTAGAAGTGCCGGATGTAAGGGGGTCGGGAGCTGGAGCGAGCACCCCTTTTCACCTGCATACTTAAATATCGGTACAGTACTTTAATTAATTGCCTGAAACACGCCCCAGAATTGGTTTCAAAATGCTTGAATATTACGCTATTGATGTTTATAGCATGGCATGTAATTAATGTTTCTTAGTAGCCTGCCCTATAAATGGCATCAATTGGGGTGGGCCGGGGAGGGACGGGGCGGGGTAAAGCTCAGGAAGCCGTGGTCTTGCCGGTCGCAAAATTTTCCAATTTCTTCGGTAAACATGTAGTCGGCATAGGACTAGTAGGTACGATAAAATGTGTAATCCCGACGCTGGCCGGGGGTAGCGCCAGAATGATTTGCGCGACAGGGGTCCAAACTTCCCTACGTAGGGTGACTGCAGCCTGAAGCCCCGACAAGGGAGACGGAGTGCCGTAAGGTCGTCGAGAGTAAAATTCAAAAATTTCGGTGCGCATTTTGGGTTTTTAGGCGTGAAATTGGAAAATTTGGGGGATTCCATACAGGATCTGCCCTCAAATATCGAGTAAACCACAAGGGGCGACTGGCTTTTGTGGACTAGTACTTCATATTTTAACGTTTCCCGACTACACTGGGAAATTTAAACGACATTGCGGGGGATCCTTCCTCGACGAGGGACATACATGGCACCTACCCCTATCTGGTTTCACCACTGTCCCGACGACGATCAGTCCCCTGACTTTCTGACTTCCTTGGTCTCAAGAGCACAAATCCTCCAACTCGAACACAACTGACATTTTCAGCGCTCGAGTTCGAGATTTAGCCTACTTACTTGTGACCTACAACTTTTCAAAGGCCTTCAAACAGACCAAAATCAAGTAAGTATACGCGAATTATCAATGGAAGGATGATTGGTGGTACACGTACGCGCTTTTTGAAGTTTAAATAAATGCCAAGACTTCCTTGCAAATTCCTTACCGTAATGATATTGTAATTTAAATATCTCAGTACTGACGGCCAGCTTGTCGGCTCTACTGTGATTGGTATCTTTAGCCTGAAAGAGCACTTTGCATTCAAATGCGTATCAAGGGAAGGAGGTGGAGGGCGTTGGGGCGCCCCGGGTTGAAGACACTTTCTACACTCTCCCATAGGCCGTCATCATTCGGCATTTGTCAAACTTGAAGTCACCTTCCCCCTTCAACTAAATGATCCTGCATAAGCGGATGTACAAGGCTGTATTCAACGAACCCGTAACCACATCTTTATTATTAACCTCATGGCAGTACTTAAAATTTGGTCCGACTTACACACTAAAACGGACCTGCTTGTTACGCTGCCTCTCGTTCCTTGTCAAAGTTTTCAACGCCAGCATACGGACCCATCAATTTTCGCAGCATGACCATTGACTCTTTGAGCTACAGGCGCATGAATAAAAACTTGTGATCCGCCTCCCCCCGCCCCTTGTCACTCACCAGTATATGAGATAAGTCCGCTGTCTTTCCCAAACCTCACAATCTGCTCTGGTGGTATCAATTTCAACCATTTTTTTGACAGCGTAATCTCCAACTCAGTCACTACCAAAATACATCTAACAAAGGATTCACTGCCCCCTCATAACAGGGTCAAAAATCAACCCAAAGAAATTTTTTAGGGACTACATGTAGAGGGTTCACCCTCCCCCAGCAAAAGTGCAATTTTATGGAATGGTGGAGCGCCCCCTTAAGACGGCAGGGAAAACGCGGAGGGAGACTTGGTCAAGTTTAAAGGAACCGCTGTCTTCTTTTACAAATCATCGCACCATGAAACGTGGACAATGGTCACCTATTGTTGGCAGATGCTTAGCCCTACCCCCTAAGAAACTTAATCCATAGTTGCAATACAAGAAGAGCATTTTACAGTCGGTCATTTATGAATATTCAGTTCAGAGTGGCTTTCCTTTAGAAACAAGAGTTGCTTTAGGAACCTAGGCAAATTTGGTATCAATAAAGACAGGTCTCCCGGCTACTAAAGTAGCCGGGAGCCCTGTCTTTATTGATACCTTTCCTATCAAATGCAAATTACATGAAATATAGAATCGGTTTCATCTAAGAATGGGAAAAACATTCATAAAACTATTAGAAATTTCAACCGAAAAGATGCAACGTCCAAAGTGGGGGGGGGGGGGTGTACGACTTGATAATGTAGGCTACATGCAATAGCGTGTAGTGACCTGATTTGGAAATTTGCAGTGAGATATGATTAACAAAACGAAGCCTAATTAAGAAAAGAAAACGTGGGGACGAAGAGAAGTCGATAAAAGCTACAAAAAGGAAGATATGAAAGAGAAAAACAACTGTAAAAAGTCGACAGTTCCACAGCATTAAAACCGCAAAACGAGAAAACGCACAATGCCCAATCTCCGGGAGGACTTGAACTCACGTACTCAACAGTCGGAGTCGAGCGCCATACCAACTAAGCCACAACAATGCTGATACTCCAGCGCACTATAATTAATATTAGTAGTCTATAGTATTACGTTGTGTGATGTACAAGTAGAAGTGCCGGATGTAAGGGGGGTCGGGAGCTGGAGCGAACACCCCTTTTCACCTGCATACTTAAATATCGGTACAGTACTTTAATTAATTGCCTGAAACACGCCCCAGAATTGGTTTCAAAATGCTTGAATATTACGCTATTGATGTTTATAGCATGGCATGTAATTAATGTTTCTTAGTAGCCTGCCCTATAAATGGCACCAATTGGGGTGGGCCGGGGAGGGACGGGGCGGGGTAAAGCTCAGGAAGCCGTGGTCTTGCCGGTCGCAAAATTTTCCAATTTCTTCGGTAAACATGTAGTCGGCATAGGACTAGTAGGTACGATAAAATGTGTAATCCCGACGCTGGCCGGGGGTATAGCGCCAGAATGATTTGCGCGACAGGCTGGGGTCCAAACTTCCCTACGTAGGGTGACTGCAGCCTGAAGCCCCGACAAGGGAGACGGAGTGCCGCAAGGTCGTCGAGAGTAAAATTCAAAAATTTCGGTGCGCATTTTGGGTTTTTAGGCCTGAAATTGGAAAATTTGGGGGATTCCATACAGGATCTGCCCTCAAATATCGAGTAAACCACAAGGGGCGACTGGCTTTTGTGGACTACTTCATATTTTAACGTTTCCCGACTACACTGGGAAATTTAAACGACCTTGCGGGGAATCCTTCCTCGACGAGGGACATACATGTCACCTACCCCTATCTGGTTTCACCACTGTCCCGACGACGATCAGTCCCCTGACTTTCTGACTTCCTTGGTCTCAAGAGCACAAATCCTCCAACTCGAACACAACTGACATTTTCAGCGCTCGAGTTCGAGATTTAGCCTACTTACTTGTGACCTACAACTTTTCAAAGGCCTTCAAACAGACCAAAATCAAGTAAGTATACGCGAATTATCAATGGAAGGATGATTGGTGGTACACGTACGCGCTTTTTGAAGTTTAAATAAATGCCAAGACTTCCTTGCAAATTCCTTACCGTAATGATATTGTAATTTAAATATCTCAGTACTGACGGCCAGCTTGTCGGCTCTACTGTGATTGGTATCTTTAGCCTGAAAGAGCACTTTGCATTCAAATGCGTATCAAGGGAAGGAGGTGGAGGGCGTTGGGGCGCCCCGGGTTGAAGACACTTTCTACACTCTCCCATAGGCCGTCATCATTCGGCATTTGTCAAACTTGAAGTCACCTTCCCCCTTCAACTAAATGATCCTGCATAAGCGGATGTACAAGGCTGTATTCAACGAACCCGTAACCACATCTTTATTATTAACCTCATGGCAGCACTTAAAGGGGGCACACCTCCATTAGCTGCTCCATTGACTTACACACTAATTTACTTCTGTTACATACCCCCCACAGCCTTGTCAAAGTTCACAACCCCCATAAGCTACCCCTCACATGAAAGCCAATAAGTTGGCCTATCATGGCACAACAAATTTACCATACCATGACCGTTTAGATTTTGAGCTACAAGGGGAAGAAGTTTAGAGGGTGTACACCTGCCCTTATTAATCCGCAAAGTGACGGAAATTACCTCTTTTTCACACCAATTATTGAAACAGTCTAAATCCCCTCCAATCCATCCATATTTGGCAACACTCATCCATTGACATCTCCTCTTTCATATCCATAAAAAATCTGCCACAACTGATCATCTTAACATGAGTAATTCACACCTAATATAGACCTAAAATTGACGGTGTACTTTTGGCACTACTTTCCTCAGGAAGGCCGTTCCTCTAATAGAGGTGTGCCCCCTAAACAGAAAGCTTGACCAAGTCTCCTGTCCGCGTTTTTCGTGCTGTCGTTTTAAGGTAGCACGCCCCTATTCATACCTACAGTCCATTTGTTCACCTTCAAAAATATCACCACGAGGAGACATTGGAACAATTTGTGCAATATGTTACCGAGTAGGATGGGGTCTTTTGTCAATTTAATATGAAAGAAGAGTAGATGAAGTATTACTGGTACCAAAAATGGGGTAAACTGAAGCAATTTTGAAGACATTATAGGTTTAGAAGAAGCTGGCGGCTGTAGATCAGGCTTTGAGTGAATAAAAATGCCTGGGTAAAGGTACGGAAACTTTCAGTGAGCTCCGCTAGCAAATATTTTCGCGGTCATGGTATGGTAAATTGAAATTGCCATGAATGGCCAACTCGTCGGCTATCTTGTGAGGGGAACGCTTGTAACTGGCGAAAATTTCTACAAGGTTTGAGGTCACGAACCACCAATTATTGCCCCATTGACTTCGACACTGTATCAGGTGAGTTATCCGCCCCTAGTTAATTATAAAAGTTCTCAAGCTGGACATTTCACCCAAATGGTGAAAGCTCACAGTTAAGGCTCGTCACCGTTCCAGTTTCGTCGGGAAACGATTAATTATGAAGTAATCCACATCGGTCAGCCGCTTCTGTAATTTACTTCATGTTTGGCAGTGCTTAGATTAAAGGCCGCAATTCCTGTGATAAATCCTCAAATTTTTGTATTTCACTAACTAAAATCCCAAAAGACGCGCCGAAAATTTTGCTCTCCATAACCTTTCGGCAACCCGTCGTTCTTGTCGGGGCTTTAAGCTGCAGTCCCACGATGGGGAGCTTGGGCCCCTGTCGCAACATTTTTGGTGCTAACCCAGCTTCAAGACTACACATTTCATCGTACCTACTATCATGACTAAATGTCCCATGAAGGAATTGGAAAATTCTGCAAACAAAGACCACGGCTTCCAGTCCCCCCTCCCGTCCCCCTTCACTCTGCTCCCATCCCACCCCTCTCGATATCATCAGTATACGGCAAACTTCGAAACATTCACAAGCCACGCTAAACATTAACAGGAAAAATGTATAGCATTCAAGCATCGAAACAGCATCTTTATTGCATGTTTCAGACAATATTAAGTACAGTACCTGTACTAAGGATGCAGGAGAAAAGGAGTGTTCTGTCCAGCTGCCCACTCCTCCACCCAGGGCAGTTGTACTTGTATGTCCTACACTTTACAGTAGATTACTATTATTAATATAATCAAACAGATTCCCAGTATACATTGTCGTTGGGCAATTGGTAAAGCACTGGGCTCAGGTTGCTCAGTACGTGAGTTCAAGTCCCCGGAGACTGAGCAGTGAATCTTTTCTCGTTTTGCCGTTCAAAGTTACGTTTTCCCTTTTTTTTTGTTCCTTGTTGTAGCTTTTATAGGCTCCCTGGGGTCCCACTTTTTCTTTTCTTCATTAGGCTTCGTTTCTTTAATCATGTCCTACTATAAATTTCCAAATCAGGTAACTAGAAGCTATTGCACATAGTCTGCATTGTCAAGGCGTGCTACCCCTCACCCCTTCCACAAAGCCTTTTTTTCCGATTGCAAGTGGTAATAGTTTTATGAATATTTTCCCATTTCGACATGAAACCGATACAATAGTTCATGTAATTAGCAGTTGACACGAAAGGTCTCAATAAAATCAGAAGCCCCGGCGACGTAGGTCGCCGGGGCTTCTGATTTTATTGAGACCGAATTCGCCTAACTTCCCAAAGCAACTCTTCGTTCGATTAAAAAGCGACATTGGGTTGAATATTCAAAAGTTAACGGCTTCAAAATGCTTTTTTTCTATTTCAACTATGGATTAAGCCGCTTAGGGGTAGGCCTAAGCATCTATCAACAATACGTGACCATTGTTCTCCTCGTTTCAAGATGCGACGGATGATTTGTAAAGGGGGCACACCTCCATTAGCTGCTCTATTGACTTACACACTAATTTACTTCTGTTACATACCCCCCACAGCCTTGTCAAAGTTCACAACCCCCATAAGCTACCCCTCACATGAAAGCCAATAAGTTGGCCTATCATGGCACAACAAATTTACCATACCATGACCGTTTAGATTTTGAGCTACAAGGGGAAGAAGTTTAGAGGGTGTACACCTGCCCTTATTAATCCGCAAAGTGACGGAAATTACTTCTTTTTCACACCAATTATTGAAACAGTCTAAATCCCCTCCAATCCATCCATATTTGGCAACACTCATCCATTGACATCTCCTCTTTCATATCCATAAAAAATCTGCCACAACTGATCATCTTAACATGAGTAATTCACACCTAATATAGAACTAAAATTGACGGTGTACTTTTGGCACTACTTTCCTCAGGAAGGCCGTTCCTCTAATAGAGGTGTGCCCCCTAAAATTTGGTCCGACTTACACACTAAAACGGACCTGCTTGTTACGCTGCCTCTCATTCCTTGTCAAAGTTTTCAACGCCAGCATATGGACCCATCAATTTTCGCAGCATGACCATTGACTCTTTGAGCTACAGGCGCATGAATAAAAAACTTGTGATCCGCCACCCCCCGCCCCTTGTCACTCACCAATATATGAGATAAGTCCGCTGTCTTTCCCAAACCTCACAATCTGTTCTGAAGGTATCAATTTCAACCATTTTTTTTGACAGCATAATCTCCAACTCAGTCACTACCAAAATACATCTAACAAAGGATTCACTGCCCTCTCATAACAGGGTCAAATGCAAATTACATGAAATATAGAATCGGTTTCATCTAAGAATGGGAAAAACATTCATAAAACTATTAGAAATTTCAACTAAACCGAAAAGATGCAACGTCCAAAGTGGGGGGGGGGGGGGTGTACGACTTGATAATGTAGGCTACATGCAATAGCGTGTAGTGACCTGATTTGGAAATTTGCAGTAAGATATGATTAACAAAACGAAGCCTAATTAAGAAAAGAAAACGTGGGGACGAAGAGAAGTCGATAAAAGCTACAAAAAGGAAGATATGAAAGAGAAAAACAACTGTAAAAAGTCGACAGTTCCACAGCATTAAAACCGCAAAACGAGAAAACGCACAATGCCCAATCTCCGGGAGGACTTGAACTCACGTACTCAACAGTCGGAGTCGAGCGCCATACCAACTAAGCCACAACAATGCTGATACTCCAGCGCACTATAATTAATATTAGTAGTCTATAGTATTACGTTGTGTGATGTACAAGTAGAAGTGCCGGATGTAAGGGGGGTCGGGAGCTGGAGCGAGCACCCCTTTTCACCTGCATACTAGACTACCTTTGTGTCATTTGAAGTTCCTAAAAATGCATCATTTTAATGCCTACAATTTCGTAATACCCCAGGGCTTCCGAGGGTTCGCTCCCTGGACCCCCACTGGGACTCTGCTCCTGGACCAGAGGCCGCGGAGCCAATTTTGAAGTGCGGGGGCTAATCATCGAAGCGGCCGCGGCCCAATATGTTCAATAAAATAAATGCAGTTTGAGGCGGCCCAAAATGCAATTTAAGGCGGCCCAAAATGCCCACAGCAAAAAAGTGCGGGGGCTAAAGCCCCCCTATAGCCCCCCGTCTCCGCTGTCCCTGTGGACTCCGCCAGGGGGGCATTCATGAGGAGCGAGGGCCCCTGGACCCCATGCACCGTCCCGTCGTCAGGGAGCGCCTCGGAGCCGTTTGAAGTTCCAGCCGGGTTTGTCTCCCTACTTTCAGACATCAAATCCCGCTTCTGGGGGTGGTGTTACTATTTGTAGGGCCAGTTACCTTTGGTCCACGGGAAAGTCTACAGCGCGGTGCCCATGGTGCATAGAGCAGAATAAGGTTCCTAAATCCTGCTCTGTGCCATAGACCCTTCTTCTTCTGCTTTCATATGCAGCACAAACGCCAGACAAGGCTATCCCGTGCTGTTGAACTAGGGCTAAGGGAGTCGGATGAATAGAACAACTAGCTATAACGATTTTGATCAAGGGCTAAGAGCTGGTTTTTAAAGCTGTCCACTGATGGGGCACAGCGAGCCTGTTCCGGTCATAGGTTCCAGCTAGGGATAGTTCTTGGATAGAGAGATTTCTGATAGCAAAGCTTGTTAGTGGAGGGATAATGGTATAGATACCTTCCACTAGTACGACGGGTAGTCCGTCGATTAAGATTTGAAGGGTCAATAAGATGATTCCTTACATTACTTGGAAGTAATCCATGCGTTTCTTTATACATAACAACAAGACGAGCCCTAAATCGTCGAGTTTCAAGGCTGTCCCATTTAAGATCTTTAATCATCTCAGAAACACTTGATTGGCGAATGTAGTTGTTAAAGATGAATCTGGCAGCACGCCTCTGGACATTTTCTGTAGAATTCTTTTCGGATTGGGTATAGGGGTCCCATACCGTACTACAATAATCGAGAATGGGTCGAACAAGAGCAAAGTACGCTGCCGTCTTAGTATCTTTATCACAGTGCCAGAGGTTTCGCCTCAATAGGCCTAATGTCCGGTTTGCTTTGGATACAATTTGGTTAATATGTCTTTTCCAGTTCATACTAGAAGAGAGTTCAACTCCTAGGTAAGGGTGGTGATTAACCTGCTCTAAAGTATGATTACCCATTTGGTAAAAATAAGGATTTGGATTTGCTTTATGGGAGACTCTCATAGTAAAACACTTAGATTTATTAAACCCCATCTGCCAGATTGACTCCCTCTGACATAAATTGTCAACATCATGTTGAAGAATTTTTGTGTCCTCTATGTTTTTTTATTTCACGATACAGGATACAGCGGTCATCGGCAAATAACCTGACGCTTGATTGAATATTTGCCGGCAAGTCTTTAATATAGACTAAAAAGAGTAAGGGTCCCAAGACAGTGCCCTGAGGGACACCAGAAATGACTTTAGATTTGTCTGAAGACGTTCCATCAATTAGCACCCTCTGGTAACGGTTAGTTAGGAATTTCTCAATCCAATTTAAGATGTTATTACGGATTCCAACATGCTTGAGTTTATTAAGAAGTCGCTGGTGGGGAACTGTATCAAAAGCCTTGCTAAAATCCATTATGATTAGGTCAGCTTGGCTTCTGTTATCTAAAATCTTCATTATATCGTCAACAAGGGCTGAAAGCTGAGTTTCACATGATCTCCCTTTACGAAAACCATGTTTTTCCCTTTTCCAAATAGCAATTACAATGGATTGTGGGACAGAGTTCTGGTAGGCGATGTTGTTGTCAATGGCATTTTGCTGTGGCAAAAAACGATGCACACCAAAATTCTGTCCCACAATCCTTTGTAATTTCTATTGGGAAAAGAGTCTATAGACCCTTTTCCAAATAGCAATCACAAAGGATTGTGGGATACAGTTTTGGTGTGCACTGTTTTTGACCACAGTAAAATGCCATTGACAAAAACGATGCATACAAAAGATTTATCCCACAATCCTTTGTAATTGTCATTTGGAAAGGGGTCTATGGTAGCTACACAAAGCGGTGACTACGGTAACCAGTAATTCCACTTTGAACAGAAAATCATCAAGTAAGGACACATAGTGTCAGAAAATTACTGTAACCATAATGATAGATTTTTCTTCCTTTGAAAAAGTATTTGTAATTTTTATTAAAATTGAGTTAATAATTTTTTCAGTCAAATAAATTGAATAAGATTTGAAATTGAGGGATTTTTTGTGTCAATCTTGGAAATCAAGGAGCGTGGAAGTTCAAAGGATACCAGTATTAAACTAAAACTTTTGCAATTTGCTCCGCACGTCATGTCAGCTGAGTAACTTTAGTACAGCCAAAAGAACTACTTAGAACAGCTAGGGTACCTTCACAAAGACGGTGTAGCCTACAAAGTGTTGAGGTCATCCTCATGGTAAAAATCATGCGAAACTACAATCATGTGCTTTGGTAGAAATTTCACTACCCACACCTTTTTTTCCCCCTTTGTCTGAAAAACGGTTAGGCCTAGGCCTATAGACTATAGCCTACACTTCTTTAGGACTGCACTAGTCCTCAGTAAAGGACTGTGGTCGTTCGCCTACAGCGTGTATAGGGAGCTATCGGCGACCGGCCTTTACTGAGGACTAGGACTGCACTGGATGCTTGAGGCTAGGCAAGCCAAGTTAACTTCATTAGGGCTATAGCAGGCTACGCCAGAGCAGTATCAAGGCTAGGCTAGTAGAACTAGTAAGGTCAGGGCTATGGGCTCTAATTTGGAATCCGTGCCCGGAAGTGACGTACGTGATACGCATAGGTATAGGGTTAGGTTTAGGTATAGGGTTAGGGTTATATACGTTAGTAGGCATACGGATAGGGTACGCATACGCATAGGGATAGGGTTACATACATAGTAGGCATACGGATAGGGTACGCATACGGATAGGGATAGGGTTATACATATGGTACGCATAGAGATAAGGTTAGGGTTATACCCGTAGGGATATACGTATAGAATACGTATACATGTATAATTATAGCCTACGTATACATCTGTTAGTACTTATAATATTTAAAACCGTTTGCCGGCAGCTCGGCTCGCAGCGCTACCGGTTAGGGCATAGGATCGCTATACTGAGATTTATACCGCGTTCGTATTCTTGCAATGTTCCGCGTTCAAATCCCACTGTTGCTTTCTGTTGAACAGCTTATCTTGTCACGCTACTGTTGGTTCTTTTAGAACTTAACTTGTCACTGATATTTTGTAAGTTTTAAGTTGTAATTTACGTCACTTCCGGGCACGGATTCTAAATTAGTACCGGGCTATGTTAGTATGTAAAGTAAGTTAGTATATAGCCTAGGCCTATCTAACGTTAGGCAACACTTTCCGCCCCCGTTACATTCTGACCCGCCCCCGGAACGATGTTTTCCACCGCTGATATTTGGGGGCAGAACACGTAGAAAGTAACGACATTTAGGCCTACTGCTACTGCCAGTTTAGAAGAAGGAAAGTGGACCGTTAGAACTACTGACCGGTGTCCTTTAACCTACATGTAAGTGTTTTTTAAAAGAATAAAATCCATGTAGGATACTTGAACCCACATAGCCAATATGCCTCTCCAGTGTAGGAGTCTTCACTTTTGAAGTTTGCACTACACCGGATGATGATAATGAGCCAGTAGGCCTAGGCCTATATGTTGTAAGAGCCTAGAGCATATTGTCGACAGGCAAGTGAAATGATGCACCAGGAAAACCATCAAGTGTTGTCAGATTGCCAACATGACTTAAGAAAGCAGAGATCCCGTGAAAACCAACTTGACGTAACTGTTGATGACTAGGCCAGCAGATCTCAAACTTTTTTGGACTAACACCCCCTTCCACAATCTTGAACTGTCCCAATGCCACCCGTAAACCCCCAACCTCCCCTCGTCTTACTGTTCACAGTCGGACGCTCAACAGTATTTTTTTCTCAGTTATTTTGTTTTATTTGCAAGAACAACAAAAACCCGCAGAAGGTAGTAGGCATACTGTGAAACTGGTATAGAGGGCCCAGATGTAGTTCAGTCAGTGTGAAGGGTGAGCTTGGTGTAATGCTGCAAGATTACGAATGTCTGGTTCCATTTTAGGGAGAAGTGGAGGGGAAGAACTAGCAAAGGGGAACAGACCCCCTGGATGCCTTAAATCGCTGCAGTGATGTGTCGTAATTGCCAGGGACACCCAAACCAGTGCCAATGCCCCCTATTCTCCGTGTACTCTGTAGCGCCCACCTGAGACTTCCCTACGCCCTGCAGAACCACTGACTTAGCCTGTTCCCTGGACAAATGCTACTGAGTGGATTTTCAATATCATTCTTGATTTAAGCAAATTTTGATACAGTCTCTGACCCGAGACTTGTTAACAAACTATATACTACTATTTATGGAACTTGTTTAAGATGTCTAGAGAGGTACTTAGAGCAGCCAGGAAGAAACGTAAGTGCTGGCGTCGATATAGGGTCAGTAAGAATTCTGATGACCTTGCAGTCTACAAGAAGCAGGAACTCTTAGTTAAAGATTTGGTTATTGACACTAAAGCTAAGTTTGAAAAGCAATTGGCCAAGGAGGTTAAGGTAAATCCAAAATCTTTTCATGCCTATGTCACATCTAAGCAGAAGGTTAAGGAGGGTGTTGGGCCTCTCCAAGGTAATGAAGGCACACTAGTAAGTGATCATCAGGATATGGCTAATTTGTTAAATGATTATTTTGTAGCTGTTTTTACCAAGGAATTATCTGTTTTGGGGACTCCTAGGGATTCTGATAATTCTTCTTTAGTTAGTGATGTTGTCTTCTCAGAAGAGTTGGTTTGTAATAAGTTGAAGAGTTTAAAAGCTAGTAAGGCCCCTGGGCCTGATGGGATCCATCCTGCCATTCTCCTTGAATGCTCTGAGATTTTGTCAGTTCCTCTTTGCATTATTTTTCAGAAGTTTCTGGATTCAAACTTTGTACCTGCTGACTGGCAGATTGCTAATGTTACTCCAATTTTCAAAAAGGGGGATCGGAGCTTGCCTTGCAATTATAGGCCCGTCAGTTTAACCAGTGTTGTGTGCAAAGTTATGGAATCTGTAATCAAGGATTATTTGCTTAAATATCTTTTAGATAATGGGTTACTCAATCTGTCACAGCATGGTTTTTTACTGAGTAGATCTTGTGTTACTAATTTACTAAGCTTTCTTGAGGATGTTTCCTTATCTCTTGATTCTGGTCACAGTGTTGATGACATTTACCTTGATTTTCAAAAAGCCTTTGATAAAGTTCCATTAGGTAGACTTATGGTTAAACTGCATAGGTTAGGCATCAAGGGCAGTTGTGCTGACTGGATTAATTCATGGCTCAATGGTAGATCTCAGAGAGTTGTTGTTAATGGTAATTTCTCTTCTTGGAAAGAAGTTACAAGTGGAGTTCCACAGGGTTCTGTTCTTGGCCCGCTTCTTTTCTTGACTTTCATTAATGATATTGATAGCTCTCTCACATCTAGTATTAGTAAGTACGCTGATGATACTAAGCTCTATAGGAAGGTTAGTGATAAGGATGATGCCTCATTACTGCAAAAAGACTTGGATAGGTTATTTTCATGGTGTCAGACTTGGCAAATGTCTTTTAATGCAGATAAGTGCAAAGTCCTTCACTTTGGTCCTAAAAATTTCAGCTATGATTATAACATGAATGGTAGTATTCTGAGTGACGTGACTTTTGAGAAGGATCTGGTTGTAGTTATTACAGGTGATTTAAAGCCATCTAGACAGTGTGCAGCTGCTGCTGCTAGGGCTAATAGGGTGCTTGGATTGATCAAGAGGAATTTCAGTAGTTTTAGTAAAGAAATTGTACTAAATCTGTATAAGCAGTTGGTAAGACCCCACCTCGACTATGCAGCCCAGGCTTGGAGTCCCTTCTATGATAACGACAAGTTTCTTTTAGAGCAAGTTCAGAGGAGAGCCACTCGCCTTATACCCGAGGTGAGACACCTACCTTATCATGTTAGACTTAAGCATCTTGGGCTTACCACCCTGGAGTTGAGGAGGATTAGGGGGGACATGCTTCAGGTGTACAAATTTCTCTCTGAAAGGAATCCCTTGTCATCTTGCAATTATTTAAAGGTTCAATGTGATTCTCGGGTTCGAGGCCATTGTAAGAAGCTAGTTAAGTGTTTTGCAAGGCTCGACATTAGGAAGTTCAGCTTTTCTCATAGAGTTGTTAACGAGTGGAATAGTCTGCCTGAGTGGGTAGTTAACTCCACATCTGTGCACTGCTTTAAGGTTAACATTGACAAGTTCTTCCATAAGTGTGGTAGATTCTAATTGTGCTGGGCTCGTTTGGTGTTGGTTGGTTCTTTGTTTTCAGTTAAGGTTGTATGGACTTCAGGGCATCTTATGGGGCCTTAGCCCTCCTTTGCCCTTTAACCTGTTATGTTATGTTATGTTTGTTGGATAAATGCTTTCCTAACTGGGAGGGAGCAAAAGGTCTCCTTGGAGGCCAGTCTTCTTCCGACATATCACACTGTGGACTCTGGTGTGGGTCCTCCTATTTTTAATGTAAATGACTTCCATGTACCTCACAACTTAAAATCAACTATATGGTTATTACCGACAATTGCCTCATGTACAATACCATCTAAACTGTGCACGATCCTGACAATCTACAAAAAGGTCTCCATCTCTAAAATGGTTTTCAAAACAAGTGGCAGATGCACTTTCTTAGCAACTGGATGTGGAAAAATACTGCACAACACTCCCAAGTGGAGTCAAATGTGCAGGGTTTGATGTGCACAAGAAGAGTTAGTCCTCCTGCCTGAGGAACCTCAAGGTGAAGTCCTTGAAATGCATGGGGTCCTGAAGATCTGTTATATTCTGGGGGAGAAGGTTCCAGCCTCTGATGGTACGAGGAAAGATGCTGTATTTGTAGCAGTCGTTATTGGTTTGGATAATAGAGTAACTGTTTGAATGCCTAGAAGGCGGCCGGATCGGTCGTGGGAGGTTGACAGTTGGCAAGGCAAGGAGGCCCAATCTAGCTTTATGGAGTGTAACAAGCCTGTTAACAGACCTTCTATATTTGAGACTATCCCACCCTAGATAAATGTATCCCCTATACAAGTAAAACCTTATTGACATACCTAGGTACAGTGTAGCGTTTCCTAAAGCCAATGATGCGGCAAGGCTTTTGGAGAATGTGCATGCAAAACTTCTATTGACCTTCATGCTGTATTGATATTTACAAGTACTGCAGTCTGCTTCTTTTCCAAGATCTATAAAGGGTTGAAACATTTTACCTGAAAGAAGTGTCAATGCTAGCAGTATTAACACTTGTAAAGCACACCTACTTTTTGATAAGCACTCCCCCACACACCCCCCTGGCTTATACATAAGAGCCCTGCCACTACTTGAGAAGAAGTATGCTTGATTCTTCCCAAGCCGCATTCTCATTGTAGTATACCTGTAATACATGAATATGTACATACACGTACATGATATTCAGTGCAGTGAACAATTTTTACATACAGCTCTACATAGACCATGGTGCATTCTTTTTGATGAGGTTTCTGAAGAGTTCTACAGATTTAATCATTTTCTTGGACTTGAAATTAAACTTTAAAATGAAAAAGAAAATGAAACAAATGTAAGTTCAAACGTTATTTTCCGCCCCAAGATTTTTTATGGGCAGAAAGTGAGGGGCTGTAACTATGTAACTGTACCGACGTTAGGCTAGGTCTAAACTCATGTTCACTACTCTTAATTAAATCCAACAAATTACAGGTGCAATCAGCACAAAAACCTGATAATATTTCAACTTTTACAGTTACAGGACTTTTAACAGTTTATTTCCACCAACTTTAAAATCGAAATATTTACATATGATTTAATAATAATTTACCAATGCTTGTATGGAGAAGAAGAAAAGCAGAAGTGCAATACTTATAAATCGTTTTCTCCTAAAGTAATCGTTTTCTCCTAAAGTAATGTGAAATTATGAACTGAATGAACTGCTGATGGAAATACATACTACATACCTGCAACATTTTGACAGAAACTTGTTTAACCCTCCCTCCTCCCCAAAACAGAAATACTTAAGAGGAATCACACAATGACAATGAAGTCCATACAGATAGTAATAATGCAAACGAAACCAGCACAATCCATCTCTAAGTTGCCAATAACTTACATTTTTACTTTTTCTTAAATGAATTAATCGTTTTAGAATTTTTCAGGCAGTCATCAAGTGAGTTCCAGAGTTTCACTCCTGAAAATGAAATACAAAATTGTTTTTGTCTTGTTCTAACAAATTTTTGCATAAAGGTATCCTTTTGTCGAGTATAGTAATGTTCACTTGACTTTAAATGGAAACGATTTTGTAAAGGTTTTGGTAACAGACTATGAAAAGCATTAAACATAACCAGAGCAGTTTTGAAATCAATGATTTGATCTAGTCTCAAAATTTGTAAATTAAAGTACTGAGGTATGATCCAAATATTTAGCATTACAAATTAAAAGTATAACCTTTTCAGGGTTGGGAAGTAAAGAGTTACAAGTAACGGCGTTACTGTAACGAGTTACATTTTGTGTAACGGAACCCTGTAACGAGTTACATTTGCATTTCAGTAACGGAGCAAGTAACTAGTTACAATTCTGTGTAAAAGTAACTGTAACAGCGTTACATTTGGGTCCCGTTACTTTCCCGTTACAAATAGTCAAAATGACCACAAATTGCATTTTACTCAAACTAGTAACAGAAAATTTTCAAATTGATGACTCTTTGGTAAAATTATTTTCGATATATTTATCACTGATCTCAATTATGGACGTCGCCCTCACCAACATCTTTTCTAGCATGGTACGTACCCCTCAAGTTCCGGCCAGTTCTGATTCTAATGGCACCAGTTTCGAGTCATTTTGCCAATGTATAACATATCAAACTTACAGATGTTTTAATTCTATTGAACATGTCTACCATTATTAATGTCATCGTTTGTAATCACTTCCATAGCCTGGCCTCCTTAGTAATTTAGTTGATCGTGTGTGACAATACTTTACATCTGTACATTGTGCACAAATTACAATGGAACTTTAAACACTTTTAATGTAACTTTCATATTTGAGAACTCGGCTGGAATGAACTCCGAGTACAAGTCTAGTTACATCACATTCCGGAAAAATTTCAATTCCGGAACCTTCTATTCCGGGCAAATTCCTAATCTAGAAAAACACTCTTGAGACCGCCATTAAGCTAGTCGAATCCGGACTCGTGCGTCGGAGCCTAGTAAATTATACGGTCCCAATCGTCGGTAAACACCGTGCATCCATTTATGTATCTAAATTAGCGTATATGGTATCCCTATTTGATGAATCAAACGTATGAATTTAGGCTATATTATGTTCTTTTCAATGCCCGTAACTCCTTACACTGGAATAATAGTAAGATTAACATATATATATATATATATATATATATATATATATATATATATATTATATATATATATATATATATATATATATATATATATATATATATATAAAGCAGAATATTGCAATGGCCAAATGGCGTTAAAAGTATCCTAACAAAGCTAATTGAAAAAGGAGGGAAGTGTCCGACTTAAAGCTTCACCTATGTATTGTAAAGGGAAAGTGAATTATTGGCACATGGTCTGCATGTGTAAACTACATAGTCTCACCATTTCTATGTATTGTTTTGTATCAACACAATGTGAAACCTGAAATTTATGCGGAAATATCACTTAGCCCAACCTTAGCGGTGAGGTTTTAAAATTTTACCGTTAACAAATATAGAGCATTGTTTTACCGTATTTATGCCCTTGAGGGGTGAAGACTTTAATTACTGCTAAAACAATACTCTCCCCTTTAATAGCCGTTAATCTCTCTAAATTGTGATGGGAGTACAAAGATTTCCACTGTCAAAGAAGTACTGTCGTAACTGGAAAAATTTTGGTTACAACCATATTCGTCTAACAAGTAATTTGCGTAAGCTCCGACACAGTATCATGATTCGCTGCTTCATGATGAGCGTAAGGAGTCTCTGCCTGAATCCCCAGTGAAGATCAGCTGGCACCATTGACTTTCTTTGGGGAACACCTAAGGATAACCGGCACAAATGAGGTTCGGTCCTCTCATGTGCCCCTTCTTACTATCTAATTATGACCCCTTCTTCCATTCCAGGTACCGAGGTATCGTATATTCGCCTTGAAGTAACTAGTTACTTTTGAAATGTAGCTAGTTACTTTTCAGTCAAAAGTAACTGTAACTAGTTACTTTTTCAACATTGTAACTAGTAACTGTAACGAGTTACAATTTTATGGAATTAACTGTAACTATAACGAGTTACTTTCAAAGTGTAACGGGAACAACCCTGAACCTTTTTCTGTTTAAGAAATAAGATAGATGTATTTGATTTATACGTATTCCCACATACTTCTGCACAATAATTGAGGTACGGATAAAAAATTTTCCAATATAAAATGTTCAGTGCATTTCTGTTTTAATCACTACTGGCTTTACGTATCAGTGCGATGCTTTTAGAAAGTTTTCTTGATAAATTTAGAATGTGTTCTTTCCACGTTAGCTTGTGGTCAATCAATAAATACACCAAGAAATTTGGTAACATACACCCTTTCTATCTTGACATCATCTAGAGTAACGCTGACATGGATTTACGGGCCGACTGGAGAAAATCATATAATTAGTTTTAGTAACATTCAGAGATAATTCGTTCACTGCAAACCATACACTCAGTTTTTGAAGTTCAGTACTGACTTGTTCACACAGAAATTTGATTTCCTCGTGAGAACGAAAAATGTTCACATCGTCAGAGAATATTACAAATTTTAATAAATTTGATACATTACATATATGTCATTAATATATAAGATAAAAAGTTTCCGTCCAAGAATTGAGCCCTGTGGGACTCCACATGTAACATTACTTAAGTCTGAGTTGATGCCATTGAAAAGAACATATTGCTTTCTACTGGACAAATAGCTAGCCAGCCAATCATTGACAACACCAGAGCATTGGTAATTATCTAACTTTTTTAATAATGATTGATGATCTATAGTGTCAAATGCTTTTTTGAGATCAATAAAAACTCCAATGAGAGTGGAGATTTAAAGGTGCTTCTTCTTTCTGAATCTTTCTTCTCCTTTCAAAATACAGTGAAACATCCACATGCGTCAAGAGGTGCCTAAGCCCTAATGTGACTAGATCTAGCAGCAAAAGTAGCTGGGTCCTTCTAATGGATGGAGTTATTAATTATATAAGCAGGAAGACTGTTCTAGTCTTTGACTATTTTTGGCAGGCAACTAAATTTGTAGCAGTTTGTCATGGTATTCAAATGACAGATGTGAAGATTGTAATGTGTGAGCGGAGTCTTACGAGTGGGATGCCATCTTGTCCACAGGGACATGAGCTTGACCAAAGATACGCTCATTGAAAGTAATCGGCCTGTTTTGCCTATGATGCTCAGCCAGTGGAGGAAGGTCAAGATCCTAAAAGGGGATGTGGTATCCCCCAAACTAGGAGTTGCTACAAACTCCCTACCCAAACATATTAGGAATAGCCCTAGACTTCTAAATACAGTTGATAACTGCACTTTGATTGACATTCATTCAAACAATATAGCTTCACTCTGGTTGGTCAACAATGACTTGTACAGTCCGTTGTGTTCCCAACTAAGCTCACACACAGTCACTGTAGCCTCGAGGAAATTAAACTCAGTGCAGGCAAGGTACTATGCCTCTGTCTTGGAGGTGTACTAGATGGGTGTTTTTTTTTTTCTGTTTGTTTAAATTGGAGGAGAGGTTTATTAAAGTAAACTTAGTAAGGAGACTTTTTCTGTCTGGGGTGGGATCTCAAGCATCCTCAGCATTATACATTATACAGTACATAGGCCTATACATCATACATACACAAGGTAGGACACTTCTAATACCAGGCTGCCAGCACGTGTCGCGATTACCTGTGTTCTGTAGCTATCCATAGGGTCTTTCACAAATGCGTAATGCAAGGTAAGGCAGAAGTACTGAATGTGCTTTTCCAAACTGAGGTCATGAGTGAGAAAACCCCTAAGTGCCTAATAGAGTCCACCAAAGTTATTTCACACTGTTTTAAATGTACTCAAAATAGGGTTCTTTTCCTGACAAAAGTATTAATAATTGGAAGGCTGGCATCCCAGAGACCTAGATGACCAATGTCATCTTGTAGCCTATGAAAATTACTAGTATATATTATCAATAACTGGGTCAAATCCAAAAGTGGTCAACCTCGGTGTTTAAAAATGAACTTAACTGATCAGTGGAAACTTTTACATGAATGTGTAGGGCACATATTGAAGTTCTTTTTTCCATAATTGAAAACTCCACGAATTCCTATATTTCATGTGAACTTTGGGAAAAAGTGAGAAAATTGCTATTTTAGTGCGACGGGACGGAAATAGCTTCATTCAGTAGCATCACTGAATGGTACTGATGTCACGGAGTTTCTTCTCACCAGGTAATATTGAATTTTAAGAGGTTAATGAAATTGCATCAAAAAGTTTTCTCAATCCAAAGTATATACCATCAGTCGCAACTTTTGCGGTACAGAATTCCGTCCTGTCGCATTTTGGGACCAGTTTTTTTCATTTATCTGCATAAAGGGTTGCAGGATGAGAAATAATTGTTATGATCTATCAATTAAAAATGAGTTGCACCACATAAAGTCATTTGCCTCTGTTTAACTCAGCTCGTTCAGTTTCAACAAGGGATAGAAAATTCCATGACGGGATGGAATTCCTTTGCCGACAGGACAGAACTTCATGTGGGATGGGACAAAAAATGAAGTGGGAGAATGTATCATTTTTCAAACAGTCATTTCATTTCAACATACCAATTGTGTTTGCTCTCTATCAGCAGTGATGTCACTGTGAATGTCATGTTGGATCATTTTCCCCCAATTTCCACGTCAATTGTGACTTTTGTGGTACAGAATTCCATCCCGTTGCATTTTGGGACCAAGTTTTTCCATTTACCTGCATAAAGGTTGGCAGTATGAGGAATAATTGTTATGATCTATCAATAATAAATGAGTTGAACCACATAATGTCATTTGCTTCTGTTTAACTTGGCTCATTCAATTTCAACAAGGGATGGAAAATTCCATGGCGGGATGGAATTCTCTGTGCGACGGGACAGAACTTCTTGTGTGATGGGACAGAAAATGAAGTGAGAGGATGTGTCATTTTTCATACAGTCATTTCATTCCAACATACCAATTATGTTTGCTCTCAGTCAACAGTGATGACACTATGGATGTCTTGTGGGATCATTTACCCCCAAATTTCCTCTTGCCCACCTGAGGTACATTCAGCCATTTCAAACTATTCTGGGCTTACATGATATACCGTAGGCCTAATTCTTGGACAAATTTCCAAATACTGTACGAGGTTCGAACCACTTCACATACAGGTACCACTCCTCTTTGTGTGGCATCATTTTGGCAATGTAGAGGCTATTCTGCCCCCTCAAAATTTCTGGTGGGCCACAGGGCCCCATCCCCACCTCAGCCTCCATCACAATAGCCACGGTTTACCATTGTTATCAGTGAAAGAACATGGTGTTTCTGGGCCATAGGATACAATGGGATGGATACATGCTGGTTGTAGTCATAACTCATTGCATAAACATTGGTAGCTACCTATCCTTGATAGCCCACAAACCAATGAACATTGACCATTTCCATTGAAATGTGTGGGCATAGTGGACTACAGTGTTCACACAGTAGTTTTCATAGTGTTGATTGTAGTTTATTATTGATCTGATTCTGACCTAAATATTATGGATTAAACCAGTAAGCTTCAACCTATACTATAACTTGGAGTTAGTTGATCAACTTGCTAAAGAATAACATCATTCAAGTTCAAAATCAAATGTTCCAATCAGTTCAGTACCTGTGGACAAAATTCCGTCCCATCGCAGGCCATTTTTTCTTTAATTCCAATTTACTCCATGAGGACATGTTCATTTATTAAATGTTATAATTGCATTTGTGAGAAGAGCTGATATACTCAGTAATGTTATTGAGAATTCATTTTTCTCCTGGTAAATCTGAAGGAATTGAATAAAATGTTCAGAACCTGCAAAAGTGTTGTTTCCTTCACTTCCGTCCTGTCGCAGGTGAATTTGTGGTTACCATGGCAATGGTGGGAGGAGGGGATAATTTTTTCTCTCATTTTATGAAAGTCCATATGTCATTAGTCCATGTTATGAAACAATAGCAACCATGACTTCTTTCAATAAGGAATCCCACAAGGGAATGCACATCACTTTCCGTCCCGTCGCATATACGGGACTTTTGGATTTCACCCAACTGGGTAACAGACACAATCATGAGCAAAAAGCCTGACATTAGAAGTGGCAACATTTACAATATCATTAATGTGTGCTGAAAAGAGAATGGGTCCTAAGACAGACCCCTGAGGGACACTGGACATAACATCATCAAAGGAGGGCTGAGTACCATTTTTACTACAACAGCCTTCTTATGACCAGAGGGGAAATCATCAGCCCACTGAAAAATCTGTTTAGAGAAATCTGTTTAGAGACACCTAGACTAAAAAGCGTTGTTTTGAGTAGTTCATGAGGAACAATGTCAAAAGGCTTTTTGAAGTCTAGTATGAAAACAGCTGTTTGTTTATGAAGCCCAGTCTTCAGTGACTGACACCAGTTGAGTATCACAGCTATGTGACTTTCTTAAAGGCATGCTGCTTCGATGCAAGGATATCATTTGATTCAAAGAAGTCCAGTAAGTTGGAGCTTGCAATATGCTTTAACAATTTACATCAAATACAAGTTAGCAAGACAGGCTGGTAATTGCTCGGGAGAGCACTATCATTCTCTTTGCTTAAAAGTTAAGTTGAACAAAATCCTGTCCATCCATGTCATAGCAAGTGTAAGATAACCCTTGAACAGTGTTGTAAGTTTCTGGTGCACTCCCCCAACACAGCCCTTGTGCACAGTGTACAAATTTTTCACATACCCAAGCCATAATGTATGGGGACCTCTCACACTCTCAAATGACAAGGTTTTCTTACCAAATTTCTTTCATCAATTCCTTTTCATATGTTTCACCTGCAGATAATACTCTTAAATTTTACCCTGGCAAACTGTTTCAAACAGATGTGGTTTGAGGTTAGGTTAGTTTAGATGAGGTTTAACATCCCAGTTTCCAACCAGTTGGTTCAAGTTGAGATGACCACGGCCGTTTTTCCAGTTGTGGCTCACTGGCTTGTTTTCCCTACTCCATTGTTTTTGCTGAGCACCAAGCACAAAGGCAGAAGGTTCCATTTTTAAAGTCTTTGGTATGACCCGGCCAGGATTTGAACCCTAGACCTTCCGGCTGCAAGTCGGATGCTCTAACCACTTGACCACTGCAGTTGGTTTGAAGCCAAAAATGGGGTACGTACTGTGGTCAGTGGGGAGATACAGTACTTCATGTAAGACTACCTCAAACTGAGGTGAATAGACAACTGAAGGGAAATAAATAGGGCTGAGCAGCCTTAAATGAATAGGATTAGTAGGTGTCAATTCACTTCAGTTTGAGGTTGGCTTACATGGAGTATATACTGGTCAGTGGTAAGGCATGTTGACATACAGATATCATGTGGGCTACATCATGTGCTTTTTTAGCATGTCAATATACCATCACATAGTCTATACAGTATGTACCTGTGTGCACAGCCCTAATATCTATACTGTACTGTAGCATGATGTCAGCTTGAAGATTCATCTTGCTTTTAGTAAGGAGGTTATACTGAATTTGTGTTCAAACATTTGTTTAGACCTCGTCATGACTATGCTATGTGGACTTGGATTTCTTTATGATTCCTCTCTGAAGGCAGAAGGAATCAATGCAGTCTTCATGTTGTGTTTGTACATGTGTGTGTTTGTGTGCATTTGGATTTGTTGTAGATGAACTCATTTTTGGAAAGGTTCTAGTTGTAGGTTACTTAAGTATTGAAGGATAAAATCAGAAAGGATAAAAACATCCTCATCAAGGATCCTATGAATCACAAACCCCTTTTACCCTTCCACCCTCTGCAGCTAACTCCTATTGAAGACTTTGTAATGCATGTCTAATTAATGCATTTTTAATTCCATTGACACTCTGAGAAAAGACAACATATTCAGGCAGCCTATTCCACTCATTTACAACCATGTGTGAAAAAAGCTGTTTCCTAACCTCAGAGTTATGCCCTTTTTTCATCTGTTTTAAGTCTATGTGTGTAACCTTTGAAAACTTGAAAAAGTCATCAAAACAAAGTCTGTCAAACCTTTTAACAATCTTGAAAGCCTGGATCAAATCACCACACAACATCCCACTGTAAGTACAAGAGATGTGAGATCAAGATTCCTTAATTTTAAGTTTTCCTGGAAAGCAATCCCCCTAAAGGTCTGAAAGGGTCTTTGAGTGGCAGAGTGGTTAAATCCAGTAATGAATATGTAACACAAATTTTGTATGTGAGTTTGAGAACATGTTTGCTATGAGTAGTATGAGTGGTTTAACAGTCATGTAAAAGGTGTATGAGTTTGTTGTGAGTTACTTGAGTTTTGTATGAGCTACACACAATTTGGCAACTCACTGCAGAAATTTTAAGTACGTAAAAATTTTAACCCAGTTGCATGTTGTGGAGTTGTTAAGAGTTGCTGTGAGTTGTGCCTGAGTTACCGAATCATCCCAAGTTATTTGTAGAGTTGTCCCAAGTTTTACCAAATTTTGCAACTCTTGAAAGTAATGGCAACTGCAGATATTTTCCTGCATGCAAGAGTAGCTTTACAAAGTACAGTAGTAAAACACATAGCGCTGTATGCCTTATCTTCCCATAATGAAGACATACTGTAAAGCCTGCTGCACACGAGGGGAAACAAGCTCAGCAAAATGCTTCGCGTGCCACTTTGCTCAGCTAATTTCTCACGAGTGCGCGCGAGTTTTGGTGAGATTTCCACCTCGCGAGGTAGATGACTCAAATATCAAACCTGTTTGATTCTTTCTGACATGAGTGCCACATTTCTTACCATGTGCGCCTGACCTGAGCATTTGGCTCAAGTCTTTAACCCACTGTGCAAGCATATTCTGAATGAGTAGGTCGAAAGTTAGGTCTATTCATTCAGAATACGCAGCGACCTTGCTGCACAAAGTAGCTTTGCAGCAAGTTTAACATGTGGACACAAGTGGGATTCAACGAGTCAATTTACATTCATGATTCATTGGAGATTTGTCAGTAAGCTGAAGGACTGCATGTACTTGAATTTTCCTGCTTGAACTGTATAAATGGTCTGAAACTCTAGATACATTTATACACTTTAATGACAATTTCATTATGACACTGTCAATTAAAGCTTAATATGACTTGGGAATGACATGCCATGTATGGCAGCTGCACTAATTGCTCTTACTATTGTTGTTAATGAACAGAGAGTAGTAATCCCAGAGAGAGGGCACCCTCTTGTGAAATGTGTAAACATGAAGATTATTAAATGACAAGACTGAACTAATGTGTCATTCAGGATGAGGATATATATTTGATATTGAATAGGTCAATTCTTTCATCTTTATTGCTAAAATTCGTACTGTAAGTCACTTAAGTTCACTTGAGGTGAGGTTCTAAAAAGAGCATGTATTAAAACACAACCACTCAAAATGATGTTGAAAATTGCATGCAAGTTTTTTCATATGTTGAGTAAATGCAGTCTTTGTTGATGAGACATAGGTCTTGTACATGAATTACAGTAATCCTGTCCACAATCGTTCATCTTTGTGCTCTGGTTATAGATCATATGGAAGTTGCAATTGGGGGGGGGGGGGGGTGGGGGGGGGGGGGGGTGGGGGGGGGGGGGGGTGGGGGGGGGGGGGGGTGGGGGGGGGGGGGGGTGGGGGGGGGGGGGGGTGGGGGGGGGGGGGGGTGGGGGGGGGGGGGGGTGGGGGGGGGGGGGGGTGGGGGGGGGGGGGGGTGGGGGGGGGGGGGGGTGGGGGGGGGGGGGGGTGGGGGGGGGGGGGGGTGGGGGGGGGGGGGGGTGGGGGGGGGGGGGGGTGGGGGGGGGGGGGGGTGGGGGGGGGGGGGGGTGGGGGGGGGGGGGGGTGGGGGGGGGGGGGGGTGGGGGGGGGGGGGGGTGGGGGGGGGGGGGGGTGGGGGGGGGGGGGGGTGGGGGGGGGGGGGGGTGGGGGGGGGGGGGGGTGGGGGGGGGGGGGGGTGGGGGGGGGGGGGGGTGTGGGGGGGGGGGGGGTGGGGCTGGGGGGATGGGGGGGGAGGGGCAGTGGGGGGGGGGGGGGGGGTGGGGGGTGGGGGGGGGGGGGGGTGGACACAGCATTAAAACCGCAAAACGAGAAAAAGCACAATGCCCAGTCTCCGGGAGGACTTGAACTCACGTACTCAACAGTCGGAGTCGAGCGCCATACCAACTAAGCCACAACAATGCTGATACTCCAGCGCACTATAATTAATATTAGTAGTCTGTACTGTGATTGGTATCTTTAGCCTGAAAGAGCACTTTGCATTCAAGTGCGTATCAAGGGAAGGAGGTGGAGGGCATTGGGACAGCTGGGTTGAAGACACTTAGTCACGCTACATTTAGGTAGGTGAAAGTACTTACACTGTTTTCCATACCAGAGTGCGAAATGACCACCCTTGTTCAAATCCTTTTCTTTTTCTTTCAGTGGAAATTGGGTTTACAAAACTTACTGTGCTCAATACTTGGGTCTTCTCGTTGATAACAAGCTGTCATTTAAGCCTCACGTTGATGATTTATGTAATAATCTTGTTAAATACGCCGGAACTGCTAAATCTACTATTCCTCACCCTGCTTTGCTTCAGATGTACTATTCCAGTTTCTTTACCGGTGGGTGTTTACGCCCTAGGGGGTTATTTTGGTATCTCAGGTGGGTAATTATCAATCGCCGATCCTGTCCAGTATCTTTTTTAATTATTCCAGTTCTGTAAGATTACTCCCTAGTCCGACGATCCGATACTGTGGTGAATGTAAGTACTGAACCGTAGTACAATAACGGTACCAGACCCATTTTAGTGTACTCATATATCTGGGAGATGATTAACTAAAACCCATTTAGGACCATTTTATGGAAGAGAAAAGGATTATACATTGCATGGAAAATTGTCTCTAAATTAAAGACAGACATTCATCACCCCAAAGTATATTTTTAGTGTATGTATATCAAAATTCTCAGTTGGTGACTGCTCTTTGATTGACATCAACATATCAATTTGTTCAAAACACTTTCCTGTCAAAACACTTTTCTGTCTAAACTGAGGATTGGGTGACTGAGACGTCATGGCTGTGTATAATTCATACACACGCTCATCCCGTACACTTGATTGGTCGTGTGGGCGTGACCAAATGTTTTGTTTACCACTGCACGCACGTGTTCGCTGTACATACTGTACGGGGGGAGCCACAACCAACCACACCAAACAACTGTACAACGCCAGCACGGTGTAGAATGTTCTGTGGCGGGTAACGGTCGCGTTGTTTACACATCGCCTTGGGGTCTTTTCATTGGTGCAACGCTTATGCATATTTGCATACATTTGTGTCTGTTTGTACGTTTTTTGGCTGGGTCCCTATGGGGGAGTGTTTGAAAATTTGAAAACAAAGGTTACCATTGGAAAGTTTACATGATAACCAATCCAGCAATGCATAACATCTGGCGATCCAAGCTTATTTGTACAAAAAGCAGTAGGTCAAAAGTTCATAGCTATTGCTTGCCATGCAAAAGATGCCTTTGAAATCTGTCCAGGTCCCTATGTAAAGTCAAATAATATCGATATAGTTTGATGATCCATTCAGAAGCTTAGACATAGTAGAACATGAACTGAATGAACATCCCTGTAATTTTTGCTATGCAACGAGCACGAGCGAATCGAAAGTTTGTATCCGTCCTGTTTTCCCACAGAGCGCATTTTCGTTGCGTGGGAGACTCTAACACAAGCTGTATGGGTTTAAGTAACAAACAAATTGACATGAGTTTGAAAATTTGAAAGATGCAGAGTAGCTCACATTCCACACAAGGCAGAGAGAGTACTTTTATTACATTTTATAGCCTTGTATGCTCACCATGCAGGACATGGCCTTAAGCAATAAAACAGTTTATTCTTGCACAAGGAAGAGCCTCATACAGTTATGGGAGGAGCTAGAAGATGCATAGTTGGGAGAATTGGAACTGTCTGGGATCATGAAAATTCCCCTTTAAAGTTGTGGTACTTTATGAAAACAGGGATATTGGGCATGATCTTCCAGTGTCGTCAAGTTATTACCAGGTTACATGGGCGGCTCTAAGAAATTTTGGTTTTTTTTTTTTTTTTTGGGGGGGGGGGGGGGGGGGGGGGGGGGGACTTAAAGGGGAATTTTTCATGATCCCTAGACAGTTCCAGATTCTCCCAAACTATGCATTCTTCTAGGGCTCCTCCCATTACTGTGATGAGGCTCTTCCTGTGCAAGAATAAACCTGTTTTATTGCTTACGGCCATGTCCTGGGTGAGCATACAAGGCTATAAAATGTAATAAAAAGTACTCTGCTCTGCTGTGTGGAATGTGAGCTACTCTGCATCTTTCAAATTTTCAAACTTTGATGTCAATCAAAGAGCAGTCACCAACTGAGAATTTTGATATACATACACTAAAAATATACTTTGGGGTGATGACTGTCTGTCTTTAAGTCCGTATTCAGGGAGGTTCGGAAGACCCCCTTCCGCAATATTAATGGTCAGCTCTGGATAGTACAATAGGAGTATGGTTATTATTATGTATTACAGCGATGCCCCATGTAGTTTTCAAAAGCTCTTCGAAAACCATTTCAGACTGTCAGTCATGAGCTGACTACTTTAAAAATAAATACAACCATATCAACCGATCGCTACTCCATAGGGGTGGAGTAAGAGGCAGGTGAAATGGGCAAAGCGGTTTGCTCCATTTGTCACTATAAAATGATCCCCGCCTTTAAATATTCTGTTGTTTCTTTCAATGTGTCACAATATGTTTCAGCTTTTGCCAAGAAGCCATAAATGTTGGTTTTCTGGATTGTTTTCTTAAACTAACGAAAAGTTCGAGCATGAAGACATTTGAAAACGATGAAATGATAGCACTATTTTGGATCTCAGTACCAGTCCGAAACGAAATATTTTGAAGGGGGAGGGGAATTCCCCTAACTCAGAGCGACGTCTTATCCCATTTACAAATAGCTAGGCCACTAGTCAAAAGTCTCATTACACTGAGCTTTGACTGACTGTTTGGTCTGTTTAAATCAATTGGAACGATATACTTCAGCACAGAGGTGGAGAACGTTTTGCTTATAACATGCCACTTGACAGTCATAAGACAGCTAGTGGACCAACGGCGCTGTCAATTTGGACAAGGGAAGGGAAATCTCTCCTCCTCTGGGAAACACTATCCGTTTAGGCTACATGTCCGTTAATTTTTGTAAATACCTATGCTAGTCTGGCAAGGTGACACCCGGGCAAAACTGCTTTTAGTCGTGGATAATAATCAACACGGCTAATGGGTTGTGTATCGAATGACCCCGAAAGCTCTGCAGTGTCTGCAAAACTATGGGCATTTAACTCCAGCTTTACCTGTTTACCGTTACACTCTGTAAATGACATTATGATGCCAAAGCTAATCAGATTAAAAAATATCACAGCGTGATCATTTGTTTTGATTACCTTAGCTCGCACTAATGGCAGGTAGATTTGTGATGTCTGAAGTACATATAGTAGCAAATAAGCAACTACGAAAACGCGCGCGAAGCGCCCCGAAAAATGTCGTTTTGAAAGCACTTTATTAATGTTTAACCTTCGCATTCCATTGCATGGAAAGTTATTCCCTTCTTTAATTTTAAATTCACTCAAGGAAAAGGGAAGGCCTAACCCATCTCGAATTACATGTTTTATTTATTTAATATTTTTTTGGAAAATTGAAGACCATGCTTTCCAAACTTTTGGGGGACAAGTGCCCCCCATGCCCCTATGGCGAGCCGCGAATGCCAGGTTATGACAATAAGGTAGCCTTAAGGTCATTGTTATTGTCTACAGGCATTCTCTTTGCTGTGAATATGAATTATGGAGAAAACCACTTTTGATATATTTTAGGAGGGGGAATTCATAGGGTGACTGATTGGAAAGGGGGAAATGACAGGGTGGCAGATTGGAAAGGGGGGATAGGACGAAAAAGGTTAAGAACCACTGTACTATTCGCTTGTGTATGCAAAGATTTCCTACGGTATTGAAATTTACGGTATGACTAATACTCCCTTCCTCAGACCGATGCAAGTTCTACAAAATAGAATTTTTAAAACGACAACGTTCAAACGTAGGCGCTTTTCAACTGATTTATTACACCATAGCCTCGGAATACTGAAAATTAGAGATATTCACATACTTACGATGTATAGTTTTATTTACAAGTACCTTAACAATGGCCTACCTAATGTTTTCCGTAACATTGTTAACCGTTACTTGACTACATTCATGCACGGACGTCCGCAGAAAAAATTCAAGGGGGGCAAAATTCTTTAGGGGCCCAACTTTTTCCATGGGAAATATTTTACTCCCAGAAAAGAGTTTAGATGCTACTTTTTCACACAGTTTTGACAAAGGTATAGCCAGAATTTTGTCATGGGGGGGGGGGGGCGAGAGCGCATAGGACAGGGACTCTCAGCGCTACGCGCCTTCCATGAGTTGGCGCGGAGCGCAAGAACAATTGGCCCAAAATGCTTCCCAGACGCTGGGAATGGCCTTCCAATGCCAATTTACGCATATAAAAAGGAGAAACTTAGCAATATTGTAAATATAACTTTAAAAAATAACAAAATCAGCTCGGGGGGCTGTAGGGGCTGAGGGTTGATATTTTTATTTAATTACTGTTTTGAGAGTAGAAAAATTCACACTGATTGAATGTTCAAAAGTTATTCTTTTCGTCATTTTTTTCTTATTTTTCTTCGTTTTTCAAGTTTTTGATTTTCCAGGGGGGGGGGGCAAGTGCCCCCCTTGCCCCCCTCCGGACGCCCATGCATTCATGTGTACCAGCAATAAAGATCTTTTTCCCGTCACTCGGTCTTTCTCTATGCATGGTAAATTTCTTTTAAACCATTACTGCTGCAAATTATGGAATGAACTTCCAAGTGGTAAAAGCAAACTTACTTCGTATCCATGTTTCAACAATAGGTTAAGAATTATCTAGTGGGAAATACTATTTCCCTCCTTCTTTCACACGTCGGTCTAGGACACTCTATTATCAGTTTCTTTCTTCCTTTCCTTTTATTTTTCTAAGTTTTCTGTCTGTGTTTATAAGATGATATTTGCGTAGGTTACTAGCACGTTAAACCTTTCGTTTGTTCTATATAGTATCCTGTCTATACTGATACTGTACCTCTGAATTTTATTTAAATTTGTGTGGACAAAATAAATGAATAAATGAATGTTTACATCTTTAAAACCTATTTAGGCGCGAAGGATTTTCAACTTTTCTGCTGGTGATAAGGCTTACAAGGACTTAGACCCTTCATTTAATGCGTTCAATTTGATTTCCATCTCCTAGTGACATCATTCACCTCTAGTTAATTATGTGAACAGTGCTCTGATGTGTAGACTGGTGCCGTCAACATTTTAACTACATGGCTTTTTTTTAACTCACAACGACTGCTCAATAGAACTAGATCAATACAAATTACCCCCACCCATCTAAAGAGACCATATGCAATTTAGCTAAAAAGACAGAAGCCTGATTCTTTTACCGCATTCTGAAAAGTTTCCTGTTAGAACCGGACCATACATCCATGTTCATAATTTCACACAAAATCAAGCCGATGTGCTCTCATTTACGTAATCCCACCAAGGTACATAAAAATTCAATTGAAAAGCCCAATCATTGCATGAAGCAAATCATTTACACAATAGACTGGGGTAATAAGGTATAAATTTGCGAAAATTTTGCTGGTTTACAGACGATTTGTGATAGAAAAGCAAAGATGTCCATCACTTTTTTTAAGATGAGTGTGGAGTCTTAAGGGAGTAAAGTACTGTATGGGTATATGGGTGACTTCTGTTGGTCTCAAGTGATCGTGAAGTGCTCTTTGCTGAATTTCTCAGTTCAGCGTTAATTCCCTAAGATTTGGAGAGATAAATGAGAAACCGTAAGGTTGCTACGAATGACTTGGGACTCCAAAAAATCATTGAGACTAGGCAGGCCTGTAATATGGGAAAGTAATGTACAACTTTATGGTACATTTTATCAAGCGAGGGCAAGTAAAAAAAGTATGTAGGATAAAACAAGAGAAGCAGTAGGAAGGTTACAAAGGAACGAGTAAGTTGGAAAAACAGGAGTCACTTGAAAGCTGGCAAATTAAAAAGGAAACAATTTGCAATGCCTTTTACAATGACTTACAAAAGATTGATTGCAAATACCAAATGTGAATTACAACCATCACTTATCATTGATATCTGCTAGGTTATCCTTTGGCAGAAGAGACACCATATTGTGGGCTTTGTGTGAACAGTTATGATGAGGACCCAATTACATTAAGAATATCACACAGTGACACCATCCACCGTCTCAACGATGCATTCTAGCATCTAAAATAAAATGAGTGCATTTAAGCAATCTTCCAAGTACGGGTTGTTAGGTAATATGGGTTATTACTATTAAATGTGGATCCAAAATGACAATATGGGATTTACTGGATTTAATGGGTTCAAAAGAAAGCCTGTAATCTAGTTTATTTCAATATGAGTTCTTTCCGTTGACAAAGAGACAATATAGTATTTTTTTGGAAAAAGATAGGGTGGGAGAGAGATTTTCTTGTCTACCTTGTTTCTTGGCCTACATGTCAAGCTACATTTTGTCTGCATGACCCAGTGGCATAGCCAGAGGAGGGGGGGGGGGCACCCCCACCCACAAAGCCTTCGAAGGCCTCTGTCGGAAATAAATAACTAAATAAAAACAATTCATTTGAAACACTTACAACACTTCTTATGTTTTTAAGCAGAATTACACATCGATATGTCAACGTGAAAATCAAAAGTCGGCCTCAAAGTTGCCCGAAAAGAAAAAAAAAACCTCCCCAGAATTTTGAATCGTACAACTATCAAGATAATAATCTGTCAGAATTTTTTACTTTTGCCCCCCCCCCCCCACAAAAAATATCTACCTACGCCACTGGTATGACCATTAACCAGTAGCAAAATGTTTATGGGTTTCTGCATCCCTACAGACTGCAAGGCAGGACTGCAGCCATAAAGTGCATTCAAGCTCAGTCCATTGCCTTAACAGTGAAGACTGTACATCCTTCTCCCCATCCAGAGCCTAACAAACTGCAAAGCTTCGGCATCCTACTCCCATATATCTGACACCTTACTGTATTTATATATCGATATTATTAGAATTAACCACTAAAACATTGTTAATACCATATTTTTGAATGATCACGGGGCCATAAAATGTATTTCCATTGTGGTTTGTTCAATAAATTTGTACATGGCTGGCATCATCAAGGTGCAAGTCTTATCTTTCTCAAAGGCCACAGTATGTGTGCATCGGAAATGCTATTTCTGACCCTGTTGTTTTGGATTACTCTGTTCCTCAAGGCTCAGTTCTTGGTCCCCAACTATTCACTATCTACACTTACCCAGTTCGCGATATTATTCTTAGACACCGTCTCCAATATCATGTTTATGCAGATGATACACAACTCTATTTTTCGTTTAAACCAGATCAAACTGTTGCTAACTCTTCAATTGAAATCTTGGAAAAGTGTATCAGAAATTCGTCAATGTATGCAACAAAATTTCCTTAAATTGAATGATGATAAAACAGAATTTTACATTTTGGATCCCGTCAGCAGCTGTCTAAAGTCAGCATCCCCTACATTAAAATAGGTGACTCAAAAATTTTTCCAGCCTCACAAGCCAGAAGTCTTGGGGTTACTTTTGATTCTGCCATGACCATGGAGCCACATATTTCCAACGTAATCCGTTCATCTTCATGTCATATTCGTAACATTGGGAAAATCAGGAAATTCTTAAATCGAGATGCTGCTGAACAAATCGTTCACTCGTTCATAACTGTCCCGGCTGGATACGGAAATTCACTCTTGTTTGGTCTCCCACAATCCCGAATCAATCGACTTCAACGCCTGCAAAACACTGCTGCACGGATTGTTACATTGTCGAGGAAATCTTGCCACATAACACCAATACTTTGCGAACTTCATTGGCTTCCAGTTTCATTCAGGATAACTTACAAAATTTTACTCATTGTTTACAAATCACTGAACGGGTTGGCTCCAGTCTATATTTCTGAGCTAATTAATCTTTACTCCCCACCTAGGAATCTTCGTTCAAGCAATTTGTGTCTTCTACAAGGACGGAGAGCTAAACATTCTTGGGGTGATAGATCTTTTCATGTAATTGCTCCTCGCCTCTGGAATGCACTCCCACTTGAACTGAAATCCTGTAACAACATTTTAGTTTTTAAAAGACTGCTTAAGACCCATCTCATGAAACTAGCTTTTCCTGATTTGCTGTAACTGTCTGTAACTTTTCTTTCTTTGCGCCTTGAGCATCCTGCAGGATGGATATGTGCGCATTATAAGTTTAAATTATTATTAATTATTATTATTATCATTACACAGTCCATCATTCTGAAAAAAATACAAAAGTTAACTTGTATTTTTGTAAAGTAGCTGACTCATTACTCTCTAAATGTTAAAGAGTGAATTTCACTCTTCGACGATTGCCTAAAGTGACCACTCTTTCTTCGAGTGAAAATTTCACTCTGCTGGGAGTGGTTATTCACTCCAAATGAGTGAATTACCACTCCGGGCAGAGTGGAATTCCACTCGAAACAGAGAGTGGTCACTGTAGGCAATCGTCGAAGATTGAAATTCACTCTTTTACATTTAGAGAGGATGAATTTAAACATGATCTGCAAGTCTCCTTCCCAACAAAAACAATATACACCTAACATATCCTTCCTGTCAAGTAACCTCTTATAATTCACTCACTTGAACCTTCACAAACTCTACCCTGTGAGCCACCATATCATTTATATCTCAGCAGAGACACCCCCCCCCCCCAGCTACTATCTACCAGTGGCTATCTACAGATATATCCCGTGTAAATTTCAGCCCGGAGTCATGAGACAATGATTTAGATATAGGCAACTGTTTTCACAAACAACTTTCTTTACAAGAGATGGGGAAGGGGAGGGTGAGGGTGGGACTTAGCAGCAGGGTTCTATGTATAAATGGGTTTTGACTCATCTCCAAACAGAGCAACTATGTCTTCCATTATCATATTTCTGTCTTGTAGTCTATATGAGTTGCAAAGGCCACTGCCAGCTTATATATGATTTACAATGAAGTATATTTACACCTTATCATTTTAGTATACGTCATAGCTTACATGACATGATCTTTCAGCCCCCAGTGAGACACAAGTGCTCTTAACTATTTGCAATGGGGAAATGATTCTTTGGGGGATAAATATGTTTTTCAATGGTATCTTTGGAAACTTTTTAGGCATTATTTCAGAGCCAGCCTCAATTTGATCTTGAAGACTTACTTTGGCTTAACACAGCATTGGCCAGATAGTGCAAGCGCCCCCCCCCCCTGATCTCCCACACTGTTTCCTTCTACCATGAGCACAAACCTTTGAAATTTTCAATCACAAAACACTACCAAACACGAACAAAGCATCATTTAGTTTTTATCAAAGAACAGTCTTCATCCTTCGGCACCACTGATCACCAACCAGATAAATTTCCTGCAGTCTACTGTTGAGAAGGCATTGCGTGGGAAGCCTAGACTGAATGTGATGGACGATGATGTGCATGGCAGTAGAATAACATTTTAAGGGTAGATATATATATAATAGATATATATATATATATATATATAATAGGACTCACATGAATTAAAATGCCCCCCCCCCCCCCCCCCCCCCCGCTCATAGACATTCATATGATAACAAATACTTCTTCATTTTCAACTTAAAAATATATTCATATTTGACAGAAATGATGGAAAGGCTGAATATAACAAATACACTAAAATGTGCACAAGTAATGTAATGAGGCTGTATACCCACATTACCAAAACAAGTAATACCAGACTTCTTTATCAATGAACCAAATGAGTGGTGAGGAGGGATCTCATGATAAGCAGTATGCAGAACCTTTAATACCACGAAAGGAATATTGTAACATATTATTCACATATTCTTACATTTTGCATTACATTATTTTGTCTTTTCTGCCTATTACATATTATACATAAAAATGAACTAAAATGTACCCAAATGACTGTTCATTTACACATATTCTAGAAGATAGATACAGAGTGCATCAATGCATCACTGTAATGGGAAAACATGATGATGTGAGCTCCCACAAATAAGCAATGTCTGACATGACTGAAGCTTACAGAAGATAACTTTATATTCAAGAGATTTCCTTGGCAAACTCCAAATATACCCTGTTGATCTTTACCACAATAAGTTTAAAAAGAAATTTGATCTCATTGCACACATCTGTTGAAATCATCTATCTACCAATCAACTGAAAAGTATTTGCAGAAAAACAATGTGCTCAAGAATCATGAGGAGTAGGGAGGGAATGAATGATGGGGGGAGGGGGGGGATACTTTGCCATTATACAGAGCATGCAAAGATCATAATAACATCGACTGTATTTTAACTGACACTAATTACCACTGCTTTTCTTTGAGAGGGACTAGGGTCCATGAGTGGGGCTGGGGTAGGGTGCAATGAAGGTACAACTTCTCTCTCTTCTGTCCTTACCTGAAAGCAGTGGTGCCATCAGAGGATGGTAATTGGGGGACACTATAGAAGATAATGCATTAAGTCCACCCCAGATGCACCCAGAAAGGTGGTGTAAATTAAATTGTGCATATTCACATGTAGGAGGGGGGGGGGGGCTTGCACTTGAGTGAATCCTTCATTTGTCACCTTGTGCAAGTGATCTCCTAGGGGAGGGGTTATCTCCACACCCCTAACCCAAATGAGTCTGGGTATTACTTTGATAGTGTAATTTCAGCGCACTAGGTGTGGCAGTTGCTAATAACAAAGAGCAATGTTGGGGAAAGTGTATGGAAATAATGTTCCAAAAGTTAACTTTAAGGTCCGTGGAGCCCTCTTTTCATTAACTGGCTCCATTCAACAGACTTTGTTTTCTACAGAAGTGACCAACTTTAAGCCTGATATCTTTTCAAAACAGTTGAAACTACTTTTAATTGTACATTGCATCACTGAACTTCATTTGATTGTCAAAAACCTTTTAAATACAGGCTTCTGTGGTCTTCACCCTAATGGGATACAGTGCAGTGGATCACAACACTGGCATTAACTACTTCAGATTTTGTACCTTGCTCACTGTTGTATTTACATACATTAATCTTCTTCAATATGCCAATTTTCTGCGTAAGTCACGCTCAAGTGTAGTTTTCTATCGTCATTTTCGGGAACCTTCTTGCTGTTTCTTTATCCTCTTTGTCAACCACTCAAATTAGGGAGCTGTGAGAGACATATGCCTGCTAAAATCAAGTGGCTGTTGAATATAAAACTGTGTGGTAAAAGTTTGGCTGTTACTGACTTTTGAATGCACACCCAACTTGCAACTAGAACAAAGGAAGATTTGTGTTACTTCAGCTCCACTTAAGAGCACATTTCGTTATCAGAATTACATACACATATACGTTTACATTTCCATATACGTTTACATAGATGTATGTATGTACACATTATATATATATATATATATATATATATATATATATATATATATATATATATATATATATATATATATATATATATATATATATATATATATAAAGTAATAACAACAAGAGATAACACTGAAATCCAACAAGTATTAGTAGCACGTAGGTGTATTTACGTTTCGATCTCCCTGAGATCGCCAAGTGGCTTGGCTTTCCTATCCCACTACTCTCTCAATAAGCTAGTCCCTTCTACTCTGTAAGTTCATTTATCATTTCTGACGAAGATCTCAGGGAGATAGAAACGTAAATACACCTACGTGCTACTAATACTTGTTGGATTTCAGTGTTATCTCTTGTTGTTATTACTTTGTAACCCAGCTTCCAACACACAGTATACGTCCACCTGTATAATCATGTTATATATATATATATATATATATATATACATATAAGTGTATGTACACATACTGTATGCATATGGATCATTTTGAGGTTCCGATCCACGTCCCGTCGTCCCCCAATGTCGAACATAAATCGCCGCTCTTGCAAAATGCAATTAAATCTTGATTATTTCAAACACTTTATTTTCTCATAAACCAAATAATATTCACTTGGGCTCTGTTCTGAAATGTCACTATTTACATTTTAAGTATGTTAGCTGCTGTCATTGAGTAGCTATATACGAATGCAACACTTGACAAAAGCAACGTCTGATGGAGTACTGTCTAAAACTCATGGATAAAATATACTGCAAGATGAGGAAACATTTATCATCATTAACGAGATACACTTAAGGCCCAACACTACTCAAATGGTACACAAAAATATGCACAATCAGTCATATTCTTTGCATACAGAAAAGGGTGACACTAAATTTGAAAATTAATTATATATTTAAACTTAGTTCTGCTTTGATTTTATAGTTTTCTGAGTAAAACTTTATATCTGTACAGTATATCTATAACATCTACTTCAGTTGCATAATTTCCTATCATGGCATGCTTAACTTAAACACTACTTTATTCTGTCATGAGTGTTATTGTTCTGTTATTCTTTAAATTCTACATCAAATTTCCAAGGGATAAAAATGTCACTTATATATTACCATTATGAAACTGCTGATTTTTCTAGGCTATTTCCCCTAAAAGTCTACTGCAAGGTAAGGAAAGTACAATCCCTTTAGTTAATTGAATTTCATAAAGCTCTCAGCACTCACTGGTGCGTCACAACCTAAACATTTCCAGCTCATGTCTGAAAATGTAAGTCTTAACTTAGTATTTCCAGAAAACAGGCAACTGTGCCTATACATATTTATACACTGAGCTACATTTATTGATGACAAACATCACGTTTATAATACCTTTCGAATTTCCTATCTCCAAAGTGTAATTATCCTGCAGTGTATTCCCAGCCCTGAGACATACACTCGTTCCATGAATTTCCATAAATGTTGAATGTTTTCATATAAGAATGCAAAAATGCATTGATGAACTTATTGCACTAGACTTGTTTATTCGTCACGACCATCTCTTACAACATTCATACTCTGGACCACGTTGCCACACCTTGGGATTTCCCTAGATCTTGGGAATCTTGTACTTGGCTTTCTGCCTGCCATAGACAGACCTGGCCAAGGATGCCTAAGCCTACTTCTCACATATACTTTGTTCCCTGAATTAGCCCTAGGCTATAAAGTATCCACTTTTTGACAGCACGTTGCTGTGAGAGTAACATGCATCAGCATGTGTTGCTGCAGTGACTGTTGCTATATATGCATATCCGCATGTATGAACCTTACCATAGCATTTGACTATGTTACAACTGAACAACACTGCATGCCATTTAGGATGCCATGTTGTGAACCTCCTAGCAACAAGTTCTAGAAGCTTTTTAGAATGCTGACCTTTGACCTCCATCAAAACAATAGCGTTCTTCCCCTCAGTATGACCAATCTATATACCAATTTAATATGAAAATGATCCACCATTCCAAACTTGAGATATCTAATTGTTTACAAGGTTCTCACAGTTTGACCTCTGGTGACCTCAGACAATTTTTGACTCTACCAAAAATGACAGGAATATCCACAAACAAAGTATGAGAACTGTTGAAGTTTTCCTTCTTGAAATATCTTTTTAACAAGCCTGGCATCACAAACACACATACAAACACACATACACACACCCCCACCCACACACATGCCAGCACGAATGCATAGGTTTCTCTTTCATTGAAACCAAAAATAAAATCTGCCAATTTTTAGCTGATGTGCTGTCCATGGATTAGGACAAACCCTTAATTTGTATAAGCCATGACTTTTATTGCAGTCATAATATATTAGTGAACATTACCATAACGCAATACAGTAAACAAATGCTACACTAGTTTATCATGGTCACAGTTTATAAAGCATGTTTTTGGTAAAAGTGAATTTAAGAATATTTTATTACCCAGTAAAAAGTTTACTAGAAGCTCAACCATAGCTGAAAAGTTGAATCAAACATTGACAAGATGCATCACAGGGAAGAAGATAAAATATTACAATCATTTAAGTAAACAGTCCTATTACAGAATCATGAACATTATTTCAGAGAGTGTCTTTTAAATATTAAGGAGTTACTACACAGATTTGTTTCCATAAAAAAAAAAGAAAAAATCCAGTGTTAATCACTTCAAGCTTTGATGGACAAGATATACCTGGCATGTATACCATTTCCAGACCAACATCTCCATTTCTGTACTTTTCAGCCATTTTCAACTTGTACATGATTGCTTTACCACCAACAGCAGGGCTTGCTTGCATCTGGCTAGTAAGTGCTTTCTGTATCACTGTGTAGTGGGACCATGACTACTGCAGCACAACAATTAGGGCATCAAGAGGCTTGACCAGCAAACAGATGAATTGGTCACTGTTTTCCGTGGGAGAAATAGCCACTGCAAACAATTTTCTCGTGAATTTGACATGAATATGTAGTATGATGTGACAGTTTGTAACAACATCATGATCTGAGCAAGAATTATCTACAGTAATGATGGTGCACTTAGGGGGATAGAACACCTTTTTTCCACCCTCAATATTTGGTCATCTATGACTGTAAATCTTTGCTGATAGAAGGTGCCTTGCATTAGCTTCCTAACTGTAGAAAAACTTTCTCTCTAGTGCACTCTGTGAACAATTTGTAACAAATAAGAGCACTAATATGCATACTTCATTTAGTCTGGTCCACACACACCCTTCCCCCTCCCTAACCCCATTCCCAAATCTCCACCACAAATAGCTTACTTGTCTGTCAGGCAATTTTCATCACACAAAGAATACACTGCTATGGAAACCTGCAGACAAATTCTAGCATCAGCAATGAATGTACCAGTGGCTTTTGCAAGTCCTTGTTTATGATATTACCCTCTAAAGAAAAGCAACAAACACCTGCAGCATCTAAATCTAATCTCCCAGCTCAATCATAACTTTATATAAAACTGAACAATTGAGATGTGCCTTCATGATTGAAATCTTCAGAAATAATCTTAGGGTGAATCTGTTCCCCTCAAGTGTCTTGATATTCCATAATCACTCCGTTCTCCAAGGTGCCTGGGTACCAAACCACAGCAACCAATGGAGATAGCCTCAAAAGACCCAAATGATCTAAAATCACTGAGGGTCCTCTGTCTTCAAAGATTAATGCTGGCACATAGGCTTGAGTGGGTTACCCGACTGTACTTCAGCGTCGTGACTCCTGCCCAGGAGTTGAGTACAGACCCCAGCACTTTCCCTGGAATTGAGACTCCTGGGAATGTTCAATATTGTCAAAAATATGCACAAAAATCATATACTATGAACTTTAAAGTTGTGCTGTTTTTTAGGTTTTCATGACGTGTTGTATTAAAACTGACTCTCTGATTTTCTTCTCCATTCAATCCACAAGTTTCATCTCCAGCTGGCCACAATGATTCTCCGACAATGTCAGTTTGACACCTAGCTGTTGACAAGCCAGTATTGTATAAAGCAAACTAGTAATTAAGACTCATTGATATGCTAATAATCACCAGTTTATGCTAGTGAGGTATGTATATTCTTGCATCAGTTATTACTTCATTGTGGGAGTCAGGACACCATTCACAGTTGAAACTAATAGGTCCGCGGGCATCCGAATCCAAAACTAGTGCAGTCACACAAGCCTACTAGTAACACACTCACAACTTTTGGGTATTTGTAACACAGTTGGACATTCTTATATTTGGTGTCAGGGAATTTATCTTCTCTCAAACAGTGACCAAAGAATCCAATCTTGAGGTTTCCTGCTGAAGTATTTTAGATGGAACAAAATGTTGTGGAATCCTTTTAAACCATAAAAACACAGCACTATCGTTACAACTCACAAGGTCAACCACTAGGCTGGATGAAGCTCCAGCCTTCAGTAACATTTATCTGAGGTCAGATGAGGCCACTTGTTCAAAGACTAGTCTGTTTCCATATCTGATAAACTGCTATTGTTATCTGTGTCTTTTGAAGATTTTAATGATAATTTGCTCTGAATTGAAAGCAGTCTTTCTTGAATATTTTTGTAACAAAATTTGCCTCTTCTAGCTCCAAATGGATCCTGCCAAGATAAATGAGAAAGATATTTCTTAGCATATAAATCCTTCCTATTTCATACAATTTGTAAATGAATTACAAGTTTCACAAAAGCACAGACACAGAAAGTGGGAAAGAGGAAGGGGTAACTGGGTAGATTATATCAAACTTTTCCAATAAATGTGCTTCATGAACTGCACAAAATGTAACATCAAATTGCATCTACACATACTTTAAATTCAAAACTTTTTGTGTAGAAGGGGCACACCCTTTCCTTTGACCCCTCCCCCAGGATGGAAGTCTAAAGTATTCAACTCCCCCTCCCCCAGCTAAGAACAGCTTTCAACACCTATGGAAAGTAGGTATACACAAAAGAAATAAATTATAAATAAAAAAAAATAATAAATTTACAAAGAAATAATTTTGTCAGTGCATATCTGTGCATCTTGCCATGTTCAAAGCCCGAGCTATTATTGCAACTTTTGTGAACAACTTTTCACTCATTTCTTCACATAATTTAACGCACTTTAAGAATCTGATACTTGGAATTTCTCCCACAGTTTAAGCAAATTTTCTTTAACTTTTCATGTGTTTAATACAAACTATTATGTTAAACCAGGGCCTACATTAATGTTTACCTGATTGCCAGTGGCAAGTAAAAACTTTGCAGAGCAAGCTATCTCTTATTACAAATTGCACAATGGGCGAGTGATATCTCCATCTCAAAATTTGAATATGAAAAAAAATGTTAATTACCTACAGTGATAGAAAACAAAATTTAACTAGAGCACCAATTGTGCAGAAGCTCAACCCTGTCTAATTTCAATCCAAGCCAAGATGTGTTCTAGGAAGGTGATATCTTTAGTGGTATTTTGGTATGTATTACTCCATGAGCCCTAAGCAAACAAGTAGCCCAACAATAGTAGGGCTAAATTCTGAAGCCTTAACCAGAAAGCCAAAAGGCTTAGTGATTCCTTGCCAAAAGGGGGTGCCTTTTTACACTGAGGTTCATCTCTCAAATTTTTACTTCTTGACTATATCAATTTTTACAATGTTGTAAAACAATTTGACCTCTGCTGACCTCACATGAACTTTGAACCAAACCAAAAGTTGACTACCTAAAAATTAAACAAGTGTCTGTACTTCTTCCCTTGTAATGTCATGTTTACAAAGTTTCAGTTTGACCTCTGGTGACGTCAAATGACTTGTGACCTCCACGAAAAAGAACAGGGTCCCTCACAACATGAAAAATGTATATACCAAATATGAAAAATGTCTGTCATTCCTATCTCCACATATCATGTTAACATGTTTACAAGGTTTTCAGTTTTTGACCTCTGGTGACCTCAAACGACCATTGATCTCCACCAAAAACAATAGGGTTCTTCCTTTCAACATAACAAATCTATATACCAAATATGACAGGTGTCTGTCATTGCTATCTTGAGAGACTGTGTTTACAAGGTTTTTCTATTTTTGACCTCTGGTGACCTAAAATGACCTTTGACCTCCACCAAAAACAACAGGATTCTTCCTCTTAACATTGAAAGTTTTAGTCTATAAACTACATCTCAAAAGTGTCCGTCACTGCTATCTTGAGATATCATGTTTACAAAGTTTCTGTTTTTTTACCTCTGGTGACCTCAAATGACCTTTGACCTCCACCAAAAACAATAGGGTTCTTCCTCTCAACATACCAGCTATGAAAAGTGTCCATCATTGCTACCCTGAGATATTGTGTTTACAAGCCATTTACAGGGTTTTCGCAGTTTAACCTCTGGGGACCTAAAATGATATCCAGCAATAACCATGTAAAACACTGATAATCAGCACCAACAGGCAACTATAGTCTCTCAATTGAAGGTTATCCATTTATACTTACCACCATCTGCTGACCATCTAAGTGAATTTTTTCCTTGATTGTGCTCATGTAAGAATCAAAGTTATCTGGAAAAAGGTTTTCCATAGCTGTGCTATAAGAACAAACAGGAAAGCAGAATTAATGATGACTTCCATGAACTGGATTTACATGAAAATGAAAGCTGCAACTACACAGGTCTCAGGGATTCCACCAGAAATGCAAAAAAAGGGGGGGGGGATTAATTGCTCCTAAACCCCTAGTCCAAACTGATGCTGTCCCTGGCTAAAGTTACAAGTGGGTTCAGGGGGACAAAAGCTTGCTTCAAGACCCCTATAAGGTGCATTTTGAAGAGTTTTAAAGGCCATTTACTTATGAAAGTCCAAACATTGCTGCAAAGGTGTCCTCTTCTTAAGTAAGAAACCAAGATTATGGACAATTTTTTTAATTTTTATGGAAATGAAAAGGGGGGGGGGGGGATTTTACCCACCTTCTTCTGGAAAGGGGGGACAAATCCCCCTTTCCCCCCTTTGGCAGAAACCCTGGGCCTGTACTTGCAGGCAAATACATCAAAGCCACTGAAGATAGTATTAAACGATAAATCCATATACCTCACATATGTTACCACCTGATTTCTTGTCCAAATAAATATTAATTAGGTGCAAGAAGCACAATATGTATTTACACAAGGTTAGCAATGCAGACGACACAATTCAGTTTGATGACATGCCTTGTTTGCAGCAAGTGAAATTTAGTATTAGCCAATCTGCATGTTGAAGATACCTGAATTTTCAAAACATCAAGCACCTGATGTCAGAGGTAACTTGCATAGTGATGTTTAATTCTTCCAGCATTTGTCTAAAATGCACACTCATATTGTCTACCAAGGACAAAATATAAAACTAAGTCAACCAAACTGCATAATGGTTTACCGGGGCTTCCATTAGGTTTTTCCCTCCAGCACCCACAAACTAGTGAATTACTGATACTACGAGTAGCTCACATTTCCGATATCGATATTTCAGTTCTCAATATCAGCCGATACCCATCCTAAACATAAGCTACTGGGCACCATAACTAACAGTCACTTCATTTGATGAGGTAAAATATCAAAATTTGTATTTAACCAGAAAGTCTAAAGGCTTCCTTTCTGAAGAAAATGAAAGGTACCCATCTTTCACATCTTGCACTATTGCATTCACTAGCAAATTTCTACCATTTTCTCTAATTCACCTTGGGTGACCTCAAATAACCTTTGACCTTAGTCAAAAACAATAGTATTCTTCATCATAATATGATTAATTTTTATATTAAGTATAAAAAGTATCTACCATTCCTATCCTCAGATATAGTGTTTTACAGGGGTTTTGTGTTTTCCTCTTGTTGACCACACATCACCTCTGACCTCTCCCAAAACAACAGAATTCTTCCTGTCAATATGATAAATCTATATACCAAACAATAAAAATGTACATCAATCCTACCTTGAGGTATGGCACATACAGGCAATTTCTAAAATTTTCATAGTTTTAACCCCAGTGACCTCAGATAACCCTTAACCCCTATCAAAAACAATATGGTATATCTTCTGACTAACGCATTCACATGCCACGAATGAAAAATATTCTGCTCCCTACCTTGAGATGGTGAGTTTACAAGGTTTTGGTTTCTGACCACTGGTGACCTCTCACCTCTACCAAAAGCAACAGAGTCCTTCCTCTCCATATGATAAATCCATGTACCAAATATGAAAAGTGACCATTATTCCTACCTTGACATATGGTGTTTACAAGCAATTTCCATGGTTTTCAAGTTTTACCTTCAGGGTTAGGGTTACTTACGCCAAAAGGAATGAAAGGTACCCATCTTTCACATCTTGCACTATTGTGTTTACTAGCAAATTTCTACCACTTTCTCTGTTTCACCGCTGGCAACCTCAGATAACCTTTGGCCTCTACCAAAAAAGATAGGGTTCATCTTCTGACTATAATGCATCCACATGCCTAGTATGAAAAGTATCTATCCTGCCAACCTTGAAATTTTGTGTTTACAGGGTTCTTGACCTCTGATGACCTGGACTGACCTCTGACCTCCACAAAAAATAATAGGGTTCTTCCTCTCAATATTATAAACTATGTACCAAGTATGAAAAGTATCCATCATCCCTATCGTGAAATATACTGTTTACATGCAATTTCCAATGTTTTTGTAATTTTACTTCTAGTGACCTCAGATAACCTTAGACCTTTACTGAACAACAGGGTTCATATTCTGACTACAACACACCTATATGCAAAGTGTGAAAAGTATCCATGCTTCCTACCTTCCAATATCATGTTTACATGATTTTTGACCTCTGATGACCTCACATGACCTCACAAAAAAACAAAAAATATCCATATACCAAGTATGAAAAGTATCCACCATTCCTATCTTGAGATATCCTGTTTACAAGCCCAGCATCACAAACACACCCATACACATGTACACACACCCCTACACATACCATCGTGACTGCATCAATTCCTTTTGCCTTTGCAAGGAATAAAAAATATTCAAATAGTGTACCATTTTCATGACAATAAAGGACAGTAAATATCAGTTAGGTTATATTGTCATTTAAGGTAAATTTTCCTGATACTGATACAGACAGTATCAAAATTGGGAATATCAGTTGATGCCCATGCTGATTTTTGACTATCAATAATCGGTTCAACACTACCACAAACCCATGCATAATTTTTTGTTGGGGTCTCAGTCCAAATTGGGGGCCTCAAGCCAACTGAGACATTAGAAGAGTAGACTCTGGGAGCCTGGTAGTCTGATGCTTCTCCTCAAGTCCGCTTGTGGAGTTCAAGCAATAACATGAAATATGATAGTGATCAGGGAAATTCAGGCAATCATTTTTATGAATATGTTTATCTTATTAATGATCCTTGCATTCACCTACTGCATGCATAAGAGACTGAAAATCATAATATAATATCACCAAAATGCCAATATCACCGACTTTAAACATGAGTGATACAGCAGGGTTCATGACAGGCTTGATAGACTGCATTCTGGATTGGCTGAAGGACATCTCGCAAGTGGCTGAATCAATATCAAATTATGTTATACAGCAGTGTTCGCACTAAGGAATTGAACCTGGGAGGGAATTCCCTCTCTAGAAATTTTTTTGGGAGGGATTTTCAAAATCAGGGAGGGGGTTATCACTTGGTAAAGATACTATTGCAATTTAATGTGTGTATTATAATTGTTGTTACGATCTCAGCTGCAGAAAAGTGTGCGGGATTTTCCCGCATAACATTTATTTTTGTGCGGGATTTAAAAGACAAAAGCGGGATTCACGCAATTCCGCGCCTTAGCGCGAACACTGTTATACAGATTACACTACACAGTATACACCCGAGATTTGTAAGTTTCGTTCATAGGAGTGTGAGTGGAGGAAATGGGGATGGGAATTGAATGGACAGGCATAGTGTGTGGAAAGAATGATGAAAACCTGCTGTCTAAGGGTGGCTGGTCCTAAGGTGATGGACTTAGAAGAGGTAGAAAGGGTTCCAGCGGGGATCTTGAGATTTCCTTTACCAAAATGCCTTGTGTCCCCCAAACCCACTGGCCTTGCTCACTGTTCATCCTGCATAATTTTTGTGCATATTTCACCCTGGCTCTTAAGTTAATGCAAGCCCTGGTTTATCATCCTTAGAACTAAAGAAGTCCTTGCTCTCCCAAAGAGGTAGTTATTCTAATAATGAAACAGGTGAAATTAAGGAAACATCCAAAAATTCTGCTTAAAGTAAAAGTCAGCATAACTGTGTAGCAGATGAAGTATGCTTGTATGCTCAAACTATTTCATGTATTATCTACATGCATCACACTGAAAACAAAAACCACATGACAAAATCTGCAATTCCAACAATCTAAGCTGATTCATGCAGTTGGGATGTAAAAGCCATAAATCACTTTCCATACTCCAGTGCACATCAAATATGCATTGTAACTGGTAATAACTCTCCCTCTGGAGCTTAACAATACCTTCAATATCATCTGCTGTAAAAGTTGACAATGAGGTTTGAAACAGGTCACAACACTCATAGGTTATACGTGAACACAATTCTTTTAAAGCATATAGAAAAAATTGACTGCAGTCACTAGTAGCTCACTGTGATGTCCTTGGGCATATTAAGTGACACAATGCCAGAAATGTTTTTATTCCTCATTGCTTTTATGCAATAAAAATCCTACATATAAATCTCATTTTGGCTGCTATTGTACTTTGGATTTTCAATGGTGTTTTTTGTTCCTTGATGACTTATCTGTTTAACTCTGTGCAAACACTGCTCTACATACATGGCACCAGGAAGTACATAACTAACCATCAGTATTCCCTTGAATCTTTTATTATTATCTAAATGTGCTAGAAGGGGTTCCACTAAAGACAGGAATTTATGGTTTTATAAATGCCAAATTCTGTTCTGTGATAAGTTTTGTAAAGTCAGGATTTTGCACTGCAATAACAGTAATGTGTTGCAACTATAATTTATGAAAGAACTTGAAGATCACATCAAGTGTTTATATTTCTGGTGGCTTTATGGAGTCTTGGACCACAATGGAGAAGATTTCACTGACATGATATTCATCTGAAAATGATGACTTCATACTTGAATTTTGCAATTTTTCCATATCAATTTTTTTTCATATTCTCAATTTTTTTGTGTTTTTCATGTTGTACTCTGATTTCTGTGAATGTTACCTTTTTCTACAAAACAGTAAACTCCTGTCTTTAGGTTTCATCTTACCGTAAGGATGCTGGCATGACAGGGTTAGGGTTTTCCATCATCTGACACACAGCTACTCGTAGAGTTTCATGTCTAATGCATTCATTGTACCTCTCACTATCCCCTGTATGTTTCTCCTGTCATAGCAAAAGTAAGGACAGCAAATAAAAATTTATTTCATATTTTATATCATGGGTAGACAGTCAAAAGTTATTTTGTTACTGTATGTAAAGTTCTTTCTGCTATAATGCAGCCACAATTTTCAGACTCACATGCCCATCTTAATATTTTTTTGATAAAAAGTGTGATAAACTCACAAAGTCCTGCAGGAATCACTGAAAATAGAACTGAGAATAAACAAAATAACCTGCTAAAATCAAGCAGGCTCTTTTCTGTTAAATGTTTTCTTTTTTGCTTTCCTTGATCTATGAAATATGTGATGACGAAAGTATTCACAACTCAAAGTACAAGACCACACCAACTTGGAAAGCTGAAAAGGGTATTGTTATATCACAGGGTACTTAAAGGGGAATTTTCACCAACCCAGACAGTTCCAATTCTCCCAACTATGCAACTTCTAGCTCCTCCCATAACTGTATGAAGCTACTCCTTGCGCAGGAATAAACCTGTTTTATTGCTTAAGGCCATGTCCTGGTGAGCATACAAGGCTGTAAAATGTAATAAAAGCACTCTCTCTGCCGCGTGTGGAATGTAAGCTGCTGTGCATCTTTCAAATTTTCAAACTTTGATGTCAATCAAAGAGCAGTCACCAACTAAGAATTTTCATGCCCCTACACTAAAAATATGCTTTGGGGCGATGACTGTCTGTCTTTAAGAACACAACATTTACAATGACAACAACAACAACAACAACAACAACAAAGCTGCTCTATACCACAAAGAACTAATACGAAAAGTACAAAGCAAAGAGGCATCAAAACTTTGATAAAGATTAATTTTGCACATTGATCTGGCCCAATATGTAAAGCAGAGCTTTCATTACATTGTCAAGTGGATAACTGCTTCCCAACTTTTTGGAAATCTTAAATGCCCTTTAATAGTTGCACTGTACAGTAATGCATTCTTCTCTGTGAATGAAAAAAATAGTTGACGACAGAATGTCCTGGGCAAGTTACTGTACCAGATAAGTTTGCACATACAACCAACAGTTTATTTCCTGTCGGCACTGCTCATTCAAAAGAAAAATATTTGTGGAAAAAAAAAGTAATTGTTGCTAGAGTGTGCACCAAGTAACAGATAAGTTTGTGTAAACAATATATCTACTGGTTATTATGCTGTCAGCAATGCTAATTCAAGAAGTACCGTTTGTAGGAAAAAATGGTTGGGACAAGAGTATGAGACAACCAGTCTTCCATGTGATAACATGTACTTGGTATTAAAAGAAGGGGGATTGCCCCCAGAGAGTTTGTGTTGCTACTTATGTTCATTATAGTAGATCAAAACAAACAAGAATTGAACAGGGGCTTTTCAGGAACTTCCCTGTCAAAAATGGGGAAAAAACAACATTTGGGAGGTTTCTGACACCTTTTCAGAGGGGAAGGGGGAGTCACTTTGACCCTCAAACCCTCTGGATTTCCAGCAATTAAAGGATAACAAGCCCTGTATAAAACTTTGTTGTACAGGGAATTCAATTACATGTGGCAATATTCTACTCTTCTTACTGTATGCCAACTTTGGATGCACTTGATTGGACTGCACATGCTATCAAACGTACTTTCACTGTTCATAGATGAACATAGGTGAACTTTTCAAGTTTAGGTGTACCCACTATTGCTGCTGGATTCTGTGTATTTGGCTATGTGTTACACCAATCTTTTATCAAAACTGTGCAAACTGGAAAACTGGTATTGGAATTCATACAGTAACATACGGTAAAGGGTTGGGCTCACCAACTTATCAATGAAGATTTAATGTTAACTATTATGGCAGCAGCACACCAGCTGGCCTAAATCCTACATTGTATGCTTTTTATAGCCTAATTTCATGTAAGGTATGATGTAATCTAACCTCAAAACACATAACTAGTGATAACAAAATTAATATTTTATATCACATTACCAAATGGTACATTTTAAATATCTCTAAATCTGATACAGGTCCCTACATTTTTGTGACCACAAGTTTTGTTCAAGTCAGTTACTGCATTGGAACTGTATTATTTAACTTGCATAGACCATTTCCCAAATTTAGCAGTTACAATGGATGGATAGAATTATGGTGTACATTGTTTTTGGCCACAGTAAACTGTCATTGACAAAAATGACGCACACCAAAACTCTATCCCATAATCCTTTGTAACTGCTATTTGGAAAAGGGTCTATGAAAAACTACAAATAGTTCATTAACACCAAACATAATCAAACCACATGCTAAATTTAGAAGAACTTTCCATTAAATCAACTACTTGACATTCATTTAAATTCGTATTCACAAAGTAATTAGGTGTATGACATTACACAGTTGCAGTGAATATTTATCGACAGAATTAGACTTGACCCTAGTAAAAGATGGTATGACGATTTTTCAACTGTGTGAGTTGAATCAAGTTGGCAAGGGTTCCCAATTGTGAGTTAGATAGATGGAGTTTTACGGCCCAGTTTCCAACCCACTGGTTCAAGTCGAGCCAGCCACGGCCCTTTTTCCAGTTGTGGCTCACTGGCTTGTTTTCCGTACTCCATTGTTTATGAGGTATTTTGAAAGTCCTGGTGGAGTGGTTTCTAACAACTATTGTACAATACAATATTGTAGTACCAGTTACAATTGGTACCACCGACAAACAATTTAACAGCATTATTTTTAGTTTTCACGGTGCTTTCTGCATTCATCACTTACTGTACATGTTAATTTAGTGTTTCCAGTACTTACAGCAGTGTTACAGTAGGCCCTCTTACTTACATCAGTGCTGGACGCATTTGCAGTACTTACTCATGAACCTAAACTTTCCAAACTATTAGTATTATAACTCTTGTAACACTTATGTAAAATTTGTACTCATTACACCATACTTTCATTTGTACAAGTTACACGGCAGAAACCCTAACACATGCGTTTTAGAAAGCCAATGTGCTACAAGCCGACATGCAGTATAAAGAACAACCAGAACATCAACTGGCAGTCTTGACAGAAGTATAACAGTAAACAACTATCTCATCAGTGTTGTGAAATATGAGTCTGCCCTCAGCCCTCAGCCCTCAGCCCTACATAGTTTGTCTCTAGCAATGGTTCTTTTTCTCTGTTTTGGAGGAACACCTCGGAGTGACCAAAGGTGACTCAAACTTAACACTATAAATTCAGAATAAAGACTTTACAACTTAAATATTGCAAAGGATATTGTAATAAACTTTCAAGAACTTGGCAGCAATGAAAAGCTTCCTGGCAAGACAAATTAAGTTCATGGCCCATAATTTGACAATGATGGTAGTATCAGGAGAAGTGGGGAATTTGACCCATCCTACTCTCTGGCCCCCAATTATTACTCAAACATACAGTTGTGTAGCTGACAAGGTACTCAGCCCCTACCCCCACATTTGTTACTTTGTTTAGTTGCCCCTTACTTTCAAAACCCCCATGCAGAAATTGTTTGCAAGGACCACTCTCAAACACAATCTCCTTAGTGCATACGTACCAGTTCAAAGCCTGGCTCGTTGTGGTATGGCTTGTCATTCATGAGTGACTGAATGGATATTAGTACACTAGAGAGACATTGTGCTGGTGTCCAGGCAGGGCCTTGCCATGTTCTGCAATATAACACGGTTTTGAGTAATGAAACATAAGAGTATGACATAAACATAAGGAATTATATTGAAGTCAATTCTTGCAGACTGCTCAATCACAAAAGAGTAACTATGTGCTGGTAGGACTTGTGAATGTTTACACCTACTCATCAGGTGGCCTCTAAATTGAGCATTTTTGCTCATATTTGGATTTTTTTCTGATGAAGAACTAGGGTACTCCAGATAGGAAAACCATACATTGCTCATGAATAAAAACATCCCTTACTTTGAACAAGCCAAGAATTAAACCACTAAGCTTCATTTCTTCCTATGTCACCCCTACATCCACTACAAGTAATCACCAATAAATTCTAATCTTTGGTTATCTAGCCAGATTTAACATTTCAGTGACAAAAATATTGTCACATGAAACCAGTGTATGTAGCATAAGAGAGGTTTATGCAAATTCGGGTGACTGCAAATGGCCATTTAATTCACAGCCACTGAATAGAGCTGTGCTTTTGGTTTATTCACTATCTGTTTAACAGTTTTCATTATCGTAATCCATTAACCACACATGAAATCAAGTCAAGTAAATCAACATTATCAGCATATCAGAAGAGTGCCATCACTGTAAATACCAAAGTTCTTTATATTCTCAAAATGACACCGCAAACATTTTTTCTCCTATGCAGCATGCATGGCAAAGTGTTTGCATTTTACACAAAGTTGTGATGATCAGTCCATAAGGAAAAGAGAATCATGCCTTTATTCAAACTTTCTACAAATGTACATTATTTTATTATTCCATTAATTACTATTTTGGGGATTCTTGCAGTCTTACATAGCATCATAAAAAGAGAAACCTTTGCACATCAACAGCATTATTGCAGCACTAGATGTACTTGTCCAGCTGCAGTGACATTACACAGGTCTAAAGTTTGTGCATGTAATGATGAGTACAAATGTAGAGTATTTCACATTATGAACAACACTGTGCCCATTTTGTGCATTACATTATAAGGGTGTGTGCTAAGAAATTCTGCCACCATAATTCAGCTCTAGTGTGACAAGTTTTACCTATGTTTATTCCTGTAGCCTCTGTACTGTAATGTATTTTAATCTCCCTTTATATTGCCTCTCTTACCATCTACTGAATTCAAAATATCCAAGTTTTGCTGTGATTAAGAGAGAAACAGGTCAATGTTGAAAGCCTCCATACTTGAAAATTTTCCAAGTTCACACAACTTGAGAGGCAGGTGTCATAACTTAAATATCTGCCTAAACAACTGGAACTTCCTCTACTCAAGAACTCAAGAAAAACTGAAAGGTTGTGCTGTATGTCTAGGATATGAAATAATCAGTTACCAGCAGTCCCACATGACCATCATTTAATGGTGCTTCCAGGCAGATGTTGGATAGAACCCATGCAACATAAGAGATTTCGTATTTTCTCACTGTAATTGAAAACCAAACTAGAAATAACAGCAAAGCCTTTAACTATATAAATTGCACCCCCCCCCCCATATAAGTTTTCCTTCTTCCCCTCAACTATACTTGTCTGGAATAAGGAAGTTAACTTGCAGACACTTCACATCTTCAGGCATTGTCTGGCATTTTGCTAGAAGCTCCCTCTCTCTCACTCCATTGCATGTATGCCCTATGGGATTCTGCAACTACCAACGATGATTATAACCAGCCTTTATACTGTACAATGCATAATGTACACCATAAATGATTGTTTGTGAAAAGTACATGGGCCCGGCCATGCCAGTTGGTTCAGCCAGCTCAACCAGCTTGTCTAATTTATGTTTGTAAATTATCACCAATATGCGTGAAGTTCAATACTGTAATAGAATGCACCATTAATAATGTTGAGTTAGTAATGAAAACGGTGGAAAGTATTGCACTCTTCTGAGTATATTTTCATGACTGGAAACTTTACAAATGATTCTTCAACTGATGAAAAAATTATGGAAAATATGTAGGGGTGTCAATTGTTAAAATGTTTCAGTCAGCCTACACAGGGAGTCTTAATTAAAAACTTTTAAGTGGCACTGTACACAATTTAAAAGCTTTGGTTGCATAGTTATTAAGTTTAGAAAACTATGTAGATTGATAACTATCATTATTATTATTATTATTATTATAACACTTATATGGCGCTCATTATTGCAAGTAAACATACATTCAATGGCACCTTACACAAAAGCATACTTAAATAAATGGGTCTTAAGTTTACGTTTGAAAGACAAAAAGTCCGTACAATTTTGCAGATCCAAAGGCAAATCGTTCCATCTCTTCGGTGCATCGACAGCAAAAGCACGGTCACCAAAGTTTACCTTTTGAGTTGGAGGTACCTGAAACCTTTGTTTGTCATGTGACCGTAAGCAGTAATAATTACTATCCGATTTAACAAACATTTCCTGAAGGTAATCAGGGGCTTGATTATGGACACACTTAAAGGCCAGACAGAGAACCTTGAACACTATGCGCCACTTAACAGGCAACCAATGCAATTCTTTAAGCGCGTCCGCGCTACTATCACTGCAGTTATGCATCAAGATGAGCTTTGCAGCCTGGTTTTGAATTCTCTGAAGAGGGTAAATGGTTTTGGCTGGAAGATTGATGAGAATGGCATTAGCATAATCTAAATGTGATATCACAAGTGATATAACAATTTGTTTAGCGGCTTTCTGTGACAAACAATTACGTATTTTTCTGATGTTATGAAGATTAAAAGCTGCCACTTTACATTTCTTAACAATGAAAGACTTCATGCTCAAGGTCTCATCCAAAGGCACACCAAGATAATCTATCTTATTTTGTAAAACTATTTCAGCATCATTAACTGTTATACTAGTAGTGATACACTTATCAAGCTGCACTTTATTTCCAAACATAATACATTCAGTTTTCTCATTGTTCATTTTCAATCTATTCTTTGTCATTTTGATACACATGTCTGTTCACCCAACCTAGAATCGGCCTGAAAGCTGTCATATAAGGTATGATCATCGGCATATCCCAGTATTTGAGTTTGGTATCTGTTAATCTCAGAAAGAAGCGTGCTGGTATAGATATTATAAAAAACCGGACCAGCACACGAGCCCTGAGGTACCGAAAATTGCAGGTTTACCTCACGAGACAAAGATTTGTTAATCTGCACTTTTGTGTGTCTTCCAGACAAATAGTTCTTTGCCCAATTAAGAGCTGTTCCCCGAAGGCCAAAAACATTTTGAAGAACATTAATCAATACAGTATGATCAACGGTATCAAAAGCGGCTGATAAATCAATGGCTACTAATGGTGTGATCAGTCTTTTGTCCATATTGATCAAAATGTCACTTATTAATTTCACCAGTACAGTTTCAGTTGAATTATGTTCACGGTAAGCACTTATGTAAGATGGAAGTAACTCATATGTACTCATATACCTGTTCAACTGGAAAAGAAAATTTTTCTCCCACAACTTTAGAAATCCAAGGTAGATTATTGACTGGGCGATAATTCTTAATTTCATGTTCGAGTGTGCTCTTCTTAAGGAGTGGAGTGATAATAAATGTTTTCCAGAGGCCACTGAATTCCCCCATTCTCAGCGACGAGCTAACTATTTCGTTACCAGTGGCAGTAAGATATCAGTGCTGCTTTTCACATATTTTTGGGGTAAGGAATCTGATCCAAGTGTTGTAGATTTCATGTTTGATATGATCTTATGGACGCTTTTCGCTGAACATGACTCCAAATCTATAAATGAACCTTTACCATAACATCCATGGAATCACATATTCGCTGAATTTTTGAAATGAAAAAATCACTAAAAAGCTCCTCCAGTTCGCCATCATTGTTATGATCTGGAAGTGGGTTGGGTTTACCTCTTCCAAGTAGTTCATTTACTGTGATGAAGAGTGCTTACTATCATTGCCACAGGAGGCTATCTTATCATTGACATAGTTAGACTTGGTAAATCTTAGTGTCTTCATCTATTTTCATTTGCTTCCATGCTAGTATGTGTTCTTCATTTTGGGTTACCTTTGACTTTCGTTCAGCTTGTCTTACTCTTCTTTTAAAGCTAGTAATTCATCATTAATCCATTCAGCTGCTCTTCCCCACATGGGTTGGTCTGAAACCTCAGCTGAGGGATATTCCCCACAGCAAAGTCCTCCCTTCTAGGTCTAACTATCCAACAATTATCCACAGAACCAATCATATTTATGTGGACTGTCAGCAGAAGCTGCGTATGTATGCCTACTGAACTTCTTACCCTAGAATACTGAGGCAAACTTTCCCACTGTGGTATAAGTTGGGGTTGAATCGCACTTTACAGTCTCCTGTTGTTAGAAGCTTTACACGTGGCGGTTTATGTGGATAATCTGGAGGAAACCGTATCATGAAATGGAAGAATCCACCTTCATAAGGGGTGTCAAATGGACCAGTAATTAAGGCATGAACCTGCAAAGAAGGAAATATGTTCTTCATAAAAAGTCTTTTCTGCAAACCTGGCAGGAACAATATTAAGATGCTAACACTTAATTATCTAAGGCTCACTCACTGCGCCACTTTGCTCCCTAGGACCTGTTCAAGTAGATATTGAATAGACACCAGGCATATTGCCTTCTCTATTTTGCTAGTGTTCAGAGGATGGCACGGAAGACATTTAGTAATTACTGCCAGAGCTGGTAGCAAGTCATTTTTGCAAGTCTAAGTCAAGCTACAAGTCATCTCCTCCCAGCACAAATCAAGTCACAAGCCTCTTTGCACAGGTACATTGACAGAAATATGCCTCAAAGTTTAGTAAAATGAGAAGTCCAAAACTTTTCAGTAAAAATTAACATAAAAGTACTGTAAAATTATACACATATCATGCTATAAACACAAAAATTACGTAGAAGTTATCCTTTCCTTGAGCAATTAAACAAAACAAAAAAAAAAAGGGCAAGGCAATTTTCTCATTGATTTTGTGTAAAACAGTACTTAAAAGTTCTGAAATTCTTATTTTACTTCACTGTTCTGAGAGGGTGGAAGCAAAGCCATAAATTTGTTCCCCTGTTATAAGCAATCAGGCGTCAACTAAGGTTTGCCGCAAATTTGCATTTGGAGCATTTACTTTCAACAAAACTTTCCTGAGAAACCTCCTGTCCCAATTTGTCTTGACCACTTTACCAGTATACAATCATTACCTACTGGTACAGTATTTGAAGCAGTAGTGGTCACACTTATCCTGTGATGTGAATCAGGGTTCCCATGCTTTTTGGTGAATGAAATTCCAGACCTTTTCAAGACCTTTTCCATACCTTTCCATAGTTTTTCCAGACCCAAATTATCACCTGTGGTCCATACTATAGGTGACAAATATACACACCCACAATGAGGCATAGGCCTGGGCATATGCTAGGCCTAAATTTATTTACCTGGTACTAAACTTTGGTGTTATATCTAGCTACCAAAATAACCCCAACTACTAAAAATGATGTTTTGACTGTGTATGACCATCTGTTGTGTTACCTGCACTTATCACCTGTGGTCCATACTATAGGTAACAAATACACACACCCACAATGAGGCATAGGCCTGGGCATATGCTAGGCCTAAATTTATTTACCCGGTACTAAACTTTGGTGTTATATCTAGCTACCAAAATAACCCCAACCACTAAAATGACGTTTTTACTGTGCTTGACTATCTGTTGTGTTACCTGCACTTCTTATTCTGTTGTCTTCAGCAAGCCACAATGTGGATTTCATTGAAAGGGCCTAAGGCCCCACATGGGACCTTGGACCCCCCAGAAAAAATAAACGGGTCACTAATCAAGCATCGTTATGACAGGTGATCAACTGTTTAACTCTGACTGAAGGAATTAGGGTCAACCATTATTTCACATACTGTAATGGATGCCAGGGCACATCTTGGACCTTGGGCCCAAAATGTCTGTACAACCTGAAGATACCACTGAGTATCATTATGACAAACCATCAACATTGTACAAGAGAATCTGTTGTTGAAGAAGCCCTCTGCAGCTTTTCATAAAATGGGGTTAGGGCCCACATGGGATCTGGACCAAAGTTCTAGATTCATACCACACAGATCACTATACTTTAACACCACTATAACATTACAGTATAACATCCCATCAACTCACTTTAACATGAAAAGGTGGAAAAGTTAATCGCTTTGCAATATTTCACAAAATGGACCCTACATCCCATCTTTGGCCTTAGGCCCCAAATTTCTGAACACCCTGTAGGTATGGTACAGTACCACTTACGGGGTATCATTATCACAAATTATCAACATTGTACATGAGAATATCTGCAAGAGAAGCATTGTGTAGAATTTCATAAAATGGGCCATAGGGCCCACATGAGAACTTAGACCAAAATTTTCTGAACATCTTAAATGGCCCACCACCCAAGGGACATTATGTGCAAGTTTCATCAAGATCCCTTGAAAGATGTAAGAATAACAGCCACTTTTGCAAATGTCAACAGACAGACCAATAGAGATCAATATATACAGGTCTGTGATCACAATAGTTCACACCAGCTTTGCTGGTATGAGACAAAAATTCAAACCATTCACCCCATAAACCTGTCACATGCTAGAAAGAAGTGAGGTTATCAATAATTATTGTAATATCTTTTAAAATCGATGATGATAAGTAATTTCTAAGTTTCTTTAACCATGGGAATGTTGTCCAAAATCTGTGCCTACCATCCCTCCGAGTCATTTAACATTTCAATTCAAGACACAGTACTATACACAATACTGTGTAGGTGTTTCAGTCTCAGGGTCAGCCAACTCAAACGTAAAAGTGAATGCCAGCCAAAATTATTCCGATGGCATTCACTTCATAAAATAGTTTCAACGCATGTGTAAAATACTTTAACTAAGCCCCATTTAATGGTTTCGAAAAATTTTCTAGCATAATTTTCCCGTACGAAACTCTTTTCTTCAGAGACACTTGCTTTGGCTGCTATCCTATCCTAACAAGTTTACATATGGTGATATATCAAGCCTAGCCTAGTCTCGTGTTTCAAAGTAACACTGAGTGACAGGCGGGGACAGTTTTGGTTAATATATATGGCTTGGAACGTGCAGCAGAGCTAACGCATGATCGTGATATACACAAAGTCAAATGAACATCAGGAATTTCCGGCATAATCTCTAATTTTATAGAACCAGTTCAGCCTTCATTCACTTACTTACTTCGTTGACCACTGCAATAATTTAATGCAAGAAAAAAGTGAACAACATGATGAAGAAAATTTCCAGACCTGGTAGGCAAATTCAAGGACTTTCCAGGCCTGGAATATCTCCTTTTGATTTTCCCAACCTTTTCCCTGACTTTTCCCAAATTCCCAACCGCATGGGAACCCTGTGTGATGCACAAAATAATGTTTACTTGGTGTATTTATCATAATTGGCACATGCTGGAAACACCATTTTACACTGTTTAATTTCACTTTCCCCGGAAGCCCACCCTAAATCGAGGCTTCACACATTTGACACTCCTAGGTTCAAACTTCACCCTCACAAAGTACGTAAGCTACTCCCCCCCCTTTTTTTTCGAAGACCTGGATCTGACGATTTAATATATCTGATGTGGGCATCAGGTACAGTACTGTAGCATTCACAGGAGTACAGTGTATTAGAGATTTATTGTAAATGTACTGTGCATACTGTAACTGTAAGGGATCTTCAAGTTGCTATTTCCTGTGTGTATGGCTTACTATACACAGTACACATGGAGCTGCTACTCCAGTAACAGCTGCCTAGCTATACAGTACCTTTGTTATGTCTTCTTCTGGCACAACACACATCCCAGGGGGAGGATCAGAAAAGATATTCATAATATCCCTGAAAAGAAAAATTTGTAGCTGTTAATTAATCATTCACAGATCCAGAAAGTAAAACATCAGGTAATGAACTATTTCAAGTGATGTTAATGTCTTTACAAAACTGAAATTGACAGCTTTTATACACATACTTTAATAATAATAAGATAATTAGTGCTTACAGTATTTATAAAGACAGCCTTACACACGGGGTCTCGAAGCGCTTAAACTACACAACAGGCAGTCAATAGGACATGATAAACAAAAGAGTTTTACAGTTATGGTAGTTTTACTGTGTCCAATGGCAGTTAGTTCTTGACAAAAGGTGGCAGGTCATTCCACAATATGGCAGATAGTGTCAAAAAGATTTGATAACAGTACCATAAAAGCATGTAACAGATGATGACACATTTAAAAATGATTGAGAGCTGGACGGAAGATCACACTTTAAATTAGATAGCAGTACTGTATATTCAAGTTTCTGTAGATACAGAGGAACAAAACCAAAAATGCATTGTACTGCACACAGCATACTGTATTTGCCACTTAAGAATGAAAGTGGTACTGTACACTGTGTACAGTTGGTTGAAAACAAAATCATCAGTGTTCTCTTTATTTTAAGGGGCATAGCCCTAACAAAATAACTGGAAAATCACTGACTGCCCCCTACAAATCACACCCCCAAAACTACCCCTCTCTGAGTGTTGCCCATACTATGACTACTGTCATTTCAAATGTTCAATAATGTTCACAAGTGTGGTGCTACAGAAATGAGTAGGGGTGTACCGGATATCCGGTCCGGCCGGACTATCCGGCCGGATAATGAAAAATTATCCGGTTCCGGTTCCGGCCGGACATTTTTAAAAATCCGGCCGGAACCGGATTTTTTTGTGAATCATTAGTAAAAGGCTCTACAAGTACATTAAAATAATATCATGCAAGATGAAAATAGGTTTGGTACAGAAGATGCCTGTGTATGTAATGAAGTGGTCCTGAAATTCTTGGCTTGACTTCCTGCTGGTCCTCTTCTTATCCTCTTTTTACATAATAAACACTCAGCAACTTCATCAGCCTGATCCTTGACAAAAAAATATTTCCAAATGAAAGAAACCATTTTCCAAAGTAAGTGTCATGAAAGTCTCAACTATTGTGACTCCAGAGAGGCCACATTAAGCTACACATTTAATGACAACCAGTTACTAAATGATAGCCAACACTTGACACTCAAATACTGTAACTTAGTTCAAGTTAGGACATACAGTATGGTCAATATCACTCATGCTGTATGACAGCTGGTCTTGGTTACACAAAAGGAATGACCTTAGAGTTGTGAATAGAGGGCATGCTATTGTTAATGTCTGGCCCATTTCCTGTTTTGTAAACTGCCAATTACAATTCCTTTATAACCAACAACTCAGTCTCACAATATAAGTTAAAGAAAATTTCACCCAAAATGTTATTAGCCAAAGGGTATAGCTATAGGCTAGACTAGTAATACCCTGTAAAATTATTGCAGCCCCCCATCGTATCTGTGCTCCCACCCCCTCCAACACATGAAGCCATAAAGGAGAGGTCCTGTATCATTCCAGTATTTGTAGAGGAGGTATGTGTATTGATCATTAAAATTTACTCTTAATACATACAGTATATTGCAATTGCTTATAAAGTAAAGCCTAATGGGTGATCTCTAAGCCTGACCCCTTTGCCATTATGTACCATTGGTAGGCCTACTTCTATTTTACTTGGACCCTGATTTCAGTTACAAAATTCCTAATGAAAAAATCCGGTCCGGCCGGATTTTATCCGGCCGGATAGTTCGTACTGTCCAGTAAAATCCGGTCCGGCCGGATCTTAAAATTCCAGATCCGGTACATCCCTAGAAATGAGCTGTTTTTACTCTGTAATGAAAGAATAAAATCCCCTGCTGAAAGGTCCAACAATTTCAGTATCTTTTACCATTCTCAAGATACTGTATACCAGGGGTGTGCAACCTGCGGCCCACAACTTCCTCCTGTGCAGCCAGCGAACCAATTTCGATTTGCCTAATTTTTGGCCCATATATGACCACAACTGAAACTTGACTTAAGTACAGGGTATCATGAAAACAAAGAAACCATCACTTCCTTTGATGTAAGGTGGATATTCTCGACCATTTCATTATTTGATAAACTAAACAATTCACTTGCAAAACACATTCTAAAACTGAATTAACATATTTTGCGACAAAATAGAGATGCAATACACGGGACAAGTTTCGCCAACAATTAGTAGGCCCATAATCCAATATTATTCGAGTGCATGTGGGTCGGCCTAGATAGGCACATTGGTCACTAACGGGGGAGGGGTGGGGGAAGGAGTGGGGGAAGGGGTGTGGGAATGGGGTGGGGAAAGTGGTGAGGGTGAGACGCCACCCTCGTATACACATCTCTGTTCCACTGTGGCCCCCAGATGGTCACAGCAACATGATTTGGCCCGGTGTTCGAAAAGGTTGCACACCCCTGCTGTATAGGCTACCGTACCTCTTCAAAGTTTGACACTTTCTGTAGTAACTTAGTACATTTATCACAAATACTGTAGCACTTGATGTGGAGAGCTGCACCATTTAAATTATTTCTTATCTACTTAGAAGATTTATTTGAGTTTGGTGAGTGATGTTGATATCTTTCAAACAGAAAACCAACATGACTTACAGTGTCAATGTTAAAACTGTCCTTGAAGTGACAGTTGAAAACAAAGGATAACATTAAGCACCTCTTATAAAGTAAGAGTCCCTCCTAACTTGTCGCAAATTTGCTTAGCTAATGTTTATTTATATTGTGCTGTAAGTCTATAAAAATTGTCCTGTAAAATGAATTTAGTTGAATTTTGATTGGAATTGTACTTATTTTATTGCATTTGGACATCAAGTGGCCAATTATATATGTCACCAGACTTTTGGACTGTTTTTTGTAGATTGATTTCTTTTTGCACAGAAGATTCATCATTAAATACTGTAAGTTCTTGAGCAGCTGGCAAATGAAATAGATGCATGTATAACCACTGTTATGCAGATAAGGGATCAGACACCCACATTGTGTTTAATAAGATCCTCTTACTGTAGTCTGTATAAAGCTTTCTTGCTCAGAAAATTTTACTGTATACATGTCCAATACTACTGCATATAAATACAATGGATAATCAACTAAATATTTGCGTCTGTGGCTCATCTACTGTAGCTCAAACCCAAAGGTCCCTTGCGTTCTGAAAGCCAGACAAGTTTGCTTGGAACTAATCCTTGAACAGCACTGCATGATTTGCCGATACTACTGTAGGTACTGTTCTCTGTTCCAACATCTCTTTCTTCCTACATCTGTATATTCCGACAAGTTTACACAGTTATATACAAGGGGTGGGGAACCTCTGGCCTGCGGACCATATACAGCCCCCAACACCACTTGATCTGGCCTGCGAGGCAACTTCTAAACATAGTTTCAGAAATAGAATGGATAATAATTTTCAGCCTTCTACCTAGCCTGCTTATACTTTTCTGGATATTTTAGGAAAATTAGTTGCATAATATTACTACTTCTACATCGAACAACATGTGCAAAGCACCATGCAATGTATACTGCACATACCGGTGCATGCATAGTAGGCCATCCAAGGTAGTACTTCCATGCATAAACCAGGTGAAGAACCCTTGTACTACTATAATGGCAGCTTAATTTGCAGCTTTGCATGGAAGATAGCCAGCATGGCATTGAAAAGAATTACATCTCCCTCCAATGGGAAACTCAAGTGAAAATTACTTGTGCATAGTTTAAGTGGACTTCAGGTGCCAGAAACCCCTTCTTCTTCTTCTTCTTCTTCTTCTTCTTTCGGATCACGGTGACACATCCAAAGGACATTACTACACCGCACATGCGTCAGGGGTGCCCTAATTTGCCCTAATAAAATTGGTAATATATTGAATAGGATCTCTATGACTATCTAAACCATCAATCAAAGTAGCAGGAAGATTATTCCAATCTTTCAGAGTACTAGGAAGAAAACTAAATTTATAACAATTAGACCGAGAGTAGAGTTGACAAAAATGGAGGTTGTGCATCCCACGAGTTTTCCGAGTTGGATGACTGAGTTTGTCCATGGGAATATTAGCCTTACCAAAAAAACCTTTCGAGAAGAGAATAAGTCTGTTTTGCTTGCGACGATCAGCTAGCGTGGGGAGATCAAGGTCCTTCAAAATAGATGTCATCGACCCTGGCTCGCGAGAAAATTCGGAGCTTACAAAACGAGCCGATCTCCTCTGGATGCTCTCTAGCTTATCTTGTAAATAAGACTGATGTGGGTCCCATACGCAACAAGCATACTCCAAAACAGGCCGAAGGAGACCCTTGTAGGCAGCTAACTTCACATCGCGAGAGCAAAATGATAAATTTCTATAAAGTATGCCCAAAATCTTATTACCCTTATTGCAGATAGATTGAATGTGCTTATCCCAGTTTAAGTCGTTAGAAATCGTGACACCTAGGTACTTTATCGAGTCAACCTTAACTAACTTCACATCGTTCAAGACATAATCGAAGTTAACCGGATTTTTTTTTCTAGCGAAAGTAATGATGTTGCACTTAGAGGGCTGGAATCTCATGCCCCAAGTCTTGGCCCAAAGACCTAGATTATGTATGTCTTTCTGGAGCAAACAACAATCATTAACATTCTCTATGACCCGATAACAGACACAGTCATCAGCAAAAAGTCTAATATTAGAGGAGGCAGCATTTACAATGTCATTGATATGAACAAGGAAAAGAATGGGTCCTAGGACAGATCCTTGAGGAACACCTGAGACAACATCATCAAAAGGGGACCGAGTACCATTAACTACAACAGCTTGCTTACGATCAGAGAGAAAGTCGTCGACCCACCGAAGAACCTGTTTGGAAACACCAAGGCTAAACAGTTTGGTTTTCAGCAGTTCATGAGGCACGGTGTCAAAGGCCTTTTCAAAGTCCAAGATGAAGACATCAACCTGCTTTTGTGAGTCCAGGGCCGAAGCCCAGTCTTCGACGACTGATACTAGTTGGGTATCACCCTTGCCCCCTGATGAATGAGTTGAAAATTTCAACTAAAAGTGAATAACTTTGCAACATAAAATGAAGAAAAAAAGCAACTTGAAACTTCCTTCACAAATGCATTTTAGTACGTACAGTAGCTGTGCATTCATTATTACTTCCTATGACAAATGGTCAAACTGAGATACAGTACAGTATATCAGTGGTCTGTTTAGCAAGGCCATCAGGCATCCAATGTCTTTGAAAGACAATGGATACATGCTCCTATTTCGTGCCCACAAATCTGCACATACTGCAGAACTTACGGGGCTTTGCCCCTGGTCCCTCACAAGGGTCTTTCCAATAGACCCCACCACTGGATCTGCATTGTGGCACCTGTGTGCATGCCCTGTGGGGAAACTTTTGTGCTCCATTGCTGAATATGTTGGCCCGTGAGGTATTATGACTACAGTATTGAAATGGCCCTTCACTGAAAAAGGTTCCCCACCCCTGATATATACTGTACATGCAAAGATTAACTCACCGATTAACTCACCGATTCCCATCGGCAAATGAGGCTGATGGGATCTTGAACACTGGGGCAGGCAGCCGCTTTTGGCTTATATAAAGCCCCTGTCTTTTCTTCAAAATTGGATCAATTTTGTTTTTAAAACTATTAACACTTTCAGCAGTGACAGCTTCAAGAGGCAGGTTATTCCACTCAGAAATGACACGTTGACTAAATGAGTACTTCCTAATGTCCAACCTACAGTTGGGTTTATAAAACCTGAAAGGATGCCCACGAGTACGACAATCAGAGCGTTGTTCAAAAAAAATACAAGCATCAATTTTCTCTAATCCATTGACAATCTTAAAAACCTCCATGAGATCTGCACGAAGTCTACGCATTTCCAAGGACAAAAGATTAGTTTCAAAAAGCCTGTCCTCATAACTTAAATGAGAAATTTCAGGCATCATCCTTGTAACTCGCCTCTGCACCTTCTCAATATTATTAACATCTTTCTGGTGATAGGGACACCAAACTTGACAGCAGTATTCCAAATGAGGCCTGACTAAGGACTTGTACAATCTCAATATATTGTCTTTACTTTTACAAGAATATGTTCTATTAATGATACCAAGAACCTTATTTGCTGATGCCACAGCCTTAGCACATTGCTTACTCGAACTCAGGGAATCATCAACAATTACGCCTAAATCTCTTTCAGATGAAGTACTTTCAATTTCCTCACCACCAATAAAATAGCTAGCCTTTCTATTGTCATAACCAATATGAAGGCACTTACTGTACACTTCCCAGCATTAAATGACATTTGCCAGTCCTCCGACCATTTAAACAAACAATCTAAATCTGCTTGCAACATAGACACTTGCTCCATGGATGAAACATCAGAAAGAACTTTTGTGTCATCTGCAAATTTTAATACAAAGCTATTGAGGTTCAAGTCAAGATCATTAATATATATGATAAATAAAGTAGGACCAAGGACAGATCCTTGCGGCACACCACTAGTCACAGGAAGCCAGTCAGATTTACGACCATGCAAAACGACTCTTTGAGACCTGTTACTGAGCCAGTTCTCAATCCAATTTACCACAGATGATCCTATGCCATGTGCTTTCACCTTGTTAATTAGACGTTTATGAGGAACTTTGTCAAAAGCCTTACTAAAATCTAGATAAACAACATCAACAGGGAGTCCTTCATCAATTTTCCTTGTAACAATTTCCATAAAATGTAACAAATTAGTAAGACAGGGCCTTCCAGACCTGAAACCATGCTGAGAATCATTAACAAGATTGTATTTGTCCAAGTGATTTATGTAATATTATCCTTCAAAATGGACTCCATAACTTTACAAACTTGTGAAGTCAGGCTTACAGGCCTGTAGCTACTAGCTTGGTTCTTTGAACCCTTTTTGAACAATGGTGTAACATTTGCTACAGGTAATTTCCAGTCAGATGGCACAACATTATAAACAAGACTTTGACTAAAAATCAAGCTCAAAGGTTGAGCAATCACATCAGCAAGATTTCTCAATACAACAGGATAAACATCATCAGGCCCTGGAGCTTTATCATGATGAAGACCAAGTAATTTTTTCAAGACAACTTCCTCTGACAAATCAACATTACCTAAGACATCTACATCGTCATTAATAAGACTGTCACAAATGGGAATCTCATACATGTACATTTTCAATATGCAGTCAGGAAATAATTTATCCGTTATTGCATCTGATTTTGCTACACAAAATGGACAAATTGCTACAAAAATGCAAAATTGTGTAGGCTAGCATATTTTATACAACGTTGGATTAACTGTTTTTTTAATGATTTTGTGATAGAGGAGTCCAAAAAACCTCAAAATTTCTACAGTATGCAAATTTTGAACACTTCATTATTCCCTGCTAGTATACAATAGAAAAGGAAATGTGGTCCCAATTATGTACCTCCAGAATACTGTACATATAACAGATTACTCCAGTTTGCAGGCCTGAGGATTTCAGATTTCATGGTAACCATTTTTTAGGTTACGTGGCTTTTGAACCACGTAACCTAACGTAACCCATTTTGTTGAGTCTCAAAAACCCATTTTTGCGTATTCCCAGTATAAAGAAAACACGACTCTGTGACAGTTTACCACACTGAGTTTCGTATAGTAGGTGTACGAGCGATCACTTGCACTGTCAACGCCACAGTGCACAACATGTGTCCAACTTGTACGAAAAACAATATTTCAAAATGACATGATGCTGTAAATGTGTGTGCTGAGGCCATGTCGTGGAGGTAACAGCATATGGTTTGGAGTACAGTAAAACCCCATTTATCCGAACACTTTGGGACCGAATGTATTTCGAATATCGGTGAAATTCGGATGTACAGGGTTTCAACTTTTTGCCTCAAGCACGGTACACAGGATCCATAAGAAAGAGTGTGAACACATTCCCCAAATAACTCCGAAAAGGCTGGCAAAATTGCAGACAAAATCCCCCAAAATATTTGGTTACTATTTTTGGTGACCAATCATATGACAAATAAATTTTTAGACTTCTAAAACACCTGGATTTTATTCCCAAGATTCGAGCCTACGCCCTTCTGAATGACCAATGCTTTGTACACACTAAATAAGTGTATGTGCTGAAGAGAAGATATAACGATCTGGAGAGGTATCTAGCGTATAAATTCGGCATAAATTTCCAAAATTATTAGAGACACATGTGTAGGAGACTCCCAAACAGAAATTCGCAATGTTTTTGTAAGGTCTACTCTCGTTATTTTTAGCGAAGAAGCTCACTACGAAACTAACTTCTCAGATTTAGTGAAACTAGGACTTTCACTAGCCTAACGTATTTTAGTATAAGGAGAAATTGAGCCTATACCGACTCATGGATCCTAGCAAGGATTTAAAAATAAATACGTACGATTTTTTTCCAGATTTGACAGAGAGATAAAAAATTGTTTTCCATGCCTACATGTTGGCTATTTTAGCCATCCTGACATCTTGCCGTGACTTTTAAAGTCCCGAGGAAATTAGTGCATTTCTGCAGAAATTTATGTTGAATTTTGACTTGTACAGTAAAGCCCTGAAAACTTGGTGGATTCTGCCGTAATTGTGATGAATATTATTCTTGTTAAATCTGATGGCCAGTTCCGAAAGACTGGGCTTTACTGTACACGTAGCATCATAGTAAATTACTGTTGAAGGACACGCTGATTTTTCATTTATTTTATGATCGAACTGAGTACAGATAAAACCAATATCAGTCTGACACATCTATTTTATCATCTCCAGTATCAGTTAGCTGCATAAGCAAGAAGTTTCCTTGACATCGTCATTGCAAAAACATTACGAAGAAATCTTCGCGCACTCAATGAGTCCCCACTGACATACTGTGTGTTAACTGTGGCATGATTTTTGAAACAACTTTCATGATATCGAGCTATGTGCGAAGTCAAAGCAGTGGGGCCGTAATCACAGCTTGTGCAGTGTATCCGCATTGTGTACAACCGAGAATCATGGCTGGACAGGTCGTCGCCGTAGTGCGTGATACCAGTCAGCTAGTGTGGAGTCGACAATTACAATTTGCGATAGCACGTGCTGCAAGGTGTGAGCCTCATGCGATCTATTTTATGGTTTGTGATATGAGGCAAGAGCAATGTGAGAAAAATGTCGCAATTGGTAGTCTGTACTTTATCAGATAATATCTCCTAATCGAATTTAAAATGCCTCTTAATGAATGTTCAGATTTTAGGTCACAGAAGAGTTGAATTTGAGTGTCAAATGGGACATCGTAACCGATTTTTCGGTTACGTGGTTTGGCGGTCACGTAACCACCACGCGACCGCGAACGATCGTTCGCGTGAAATCCGCAGGCCTGAGTTTGGCAAGTTTGTCTGGCTCCTCAAACCAGGGCCTCCCCTCAAGGGCCATACTACAACTCTAGACCCCATGCCTGAACCAGCCTTCTACAACCTTGGCTATGTCTCTGAAGTACTAATACAGGACTAATACATACATTGTGTAAAGTTCTCACCTTTTGATTCTCAGTAGAGATGCCCTCTCTACTTTCATTAGGTCCCAGTCATCACTTCTCTGTGGATCCCAAGGGGCAAACATTTGTAAATCTGCAAGTGCTGTGTTCATCAACTGAGCACTTCCACTGCTGGCTGATGCAATTGATCCATGAGCCTCATTGAAAGTCTGAGTCACCTTAGAAATGTTGGAAGTACTTGCTCCATTTGCATTAGCTTGAGCCATGATTGCTAAAGGTAGTTTTTTCTTCTTTAATTTGATGAAAGAATGTGTGAATTAACTGGAAACCAGTACAGTGTCTACCGAAGGTCCATCAGAAATAGGCCTTAGCCCTAAACGAGTGCAGGTGATAATGACCAAAAATGTTCTCACTTATAAACGCTTGAACATGATAACAATATTTCACTGTGGTGCTTAAAGCCTGTACTGTTGGGTAGAGCCACATTACAGTTAGTTCAAACTTCAGACTCAGTTGTTACACTCTGTATTCATAGGAATGTAGGCCTAGGCCTAGGTCCCTATCACAAAATTTCTGCAAGCAATGAAAGTGTATTGCACTAACTTAGCCTAAGTCTAGGCTAGACCTTAAATAGTACCATTCAAGGTGCAGATCTGTGAATATCAATGTAACTTCGTTTACTTTGCTAGCTTTGTTTTGCTACCGTGTATACATGCAGTATGAATGATACTCTTTTAAGTACTCAATGCTAGTCTGACGTTGAGGCAGCCTACAGCCTTCCACTATAGGCTAGAAATGTCCACTCCAGTGCAGGCTAGCACAGTTAAAGGCCACAGGCCCTAAGCAGTTCCTAGATCCTGCTCTATGGGGCATAGCAACTTGAGAAGAAGACCAACTTGTTCTTCCCTAGCACGCCGGAGTATTTTGGTGTTTCTGAAATACCAGTCAAGTTCTGACAATTTCCAAAGATGGGAAAATCGTGTCTGTTGCTGTTAAAGTAGTGTTAGTACTTCCGACAGTCCTTATTTCGATGCATACTAGGCCTAAATGCAATATTTCCACACCTCAAGAGAAAAACTCCTAAAGGGAAGTCCCATAGTTCTTTAATTTTATTAATTATGTCCAAAAATTTTAGTTAAAGATTCATAAATGCTAATTCGAATATGTCTTTTAGATAACATACATAAAAATGTCAAAATAAGATTATCCAAACATTTTGTCTTTCTTACTAATTTAGAAGTGATAAGAAAGTAGAAATACTCATCAAGTAGCTGTGTATGTTCCATAGAGTACATATAGGAGCTAGAGTGCGCACTCCCAATACCGCATACGTAAATCCGCTGTGATTGCATGGGGACCACTGATCTGGTCTACATGTAGATCAGTGATCTTACCTCCACCCGCCATTACAGGTGAAGGCAAGAAGCTATGCTGTGCGTGAGCAAGTATGTACAAACTGTATGGCGGCCTCCCCATGCGATCACAGTCTTTTGGGGAGTGAGCACTCTAGTTCTTATATCCCTGCTATGGTAATGTACACTGTGGTGGCAACCACTGATCTCTATAATAACTGAATAGCGCCTTGTCGCCTAAGAGCTTTTACAACCAGTTGAAGCTACCATCATGCCACTCCCATATGTACGGGGACCGTCACAAAGCAGTGCGCACATTACTGGGTGATTATGATTGCTTTTGGCTACCAAAGCAATCGAGTAAAAAAAAACAGGAAATTGGAAGGATGAGATGAGGATGTTTGGACGGGAAATATGGGAATATTTTTTTAAATTGTTACCACTACAATAGAATATTTAACTAGCATTAGAATCTAGAAGGGCATTGACGGAGCCCCCCAAAATTACATTGAACTGTAGGGAAAGCAGGGGGACTTATTCAATGTCTCGATCTGCCACACACATAGAATACAGCAGGGGTTCGAGGACCTCCCTCTGTAAAATGCGGAACATATATAAGGAAAGCATGAGAGAGAATCTGGAAGGAGTCACAAGCAAGACATGCAAACTCGGATGGCTGGATCTGGGCAAGAGTGGACAAAACTAGGACTGTAACGCGTGACTAGTCCGGATTCGCACTTGAACTTGCTTTTATTGGACTAAGTTGGAATCGGCCCAGATCGGGAGGTCCCGGAATCGGAATTGGCCCGGAATGCGGGAAATATGCATGATTTCTACTTAGGATATGTATACCATGCCTTCCCATAAGGATCACCCATGAGTATTCGTCATGAGTAGATTAATTGTAAGCCTAAACTGACCATTGGCCTCTAGAAATATGCATAAGTGGGCTAAGATGACCCAGCTCAAACACTGGCCTTTTTTAAATTTTGGGTACAAAATTCAGTGGGGCCCAGATAGGTCAGCTAACCTACGTGGGACCCATATGATGCCCAATTATCGCGCCACAGCCTAGGAATGATATGGTCAGGTCGACAAGTTGTTGAACCTGGGGAAAATTAAATTTTCACCTGGCGAGATCATTTTGTTATTTCAAAAAAAGAAAAAAAAGTGGGGTGAAATCGGAGGGACGGAGCTCTCACCCCTGACTGTGGGCCAGCACCTCCTTGGCTGTTTGGTTGTCGGAACATTGCCATTGATCCTATATTCCAACAAGCCATTCGGTCATGTAGTCTTCTTTGCTGCAAAGCATGATGTACTAATAATAATTCCTGTTGCCGGTCGCATAGAACCTAAAGGGTGGTCAAGGTACCATGTCAAGTTTTTACTGTAAATCCCCATGGGCTGTAGGACCAACAGTGAGCTGCAGGAATAGGAAGAGCAGTCATCCAATTGATTGCAACACACAACTGCACCTTACTGCAACGTGAAAAGCAACGTATCTCGATGCACAGTGCACAGTGTAATGCAAAGTTTAAAGGAGATGACAAGAATGATCATTTCAGTAACAAAATTGAAAAGTAAAGAAAATTCTCAACCCAATGCAAAAAACCCCATCTGCATAGCTTATTTCGTTCTGGAGATACCATCATTTTTATCATTTACATGGGAGTTGCCCTTTTCCAAACAAACTGACTTGTAGCAAGTCGATTTTGATATTTCAGACTCACTTTGTAATTGAGATGTTTTTGTTTTCCTTTGTATTTTGTTTCATTGTTATGCTCCACACAAGGTTAGCATGTTCTTATAGGTATCAGATTACAAAATTACAGGACTCACTCTGTCATTTCTGAAATTATTGTTTATATAGTAGCTGGACTTTTGAAAAAAAATTGAATTAAATTATAAAGAAATACATAACTTTTGAAAATGGAGTGAGCCTGTGACATCATCATGGGCGGCTCTAAGAAATTTTGTTTGGGGGGGGCAAACTCAAGTCCGTATTCAGGGAGGTTCGGAAGACCCCCCAGCAACATCAATGGCCAGCTCCGGATAGTACAATAGCCTCAATAGGAGTATGCATACGCGTAGGGGCCCAAGTTGATGGGGGAGGGGGCTGTAACGATCTGCCCGAAAAATAGAAACAAAAATTTCCGCGCGCTCCGCGCGCGTTTCAAAATGTTAATGTACATATCATATAGGCATGCATCCGTTATCATACCGCATGCCAATTACATACAATAATTTGCCACGTTACTAGCTCTTCCATATTGGTTATAATTCTGGGGGAAGTCGTTACAATAATGATGACAATAATCGGTGGTGTGGCCAAGACTTCTCTCATGGGGGTGGGGCAGGCACTATGTTGTGTGATCGCCGGCCTGGGGGAGGGGTATAAGGGGAGGGGGTGTCCCCCTCTTTGAAAATTTTTTGAAAAATTAGGTGTCCATACATGCAATCTGGTGCCACATATGCTACCTTTGAAGTAAAATTTGTGTTAAAAAATTACCGTACTTAGTTTAGGTACTAAAAGAAGAAAATAGGCATCACCCCCTACTACCGCTTTGAAAATTTTTGAAAAATGAGGTGTCCTTACATGCAATCTGGTGCCACATATGCTACCTTTGAAGTAAAATTTTGTGCTTTATTTAAGGTACTAAAAATATCGGCGTCAGTGACGGGGGAATGGCCTAATGGCTCCTAAAATACACCACTGATAATCATAATATATAAGTTTAACCATTACAATTAAAACACACTGGTGAATTAATACCGTATATACAGGTGATGGTGCAATCCAAATCAGAACTATATTTTAATTACCAAGGAAGTTTTTTAAAGTATCGATTTCCGTTAAGCTATATTATTGCATTATTTTTCTTTCAGTAGGTGCCCGAAAAAATCTCAGAATATTTTCACAAAAATATTTTGTTGGGAGAGCTGCAGCCCCAAGCCCCCCGCCTCCTACGCCTATGGGAGTATGGTTATGATTATGTATTACAGCGATGCCCATGTAGTTTTCAAAAGCTCTTCAAAAACCATTTCAGGCAGTTAGTCATGAGCTGACTACTTCAAAAATAAATACAACCATATCAACCGATCGCTACCGTACTACCATAGGGGTGGAGTAAGAGGCAGGTGAAATGGGCAAAGCGGCTTGATCCATTCGTATAAATGAGCCCCACCTTTAAATATTTTATTGTTTCTTTCATTGTGTCACAATATGTTTCAGCTTTGCCAAGAAGCCATAAAATGTTGGTTTTCTGGATTGTTTTCTTAAACTAACGAAAATCTCGAGCATGAAGAAACTTGAAAACGATGAAATGATAGCACAAAGTATTTTGGATCTCAGTACCGTTCGCGAAACGAATTTTTTAAAGGGAGAGAGGAATTCCCCTAACTCAGAACAACGTCTCATCCTATATACAAATAGCTAGGCCACTAGTCAAAAGTCTTATCACACTGAGCTTAGATTGACTGTTTGGTGTGTTTATTTTAAATCAATTGAAACGGTATACTTTAGCACAGAGGTGGAGAACCTTTTGCTTATAACAGGCCATTTGACAGTCATAAGACCGCTCGTAGGCCAACGGCGCTGTCAATTTGGACAAGGGAAGGAAAACCTCTCCTTCTATGGGAAACACAATACTTTTAGACTACATGCCCGTTACAACTTTTTGTAGACAGATACCTTTGCTAATCTGGCCAAGTGACACCCTGGCAAAACTGCTTTTAGTCGTGGATGATAATCAACACGGCTAATGGGTAGTGTATCTAATGACCCCGATAGCTCTGAAGTGTCTGCAAAACTATGGGCATTTAACTCCAGCATTACCGTTACACTCTGTAAATGACATTATGATGCCTAAGCTAATCAGATTACAAATAAGCAACTGAGAAAACGCGCGCGAAGCGCGCCGAAAAAATGTTTTGAAAGCACTTTATTAATGTTTAACCTTTGCATTGCATTGAAAAGTTATTCACTTCCTTAATTTTAAGCCCACTCAAGGAAAAGGGAGGGCCTAACCCATCTCGAATTACATGTTTTTTTTTATTTATTATTTTTATTTTTGAAAATTGAAGACCATGCTTTGCGAACTTTTTTTTGGGGGGGGGGCAAGTGCCCCCCGTGCCCCTATGGCGAGCCGCTAATGGACATCATAGTAGATTTGCTACAAGTGGGGCATGGCAGCGCTTCTGCAAGTGATAGGAATTGCGATATCTCGAGAGCCAAATAAGCTATGAAGATGGGGGTTTTTGTATTGGACTGAGAATTTTATATTCTCCCCGAGTATGTTACTGAAATGGCCATTATTGTCATCTTCTTTAACATTTTTTCACAGTATCCGTTCGTTCTATCGTAAGTTGACGAAAGACCGGCCAGAATTTTGGGAGTGACAAAATGGCGGACCAGTGGCTTCAAAAATATTGCCACAAGCAGGGCCGTCGCGACCGGGGGGTGTGGGGGTGTCACCCCCCACCCCCACCCCCAAAGTTCGTCAGAGCGACGATAGTCGGAAAATCTGAGATACCAGTTGGAATTTCTGATATCTCAGTCTAGCACATTTTTCCGACCGAGCCTATGTCAACTTTGAGTATATTTCCAACTAGATCAAGTGAGAATAATACCAAACGTTATTTTCCTCACGTAAAATTGAATCAGAACTGTCCTTTTTCGCAAATTCTTCTCAAGCTATCAAAATTTTCGCGCGCTCCGAGCGCTTCAAACCTTACCTCAGTGTTGTTTGTTCTTATTATCAATATCTTCCGATAGCAATTTTCGGAGAAGCACAACAGCAGAAGTTGAAAGCTGTTTACAAATTATCAGGTAAAAGACTGACTTTATGAGTGGCATGTTGGTTTGTTGGGCAATTGAAAGTATCTCGATGCAGATTCTGAATGCAGGTTTTGTAATGGAAATCTTATTTAATGAAAATTTCGGCGCGCTTCGCGCGCATGCGTCACGATTTGCAATCAATCTCATGAACATTATTCAGGTAATTCTACCAGACACAGTTTTACTAGGGGACTTTAGCCCCACAAAATTGCATTAAATTTTATATAGACTAATATTGGTGAAGATATAGATATACTCAGAAAATATTCCAAACGTCTATTTATCAGGCCCGTAGCCAGTACAGTAAGTTCTGTAACGATTCTTTCTATAACTTCAAAAAATTTCCCGCGCTAGGCGCGCTTTCATTTATAGTTCTATCTAGTGGTAACGCCTCTCCCGTTTCAAACATATTGGATCTATTCAACGTTTCCACAAATATTTTTCTTCCGTGTAGGCGTGATTCTAGAGAAACACGAAAATGCATCGTTGCGAAGTTTTTTCCTCTTTTTCCTAACTTTTGGAAGATTCTTTCTTCAGCCTCGCCATCGAGGCAAACATACAAGATTTTTCAGTTTCGTAGGGGAGCCTTAATGGGTAAGATAAAGAATGTAATCCCCGAAGACGACCATGCAGTCGCCCCAACAAATTTCATAATTTTGCCCCAGATTCTTCAATAAACACCCAAACTTTTTCAACTTCCCTTATGAAAACAAAAATGTGAATGAAATCTTTTTTCAATATAACCCCAAATTTTTCGGCGCGCTTCGTGCGCCTTATATTTCGAGTTCGGCAACCCATTGCATTTGTCGGGACTTAGAGTAGCTGGCCCCCAGTCAGGGCGCTCCGCCTCCATGTCGGCAAATTAAATCACCACCCCTGGCTGAGCCTACACGTAGGTTTTCATTTTGGCACTGACGTATACCCCAAATTTCGGGGCGCTTAACGCGCAGTCCTCACAATCCACCTTGTATCACTTATGAACATTATAAGCGCAAACGTATACCAGTGAACTTTTATAGCATAAACTAGGTGTACATTCCGAAATGCGCATGTTAGTCCTACACCCCTTTTGCTATACCTGTCTGGGAGGTCTCATATCACCTTTCTGCACCTATACTCTCCCTCCCGCCCATTCCCCATTGCTGGAAGCTATTCGTCTGGATTTCCGTTCAAAATTAGTAAAAGTACGATAGATGCATAGTGCTTGGCGTCATACTCTATATTATTATTTAGATGTCAGGTAATAAGCATTATGTCATTGCCCCCATTTTATGTAATTGATCCAGAGCTTCCAAAAGCTTCCAAAAGGCTCTATGCAGGTATATGCCAGCCTTAGATGCCTGAACAGAAGTCAAAAAGGGGGCTTCAGGTTTGTTGACAACGTTCTTTTCTTAGACAACATACTCTCTGCTTTCACCTAACCAAATCTTAGAATTTGCTAAATTATGGACATTTTCCAGTCATATATGATCCGTTCCAAAAATATCCCAAAGATAGCACCATTTTGCATCTAAGCAACCTTACCTTAACAAAAATTTCTCAACGGGTAGGGGACCCCTCCCCTTAGACCCCTCCCCAGGACGGCACCTTTATATAGTGACAAAGAAAAGATCCCCACTGCTGCAGTACAAACGGAGGGCGCATAAAAACGAAGGTGCAATTTACGGGCCGCCACTCATTTGGAAAAAGAATCCAGCCAGTCGGAAAAATTAGAATTCTAGCCATATATGATCAGCTCCAAAAATATCTCAAAGATAGCACCATTTTGCATCTAAGTAACGTTAAATTAACAAAAATTTCTCAAAGGGGAGGGGGTGTCCCCTTAGACCCCTCCCCCAAGACGGCACCTTTATGTGGTGATAAAGGAAGGATCCTTTATATAAAACGCAGGGCGCATGAAAATGGTGGAATTTACACGCCGCCATTCAGTTGGAAAAAACATCCATCCAGTCGGAATTTGGGACCTTCACACCCCCCAAACGTATGACCCTAGCTACGGCCCTGGCCACAAGGGCTATCCAGCTTTATGTGGAGATCGGTGGCGGTAACCACATCCACAGAGACAGAGCAGGTATATATATATATATATATATATATATATATATATATATATATATATATATATATATATATATATATATAAATGTAACAGGGCAGGACTGTTTATACATTATCGTACAGTCAGACACTGTTAATTTAAGTTTTGTAGCATTGGCTTAGCCTAGGGTGACAATGTGTTACTACGCCTAACGTTGGACTTGTGTGTATACTCGTGCAGCAAATCACGTAGGCCTAGGCTAACCTAATGTAAGTAACATTGGTACTTGCAGTTTGATGCGGTTGGAAGATGGAATATACTTAACTTTATTGTTCAGTTGTACGTACTTACTAACTAGTAATTCGTACCGTTATTTCTTTAACGATGCAATAACGTTAACATGTATTATTATGACGCAGACAGATAGGTATGATTATGAGCGCGCGGTACTCTAGTAAATTTACAGTTCCTAACGAAACGATCTATTATGGTGTGCTGTGCGTCCAGACGGCCGCTGTACTATTGTATGTACAGTGCATGCGCGCCTTGCCGAGATGCTTGTAGTTTTGACGTCACAATCATTCCGGGAATCCCCTTATGTTTAGTTCAAACACGGAGCGCGTAGAATTACACTGTTTTCTGCGCGGTGTAAAGCTGTTATTTTAAAAGTAAGATTCATTGATTAATTGAGGGAGATCGAGAGAGGGTGGAAGGTTTAGCGAGGGTTGGTGCGGTTGCAACTGCAGAAAGTAAGTGTGGTGTTATAATAAACTGGCCAGATCAGGTAATATAGTAAAATAAATAAGATTTAATTAAAGCACAATTTAAACATTATATCACTTGGATTATTTTGTGTCTCTTTCATTGAGTCTCTCAGCCACACGACCTAGAATTCAATCCTGGAGAAAGATCTTCATATCGCTCCAGGAGAAACAAGTTGCCCATTTAAAAAACGCGCGGCCGACCCCTCTTACATTGGTAGTACGAGTGGGGTTGACTTGTGTGAACTCTAGGTTGTGTGGTTGAGTCACTTGAGTGGATCACTTATGTAACTCTTATTTAGGAGACGTTTGGGGGTGGGAATTAGGCCTAAGGATGGGCTGGGTTTGTAAGTGATGGAACGGGGTATGGATCTGGAAAGATGTTTGGGTTGTTGGGGAGTAGTCATGGGAGAATTTCTTATTTCAACCATATGCAATCCATTTACATCATAAAATACTGTAGGCCTATGTAATCTGGAAGGAAAGACAGAACAATACCTCTGAGAGACGCCAAGTCAACGTTTTCTGTGAGGATCCGTTGCGTTGCAGAGGTTGTAGAGTCAGTTTAAAATAAGGGGAGTTTGTATGAAGGAATCTGAACAAGCCAGCTTTTGCAGTATCTTATATAAAGAAGAGTGTTCTTTTGCAAGAAAGACTTTGTTGTTAATTACATGGAACATGAATCTTACCTGAGATTGGACGGATATGAAGGAGCTGATTTGGGCCTCACTGGCCTAGACAAGAAAATAGATGATCACACTAATTCTGTGTCCATATGGTAAGAGAAGCAAAACTTTTGACTTAAAAGTCTTGGAGATATTGGTTATGAGGAGTAATTATAGAATACCCCGCACATCGGTAGCTCCACCTCGTAGCCGGCTACGAGGTCGCAAAATTTGACCTCACTCCCTAACCCCTAACCCCTAACCCCTAACCCTAACCCCTAACCCTAACCCCAACCCTAAACCCAACCCTAACCCGGTACCTAAGCAAGAAGCACTGCAAGCAGCGTGAAAATTTTTAAGTCCAAAATATCTCTTATGAAGTGGCTACGCGGATACGGAGTCAAAGTCGAGAGTATCGTTGTCACCCCAGGCAAGCATCAATATACACACGTTATGAAAACTCCTTTGAAAAAAACTAAGTCCGACATATCTCTTATGAAGTGGCTACGCGGATACGGAGTCAAAGTCGAGAGTATCGTTGTCACCCCAGGCAAGCATCAATATACACACGTTATGAAAACTCCTTTGAAAAAAACTAAGTCCGACATATCTCTTATGAAGTGGCTACGCGGATACGGAGTCAAAGTCGCCGAACCCTGTCCCTATCACTTAGCAAGCAGCACTGCAAGTAGCGTGAAAATTTCTAAGTCCAACATATCTCTTATGAAGTGGCTACGCGGATACGGAGTCAAAGTCGAGAGTATCGTTGTGACGATATCTTCGTTGTGACGTAATAATCAGTTCTTACAGATGTGTCATGATGTGTCAAACGCACGCACATTAGTACGTACGCGCATTAGTACGCACGCGCGTTAGTATGGTTGCAATAGTTTGTCCGGGCGTGTGTTTGTATTCAAATTACACCGAGCGGTACATACCAAGGTCAAACTGTGTGACCTCGTAGCCGGCTACGAGGTGGTACTATCGATGTGCGGGGTATTCTATAATTGTACCGGTTAGGAGAATGAGACTCGGTTAATATCTACCAGCTTAATACAATTGCAGGAACTACGTGTTTACAACTTTATGGACAATGGTTTTATGTGAGGAACTCACCTAAAGGAGTACATGGAACCAGCGTCTATTGTCTATACTTAGAGAGAGAGACAGTATAGCATATCTAGTATGGGAATAGCTGGATGTTGCAGATTATCTGTCACATGATGGTGTGAAAGGGCCCATGTGCAGGTTATTGCTGTGTTCTTGCCAAAGGAAACCAGTAAAAACTCATATGAGATTTGCCGTGAATACTCCTGTGAAATTGCCGGACATTGGAAGTACTGACTTTGAGAGAACCAAAGAACATTTTTGCTTTCAACTGTGGATAAATTACTGCATAATAATGGAGTTAAAAATGGAACTGTCACTTCAAAGTATTGGACATCACCAAATCCTATACTCAAACACCTTCCCTTAGGTACGCTACACCGAGAGTACAACTGACTCTGCAAATCTCTCCATGGAACAATTGACATATGAAGAATGGCAACTGGTATTGGCGACTTCAATATGTGAGAAATATTTTATTCCACCTGAAACTTTTCATTTTTTTGACTTTACACTTCTGATCCTTTGAGACTTCAGGAGAAGTCAGGATTTCAGTTGGGAGGAGGTGTGAAGGTGTGGGACACTGGTATTTACTAAGTTACTTCAAGAAACTGTTCAACGCAATCTTTAGCCAATAATATTTCTTGCATGGACACTTGGGCTTGTAGAATTTTTTTTTTAGTCTTATAGACTTCAGGAGAAGTCTTGGTTTCAGTTGGGAGGAATGTAACAGGGCAGGACTGTTTATACATTATCGTACAGTCAGACACTGTTAATTTAAGTTTTGTAGCATTGGCTTAGCCTAGGGTGACAATGTGTTACCACGCCTAACGTTGGACTTGTGTGTATACTCGTGCAGCAAATCACGTAGGCCTAGGCTAACCTAATGTAAGTAACATTGGTACTTGCAGTTTGATGCGGTTGGAAGATGGAATATACTTAACTTTATTGTTCAGTTGTACGTACTTACTAACTAGTAATTCGTACCGTTATTTCTTTAACGATGCAATAACGTTAACATGTATTATTATGACGCAGACAGATAGGTATGATTATGAGCGCGCGGTACTCTAGTAAATTTACAGTTCCTAACGAAACGATCTATTATGGTGTGCTGTGCGTCCAGACGGCCGCTGTACTATTGTATGTACAGTGCATGCGCGCCTTGCCGAGATGCTTGTAGTTTTGACGTCACAATCATTCCGGGAATCCCCTTATGTTTAGTTCAAACACGGAGCGCGTAGAATTACACTGTTTTCTGCGCGGTGTAAAGCTGTTATTTTAAAAGTAAGATTCATTGATTAATTGAGGGAGATCGAGAGAGGGTGGAAGGTTTAGCGAGGGTTGGTGCGGTTGCAACTGCAGAAAGTAAGTGTGGTGTTATAATAAACTGGCCAGATCAGGTAATATAGTAAAAAAAATAAGATTTAATTAAAGCACAATTTAAACATTATATCACTTGGATTATTTTGTGTCTCTTTCATTGAGTCTCTCAGCCACACGACCTAGAATTCAATCCTGGAGAAAGATCTTCATATCGCTCCAGGAGAAACAAGTTGCCCATTTAAAAAACGCGCGGCCGACCCCTCTTACATATATATATATATATATATATATATATATATATATATATATATATATATATATATATATATATATATATATATATATATATATATATATTTTGATTATTAAGACGTTTGCCTTGTCTCAGCTTGTGTATCTCTTCACTGTATTACCTTTACCACCTACAAATTTCTTTCGTGAATTAGACACGATATTTTACAAATTCATTTGGTCCCAAAAACCTGATAAAATAAAAAGGTCAGCTTTGTTACACAAAAAGATTAAGGGCGGTTTGAATATGATTGATATAGAGTCTAAGGCAAAGAGTTTACAATGTAAATGGGTTAAGTTATAGTTTGATGATAATCGAGGTCCGTGGAAAATGTTTTTTGAGTTTGCTCTTAAGAAGTATGGGGGAAAACTGCTTTTTGAAAGTAATTTCCGGAAAAATGATTAACCAACAGGTTTATTCAAGGAGTTTGTAATGCATGGTCAGATTTTAATTTTCGTTCATTAGACGTAGATAATTATTGGAATCAAAGCGTGTTGAACAACTCCTTTATTAAGATTGATAAAAAGATAATTTATTCATCTGTGTTACATGCAAAAAATGCTCATTATATTAACAACTTTTTTGATGAGTTGGGTAATGCTTTACAGTACAATGATTTCATAAGAAAGTTTAATATTGATATTGGACTCCCTTTTACTCTTTACTATGGTATACTCTCTGCAGTACCTCAAAATTGGAGACTCAATATTCGTCCAAATCCTGATTTGGCTGAGAACTACTCTCGTTTAATCTATTACACTTCTTGTAAAAGACCTGTCAAAGTAGCGTATGATTATTTCATTAGCGGTAAGCTTCAGACCCCTAGTGCCATCAGGAAATGGGAGCAGTGTACTGACATTAACTATAATTGGACCAGAATATTCAATCTTCCCTTTCTGGTAGTTCGTGAAGCAAAACTTCAGTTTTTTCAATTTCGTTTCATCCATAGACTAGTTGCTACAAATGTTTTTTTACATAGAATTAATTTTAGGGACTCCCCTCTTTGTACTTTTTGTGAAGGCGAGTCAGAGACATTAGAACATCTGTTCTGGTCCAGCACTTTAATTACGCAATTCTGGCACAGCATTTTACAGCTGTGTTTTAAAAATGTACCTATTGTTAATTGGGAGCTTGTGAAGTTTGGCTATGTAGATGATCTGAGGCACCCTTTAAATTTCTTTTTATTAAATGCTAAATATTACATTTTTAGTTGTAAAATAGAGAATATTAAACCTGACGCTGGAAGTTTTTATAAAAAGTTCAGATTTCTCATTAATGTTGCCAGGAAAAACAAGAGTGATATGAGAGCCCTGAGTTTTGAGAAAACATTTCACTAATTAATTTTTTCTCTCTGGTATGGTTAAGAATGACCTTATAATGATTATGTATGAATTCATGTATATAATGTCTATGGTATTGATTTATTTTAAATATCTTTAAATTATTTGTTCTTTTTCGGTGTGTTTTCACTGTATATTTTCAGCCATAGCAGGAAGTAAAAAAAAATACTGTGCCTTGTTTTCTGTTCTGAAAAGGTTTTGTAAGTTAAATGTATATAAGCAAGTGCTAATCCAGCTTTCACTTCAATGATTGTACGGACGTAAATAAATTTGATAGAGCTCAATAAATGAGATGGAAAATATATATATATATATATATATATATATATATATATATATATATATATATATATATATATATATATATATATATATATATATATATATATATATATATATATATATATATATATATATATATATATATATATATATATATATATATATATGTAGGATTTCGATCCGATTCTGAACGTAAAGCCAGTGAACTAAGACTAATAAAGAAGCTTGACACCCTTAACAATGGGCTTAATAGAGAATTATCACACTTGGGTGCAATTACTTGCCTTCGTTAGAATCTTTTCTGAGCTGGTATTGGCACAGTTTTGGTGTATGCTGATGAAGAAGCAGGGCTTCGAAAATTTTGTACGTCTAATAAGCATGGTGCAAATATGTTGGTATCTAAGGCATTAACTTTTTGCAACTTTATATATATATATATATATATATATATATATATATGTAGGATTTCGATCCGATTCTGAACGTAAAGCCAGTGAACTAAGACTAATAAAGAAGCTTGACACCCTTAACAATGGGCTTAATAGAGAATTATCACACTTGGGTGCAATTACTTGCCTTCGTTAGAATCTTTTCTGAGCTGGTATTGGCACAGTTTTGGTGTATGCTGATGAAGAAACAGGGCTTCGAAAATTTTGTACGTCTAATAAACATGGTGCAAATATGTTGGTATCTAAGGCATTAACTTTTTGCAACTTTATATATATATATATATATATGTAGGATTTCGATCCGATTCTGAACGTAAAGCCAGTGAACTAAGACTAATAAAGAAGCTTGACACCCTTAACAATGGGCTTAATAGAGAATTATCACACTTGGGTGCAATTACTTGCCTTCGTTAGAATCTTTTCTGAGCTGGTATTGGCACAGTTTTGGTGTATGCTGATGAAGAAGCAGGGCTTCGAAAATTTTGTACGTCTAATAAACATGGTGCAAATATGTTGGTATCTAAGGCATTAACTTTTTGCAACTTTATATATATATATACATATATATATATATATATATATATAAATATATATACATAAATAACTGAAAGAAATGTTCCCATTTGTCCCAAACGTATTCGGTTCTCCTTCATAATATAAGTGTAAGAAATGTACAAGTTCAAAGAGAGACAGGACGTCGCTTTATGCCTTTGATGTTTATTTTAACAAGCTTTCGGCCGTTTGGCCTTCATCAGGTTCTGAAGCAAATGCAATAATCAATATGTGAGTGCTAGACCTACTTTTACCAAGATATTAACATGCATAAAAATATGTAAAATTATTGGAAAAGAAAGAATATGTAACTTATATATAAAGCGACGTCCTGTCTCTCTTTGAACTTGTACATTTCTTACACTTATATATATATATATATATATATATATATATATATATATATATATGTATATATATAAATGCAAAAATGCAAAAAATGCATCCAGTTGCATTTTTGCCACCTGATGAAGGGTTTAAACCCGAAACGTTGTGGAATTTTTCACAAACTTTTAGCACTATTTACTACTTCATTTTTATCTACCTACTTCATAAGTGCTACGCAGTACTTTGACCTTATATATATATATATATATATATATATATATATATATATATATATATATATATATATATATATATATATATATATATATATATATATATATATATATACAAAAGTCAAAAGAAGACAAAAAATAGATACATTCATTTCCAACTGTAAATATAATACAAATCAGCGATTTATATATATATATATATATATATATATATAAAACAAAAAACTAGAAGTTCCTTGGTAGATCTACAGAAACTTCTGGTTTTTCGTTATTGATCTTTCTGCATTATGAAGTTTCGTAACAGTCCTCGTACTGTGTTATTCGTCAGTTTACATATATATATATATATATATATATATATATATATATATATATATATATATGTATATATATATATATATATATATATATATATATATATATATATATATATATATGTATATATATATATATATATATATATATATATATATATATATATATATATATATATATATATATATATATATATATATATATATATATATATATATGTATATGTATATATATTTAAAGATGGATTCAAGTGAGGGAGCTACGGGATTCGGTAAGAGGGGCGAGAATGGTTTGTGCGCTTTGAAGTAAGCGGATACCCGCCTCAACACTATCCAAGTCATGGCTTTCCTTTTCTTTAATATCCCCCCCCCCTCCGGTAGAAAACCTTTCCCAAACTTCCTCCCCAAGCATGGGCGTCAATCTTTACTCGAATGTGTGTGTGTGTGCTGGGGGGGGGGGGGTAGCCAATCCTGTCAAAAATTTACTTTGTAAAAATATTAAGTCAATGGAGTGTATTTCCAAAATATGTATGTGGGGGGACGTGTCCCCTTGCCCCCCCCCCCCCAGAATTCACGCCCATATCCCCAAGTTTTTCTATTAAAACGTTTCCTTTTCAATCTCTTACTTTTACATACTAGTATAAAGGCGACCATCATAATTCACTTAATGTTCATGTTTTTGTCAGGTCCAGTTTCAGAATTTTATGTAAAAAAGGCTGAATTTGTGAGGAGAAAGATTAAATCTGCTAGAGCCAAAAACAGGAAACCCCTAAAGGAGGGACAGAGTTTGACAAATTGATCACGTAGGTGTAATTTTTTCTTATCTGGAAATCAAGATAATAACACAAAGAACCATGAATTTGTATATCATTAGGTTACCTCTTTGCAGTAGCAAGTAATTAAGTACATTGTTGGAGATGGCCAAGACGGGAGGTATGTCTGACCCTCTAGAGTACCCTTTTCAGAAAAAAACTGAAAGTAGACTTTATGAGATGGGATTTTCTGGCATTTGAGAATCAAGAAAGTACAGAAAGAAGCATTTCTATGGTATTATTATGCAGCGTCTGCATTTACGGAGTAAGCGAGCCAGTTATTATGCGAATGTCCCCTTGGAAAAGGTCACTTGAAGGAAAGCAAAAAGGAAGCTGCTTATCAGATTTGAGTCCAGTACTCTAAAACCATTCCCACCAGGACAACAGTTTTATTTTATTTTAACCAGAAGACTCTTTTCAAATGTTTTGGGAAACAGCCTGTTTGTGGGAGCTATCAGGCGCGTAGTCGGGGGGGGGGGGCGAAGGGGACACCCCCCCTTGAGCATATTTTTGATATTTGTTAAAGTTTATTTTTACAATATTGCTAGTGTTTTCCCTATTAATATGCGGTAAATAGGCCTGGTAAGTGTCATTTTCAGCGATCTGGGAGACATTTGGGGCCAAAATTTTCTTGCGCTTTGCGCAAACCTATGGGTAGCGCCAAGCGCTGAGAGTCCTTCTGTGGGCTTCTCCCCCTCCCCTTAACAAATTCCTGGCTACGCCCCAGGGAGCTATTTTGGGTTCTGCCGTAGACTATTTTTATTGCTCATGAACAATTATCTAGGAAGGGAGCAAGGCTATTTCGTGACCATTATTTGTGTGCTCTTCCTCAACATCTTTCTTGTACTGAATCAAAGGTCACTCCATGTATTTTGTACGCTTATTTCCAACCCCGGTTGGGAAGCATTGACCTATATGCAAAGCTCCACCATATATTAGTGCGTATAGCGTGTAGGGCTGTAGCCTGCGGGGGGCAAGAGGCAGTTGCCGCCCCCCTGAGATTTCCAAACCCTACGTGAAACATAGCCTACTTGGAAAAAAAATAGTGAACATGATAAAAATTCCGATGGTCCTGATTAAGTTTTTAAGGCCCTCAGAACCTGGGAAATCGCATGAAAATGATCTCCCAGCCCACATGGGGCTTCTCTATCTGACCACGTTTTAGAATAACTGATCAAGAGCTAAGTTCATCCATGGCTGAGCTACTACCAAGTATTAGCTCCATGGTTCATCACATATACAGGCCACTAACGAGAGATAAGTGCAGAACTTTTGTGAGTTCATCCGTTAAGCCTGGGGGCTGCTTAGGTTTAGCAGCAGCAACAAACTTCTTGATTTTACCCTGAGTATGGACATGTTGCCCAATATACAGACTACCATTTCGTATTTTGTTCAATAGCAACCCCAAAATATTCGGCGCGCTTCGCGCGCTAAATTTTCGCCTTTGCCACTCTTTTTGGAACTCTTCCACCAGCTGGCGCCACCCGTTTTTGAGGAGGCAAAAAATTTTGTGGTAAAGAGTGCGATTTCCTGCAATCTGAAACGCCTGGAAAACAAAATTTTCTGACTTCAGCCCCAACCACGGTGGGGCTGAGGTCGATTTACTCCTGTTGGACACTGTAAAGTCAAACTGACCTCTTAACAGCTTGAGGAACCGCTTCCTACGAAACCTTTGAAACTCTGCCTCTGTTTGCCGTAGAAACAGCTAGCTTCGGGACCTTTTAAGTATGGATTTCGCTCTTTCCAATTGTTTTCTTTTCTCAAAGCCTGAGATGCCCTCTGTAGCCCTCGACCTCTTTCCAGCCTCTCTATTTGGCAATAACCTTCAAAAGTTTGAGAACCGCTGCTCTAGGCTAGGGTTCCTAATCCTAGCGCCACTCGTCCTTTTCTCACGAATCGAATGCGAATGTAGCTGAATGAGAGGAGGAAACATCGCTAGCTTCGATGTTCGCACTAAGTAACTGTGGCGGCAAGGTAAGAACCAGCAAATTTAGAAAAACCTTCTGACACCTAAATTTCACCTTTGAAGAGTTAATCCAATAATATACGTCTGTTGCATTAGTTTATAATCCCACCTAGAATTTAGAAAGACCAAAAAGGTACAGAAACTGCTTATCTGCATGAATTAAAACAGAAATTCACACAGACGCCATTTGTTATTGTTCAGAAAAATTTAACGTTATAACGTTAGGCCTAACTAACTGTAGTGTTACTGTTAGCAGTAGGACTCGGCTAAGCTGCAAGTTCCAACATGTTTCCATGTTTGTCCAAACGTCCCAGTATCAAAACGTCCCCGTACCAAAACGGAAAATGTCCCCGGGTTGAATCATTGGTAATTTATGATAGCCAGAAACAGAATGAGGCAATGAGAACTTTATTCAGTGTATAAAAAGCAAGAGACTATTTAGGGCCTACAACTTTTGATTCATAAAATATCAAGAAGCTTTAAAGTTAAAGGTAATACAACAGGCAGTCAGTCATCCCAATCAGAGTTAGTAACTTAGGCCCATCACTCTACCTCATGAATGACCCATTTTGATCGTGTGGCAATGATTTTGTAAGTGAATTGTGAAATTCAAGGAGAATTTCGCCTTGCCTTACCTAGGCCTGTTGTTTGTAATAGGCCTACGTTAAAAATGTCTTCAGAGGTGCTTGTAATGCAATAAGAGGAGATCTGCAAGAATTTGCTGATTTTTCAAAGCAAAATTTGGGGCGACTTCTTTTAAGGCCTAGGCTAGTGCATACATTGATTTGTGTGGGTGTAGAAGTCTAGGCCTATTCTAGGTAGCCAGTTATGTAATAGACTGCAGTTTGCATACAGGTGGGTGAGAGTGTATGGCTATTTTATTGAGTATTTAAAGACAGATTTGCATCACCCCAAGTATGACTTTTACATAGGGGTAAGCAAAAGTCTCAATTGGTGACTGCTCTTTGAATTGATTGACAACAGAATTTCAAAATTCAAAAGATGCAGAGTGCAGCTCATATTACACAGCATGCACATTTTGGTTACATATTAGGGCCTTGTATACTCACCAGGATGTGGCCCTAAGCAATAAACTATGCTTGTATCTGTACATGGAGAAGCTAAAGACAGTTATGGGAGGGGCTACTGTATAACTAGCTTAGGTGGGAGAATTGAAACTGGGATGAGATTTCCCATTTAATTACAAGCAAGACTATGGAAGTAATGTAATACAGCTCTGCAATTTGTATACAGGTGAGTGAGAATGTGAAATGAACTTTGTAAACAAGTGATAGTAGAAGCTGTCTGCCCAGAGTGCATTCCATGCACTCCAATCTGAAGATCTTCAGTGTGGAGTTGGCATTTTCCTTATGTTTTCTATTGTTTTTCTTGGCATAACTTTGGCGTGGGCCTGAATGGAATGCACTGTGGCTGTCTGCTTCAGCAGCGAGAAAGCACAGTGGGCACAGGTGGTTACTATTAGTTTCCGGACCCATTAATTTCCTCTCCTATGAAACGATAGTTTCCCCCTCCCCTGTTTTGCAATTAAAAACTTTACATTTCTTCTCATACAACAGTTACAACACAAATTTCCTTATTTGAAATATGATGTTTGTAGGGGAGGAGAGTAACGTTTTTAGGGAAGGAAACTAACTTTTCGTAGGGGAGGAACCAATGGGAACAAACGGACCCTGGCACAGGTACAGTAGGCTAAATGTCACCCAGTCAAACTGTTCCTGTACCAAAATGTCAGAAGATTCTGTGTAAATGTTCTTGGGTTTAGCTCATTCAACAATTTTATGATGTCTTCTAAGGATATCACAATGTCAGGCATGGATAGGATGTTATCAGTTGAAATGAGCATTAAACTGTCACTTTTTCAAGTAAAAACCTTGAATTGGTTGGTTTCAGGACCCATTAGTTTCCTCCCCCAAAAAGATATAGTTTCCTTCCCTAAAATGTTATTTTCCTCCCCAATATTTCAGGTGAGGAAATTCATGTTTTTAGAGGGCAAAGTTAATGTTTTTAGATGCAAAAGAGGCTTGTTTGGAACACTGTAACTTGTATAGGCTATAACTCAAATTCTCAGTATAATTGAATAGACCAGGACATGATTAACCTTTACTCCTCAGTAAAGAACTGTGTGATCATTAGCCACAAGCTCACTATAGTTACACAGTCCTGACAATGACCTATGGAAATAGGCAGATAATCGTCCGTCTGGCATCTGCATGATGGTGGAAATTGACTTTCTTCTCACAGCAACTTTTGGACATAAAATCAAAATTCACTATTGTAGGCCTACCATGACTTTTCTTATCCAGATCTTACAGGGAGATTGCAGTTGTTTTTGATCACTGAGATCTTCTGGAAACGGACACAAATTTGAAATGAAATCAGACACTTTTCTGTGCCTTGAAATTTACTGTGTGACTATTAAAGGAACAATTGAGATCAAATGTTCCATGTGACCATTGCTGCACAGTGCGACCAGGTTGGTCGGCAATTCACCCAAAAATTCACAAATGAGACAAAATGATTTCACCAAGGCGCCAGTGCTCTTAAAAGTATGACTAGTAAGGTGCCTGTACCAAAGTACACAATGCACACAAATACATACTGAAGTAGTCAATATTTCCATGATGAGGTACAGTATATTCTGCACAAAGCAACTTTTTCCATTCATGAATTACAGTCAAAAATGGGAGTCTACCTCCCCACTTTGTTCCAACTGAACTTTTTATTGATGTGGAATCTTCAGGTGCTATAATTGAACTGAAGGACATGTAACTTAAATTGACTAAAGCAAGTCTGATTTCATGCGACTACATTGACGATGTTGTATGAAATTTTACTGTGCGATTTCATTGGCATACAGTTAACTCAGTGGAGAAGCCCCATTGACTCGCTGTGTAAATCTTTGCAACAATGTTCTTCCAAAGGATTCTTTCATACATAGTTAAAGGTGCTCATTGAGTTGATCTCAATTATTTTCTGATGAGTTTGAAGGAAATCATTGTATGGCATTGCTTCTAATTAGCCTCATTAGTCATGTATCACTTCCTTATAGTTAACGTACCAAAAACATGAAAAATTGTAGTTTTTTATGGGCTTAAGAGCTTGTAGATTGCGATACTCGTCCAAGCCCATGATAGACCAGCCCGTCTTCAGTACACAACCTGTAAGTTATATATTTAACTAAAGCCTCAAACACAACAGCTGTTCATAAGAGGAGTTGTGATCCTGTCAGTCAAGTTGGATTATTAACCAGGCTTCGACAAATCCCCCGCCCGACAGTCCACGACAAGTAAAAAGTTTCTCGGGCAAGTGAATTGTTCAATATCATAGTTCGCCAGGCAAGTACCCTTGCGAAGTCTCCTCCACAAAGGAGTTTAAAGGCCTATTAAAAGTGGACAAGTAGATATTCATGCGGACAAGTGGACTAAGGGAACAGCTTGCCCGATGGACAAGTAATGAAAAAAGAATTTGACGAAGCCTGTATTAACTAGCTTCCTTCATTAGTTGTCTTTGAACAGGGGTTGCATGTGATTAAATACCTCATAGTAAAAAAGTGTCTGGTCAATGAATTTGTTATGAATGATTTTAGTCATTAATTACCCTACCATTCCGTTTCAGAAATGTGTTAGATGTACAGAATTTCTTATTCTGACCATTTAATACCATCAACATGTGAGTAAAACTGAACAGGTGTGAAAAAAGTGAAATTCATGAACCAACTCAGTAAGCTCCTTTAAGTCAATGGAGAAGTTCCATTAACTCACCGTGTAAGACATCATTGAAGCAATTTTCATGCCAGAGACCTGCAATGACATCATAGAGCAGGATAATGCTTTGTGAATGAAATGATTGATAACCTTGCATCAAATTTCTCAATGATTCGACCCCAAAGCACTGTGAAGAGTGTGTTAGTCCTTGGCAAAGCAAATCATATCAGTACATTTTAACTACATGTGCATGTTATGCATGTGTTCAGGTGCGAATCCAAGGGGGGGGGGGCTTTCCCGGACTCAGCCCCCCCCCCTTTTCGCCACATCAACAATAACTAATACGTGAAAATTAGCATAATGTTAATCTAGGAGAATATTCAAGGGGCTGTCAGCTCCCCCCTTTTCGAAATGTCTGGATCTGCGCCTGTGTGTTGATAATTTAACAATGATTGATCTGAGTTTGATCAATCGACATTGATACTGAAAGGTTTGTATCATTATAAACCAGTTGGAAAATGCTGGCACCTAAATTTTTTTTATTTAGGAGCCACTGGCTACTAATTTTTTTCTTCTTTACACCACTGTGTGTGATGTCAAAATGTTACAAACACGGTATTCTGATACCAACAGGTATTTCGAACACTACTGTAAATTCTGTGAAGTGACAAAATTTATGATTCTGTTTCAAATTTTCGTACCTTTTCAGAGGTTTAAAGTGGTCAAAAATACCTACAATACTAGTGTAAGATTTGGAAAGGAGAAGTTATGGGTAGTAGCTTAAGACTGCACATCCTAGCTTTGCTAGCGGAAGAAACTCAGTTTCGACCAGGACTGAATCTTTATCCAAGTTAATAATTGTGCTTGGTCCACAGTCAAAGAAAGTTTGCTCAGCTAAATGCAATAGGGCTTATCCTATTTAGAGAGGCTGCAAAACCTAAATCTGCCAACTTGTTGATATAGAAGGCTGAGGAGAGATTCACCAACTATCCTTTCTATTAATGATTTTTAGATGGTTTGTTGTACTCAATTTGTTAATTTATTTTGTTGACACCGTTCACGAGTGAACATCTTGCTTTCTTTGGCTAAACGTCCTCTCTTCTAGCTGAGGCACCATAAACGCTGCAACTAATGTAGGCTATCCGTTTACAAAGGTATCTGCTCCCTGGCCAGTTCTACTGGTCACTTAGGATCAGAACTAACTATAGATTTGAGAAATCAAGGTAGACATAGAATGCAAATAGGAGGACTATCTATTCAGAGTAGATGCAACAGAGTAAATACTGTAATACCCCTGAGTAGGTCGTCCGGTCAGACATCCTATCCAGGAGGCTATTTGAATCTGTTACACTGGCTATACTTTCCTTTACTGAAGACTAGGACAGGAAAGACTATCATTAGGCATACAGTAGGCCTATGAATGAGAATTTTTAACTACATTGATGAACTTTCTGTGAAGTATGAGTAAAAATATGAAAGAAATAAGTGAGAGTATCACTTCATTCCTTACAGGAAACTAATGTTTTATAGGGGAGGAAACTAACAGGTCTGGAAACTGATGGTAGCCCTATAGGTAGACTCTAAGTTAATGTGCAGTAACTTATGAAGTAGGGCCTAACATTACATGTGACTTTGGTCGGTACCAGTCAAGTTCAAGTCACCCCCTAGTGAAGTTGCCCCAGAGTTTTTAAAGAATACCCTGCCACATGAAATAACCACTTTTAAAATTTGGGATGTGGAGTTCAGTGCATCAGAGCTCCTTAGCAAATGGGCTATTTGAGAACCATACTGTGCGAATATTTCCATGTGAGGGAATTGAAGGCCTAACAATTAGCAGTGAGGATAGTTGAATGGACTGAGCATCTATCTGGAGCTGGATCCTCAGTGTCAGTCACATTGAGGGGATTTATTTACAGAAATTACGTCAAGCTTGGTGAAGCAACTGAGCATGAATCTGGAGCAGGATGCTCAGTTGCAAACACAGTGAGGGGACTTATTTTATAAAGAAATAACATCCAGCTAGTTAAATCGACTGAGCATCCATCTGGAGCTGGATGCTGAGTCACAGTTCCAATGAGGGGACTTATTTATAAATTACATCATGCTTGGTAAATTGACTGAGCAACCCCCCCTGGAGCTGGATGCTCAGTCTCAGTGAGAGGACTTGTTTATTGAAATAACATCATGCTAGTTGAATCAACTGAGTATTTATCTGGCCAGTCGCAGTTGCGGTGGGTGTTATACATAACATTACATGCTAGTGTCAGTTGCAGAGGGGGAGTTTAGGATAAACATTATGTCGTGCTTAATGAATCCAGTGAGAATCCTGGGCTGGGCTGGACTTTGTACTGTAGTTCTGGAGATGAGTTGATCAAAACCTTAATGCATTTTTGCATTCTGGTTTAATTTGGAGGAGGGTCTAGACATAAACTTAGTAGGGAGAATTTCATTATTTGGGGTGAGATTATGGAGCCAAAACATAACACTGTGAGTCTTAGTGTTTGAAACCCTGTGCTGCATTTCTTCTTTAAATCCACAGATCAGTCCTTCCTTTTACTGTACTTCCTGGATGTGAGTGAGATGACAACATGTCCAATCAGCGTAGTTTTGTCATCAGATTTGTTGCTACAGCAAATTGTAGAAAGGAACAAATTCAAAGTGCTGTCAGGGTGCGTATTTTTCAGTTTTTGTAGTGAGCTTAGTGTATTTTTTTTTTTTTTGGTTGATATTAATATTTTTTTTTTTTTTGGTTGATACAGATGCGCCAAGAATAAACGTAAAAAACCGACCGGAGCGCTAGATACCAAACGCTGAAAACCCACAGTTTACCACGCTTTTGTCGACGTTGTTTCACTGAAATCTGCAGCTCATGGTTTTGGGCGGTTTGAATAGGAGTAATCTGATAAGTCAAGTAACAGCTTACACAAAAGATTTCACCAATGAAATTCTTTACAATGAGGAGCGTAACACAATAGCTGCATCCTCAGGTTTCATTGATCAGACTTCCTGTGTAATCGATAAGAAATGTTTATCACTAAGTTAGGCCTTCGTTAATAGCGCAGAGGGTTGTTATCCGATGGTTAGCATGTGCTGGAAGAGTTTGGAAACGGTCGGACTATTCCTAGTACTGTACGTCACTGAACCATCCTGGTTTAGGCTTACGGGTTTGTGAAGTTTTAGGCCTAGGTACAGTTGCGTAGTTACTCAGGCCTGTTCATTCAAAGACACAGCCGTCACATACACACAACAAATTACAGTTTTATAGCAAAACGGTACAACTTCAATTAATCTACTATATACGTTTGATAATACTACACTCACAGTAAATTTTTGCAATTTTCTTCCCTGTAAGGCTGCGTTATTACTTTGATCAACTTTTTTAGAATAAAGACCGATCACTGAACGCAGCACGATGTGGGGACAACTTTTTTCTTTGTAGAAATTCCGATTTATTAATTCCATTTTTCCAATGCTGTTTGAAAAAAAAACTTAGGTACAACTGGATTAACTAGAAGAAATTGCCGATTTTACTGATAAGGTCGTTCTATATCCTTGCAGTAAAACAGCTTATTTCAACACTTATGCGATGCTGCAAATCGTCCCAAGAATTAGGTTTGGCATCTGTTGGGAGTGGCCCAGCTTTCCCCCACCCCCACCCGTTCTCAGTAACCGTACAAGTTTTTGTGTTGGATGGGGCCTGTTTGTAGCAGTTGCCCCCAAAGTGTACAATCCAGTGTTCCCATAATTTCTAGTTTGCAGAAAATCCTCTTACCTCGGAGAGCATATGAAAAGTAGTAGGCTAAGCCGTCCATTCTTTGAATATATCCTATTATTTCCTAGTTGGTGAAACGAGTGACGCTTTCCTCCGTATATTTATTTGTCTTGAGAGCATAAAAAAGCGATGTGTCAGTGTCTTTTAAACGGCCATGGATGAAATATTCCATACCTTTACGTTCAAAGAACGGCAAATAATTTTCAGTAGCAATACGGTGCCGCATGACCCTTTAATAGATAATCAGTAGACTTGCATTTTAATAAACTTAAAACCCACTGCATTGTCTTATTTTTCAGCCCATCGTTGTACTACGTATCTTTCATTTGATAGCCCCATGCAGCACACATATTCGCTTTCCCTTCCTGGCTAGCTCGCTGCTACATAGCAAATGTAGACCACAGATACAGTAATGGATTAGTGTGTTAAATTCCATGAGAAAACCTTCCCAGTTCGACTCAAGAATTTCCCAGGCACCTTGCAAGGGCCCCAGCTTATTTGCATACAACATTCTGTACATTCCTTTGCTAGTGACATCATTGGACTATCAGCTATTTTTCACGGATTAACCCGTGTACAATTTCCATTGGCTGCTACCAATCCACGTGAGGGTTTACCGTAAACGAACAACTGCTAAATCCCGCCCTACTGGGCAACACCCACCTCTTGAAAACATACAGCACTCAGTACTGTCGCTTCCGCGTGTAGGCCTGATAGTGGTGTAATGTACAGTACATAACCTAACGAAGTAAATTTCACATGGGTATCGTGTCGCTCTACGTGCGTTGCGAACATGCTGTCGATCATAGCCTGGCCAAAATTCAGTATGCAGATTTTCAGCAAAATCAACCTTTACAAGCTAAATTTTGTACCTTATCTTATTCATGGGTGTAGAAGAAGTCCGATCTTGTGAAAAGTTTTCGGTAAGAGTTTAGTATCGAGCGAAATATCGCTTATTTTTGAAAAACAAGATGGCGCCGTCTGCAAAAGTTTGAAAAACATCCGGAGAGATATGTGACGTCACGTAACTGTTAAGGACAACCAAATGGGCTACGACTTCCAAAAAAGGTTACGCAAAAATGGGCGGTGGCCCTTATGAATGAATGAGTATCAAAACCCATAGCAGCGATTGGATATTTCACGTAATTAAGGCAGCTTGCTGCATTTGATTTTCCCAAGGTATTTGAGGTGGCTCTCATAATAATAGCGTGAAACATGTGGCAGGGCCCTATGTACATATTAGCGCGGTGCAGTTTTAGGCCCATGCAAATATGCGTAGGCTATACAGCGTGTGACAGTACTAAATGACAATGTTATACGGTGCCCCAAGGGCCGTGTTAAAATTCGGGATGGTGTTAGCTGGTGAATTTTACCGAGATCTGGGCAAAGAATGGTAGGGGAATGTACTGTCTTACATTCTAACATTTCCATCTTCATTCTCTCCCACTGAATGGACTATAATTGGATTAATTTTTTTCTATTAAGGAATCGGACTTCAACGGTTTTACCCTTGTAGGTAAGATTTGAAATTTTAGCAATTGCTGAGTAGAGGGTACATATTCTATGTGAATGAAAAATAAAATGCGGCAAGGCCTTTGTATTGTACCGGAACATCGGAGGATGCTGGAAGTAAGCTGTGATACTATTGCAATGGCATTCACCCTGATTATTTTTTTGGTGGAAAACAGAATGGTTCAATTTTATGGACATGGCGGCCCTCCCTTTGTCTTCCGTTGTATATGAAAGACTCAAGAAGTTTCAGGAATTCAGGCTAACAGATATAATTTTCAAAGGTCACGCAATTGATTTTTTTTTTGGAATGTGCAAAAAAAAAAAAAAAAAAAATCGAAGGTTTGAAAAAAAAAATTGTTCCGTTACGGGAAGGATTCGCAAATGCGCAACAATATTTCCGAACATGTGGGAATATGTACAAAAAGATTTGGAACGTTCAACCAGATCTTTTTCTTCAAAAACTTACGAAATGTATTCATAATTGCAAAGAGAAATTCAAAAGCAAATTGCGGCCCTCCTTTTTTCCATACTCATGAAGTTTCTGACTAGAACGCGGGTCACACTACAGTGATTTCGGATAGGATTATGTCCCGATTTTCATGAGTTTTAGTGAAAATCGTCTCCATCTCTGGTCAGAAACCGCCAAAAATCTGCCAACCTGTGTAAATGCATCATATCAGAGGACTACGAAAATGAAATGTAAACTAATTATTTCATGACGTCACATCGACAAACAACTTTTATTGGAGTACAAAACTCGGACTTATTTTCAAGTCAATATCGTTCTATTGAGCGATATAAGTTATATGGTGATAGGAGAACAGTTTATCGTGACAAAAACTCAGTTACGGAAAGAATTTGCAAACGAGCAAGAATTTTTCCGAATGCAATCTTTTTGACGGAAGGTACGAAACTTTGGGAACGTTCTAGGTATTTCTTTCTAAACTTACGAAATTTATTAATCATTGCAAAGGGAAATTCAAAGTAAACTGCGGCCCTTTACTTTACTTTGTATATATAAAAGACTCATGGAGTTTCACGCTAAATAATATAATTTTCAAAGGTCATGTTTCTGACAATTTTTCGGAACGTTCGAAAACTTTTTCGAACTTCAAAAAAAAAATCGTTCCAACACGGAAAGCGTTCGGGGGGATTTGCGGATGGTCGCAAGCGTATACGTACTGTATTCAATCAGAACGTACGATTGTGTGCAGGCAGGCTTTCACAGGAAATTGATAATTGCTTTTCCCCCACAAGAGAAGATTTCTTGCTACAGCGAATTACGGACACACAATGGGACTTCTGTTTACACTGGCACAAAGGCATCTCGGTTTACCGGGTTGCCGATAATCCGCATTGAAAGAGCAAGGTACCTAGCGGTTCTATTGTACACTGAATAGACCGCAGCGTGACCGAAGCGAACACGCACACTTATTCTTGGCGTATCTGTATTACTCTCAAATGTGGTATTTGACCCATTTGTTCAGTCACTTGAGTCTTGAGTTTAGACTTTGTTTTATGCTGTACTTAATGATACAAGGGATGTTTCATGTCAATTATAAGTTTGTACTGAGTACAGAATTAGTGTCAGGGGTTACGGTTGATATGACTGCATTTTGGGTATCATTTACAGAAAGTCTGTTGTGATTCTTGAGGGCAAGCATGAGGTCAATGCATTTCCCAAAACTTTTTACTTTATACCTTTGTAGACAAGTGAGTTAGCTTTCCCTATTAAAGAATCTTATTGGCCAGTGTTCTGTAAGGCCCCTCTCTGGCTGGAATTGATTGCTCGATATGTTTTTACATTGTACACATACTGTATGAATTCACTCATGCAGTCATATTGTAGCACTGGGTCAGTTACATTGTCCTTGTGTAAGAGCAAATGACTTTCTTTAATGAACCATATTCAGACTTCTGTAGCATTGTAAGTATTGATTGGAAGAGTCTGTAGATTGTAGAAGTCTACTCATTTTCCACTGATGTTAACAAAAAGGTAGGATATGTGCCATAGCATAGTTGTAGTAAAACAATATGGTCTTCAACTTTGACCAGGAACGGAAGAACCCAAGAAGCAAGTCACATTTGCCCCAAATTTTTGCATCATTTTAAGTACAAAAGTACTTAATTTCCAAGAGAAAGTTTTTCTAGTTCCCCATTTTTTCCCAGCATTGCTAATGTCAAGCAACCAGTGTTTTTGTTTGCATTGTTACCAAAAATCTAAAATTTTAAACCGTATTGTACGAAGGTTGAGCCATGAATCTCATTGGTTGAATGGCAATCTTCATAGTTTAACCTGTTGCTGAGGTATAAAATGTTGAAAATCACTCACCTAATTTAAAATTGCAGATTGCATAATAATTTTTGATTTTATTCTTGTAGAAAGCACATTTCATGCATCTGTTTTCTCCTGAAATTAAAGTCCCTAGATGGCATTTCAGTATCAGCAATATGCAGAGTAGTTTGTTAGAAATAGTCTACTAATTAGATGGCAATTACATTCTGTTTCAATGAAATTTTGACCACCTTATTTGAAGTCAGTATTCCTGAAGAGTACAGTAGTTAAAATCACAAATTATGTGGCAGTCTTGTTCTAAAGTAAAAGAATAAATTTCAAGATTTTGTATGGAGTGCAGGAATGTACGATATGTAGTTCTGTGAAGATGGACTTTAGACCACTGGGTCATCATTTTTTGTCAGGAGTCACAGACCCTTCAAAATAAATTTACAAGAGTCAAATTTAAAAGAGAAGGGGTCAGAATAGATTTGAGTTTAATACAACAAATTTTATTCCTGTTTTTTGTTTATTTTTTTATATTTGTGATGCTTTTCCACTATCTTTTTCTTGGAAGACATCAGGCCTGATATTCAATCTGTCGATAATCAGTATGGGAATTGGAAAGTGATACATTTTGTGAATTAATTTGCACAATGAATGTATTGGCAACACTGCATTATCATTACTGATTGTTGGGGCAAAAGAACTGTGCGTCAGTTTGACCCCAGAAGTTTTGTGTCTGTGCGTCAAAATGAAAAGTTGTGCGTCATTGACCCGGGTGCCCGAGTCAGTGAAATCACTGGTTCTGTGGTTCTTCCTTTGTAACAGTATTTGTTTAAAGCTGGATGTAAAGTATATATGTCTATCATTCCAGCTACTATACCCTATGAATTTATTGTGATTGCAATCAACAGGGTGTCCAAGCAGCAAAGGTTCCAACAGAGAAAATTAAAGAAGAAGCTGTTTTAAAAATGACCGAACGAGATGACAATCTTTACGTCTGTGATCCATTTGAAGGTCCAGCATTCAAACATTTACTTTCGCTGGGTTGCAGGTAAGCTTCTGACATGAGAACACTTAAAGTAGATTATCTTCTAAGCACTCTGCTTTTGCCCTGATAGTGTTCATTGTTCCACAGAGATTTATTTCACAATTTATTTTAGGTATTTTGTATAGGAAAATAATAAGTGCTAAAAGGTATTTTTGTAGAGTTATTAGAGATCACCAAGCATTTCATAAACTAAATCATGAAATGTTGAATAAAATGACAAGAAATAAAAGAAGAGCAAAAACAATCCCTGTTATGTGAGAGATGGTATGATCTGTAGATGTAACAGTGTAGGCCTTGTTGGTGCCTTACAGACTGTTTGGTGGTTATCTCCATTATAGTAATTATTTTATAGTAGAATATATTACATGTTCTTGTACATTACAATATTAAATTCAAACAAGCACAAGACATACTAGCCTTGGCCATATTGCCAAGACTACCCATGACCCAACATTTTGCATTGTGAATAACTTGTAGACACTCTGGCATACCTCTTACCTATGGTAACACCATGCCATACCACGCCAGCTCTAAGCCATAGATCGTTGAAAGACTTTTGCAAGTAGTGCATTACCAGTTGTTCCTTTATTTACAAACACTAGATTTGATCCATTTCACAGGCTCTTGAATCAGTTGTAGAAGTTCTCAAAAAGGTAAAGGTGATCCCTCATTTGAAGACTTCCAAGCAGGCCTTCCACAACACTTTTTCTTTTAGTTTGTGTTCCATGCCCACTAAAATTTTGAATTGGGATAGCTTCTATGTAAAGGTTTTCTACAGATGGAATTTCCCAATAAAAGTGACCAAATACTTTCAGATTTCCTTTTTTTTGCATATATATCCAAGTATACTTCAGTTCACATCTCCATCACAAATTGATTGAGCCCATCCCTTCAGTAACATGGTCTATGCACCCCCCCCCCTCCTCCCATTTTTGAAAAAAAAAAAATGAAAATATAAGTAGGGGGCTATATTTGTCTTCTGGAGTAAATAGCAGATAGGTGACCATGGTAGACAGAATCTGTTTTTGTTCAAATGTATTTTTAATTAAAAAATCTTGTGTTTTGATTTGAAGCAAGAAATATGAAAGCTAAGGTTTCTTTTGGACCCCTTTTCCTGTGCTAAACATACAGAAAGTTTGTAGTTATTGGTGGTTGCAAGGTGGAAAGAGTTCTATGACTGAGTGATGCCAATATCTGATTGGCCAGACCACAACAAAACTGTTCTTCAAGTCATAGGCATGTCCACACTAGCACAATGGCTACTGACTGCATCCCACTACTAGTGAACATGTTAAATCAGAATGATGGCTCACAACCTTATTTAATCGATGAAATTAGACATGGGGCAGTTCACTCTGCCATGATTATATCTGGCCCCTTGTCTCATTGTGCAGGTTGTGGTTGGTCATGGCAGTGTTCCTGGCTTAAAGGGAAAATATTGCATTTAAAAATGCACCAACATGGCATACAAAGAAAATGCCTTAAAGCATTATTAAACCGTTCAGTCTTACCAATTAATTCTAGCAATAGCTTTATCTCCAAATATTATGCATTACAAGAGTAATGGATGTTACATCATGTGAATTTTTTAAAGTTTGGGTGAATAAATTAGTTTTGTGCAACAAATTACCGAATTTTTCTCGTGAGAGCCTTACTTCTTGAAAAGAAAGCTACCATACTGTAGGGCAATTAATCTCTGAACGATGGCATGTGTAATAAATGTTTGGTACATAGCTACCAGCGATTAATCGCAAACCCATTTTTCTGTACGAAATAAAAAACAATCTGCAGTCATTACAGAAAATTAGATGTTCACTTTAACTCTTTTTGATTCATTGCGGAAGGCAGGCAATGAATCTATGCGATGGTGATGTCGTGTGTGTGAGTATGGGTGCACTCACAGACACCTCCATAGCGGGTACATAGGCAGCCGGCAAGACCTCCGCTCTTGCATGTCTTTCCTAGCTCACGCGCGGCTCGTAACTGGCGTAGCTGCCCGAAAATTCGGCCACTGCAATGAGAAGTCTCGCGCGGTTGCACGTGCCTGCCTTGGCAAGCAGCCCGCCCTCCAGACACGTACGTCTGCTGGGTTAGTTGGAGGTCAGCCAGGCTGATGGGGAAATCCTGTGAATTCCTTACCGGGTCCTGTCCTAGTACCCCGTAAGGCAATGAATGTGCGTATGGGTGTGTGTATGTGTGTGTATGCGACGCCTAGCTTGTAAACACGATATCTCAAGATAGCAATGACCAACACTTTTCATATTTGGTATATAGATTTTTCATGTTGAGAGGAAGAAGCCTATTTTTTTTTGGTGGAGGTCAAAGGTCATTTGAGGTCACCAGAGGTCAAAAACCAAAAACTTTGTAAACACAATATCTCAAGTTAGCAATGACAGACACTTTTCATATTTGGTATACAGATTTGTCATGTCAAGAGGAAAAACCCTGTTGTTTTTGGTAGAGGTCAAAGGTCATCCGAGGTCACCGGAGGTTAAACTGCAAAAACCTCTTAAACAGCTTGTAAACATGATATCTCAAGTTAGCAATGACCGACACTTTTCAAATGTAGTGTATAGATTCGTCATGTTGAGAGGAAGGACCCTATTGTTTTTGGTGAAGGTCAAAGGTCATTTGAGGTCACCGGAGGTAAAAAGCTGAAAAGCTCGTAATCACGATATCTCAAGATAGGAATGACTGACACTTTTCATATTTGGTATCTAGACTTGTCATGTTGAGAGAAAGAATCCTGTTGTATTTGGTTGAGGTCAAAGGTCATTTGAGGTCACCAGAGGTCAAAGACCGAAAACCTTGAAATTGCGATATATCAAGATAGGAATGACTGATATAGATTTGTCATGTTGAGAGGAAGAATGCTATTGTTTTTGGTAGGGGTCGAAGGTCATCTGAGGTCACCAGAGGTTAAACTGCGAAAATCATGTAAATGGCTTGTAATCACTATATCTCAAGATAGCAATGACGGACACTTTTCATACGTGGTATATAGATTTTTCATGTTGAGAGAATGAACCCTAATGTTGTTGGTGAAGGTTAAAGGTCATTTGGGGTCACAGGAGCTAAAAAACCGAAAAGCTTGTAATTGCATTATCTCCTGATAGGAATGAAGGACACTTTTGGTATTCAGTGTATAGATTTTTCATGATGTAAGGAAGAACCCTATTGTTTTTGGTGGAGGTCAAAGGTCATCTGGGGTTACTGGAGGTCAAAAAGCAAAATTTGCCAAGAACTTTCAAGATCCATGATCCATTGGAGTTGAATCCCTTTCGAGACACTTCCGTTTTTCCTTTTTTGGTATATTTTGAGGGGGTTCAGAGGTCATGTGAGGTCAGCCGAGGTCAAATTGTTAAAACATCATAAAATGATGTAGTCAAGAAAGATAAATTTGAGGGATAAGGCTCAGTGCCTTTGGGCTTTCTGGTTGAAAAAGTGAAATACATAATTATACAAATGGCACACACGTAAACATACGACATCAAAGTTGAGCTTCTATGAGGATCCGTGTTTGAGGTTCATTGAAACTATGTCCCCCCAACGTCACTAACGCATTTTACATATTCATCATGTTCAAGGGCACGTTTAAAGTATATGTTGATCACAGGTACTTGCGATTAATCGCTAAACGATCGCAAAATTTTGCGATTAAACATTTGGTAATTTTGCTAAACGTTCACAGCCCTACTATACTGCTTGTTTTGAATTTTCTATCATTATGTGTTTATTAACATTGGTTTAAAAATATGAAAATTTTCTGTAAAACAAATGTAATTTTTTCCCTTTATGAGAAGATCAAGTGAGGTAAATGTGTTTACATTTAAGTACTTTAGGCACTTTAAAATTAAAGAAGCAATTGGGTTGTAAATGATTAATTTGGAACTACTACACAATAAAAGCTACATTGTTTGTGATCTTTAGTTAGTAACTTCAGGTTTCAGTGCAAACTTTCTTGGCAAAGAAAGACACTACTTGCAGGCAGTCTAGCTGTAAAGATTGATGGATGGAAAATTAATGTTCCTTTCATGAAGAATGTAATTAAAGCAGCAGTTTTTCTCACCAGTGGTAGATGAAGACCCTCTGTTGTGAAAATTCATTTTTAAGCAGATCTTAAGCAATGGCTGTCCTTAATTTTACTAAATAGTCCCCACTCTCCTAAACCATGTGACATTTTAATTTATCTTCCAAACCAAAAATGCTCTCCTAAAAGTTTGGGGGAAATCATTTTGCAGGACTCCTTGGTTTTCTATAAATGGTCTGAGTTTTTCTGAGAAGTGGGTTTACAATATCAATTTTACCATTTTTTGTGTTTTTTTCCTGTTTTTGATATTCATTCATTTATTGTTTGCAACAAAATGAGTGAAACGTACATTATCTTCATCATTTCGATGTTGACAGAATTGTAGGAGCTCAGTGTGTGGTATCCTGCTTGGAAAAGGACATTTCTTTGCCTAAAGTAAACCACCCAGTGCATAATTTATCTTTGTATGGTACCATCATCACATGCTCCAGTATTGCTAAAGAAAGAAGGGTAAGTTTTCTGCTTTGTTGATAGATGTCATGAAAGTTGTAATTATTCAAGACCCATTTAAAGTAATCAAATCTTGGTTCCAGTTTACCTAAATTGTTTGCAGTGAAGGGAAGCACAAGTTTGTGTATTTAAAGGTCTGGTGACATGAAAGTGGCATGAAAATGACAGTTGGATATTTTATGTAAAAGACATATAAAACCTAGAAAATAGCTTTTTCTCCCATCAAAATGCATCATTGACTCTTTTACAGGGTAATTTTTATGTCACATGCACATCATAAATGAAAATGAATTACCTATGCAAGTTTTGTTTTCAAAGGAGCTCTAGACTCACAAAGTATGTCTATTTTTATCCTGTTTTTCCAACCTTCATTTTTAAGTCAGTTGTAATATTTGTATGTCCTGATTGGTTTTTCTTGGAAGTTAAACTTGTCTTCTTGAAAAGTACCATTCATCAAACTGTACATTACCTGACCAGTAATTAAATGATAATTTATGGAGGATTAAAAAAAGGAATGCTAACACTGTACAACACTCCGCATCATTATTTTTGCATGGGCAATGTGTTACTTCTTACTTTGAACAGGTGTATCTTGAGACTGGTAAAAGATATTGAAATAATTCAACCGGATCTTTCGTTTGGGAATTTTATTGGTAAATTGAAAAGAGCTCTCTTTGGTGTTGTGTTGCTGTGGCTTTAACAAAATTAGTTTTTATTATAGAAACCAAATGGTTTAAAAATATAACTCAATAAATAAAAGTCTATTACAGAAATCAAATGGTGCAAAAAGAGAAAAAAAAAAAAACACACACACACACACACAGGTGGAAAGAAAGTTGAATACATATGGTCATACTGTTTTGTATGAAGACCTCAAGTCATTGAAATGGGTAGGAAAACACTAGTTCAAAAGGAGATCATATGAGAACTTGAGAAGAGTGAAATATTTGTATCCTTCCATGAAAAAGAACCAACAAACTTGTTTATGCAGAACACAAGCAAAAACAATTCTAATGGTAATTATTCAGTGATTCTGACTGTAAACACAGGGATGGATTGAGAATGAGCACCTCAGTGGTAGCAGTAGTTCTTACATTTAACACCAGAAACAAGTGTTACTTTGAATACATATCACAAATCATGGACACTAAATTCACAATGTATACACGATTTTACTATCATGCCTGTGTTAAATCAATAAAATGAAAATGAAATGAAAATAAAAAGCTGACTTTCATACAGCAGCACAGAAAAGACATAATGCTAATACAGACTATCCAGTGGCATAGCAAGGGACTGTTTCATAGGAGGGCAGTGGTGGGGGGTGGGGGGGGGGCTGGACCATTTCAAATACAGTATATTATCATTATTTTCAAGTGCCCAAAGTTTGAGCTTTGCTGTTAACTTGTGCTCAGTCTTAGATGGCATTGTATTTTAAGTAGGGAGGGGATAAAACTTGTAGGACGTGTTCCCAAGCCCCATTTTAATCCTGCTTTGGTAGTCGTGCCTTATTATTTCTGAGGATTTTTTGATTTCCTTTTAGGAATGGATCCATGAGAAAGTCCAGTGGATGGGAGGAACTATATCCAAAGATCTCACTGAATGTATCACACACCTTGTGGCTGGTGAAGTAGGATCCAAGAAGTACCATGTAAGATGCCCTTTGAATCACCTTGATAAATTATATATTATAAACATTAATTCTTTTCTCAGCTGGGATCAGGTTTGCGTTTCTCTGAAAAAGTCGTCGTAATTTTTCATGATAGTATTTTCCTCTTTACGAACATTCAAAATTTCGTGTCGTAATTTTTAAAATTTCTGGCGTAAATCATTAAATATACAATGCCTACCGCGATAAGCAGTAAACGGCAACGTTAGGCCTAGCCTATAGGCTATAGCCCACAACAACGTTAGCGCAACTTATCGATAAATTCAAGTGTGAACAAAATAATTTAATACCAACCTGTTTTTATGATGACAAACAATCCTTGGATAATAAAAAATATTTTCACTTCCCTCAAAGAGAAATTTAGCCTAAAATATTCAATATATTCCGTGTATGATCCAGCAACAGGTGTAGCTTTACCTAACGGTAGCATAATATTAGATTAAACACTATGACAAATGTATTTCCATTCAGTGTACATACGGTATGTATGGCAGTGCCGTCCAATCCGGAACGTTTGTTGTCACTTGTCAAAAGTTGCAAGACATTGGGATAGACCATTACTTTGGAGGTGTTCTTTTTGTTAATTATTTGGTTTTAAGAAACTCAGAATTTTCAGCCTTCTTTCGACTTCGTGAGTTAAATTTTCTGTCGTAAAAATGGACAAGTCAAAATTTATATTAACGACTGAATTGTATTTTTGGTCGTAAGTAAAATTTCCGTCGGCGTAAAAAACGCACGTTTCGGCGTAAAACACAAACCCTGGCTGGGATTCGTATAGACTGCTCATATATCAGTACGCCATAGTGTTCATTCAGTATTTCTTGAGCTTCGAAGGTTATGTGGTGATTTAATAAAGTTGTTCAGACTGTCTTTTAAAGACTCTTTCAGGTTTCCAAGATTTCAAATAAAAGTAGCTTTACCCTCCAATTAGAGAAGGTTTGGAGTAATTTGGGGGTTGAGGGAAACTTTTTCAAGCAGGAATTGCAAATGAGTGGAGTTTTCTGTCTTAGTCTGTTGTTTAAGCACCAAGTGTTAAAGTGCTGAAGAATGCATTAAATGCATATTTCATTGTCTGCACAAGGAGGTAGGCTGTCCTTGTTTTTTTTTTTTTTTTTTTTTTTATATCTTATTTTTTGTGAGAAACTTGCCTTGTGATTCTTAAATGCATTGATTAGAATTTAACATCCTTCCTGATCCCTTCCTTACTAAACTTAACGGTGTTAAAAAAGTGTGCTTTCTACAAATAGTAGTTCTCATTTTCTGTCAAATGTGGCTGTGAAATCAATTGTTGTCACAGCTTAGGGGGAATATGAATGTTTTGTTGTGTCTAACCAGATGAGTTTTTGGTGTGACAAGACGTGACACGCTGAAAAATAAGGGGAGGGGCAGAAGTTTTGTTCTGACCTTCAGATGTCTGGCAATTTGCTAATAACTTGGGCTTCTTGCAGTGCTGGAAACATGGGGAACACATGTACGTGTTCAAGGGCACTAAAGCAGTTTCTTATCTCATAATACCCTTCAGTCCTAAGGACTTTGGTTTGACAACTGCATTCTGTGTTCCAACATTTCCAGCCATCCTGGAAATAAGAGAAAACCTGGAATATTAGTGTCCTTTTTTCTAGGGAGGAAAAAGTCAGGGAATTTGAAAAAGAATCATTCAAATTAGGGTAAAGTCAGGAAACATATTTGACCTGGAAAAGGTTATTGTATGCTACATTTTTTTTTTGTCTCCATAGCATGAAGAGACCGTAATCTAGAAAAACTGGAGATATTGTGGAATTTTTTAATTTGTCTGGGAAAAGTTAAGGTATAATCAGGGAATTTATTCTTTCTGAAAAGCCAGGAACCCTAGGTTACATGTATGTGAAACTAAACTCTTTATTACTTTCTTTCGTAAATAACATGATAGGTTGCTGCTGATGTTAAGAAACCAATTCTGCTACCGGATTGGGTGGAGGCCTGCTGGGAAGAAGGACAGACAAAGTGAGTGGCATGTGGCTGTGAGAATATATAGAGGGATTTCATGTGACGTCATGCAAGTGGGATTCCCAGGCACTGAAGGGCAAAACACATACGCAGTAAGCGTATTTACAGCACACGCACAAAGAATAACCATAGATTCTACTGTGACACAATGGACATGTGCCCTTCAAAACTAGAGGCGCGCGATCTTACCCTTCAAAACAAAAGAGACATGTGATCACATGACGCAGTGAGATCCCTCTGTAGGAGAGGAAAACTTCCTAAAAGAAGAGGATTATTAATAATGATTCTCTTCATAAACAAAATGTAAAACACTTGGTAAAAACCAGTATTTATGTAGGACTTTCTAAGATTAGACATTGAGTTGTTAGTTAAATCTTTACTTCTGTCTTTTCCTCATGTATAATGAAAATGTAAAGGAAATTTCTAAAAGGCAGAAATGTGGGCTTTTTCCATTGGCCATGGCAGCCCTCAGTAGATGGAGAACATTTTTTTTTTTGCTTTGTGATAAGAATTATTTTTCCAGTCACATGGACAAACTCATTTATTTGTAGAAGTTTGTTAGTTGTAACAGTCACTTTAATTAAAAGATTCCCCCTACACTTAAAAAAAGGTCAGTTGATATTTACTGACAGTTTGGTCAACCTTTGCTGTGCTCATCAAAATGTAATACTCTGTGACCTAATTCTGTAATGAGTGTCATTAATCTACAGAATAGTTGTTTTGCTCATCATTATCTCTCTGCAGAGACCATCTTTGTAGGATTTCCTAATCCTTTCTCATTTTGTGCAAATACACCAGTGACGCAGATGCAGATGTCATCCTTTAAAAACATTGCACAGTTGAATTCAGTTTGACCTTTTGTACACTTTACAGGTTCCCCCTACATATGTCAAAGCTTGTATTTTAAATTCATGGGGGAATTTTTATTTATTTGCAAGTGTTTGTCCAGTTCATCATAATTTACCTACAACTATCATTTTAGTTTCATGGAAGTTGTGTTTGTAGTGGTGTCTGTATGTGTGTATGATCCCCAGTTAGCAAAACACAATGTCTCCAGATGTACTTTTAATACTTGGCATGTGGATGTGATGTATTGAGTACACTAACCATATTTGTTTGGTGGAGATCAGGGATACTGGAGTTCGACTCTAAAAAGATTCTAAACATGATAGATATCTTAATGTAGTAATCATGGATACTGCTCATGTTTGATAGAATGGATCTGCCATATTTGGTGCTGCTTATATTGTAGTGAAGGTCTGTACTATGAATTGTAAAATGATGTGTGTTTACTGTACAATAGTTATTTTACATAAATATTGGTTGGGGACATTTATGAAAGCTATTTGAAAATGAGTAGAAGTTTTGTGTTTTTAAGTCATTGAAACTGGAATGCATTTGTAGTATCTGACCAATCATCTGTTAGGTAATCAGCATTGGGCCGATTATGGCATAGTCGGTAAATAATCAGCACCGGTAAAAAGCTGTCATTCAACCAATTACCACCACCCATTATTTGAAAAGAAAGCTAATTTACACTTCAAACTTTTGCCAAAAAAATTAATAATGCCCACAAAACACATTTCTCTAAGTTCCTGACAAAAATATCTGCATTGATACTCAAAAACTTATCAAATTCAAACTTTTCCAAATGACAGGGGTCATTACTAATTGTTTTTGTAATTTCTGGTGCAGCACAGTCCAGGTACATCAGAGGGCATGCATTATTTCTTACAAGGTGTGCATGCCACAGACTGTTCTGTCATCTGCATACAAATTGTACTGCAGCTGCATGTTTCTATGTTGAAAGTGCTAACCATATCATCTCTAGACATTTGGTTCATGTAACAACTGAAAATTTGAAAACTGGAGGCTTATAATACCAGGTGCGGATCCAGACAGTTCGAAAAGGGGGGTGGGAGGGCTTCACCCCCTTGAATATTCTCCTAGATTAAGATTATGCTAATTTTCGCATATTTGTTATTGTTGATGTAGCGAAATGGGGGGGGGGGGCTGAGGCCGGGAAAGCCTCCCCCCTTGGATCCGCACCTGAATACTGCATGAATTATGCCACTTTCTTCATTCCTTTCACTAACTTTTAAATGACCTGTGATAAGAACATGGGCTCACAATAGATAAGTTAGGAAAATGCTTTCACGCAATGCATCATGGGATGGGTCAAAGGTCAAGTGAATCTCTTACCATGGCCAACAAGGCATCACGGTACAGCTGACCTTGTGACACCACCGGAAGTACTGAATTGCCCAACTGGCTTATTGCATTATAGGGGATACTGAAATACAAGCACACAGTACTTCCTTCAACCTTGCTAAAAGCCGATCTATGCAACAGTTGAAACTTCAATTTTTTTTAATAACAGACACCCAGTTTACACCACAAAATACAAAAGAACAGTAGGAAACTATTTAGCTGCATTGTATTTTAAATCCCCGCTTAAGGTATCATTCATTTGGCAACAGAAAAGTTTTCAAGGAGTTTAGGTTCACTTACAAAAGCACACTGAGTACATTGTGTTTTAAATTCTGTAGTTGTAGTGCAATTCTTGGGCTATTATGTAAGCATGTTGGTCATGAAGTATTCCATGCTGCTTATGAAGCTAGCCTGTAGTCTAACATTTATACAGGAATGGCAACAGTGTTTAGATAGTGAGAATTTTTCAGGAGTGAATTTTTAAGTTTCCTTTCTGAGGATCTTTTAAATTAGACATAAGTTTTGGGGAAGACTCATAAAAAAAAAATATTGGTATGGTAAAGGAACCATGACATACACAAATAAAGTAAATTGACTGGCATTTTTAGGGGCACTGAAGTGCTAAGTTAGTTACTAAGTGTCTAACCAGATGAGTTTTTGGTATGACAGGACGTGACACACTGAAAAATAAGGGGAAGGGGCAAAAGTTTTGTTGTGACCTTATATGTCTGGCAATTTGCTAATAACTTGGGCTTCTCGCAGTGCTGGAAGCATGGGGAACACATGTATGGTGTTCAAGGGCACTAAAGCAGTTTCTTATCTCATAATACCCTTCAGTCCTAAGGACTCTAGTTTGACAACTGCATTCTGTGTTCCAACATTTCCAGCCATCCTGGAAATCAGAGAAAACCTGGAATATTAGTGTCCTTTTTCCCCCTACACTTAAACAAAGGTCTCAGTTGATATTTACTGACAGTTTGGTCAACCTTTGCTGTGCTCATCAAATTGTAATACCCTGTGACCTAGTTCTGTAATGAGTGTCATTAATCTACAGAATAGTTGTTTTGCTCATCTTTATCTGCAGATACCATCTTTGTAGGATTTCCTAATCCTTTCTCATTTTGTGCAAATACTCCAGTGACGCAGATGCAGAGGTCATCCTTTAATAACATAGCACAGTTGAATTCAGTTTGACCTTTTGTACACTTTACAGGTTCCCCCTACATATGTCAAAGCTTGTATTTTAAATTCATGGGGAAATTTTTATTTATTTGCAAGTGTTTGTCCAGTTCATCATAATTTACCTACAACTATCATGTTAGTTTCATGGAAGTTGTATTTGTAGTGGTGTCTGTATGTGTGTATGATCCCCAGTTAGCAAAACACAATTTTTCCAGATGTACTTTTAATACTTGGCATGTGGATGTGATGTATTGAGTACATTAACCATACTTGTTTGGTGGAGATCAGGGATACTAGAGGTTCAACTCTAAAAAGAAAAACATGATAGATATCTCAATATAGTATCATGGATACTGCTCATGTTTGATAGAATGGATCTGCCATATTTGGTGCTGCTTATATTGTAGTGAAGGTCTGTACTATGAATTGTAAAATGATGTGTGTTTACTGTACAATAGTTATTTTACATAAATATTGGTTTGGGACATTTATGAAAGCTATTTGAAAATGAGTAGAAGTTTTGTGTTATTAAGTCATTGAAACTTGAATGCATTTGTAGTATCTGACCAATCATCTGTTAGGTAATCAGCATTGGGCCGATTATGGCACAGTCGGTAAATAATCAGCATCGCTAAAATGCTGTCATTCAACCAATTACCACCACCCATTATTTGAAAAGAAAGCTAATTTACACTTCAGACTTTTGCCAAAAAAATTAATAATGCCCACAAAACACATTTCTTTAAGTTCCTGACAAAAATATCTGCATTGATACTCACAAAACTTGTCAAATTCAAACTTTTCCAAATGACAGGGGTCATTACTAATTGTTTTCGTAATTTCTGGTGCAGCACAGTCCAGGTACATCAGAGTGCATGCATTATTTCTTACAAGGTGTGCATGCCACAGACTGTGCTGCCATCTGCATACAAATTGTACTGCAGCTGCATGTTTCTATGTTGAAAGTGCTAACCATATCTTCTTTACACATTTGGTTCATGTAACAACTGAAAATTTGAAAACCGGAGGCTTATAATACCAGGCGTGGATCCAGACAGTTCGAAAAGGGGGGGGGACTTCACCCCCTTGAATATTCTCCTAGATTAAGATTATGCTAATTTTCGCATATTTGTTATTGTTGATGTAGCGAAATGGGGGGGGGGGCTGAGGCCTGGAAAGCCTCCCCCCTTGGATCCGCACCTGAATACTGCATGAATTATGCCACTTTCTTCATTCCTTTCACTAACTTTTAAATGACCTGTGATAAGAACATGGGCTCACAATAGATAAGTTAGGAAAATGCTTTCACGCAATGCATCATGGGATGGGTCAAAGGTCAAGTGAATCACTTAACGTGGCCAACAAGGCGTCACGGTACAGCTGACCTTGTGACACCACTGAAAGTACTGAATTACCCAACTGACTTTACCTGACTGAAGACTCTTTAAAAAAAAAATAAATATTGGTATGGTAAAGGAACCATGACATACACAAATAAAGTAGATTGACTGGTATTTTTAGGGGCACTGAAGTGCTAAGTTAGTTTCGTACTTTTGCGTAGTACTGGGTAAATAGTCTACTATATAGTACCACTACAATCCAGTGCAGAACATTCACACAGATTCTTTTGACAGTAGTAGTAGATTAACACTAGGCAGAGTCTTATGTAGGCTGATAGGCTACTTGTCTAGGACTGTGACATGGTAGGCTAGTAAACCTTCTGTATTCAGGTTGACTTCTATTTAAGCTTTTAGAGCAGAAATCCTACAGCACTTAAAGGGATTTGCCAGTGACAAAAATCAATGACTTCAACAAATGCAGAGAATTTTTCTCTTCTAGGAGGTGAAAACTGCATCTCAATAGCTTGTAGCATTTGGAAGTTACTAATTTTCAAAGAAATGGCACTTTTTTCTCGAGGTAAAGTGCATTATGGGAAATCTGTGATGTCATTGCGACACATTAATTTGGCAAAGCATTGAATTTCTTTATATTATCACTGTTGTCGGGAATATTTAGCAACTTTGTTTATTATGCTGTACATGGTGTAGATTTACAGTATGCTAAACCTACATGGAAAGATATTCAAACATTCCAACAGTATCAAATTTCAAGGACAACAGGACATTCAATTATAAAGGAAAACAAAAGAAATCTGAGGTAATGTTCCCACTTTACATAATATTCTGTGACCTTGATGAGAACTGGAGGTATTTTTTGACAAAAATAAGTAGTCTTTAGTATTAGATATCTCGAGTTAGGAAAAGAGTATTGTTACGGGTTTAGAGGGTATGAACTGAATTTTTTTCTCTTTCACATGGGACCCTTGTGAAAAGCCACTGGAAAATGCCTTTAAGATTCCTTACATGTAAGGTACAGAACTATTCCATATATTATTCAACTCCAGTGTGAGGTGAATGTTATTACATTGCGTACAAATGTTTACAGCTACAATCCTCGACAAAAGTACATGGGACAAACCCCGCTCCTCATATCATTGTTGAAGTCTCAGAACACGTTGGGCTGCCGCAACATTGACCAGGGGAATGGGGATGCAGATAGGGGGATGGTGATCTCACTGTTGCTTGTTTTTCTTGTTTTGTTCCATCATTTTTGTTGAGGATTGTAGAGATATGCAATATATGGTGAGAAAACTAAATCTTCCCTCATTTTATAATCAGTGATCAGTAATCAGGAACGGCCTGATGTGTAATTAATAATTGGTAATCAGCAACTACTGATTGTTGCTATGCATGTTTGCATCCAAGTTGTCACATTGTTAAACACCATGTCATTTTTTTAGCTCACACATTGTACAAAGTACATGTGTGAGGTTATAAAATAGGGCAGATGTTGTCAACTTTTCAACAAAAGTTTTCAGCCTTTTGATGTGTGGAGATTTTGAGCTGAAATTTTGGTACATGATTGTTTGTTGATAGAGCATTAAAACTTGCCTATTTGCATTTTGATATAAAAAAGTTAAATTTGGTTTTTAAGCAATTTTTGTAGGGCTGAGTTCACTGTGCCTGCTGAACAGGTAGCTGTTTATTCATTGCACTTATAGCAGTGTACTTGGTTGTGTGTTCAGTTGCTATCTCGCAACTGCCTGTGCAGGTTTGTTTTGAAATTTGATCCATTCACACACATCAGTCTTTGTTCATCAAGTGGCCTGTGCAATCACAATGCTTTGGCATAGCTAATTGTATTATCAAGGTTCATTAAGCAAGGAGTTCCATGGGAATTCTCTGCATTGAGCAGCTACTTGATTCATGATAACAAAATTTAAAGCAACTCGGTGGTCAGTTTGGCTTACAAGAAAGGAAAATGGTTCAACCTGTTGTGGGGATATGTCCCATTTTGTTCCTGGATCAATTGAGATGGTCAAGTCAAGTAATTGCAATACTGTAACTGTTTTGAGTTCAACCCCAGTAGCAGCTTTTTGAGTCTGTGGTTTGTTTTGATTGAGTGCAAACCTATGCAGTGTTTGCTTGTAGAGTTGTAGGTGCAACTAAATTTACTTTGCAAACTTGAACTGTTTAATAACATCAGTTTAATTTCAGTCTTACTGCTAATTAAAGTATGTAACCTTTACAGGCCTTCTTGATTTTAGAAAATATGTGGTGATATTTGTAGATCTGTCGTCAAACATTGTCAGTTGCAGTGTTTACATGCCTAAATATGCTTGTGATTTTTCAGTTGGGTTTTGAGTTCATTTATTATTATGCTCTTCTCTTGCCTTTTGCCTTTGTAAGGTAAGGACATTTTGTGGAAGTTGATGAGTAAATGATAAAATTTGGTTCTTTGAGTTCCTATTTTTAACAGCCAAGAGAAATTGTGTGAGCTACACAACAGCATTGCTGTTCTAGTTTACTTACACTACAATGATGCAGATTCAGAGATGGCTGCCTTATTAATTTCAGGTATTATCAGAATGAGTTAAAATTGTTTCAAAACATTAATTCATTAAGAGTCCCAACTTCCGCAGTCAGTTGTTCCACTTATGAAAAGGTACCTGCAGCCTGTAGGTATCATTTTCATCAAAATTCATAATGCCACACCATCTTTTACAGATACTTCAATGGCACAGATCCAGAGGTGGTTTCGTTCTACAAATGCCCTGCATTTAAAGGCTGTAATGTGTGTGTCACAGGCTTTCAGGTGGATGAGAAGAAAAAGATACTTAAAATGATAACTGAAAATGGTAAGAGACCACTTCATATTATGCTAGACTGGCTTTTCAAATATCAACTGAAAGAAATAAAAAAAGGCTTCGAAAACAACATCACATTGAAGCAGTGCCTTTCACATCCTAGTCCTGGTTACCCTCTTGTATTTTAAGAACAAGGAGTGTCAGAAGAAATATTTCACTTTGATCTGCAAGCCCAAAGGACAGCACTTCCATGTCCTGTCCTGTGGTGGACAGGCCCTGTATAGAAGGATATTGAAAATGCAGGTGAGAAAAGTCGAAAATACTGTAGTTAATGTGAAATGTGCAGCAAGTAATTACACCATGCAGTCACCCCTGAAGGCATCCTAATTTGTGAGAGATAATAGTGCCAAAATTAGGTCATGTGTGAAGATTAACTTGAGGGAAAAATTCCTATTTCTTTTTGTCGAAATTGTTTCATGTAGGTGGAGTATACAGTAAGGAGCTAAAATTCAAGGAGAGCACACATCTAATTGTTGGAGCTGCCAAAGGTCTGTGAACTTGTTCCCAGAAATTTCTGTCATATATAATTGTTAAAGAAAACCTCTATTTTTTGGCTTCTTATTCTTTTACTGCCATTTAGGTTCTTTAAACTGATCAGTATAAACCAAAAGTCTTAAATAATTTTTGAGCTTACCTTTCCTAGCTGAAAATGAGTATTGTTGTTCATAAAGAATCTGTAAAATGAACTTTGGAATGAAGCATTCATTTACTTTCAGTAAGTGACCCTTTAATCTATTGAAAAAGTCGTCTTTTGGACATCATTGAGAGAAAATGTATATTATTGGCCATTTTCAAAGTATGACACATGTATAGCTGCTGTGTTTGTTTAGAGCTTGAGGTGTGGATAGACACAAGGAGAATCGATGAATTGAGCAAAATAGTGTGAATGAGTTTTGAAGACTGTTGTGATTGCTGTAGAATTCAGTAAAATGCTAAGTTGGCCATGTTTAGCCAACCACACGTTCTTTGACTGCCACATTGTTGATATTTATTTCTAGTTAAGTGGCATGTTGGGTCTTGTCATTGGCATCACACAAGCTCTTGTTTGTTTGACCACATTTGTCATCAAACCTTCACTGATACAGATCTTGCTATATGTTGGTGTACATGTATAAAGCTCATCAATCTAAAACCTGATATGCATCTGTTATGTAGTGTACACCTAGAAATACCTAGGAAAACACTAGATCAGGGAAGGCAGGATGGTCAATGTATGGCAGAATTAGACTATTACAAAACAGAAAGAGGGAAGTGGGGGGTTTGCATGTGAATATGATATGATTGATATCACTTACAAGAAAAATCGTTACATGGGCCAATGTGATCATATGTCTTTGTGTGTGTGTGTGTTTGTGATGCTAAGCTTGTCAGCAAGACAGACAGCATAGATACTTCTTATATGTGATATGGAGGTTTGCTGTGTTGAGTGGATTGATCCTTGTACTTCAAAAAAACACCTTTTTTCACATTTTTTTTCACACTTCTAGAGTGTGATTAAAATAGTTGCTCAGGATATTTACAAGAGCTATTCTTGGTGAGCAAGCAGAATTCCTTTTTGATTCCTTGACGAAGTCAAAGGAATCTATGCGATGGTGATGTCGTGTGTGTGTATGTGTGTGTGTGTGTGTATGTGACACTTGGCTTGTAAACACAATATCTTAAGAAGGGTAACTCCGAATGATCTCATACTTGGCATGTAGATTGCCCATATGGAGTAGATGGTCCCTATTGTTTTTGGTGGAGGTCAAAGGTCATTTGGGGTCACAAGAGGTCAAAAGGTCAAAACCTTGTAAACACGATATCTCAAGAAGGGTAACTCCGAGGGATCTCGTACTTGGCAGGTAGGTTGCCCATAATGAGTAGATGATCCCTATTGTTTTTGGTGGAAGTCAAAGGTCATTTGGGTCACCAGAGGTCAAATGGTAAATATCTTGGAAATTGCTTGTAAACACTCTATCTCAAGATGTGTAACTTCCAAGAATTTCATACTTGGCATGTGCATGGCCCATATGAGAAAGATGATCCCTATTGTTTTTGGTAAAGGTCAAAGGTCATTTGGGGTCACCAGAGGTCAAAAGGTTCAAAATCTTTCAAGCAGAATATCTGTGATTGTAAAACTTGGTTCAACTTGAAACTTGTGGTGTAGCTTACTTTTATTTTGTGCATATTTGCCCTAAAATTTCATGGATATTAAAAGTCATTTGAGCTCAAAATTGGCATTTCCTAAACGCGGTCATTCTACGGTAGCCTAGATGGACCATTCACGTCAAATGACGTCATAACAATCTATGTAGACTTACGACACAGGCTTTAAAACCCCTAAAACGTAATCGTACACATGGACATCCATATCCGTAATGCTGCTTTATAACGATATCTGTAAGCGCAGTACATACATACGTGTATTTCGTACGAGGTACGTACAGTTGCATGGTGATACCATGAATCAATCACCTAAAAATTGTGTAAAGTCTGTGTTGTATATGTTTTGTGTGTAGTGACCAACTCGAGGTACCGACCTACTCAAGATACAGTACAGTCACAATACATCTGTAGCTAGCGCAGCTGAATCGAACCAAGGCCTAAAGCTCGGCCTAGCCTATGTGTACTGCAGTAGCCTAGGCCTGCAGCTGTTTGTTGTGTAGTAAGAAGTGTGTTGGATATGTAGTCTACATTTAAGCCTAGGCCCTGACAGAGGTTTGTGATTGATGTGAGTTTGTGTTACCAACTTAACGGCTGTTTCGGTTCGGCTGGTTCTGCTGCAACATGGGTTCTCGTAGGAGTGTAGGACCCACAGACATTCTATCATATGGCCTAGGCCTACATAGGCTATTAATACACTTTTCATGTATAAGTTAGGCCTAATTTAGTGCAAGCCTAGGTAACCTAAGCCTAGTCCTCAGTCTCACATAACTCTGTTCCCTGAACTAGGCCTAACGTTAGGCCTAGGCTATTCACGATCAAAGGTTGCGTGCATGTTTCAGAGAATAACATGTCTAGCCTACATTTATTGCTGGAGTGATTGTTGCTAGGGCCTAGGCCTAACTTTGGAGCCCTAAGTGCAAGTATGAACATAACCATAGCTAGGCCTATGGGTATACTGTGTCACATTTGAACAGCAATACTTGCTATTTATTAAATAGCATACAATAGTGTGACCACCCTTGTAACAAGATTGATAGAATGTTTAATAAAAACAGGATCGCTTGTATAAACCAAAATTTTTAGACATTTTTTGAACATTGCTGTTAGGAACTTCGAGAGTAACATTTGGTTTCACCCCTTTGCGCTTCACTGGAGAGTCGAAGAGACTTCGGAAGAAGTATTTAAGTATGCATGGAATAGGTTCTAGGCCTAAAGTTAGGCCTAGCATAGGCCTACAGCTGTTTGTGGTGTTTTTATAAGTGTGTTGGATATGTACATTTAAGCCTAGGCCCTGACAGAGCTTTGTAGGTACGTTATGATTGCCACAGATGGAGGTTTGTGGTCTGTGAGTTTGTGTTAGCGGCTGTTTCGTTTCCGCTGGTTGTGCAATGTGGGTTCTTGTAGGAGTGTAGGACCCACAGACGTTGCATCACATAGGGTCTACATAGGCTACTAATCAAAAGTTAGGCCTAATGAAGTGCAGGTCTAGGTAGGCCCTAGCCTAGCCTAGGGTACCTAGACCTAATTTTGTATGTGTCTGTGTGTATTTGTAATGATATGCTTGTAAACAGCCTCTCAAAAAGGGTAACTGTGAGGATGTTACTAAATACATCATATTGAGTAGATGATCCCAATTATTTTTGGTGAAGGTCAAAGGTCCCCTTGCAGGCAAGGAATCACTAAGCCTCCTTGCTTTCTGGTTAATATTAAGCATATGGAAACTTCAATGGCTTTTGTATTCAGTATAAATAAACTTTTTCTTGATTAAATTGTCAAATAGTTACAAGTAATATCTTGCAAGGATTAGTTCTTTATAATCTTCCCATGTCTTCTTTAAAGGTCCCAAATATGAATATGCTAAGAAATGGAAGCTTCATTGTGTATCAATACAGGTGAGAGCAGAACAAAAGTTGTTTAGTTTTTTCTTTAACTTTGGTTTCATCTCCATTTAGGACACATTGAGACTATTATGGCTTTCTTTTCATCAATTAGAATGGGTCCTTGTCAGTGTCTTGAAAGTGCTTCAGTTTTGTTATTTCACATGAAGAGCATGACAAAAGTTTGGATCTCAATTGTAGAATACATAGTGATGTTTTCATTATCATCTTGCCATCATTTCCTAACAACTATTAAATGTTTGAAATGCTGTGGAAATGTTTATTGCTGAAACTGATGTGATAATAAGTATGTTTTCCATTGAGTTAATGCCAAGGCCATTATGGGAATGTTGTGAAGCATCTGTCATTGTTTTTCATAACCATTGAAAATTTTAATTCAATGCTCCTCCCCTAACTTGTCCGTTTTTGTATCGTGCAGATAGCAGTGATATTCTGAATACTAGATACATGCAGGAAAGGCTCAAAAAAAAAAAAAATAAATAAAAGACATAATATGTCTAAATCTCATGGAAAATTTCGTTTTCCACATCTGTGTTTATAGTGGCTGTTTGATGGGGTTGAGAAGGGATATAGTCAGGATGAAAGCCTCTATCCTCCAGAAAAATCTGAAGAATCTCGGCAACATCAAACCTCTACTCCTGTGAAGGATGGAAGCAGAAAGAGTGGTAAGAAACATTCTTTTGTAGCACCCTGCTGTATATATTGTTCTTCCATGGTCACTTACTTTGATAAATAATATTCTAGTGTTCGTCATATCTACTATATAAAATCTTTGTTAAAATGATTTTGTCTGTGAATTATATACACAAAGAAATGAGCAAATATATGCCTTTACCCCAATTTGTAACATAATTGTACCCTACATCTGACCTTTTCAGCATGCTGCCCTCTATTCTCTTCAGTGATGCAAAAGCCTTTGTTAAAAATAGTTGTCAGCTTTTGGAATTGTAGTCTTCTGGAACAATCAAATCTTTCAATTTTTTTGAGTTTTACACATGTGCTTTGTACCCCATGGCTTTGTTGTGTGTTGTGACCTCAGTTACTATTTATAGCTGGTGTTTTGAAAGTTGGGTACTTAGCAAATACGTTGGGAAACACTGTATTCAACATGAGTATTTACTTGTCACACTTAGAAATGTTTCTTTACTAGTGTAGATAATTGACATTTAATTCTGTTCCAAAGGTAATTGCTAATGACAGTTTCAGTATAGCGCCATCATGCACACATCATTAGTTTGTACATCTTAGAGAGTATTGACAAATCTAGGTGTCCAGATTTATGAGACCATTGAAAACAGACTTGAATTATTATCACCATAAAGATGAAGATGGAAACTTGTCATCCTACAAAAAGGAGGATATGCTCTTTGTTTGTCTTGCAGAGGTTAGGATTTGTGCTTTACTGTGGTTCCTTTCTATTCAGTATTGCACATCTCCTGGCCTATGTAATTCAAACAGTACTCATCATTGGTATCTCTGGAAGTGCCACTGGCTTGAACATGGTAATGACATTGTTAAGCTCTCACTGGTTAGAGGGTAACCTATGAGTAGACCATTGCTTAAACTCCATCACATATATACTATGTAGAAGGAAAATTTGTTGATGCAGTTTTATGACATTTGCACATGGCTGTTGTGGTGAGGATAACATACAGTAGGTTTGAACTTGTGGGAAACATACCTAATGCATGTTTGCTGTTGTGAGATCATACAGCTTGTGGGAAACAGAAGTTATGTAACTAAGATGTTGCAATGAGAACATACAGTAAGTATGAGCTTGTGGGAGACAAACCTAATGCTACCATACTTCTCCACATTCTTCCTGTTGTACTCCTGAGGCTTGTTTTCAGATTCTGTTTAATGTGAAGGGGTTCATCATCTAATGTGTTTGTTAGTTTTTTGTCAATAGGCTTATGCTAGTGCCATATCACCATATGTGTACAAAATATGATTTTTGTATTTTCTTCATAGTAAGCTCGAAGGGTTTTGACATCAGCACTATATCCAACATCAGTAACCTATCAAGTGTTGATGAAACAGCAATGACCACATTTAATATGACAGGGGTCAGAAGTAATGCAATCCCTCAAAGTGAGAGAGATATAAAAGTTAGCACTGAGGAGGGTGTGAAAGCCCTAGAAGAACTTCAGCTTAACCAAGTCTCCAGCGAACCTTTTCTGGATGGATGTAAGGTAATCACTTAAGTTACACTTGAATACAGTAAATGGCATTGTGGTCCCAGGATTGTGGAAGATGTGATAAGAATCTGTTAGTGAGGACATTCATAGTCCTTTATCACCCCCTTTCACTACAAAAGTATAAATTAAAGTGTTTATAATGATTTTATCATGTTGCTACCAGTATCAAAGATTTCATGTTTCTTTGTTTCACATTTTCAAAGGAACTTGGAATGTTCCATTAATATTTGTCTTCAAGTTTTTTTGTGTTAGTAATACCTTGACCATTCTGATGCAACTGCTGTAAAATAAGAAGGGAAAAAATTCATTCAGGGTTGATAAAAGTGAGGCAGTGGTGAAGATCAAAGTGCAAACATCTGTAAAACTTTCCACTTGGAAAGTCAGTGGTGTAATGGGAGGATAGATACCCTAGCTCTAATATTGCAAGTAAATTGTCAGTAGTTTTTAGTAAGTTATAAATAGTCTTATGTAGCCCTCAAATTCAGACAAGATGAGGCTAAATGACCAGGCTGGGTTTTGTGTTGGGTATTTTGTGTTCATTCATACTTAGTTAAAATCCTCAACTTCTATTGGTTCATTACGGTCAGGTGACCGTGCATTATCCTAGGATAACCCACGGTAAATTAAGAATGAAATCACTGGCAGATGAATACAATCCCGTACTATTTACACTGTACTAAGGTCACCTAGCTTCAGGTATGGCTGGATTGACACACATAGGCCTAGCTAGGTAGCTGTGCATGATATGATATATCCAATGTTAGGCCTATGGTGTAACACTACTCACATCAAGGTCTACGAAAACGCTTCCATTTCTAAGAAACATTTTTGTTCCTAAATCTTATGTGAAACCCTTAGAGGCAAAGGATCCATATACGGTTATAATTCAAATTCAAATAACCTAGGCCCAAGCCTCAGTAACGTTACACCTTACATAAAGGTTCCTTGTCGAGCACTGAATCCTGGAACGAAATCAACGTTAGGCTACTAAAGTTACCCCTGTTAGAGCTGAGATCTCTAATATGTCCAAACTTTTCTCCAAATGTACGTTTCAAATGATGTAACTGTTATCTCCCCAAATATTTAAGTGAAAATCTTTTATGTTGTTGTTGTACATATGCAGATTTATCTCAGCGGCTTCACTGCTGATTTAATAGAAAAATTGAGAAGGATAATCAACTCAGGTGGAGGAACAAGACTCAGTCAGTTGAACGAAGCAGTGACACATGTTTTAGTAGGAGATAGTGTTACACAGGAAGTAAGGAGGTTTCATGCCAAGATGGCCGAGTAAGTACTCATGTAGTCTAGTTTATTGTGTCTTTGTTACTTTTTGGTTTCCCTTACAGGGTGATATGAGGAGTCCTTCAACATTAACATTTTTAAAGAAAGGTTTCAGTGTAACTTATAGTGTCCTGAGGGATTCTGGCTAAGGAAAGTTGTCCTAAAGAATCATATTAGTACAGTGTGTGAAGCCAAAGATTGGTTACACACTCAGTGTTGGCATCCCTCTTAACATTGCATATTTATTTAAGCCTGGGTCCTGTTGATGCAATTCAACAAACAAATCACCTTTAAACAACATGGGAACATGATGAAGTTGATCACAAAGTAGCACTTAATAGAACAGTTTCCTGTTTTGTCCCAGGTGAAATAGATTTTAACAGTAGATCAGTTTTCAAGGTTATCTCTACATCCCTCCCCCCTATACAAGGGTGTGTCAACTTTGTTGAGAGTTGAATCATGAAAATTTTTACCCAGCCTGTAAAAAACAGACAATCACAACAGGAACATTACTTTTCAGAGCTGTAAAAGTAGTTTCCTCTTATAGTACAAATTAGGTGGTGCATCAGATTGCTTGAATCTCCCAAACTTTACTAGACATCTTACTTCATTAGTGCATTACCCTTTCTAATACAAAATTTTTTAAATCGCGTGTTCCATTAATGCCTCAAGAAAATCATGCAGATGTGGCCATGAAAGTCCTAGGAAAAAACAGCACCCCCCCCCCCCACCAATGACGACAATTGTTGCCACTAACATGATAAGAGTTAAGAACAAGTGGTATATCAAGTTGTGCAGGCTAGTATATCCTTGCAGTACTTTGGCTTATTTTCAGGAATTATATAGGAGTATTGGTTAACACATGACTGGAAAGCAAAAAAAGAAGAAAAAAAATGTGAATAACAGGACAGTTCTCTAACATTAAGGTGATACCCTCATCATATTTACAAATCTTTGAAAGGGTATGGTGTAAATGTTGCAAACCTTTCTGCAGGATGAGTACAGCTGTGACATTATAAGTGAAGGAAGTCTTTTGTCAAAGCATTGTATAGACTCTTTTCCAAATAGCAATTGCAATGGCTTGTGGGATAAAGTTCTGGTATGTGATGTTTTTATCAATGGCATTTTGCTGTGGCAAAAAATGATGCACACCAAAAATCTATCCCACAATCCTTTGTAATTCCTATTTGGAAAAGAGTCTATTGAACAATATGCCTTTTTTCAGCGTGTTGAACATGTTCATGTTGGAAGTGTATGTTTTTAAGTAAACAGTAAACATAAAGTTTAAGTCGCAGTGAATGAACCATTGTTAATTCTTATACACATCAGTTAACTGCATCTTTAAGGTGACTTACATAAATTAAAGTCATTGATAGTATGAAACAGTAATCATCATCTTCAAGGTAGATAGCTTTTCACAGTTGTGGGACAAATTAAAGTGGTATTACATCACAGTTTGCAGATCAATGTCCCTACAGTTTGGTTTATAAACCATTTGTAATTTACACAAATACATTGCAAAACTATCGGACACTTGAATGTGTTCATTCACATTAGCCAACACAGCAAGTCAGCTTTTGATTATATTTTGAATTCTAATTTTTCCCCTGCTTGCAACCTCTGATTTTCTCTTTGCCTCTTTTCATTCATAGAGCCTACATTTTAAATGTAATGTGGCTGATTGAATGCTATAAAACTCACCAAAGACAACCAGAGACTTTGTATATCTTACCACAGTTTGCCAAAGATGAGACTCTTCTCCAGCAAGCGTAAGTCAATTCTGGATTTTGAAATAAAAAAAGAGTGCCGTTTGTCTTTTTATAAAAACAGGAAAGAATCTGGGAATTCCAAATAATTTGAAATGATTTGGGGTATGATCCTATGGTTATGATAACAGTCTCTTCCAGTTAAGTCTTTCTACTGTCAAAGACAGCGATTCTTACACACTGCTCATTATGGCCTTTTCTGCCAATACTATAAATCAGTCCTAGTGAACATGGGTTACAGAACTCTCTTACCTACTGTTGGACCTACCAGTTGGGAAAAAAGTAATGGCCATCTTGGTAATGAAGTATCACAGTTTTTACAAATAGAGAGAGTGATAATTGTGGAACATGTATGTGGCACACACTAAGGTTGGTAGTTGTGCTATGTTGTGAGGCTGAAGTGTTTGAGCATTTGGATGGAGAGTTGACTGTTTAAATAGATCACGTTTTTCAAAATGTTAATGTGGATTAGACCTCTCCTCTGACAGACATGTTTTAGTCCTCTTCATTTTTGCTTTCTCATTTTGTTTATATTCAAGTAAACAGTATTGTGTACATAATGGTTACATTGTTTTACAAAAGTTAGGAATAGCGCAAATGATATACATAATATGTAGTCAGTACCAAAATTACAAATGATTTGGTTTGATTATGTACACAACAAAATGGGGAACAAAAGCAGGTGTCAGTAGAAAAGTGAGAAATACTTCTTGAACTCTTCAAGTTTTTCCTCTTTCATTTTGAAGTACTTCATTTTCAGGCAACATACTTTTCCACCTTAAATGTAAACTTCATTTTACAGAAGGACTGGTTACTATCAGGGTTAGAGTTATCAAGTTTACAAGAAAAAGTGTAATGCCAGACCTCGAATTTAACTGAGGCCACCGAGACCATGGCCATGTTTGCCCCTTCAATTGGCCTCGGTGCCCTGCAATTTTCAAAAGAGCTTAAGGCCAAAAATGGCCTTAAGAGCCACCATACTATGGCTGCAGTGTCCCTCTCAGTCTCAGCCGATCGTCAATGTCATGCCTTCCCACTCTTCACAAACTTCTACCACTCCAAAGGTGGTACACATATTCATTTCTTTCATGCTTCCATACATGTATACATGCTTATGTTGAATGCTCGCTCATTGGAAGGAACTACGGTAGAAATACAGTAATAAGAAGAAAAGCACTACAAGGACAGGTCATGCAGGAAATTGTGTATGGCCTTGGTGCCCTATCAACAAAGTAAAAGTTTTGGCCTTGCTGCCCTACCATTTAGCCGTGGTGCCCCCAGATTTGCCCTGATGCTTGAGACCAAAATGGCTGTTCCCTTAAAAATTTAGAACTCAAGGCCTGTAATGCTTACAGTAAAGAATGAAAATAATCACTGGGTGGAAGTTAAAAGAGTTCATGCCAAAGAAGGAATCCCTTTTAGATAAACCAAACTGTTTACCAAAAAAATAACTGCTTATTGTCTAAAAGAAAGCTAGCTGTAGCCTGTAGCATGACATTATCAAAGCAAAAATTCCTTACCATTTTGCATAAATAGCGAAAGAAAAGTATTAAGTTGAACTATAATTGTGAGTTTTGTATTGTGTGCATATCTTCTACAAATAACTCATACGATAGTGATCTCTCCCACTCTGTCCATTTCAAAATCCTTCTCAAGCTTATTGGAAGGTTTGTTGGGGGGGGGGGGGTGACGGGGCTTGCAAGTGTACTTTGTGGTAGGTAGTTGAACACTCATAATGTTGTGACTAATGATATTCCACAAGTTGCTTACTGTAACATGTTTCTATAGGTTGTATTACTGATGAAGTAGAGTTTGAAAGCTTTGGAAAGTGACTGTAATACTGAGTGGGTTCCTGTTATTTGGATAATTGTTTCCAGTGCTATTGCTGAATTGATAAAGGTCGTGGCATATTAAGCATTCAGAAGTTTTGGGTCCCATCCCTAGTTGGGGTGTAGTAACTTTGCACAGCCAGGATTTGGACTGAGGGGTTCAGAAATGAGACAACTGCTTTCCAAGGGTGCTCATGAAGTGTGCCACAAAGTATTTTTCAAGACATTTTGGAGATGTTTTACTTAATTTTATAAGTCAAAAGTTATCCATACATTAGAAAAGTCATACCACAACATTTTTCAAAGAAACAGGTGATTTGGGGCATCATGTTTTATTTTTCTTTTTTTTTTTTTGCTCTTGTATGGGGTAAGGTTTGAGAATGTTACAGTTAAGTGTCTGTGTAGTAGGGTGGGTTTTTCATCCAAAAGCAGTATGCAGTTTTTCCATTTGAAATAACATTTTAAGTTAAAAGAATTCCAACCACACTGGCATGAAAGGTAATCCAGCTGTTTTTGGTAATTTTCACATTTGTTTGTATAATGCTGTAAATTAACTGCCCTCGATTCCTTTTGTATTTATCATTTTAACTCAATGTATTGTGAATCTTAATGATGTTTTACACCTTACCATACGTTATCCTGTCTTTATTTGTCTGTTTCTGTTATCTCCAACTAGCCATCAACAACCAACAAAAGGCAAATCCCGTCAACCAGTTGTGACTGATGAAAACCCCTCAGAGTCAATTCTTAACCAGTATCTTCCACAGACAGGTAAATTTTTTCATAGAGTGAGTGGTTCATAAAATTGGTGCTGAAGTGTTACAATAGTCATGAAAGATGAATTTTTTACCAGTATCTTGCAAAGACAGGTAAATATTACATAGATTTGCTTATAATATTGGTGTTGAAGAGTAAGAATAGTCATGAAAAATGAACACAAAACATAAAAATTTAAGATGTGAAGACTAAAATAAAGGTTTTAATAATTTTCATTTTTTTATGTTTAACACTTTGTGGTGTTTATGTTTGTATGCTTTCAGTACTTTGCAGAGTTGTATACTTTGACCATTAGAATTTTGAGGCTTAAGTTGCAAAATCTTTTAGTCATAAAATTTTATGAGTCATATCCACAAACTAGAACACATGCATCATTTGATGTACATCAAGTTTTTTAGATTTCATCATGTGTGTATTTTTTGTGGATTTACATTCATGCTCATTTGAGGCTGGTCACTTACATTAAAAATTATTGTTGCTATAACCACTGCAATAATGCCCCAAATTTCATTCTGTGAGGTAGATAAGGAAGATGTCACAATGATGGAAGATCAACAAACAGGAGAAGAAAAAGATGATGATGGAGATGACACAGTGATGGAACCTGAAGGTAAGGATCAGAAGATGATGACAAAGAGGAAGGCCAAATTAGTTGCAAGGTTTTGAAATTTTTTTATACAAGATGTTTTTATATTGTTACTCTTTACAGGCTATGGCAGGGAAAGAGCTTTAGAACCACCATTGTAGGTGATAGTCATTCCATTGTAAGGATCGTAAGAGAGACATACACCTTGTAATTAATTTCATGGCACTCAGCTTAAGGTGTGCAAGAGGTTTGTTTCAGTAGATTTTACTAGAGTATATTGTAACAAATATTTGGTGAAGGAGTCAAAAATACTAAAGCTGAAATTACCCCTCCCCCAACCCCTTCCATCCCAACTGCTTGCCATTAGTGATAAAATCAATGACTTGGTGAAAAGGAAGTCTTGAAAAAAATGCTTGAATTTTATTTAAAACTTTGCATTTGTTCTTTTGGACATACTAAACCATATTGCCCAAATTTAAGGCAAAAAAAAAATATTGATGGGAACTTTTAACACATGCATTGACACTGTGAGTGATTTCATTTTCCAAGTGGATGCAATCATGTAACAAGTACTGTTATTGGCTGAAATAGTCAACAACCTGTGTAGCAATTTTGCTTAGTGAAGCCCTCAGAGTTTCAACCAAAACATGAACTCTGTGATTCCTAAAAAGGCTTAAAGAATGGGAATAAACCATCATTATTCTTACACTGATAGTCATTGCCATCTGTGGTAATAATATACAAAATATTACTGAATCCCAAAAGGAAGAGATATATGTCCTAAATTTCAAATGCACAACTTAAGTTGCTTAGTGCCCTTTTCTATACACTTTGTACTGTAGTAGATTGTATACTGCTGCACCAGTGAGTGATGCCTACTATATCAGTTCTTGGAAGAATCCAGAATAACCCAAAAGGTTAGAAATGCTTAAAACATCAGGCTGACATTTGCGAAACATCCCTCCATTCTGTGGTATTTTGTAACTTTGAGTGTGAAGGTTTTACTTTGCGGGACTTTCTTCAGGGGGCTTGACACTGCTACAGTTGCCTGATGTGTAATACATATGTACACTAAACACTTAACCTGCTGGAACCAAATACCACTCTCAGCCATACATATCTGGAACATCAGAGAGGGGAAGAGTATATGGAGATCCTCACCAGAAACTTTAAAGTTTGCGCTGGGCCTCCCCCCACACACATTTTCATCATGTACTGGTGTGAGTTATTGTGATTGTATTGCATCTAGTCTATCACTCAGTCAACAGTTTGTTTCAGACTTACCCTGGCAATTAACTCATGCTGTGCTTGGACAGTCTTCAATGAAACTAGATGTAATGATGTATGGGTAGTGGATCATCAGTAATGGTCAGGAATTTGGGGTCCCCTAGACAATTTTTTGGAGGGGAAGTCCTGAGACACAGTTTCCCTTGATCTGGGGCGTTCAAATCTTACTAGAATTTGTCCGGTATTTTGATTATTTTGTGAGCAATATTCCCTTGCCATTGACTTCACTGCCAATGCTTGATGCACTTCTAATCTGGATCAAATGTACATGCAAGTATATACCTGAAATCTTGAAACAAATGATAGGCTGCAGCACTCAGCGGGCACTGCAGTTTCGACCAATCACAGACCAGAGCGTAAGGATATTCTCTTGCACCTGGAAAAACTATGTAAATCAGGTTGGCCATACACATGCTTTTACGCGACACATGCTGCCACGCCTTTGCTCAAGCAATTGGATCACACACTTTCACAAATGGCACTGTTTTCATGCTCGAAGGATTTGAAATACTCAATACTTCTATTGAACATGTTAAGTTTCAATTTGTAAATCATATTACTTAACACATGTCATTGGACAAGGCTGAATTGCATGGTAATTTTGAATTTAACCCTCAATGGACAGGGTGTCTTATTACTTGAGAAAACCAACTCCGTAATGTCCAATTCAAGCCCTACATGAAAGTGGCACTTCCACTAAGCCCATGGTTACTTACCTCTGTTACAAAAGATACGTCCCTTTTTGTCAGGTGAAAAGTAGAAAAACATAGACCTATGCATGATTGAATTAATTTAGCTCACATTTATCCTGCCATTTTCAACTTTGTATTTGGCCTACAGTATTAACAGCCGCATGCATTTTGAGACTTTATCTGCAGTAGCCCTTAACAAATAATCATGCATGGTTAGCGACAACATTTGCAAATTCCCAGGTTGTATCCTGTTTTGAGTGATGCATTGTAGATGTTGCAGAGTCCTTGATGTAGTGTTGGAGGCGCAGCTCTTATGTGGATGTACTGGATGCCATCGATCCCTGGTGCTGTGTTTTGTGATGATTTAGTTGTGGTCAATAATTTGTGGACAGTGATTGGTTCCATGTCATCAAGTGGTTGAGCTATTTGTTCCGGTTGTGGGTTGGCGACAATGGTTTATTCTGCTCGTTGCAGAATTTGTGTGTTGACTGCTGGGTTGTCTGGTATTTGGTGTTCTGGGGAGAAGTAGTTTCTGAAGATTTGTGCTTTTTCGCTGCCTTTTTTAGCTGTTTCCATTGTATGATATGGCTAGGATGTTTGGTGTGGAGTTGGAACTTCTAGTGAGTCTTTTAACTGTTTTCCAGAAGGCAGAGGGGTCTTTTTCTTGAGCAAGTTGCTTGCTTTTGTTGCCAAACTGCTCGCTGTAGTGTTCAGTGATGAGTTTGATTATTCATTTAAGTTGGTTTATTGTTACTTTGATGTTCTTATGCTGTGTACATTGATGAATTCTCCGTAGTCTTCTTCTTTGCCGAATGACTGCTAGGATGTGTGACGGTAGTTGATATTGTTGCTTTTGTTTTTGTTGAGTTGTTGATTCATGTATTGGGGCCGTGATAACTTCAGTGATGTGTTATGCTGGTTTGTCTATATTTCTTGTTGATAGTGGTTGGTTCCTTGAGGTTGTTGATAATGAATGCTTGGTAAGCTCTCCAACCTGCTTTTTTGTAGTTGAATGAGGTTGATGGTGGTACTTGATTGATGGTGACTGCAAGGCTGAAATGTATTGGCAGATGATCAGATCGGATGCTGTCCCTGATGTTGAAGTTGTATGTGAGATGTTGGAGGTTATTGGATATGAGTTTGTAGTCCAGTTGTTCCAGGTGACCTACGTTGTTGTATGGGTAGCTTGTCAGTTTCCCTGTCTTGAGACATTAGATTTGTTCTGTGTCCTGGAGCTGTTCTAGGGCTTTTCCAGCTGTGTTGTCCATAGTCAACTCAAGATGTTTGCTGTTGGGATTGAAATCTCCCATGATTTGGTGTTTGTGCCTTTTGATGAGTTGGCGTAAGAAAGGCGGGAGGTTGTCTGACTGTGATGGTCAGATGTACTACGAGATGGCTGATTTTTTTTCCAGTAGTAGATGTGATTTGTATTCCAGTAGTCTCTCGTATCAGTAGTGTTAATTCCATGTCTTTTCCGATGAGATTTGATTTGATCGTAGGCTATAGCTGTTCCCCTTTGTTGTGGTGTTGCAGCTGGCATTCCAGTTGTGTTGTAGTTCTTAAGATATGGTAGATTATTCTTTATGGAGAGTTTCGTTGAAACAGGTGATGTCAGTGTTATGCCCCTGTAGGTAGTGTTGAACTTTAGAGTGTCTATTCCAGATGGAGTTGATGTTGATATGTAGTAGATTCAAACAATCCATTTTGGATCATCATGTAAGGTGGAGCTGTGATTGTGTAGTTAACATTTGTCCTAGGTGCCCTTTATTAGGCATCAGAGTTCATCTGTTGTTGAGGTGAATCCGAAGTGGTTGCGTGCTTTGGGGCGAAGGTATGTAAAATGCAGTCTTGAAGGGAAGCGTCTTTCGGTTCATTTTTCTGGGTCATAAAGATCAAGGAATCAGCAAGGAAGGCATGGATCTTGTGTACAAGTGTTACAGAGTCATTGGCTTTCGTCTGTAAGTGAGGTACTGGGGTGTTTAAATCCTTAAAGTCTTTTGAGATGCATTCAATTTTAATACAAAATTGGTGACTGTTGCATTTAATCCATGTAAATCCTTCATTTCCGTTGTTAGTTTTGTGGTGTTTACTTTCAGCTTATTGAATGAAGAGGTTAATCCGATTAATCCATTTAATTCTGATTGTAGGTCAGTGACTGACGTGTGTAATGCCTTTTATTCCTTCATTTCCTTGTAGTGTTGTTCCAATTTCTTTTCTATCTGCTTCTGGTTGGTGAGGATTTCCTTTATTACTGTTTCAGTGGGGGGCATATCCTTGGTATTATTTCTGATTTGTTCCAGTGTAGGTTTCAGTTTGGTCACTGATGCACAAGTTGATTGCATGGACTTCATTGGTTGTTGTTGTTGTTGTTGTCTTGAAGGTGGGGGCACTATTTCCTTTTGGTAGCTTGAACAGCTGTTATAGCTTGCTATGTGGCATTTTTTGCAGTTGGGGCAGGTGGGGGTTTCTTTCAGGGTCTGGCATTTACTGAGGTTGTGTTTTCCAGCACATCTGGGGCAGGGAGGTGTTTTACTTTTGCAGTTCAAGGCTGTGTGACTCCATCACTGGCATTTGTGGCATTGTGGAGATTTCTGTTTGGCTGCGCATTGTAAGTTGAATAGTTGGTGGCCTACGTGTATTCCATGTGCTAAAGCATGTTCCATGTCTTCGTTAGTTTGAAAAGTGGCTGCAGCTTTCCATATGGGTGTGGTAGTACCTCTGATGGTGAATCGCTTAACTGTGGTGATGTGGTATAGATTTTGGATTTCCTTGATTATGGTGTTGTCATCCAGGTCTGGAGATATCCGGTTTATGATAGCTTGGTACGTTGGTGCCGGTGGGGGTGCTGGGAGTCAGGGGAATGGCTTGTAGTTTGCATTGGCCTCCATGGTTTTAATAGCTGGGTTTAGGATGACTTTTTGCCTGTTCTAGTAGGTGGCTGTTGGGGGTTCAGTCTTGTTCGGTTGATGGCGGCCGATGGGTGATTTTGTTCTGCATGTTTCTTCATATAAATCAGGTTGTTCTCTAGGGCAGGAGGTAGTCCAAGAGGAGAATGGGAAGTTCAGTTTGGAAGTCAGTGTTGTCTGGGTGGTCCTTGTGGCACTTATTTTCGGGTTGGTTAGGGCTATTCAGTTGGCATTTTCTCATTACAGTCATAAAGTTGTCATCATTCCTAAAGCTGTCATCATTTGTCTGGAGGGGGTTCAGGGTGTCCATGGCTTGGCTGGGCAGAAATACTTCTTTTATTCAGAGGAAATTCCTAGGAGAGCATCTCTTCGTCAGATAGTTTTTAGTTTGGCAGTAGGTTGCGTTCACTGGTCTTTGTCTGGCATCTTCTTCCTTCTTTTTCCTCTTCTTCAGAGGAGTCTATACTAAGCTGATTCTTTGCTGGTCTTGGTGTGGTGCCTTCTGCTGTCCTCTTTTCCTCTTCTCCAGAGGAGTCTGTACTCTGATGAATCTGATGAAAGGAATCGAATGAATGAATGAATGAATATAGGAATATATTATAATCTATTATAATCTTGATTCCCACCAGCTGGCTTTTAAACTGTGCAGTACGGACCCTTTCAAATAAAGGCACATGCATATGCAGTTTCCAGAATAGCCTGACATTCACATCCAGTCTTACTGTGTTTGTATTGGTAAATCCCACTGGCTGCTAGGAAAGACCCGCTCAGCTAACATAAAACTGAGCACTAAAATTCCTGGTATATTCCTTTAAAACAGGAAATTACCTGAATGCCATGTGTAAGATACCTGGAGGTGGTGTCAGTACTGATTGTGTTGTTAAACGATTGTACCTGAAATTTCCAACAGTTTAAAGGCGTTGCCTGATTTCAGCATCAGGGATCAATGAACTTACTATGCACGTAAGTAGTATCATCCATACAAGACCATAGTCGGTGGAGTCAGTAATGACTATTGTAAACTTTTCGCTGTAGGGTAGTAGGCTCTGTACAGTACATGTTGCGTGCAGGCCAGGGAAACCTAGACAACTGTTTCACACTGTGTGTATTATTATGTACCAGAGAGCTGCCACATGGCAGCTCCTTATGTATGTACTGTATACATGTTTGGGGAGTTACTGCGCAAAAATTATAGCACACAGCCACATGTACATTCGGTTCGTTCTGCCTTGTAATTATGCAAAGCTACGGCGAAAGGAATGGCAATATGTTCTGTGGACAACTCCGGTTTATATAATGATGATTGCCCTTTAGCCTAGTTTTCCCTGTGCCTTTTACCCATGTTGTTATGAGAAGTTCCTAATATTTCTATGGCCACTAGAGCTTAGAAGACTGCATAAATGAACTTATGGTTTCACAGTGCATTGTGTAAAGTTCCACAAAAAGTGATCGTTGACAGAGTAACATTCTTTTCCAGGATGCCAGAGGAATTTTTAACATCACGGCTGTTTTTTCAATGTCACGAACTAGTTGATTTACAAGTTTGAACGTTGTGGGCTGTGACGTTAAAAAGGCCCAGGGAAAACCCTGATGTAGTTCCAATTGGATGTAGTTACCACTGGGCCGTAGGACTGAAGCCTTCAACTGTATCCTTGGTTATTGCCCAATGGCTATAACTGCTTGCTTAGAGTGTGTGAACACTTCATTGCTGTAAGCAAAGTGAGTTCCATGGTTGGCCAATGGAATTCCATATCCTGTATATTCCGGGGTTGTGAGAGCATAAAGACATGGGCTAGCTGGTACTAGTACCTTCGCCTCACTTTTTCTGAGGTCACTCCACAAACAAATTGTCCCTTAAATACCTGTGGATCTTTTTATAAGTCAGTTGCAGTTGAGTCACCATAGAATTAGTGTTCTAGTTCCCTTTTCAAGTGCATGATGCTAGTCAGAAACTAAGAATAGATTGATGACTGATGTGCTTGAAAAGGGCTTGATTTTCGATTTCAAAAGAGTGTATGAACCCTGAATGGAAAATGTAAATATGAAAAGATAAAAACAAATAGCAACAATCCTTCCAAGTTGGTGAAATTGAAATCAAGTCATTTTGCTGCTTGCATACAGTATCATACAGTGCAGTACAGTACAAAACAGTATAGAATCCTGAAGGTGATACTTCTTCTCTTGCCCTGGTATTGCCTTGTTTTAATTTTTCTGAACTGATATGCATTTGTCTTCATTTGAATCCAAATTTAGATATATGAGTTCTTAGTTTGCAAATTAATGAATGTGATGCTCTGACCACTTAGTATTGCAACAAAATTTAAAATTTTGCCTACCATAAGTGGTTTTTGAAAGAAACCTTTTAAACATGAAATTTTCATTGTTTCTAACTTTTGTTCCATTTCAGTGAAAGGTGGCATATTTGCAGATAAAATCTTCACGGTTGTAGGCTTCACTAATGCTGACACTGAAGAGATACATTCTCAAATTATGGATGCTGAAGGTGAGCAAATTAAATTCAGTTTCTGTGTGAGGCCAATTGTCACAACTGGCTCAAATTCATCAAGCAAAGGTTGCTTTTGTCTTATTCCTCCAATCTAACAGTTATTTCTTGGTATACAGTGTTTAGTAGATGGGTTCTTTGAATTGTGGTATCCAAGGATAAATGCTAAATGTACCAACTTAGAGGAACAGTTGAACTTCTCTCAGCTTAGATTAATCCATTCTTAGATTTTTGTCTTCAGTGTTTTGCATCTCACTGAAGAAAGGGTGATATGCAATAAAGAAAGGGTGACATGCTTTTTGTACATCATTATTTTGTATTTTTATCTTGTTGTGGGGGGTTATCGTGGTCTTCTACTTATTCTTGTGACTGGTATCCTTAGGTATGTCTCATTCTTTGCTGTAAGAACCAAAGGGGGGGGGGGATTCAGAAGCAATAAACAAACTTTTAAAAGCACTTATTGATTACTTCATAGGGAAAATTGTGACAGAGGGTTCTCGGGCTATTCCAGACTTCGCTGTTGTACCACTAGAGGGGTGTGAGGTCCAAAGGACAGTTGGAGAAGTCGTCACCATTTGTTGGCTGGAGATGTGTTTAGAAGCTGAAAAATTTCTGCCTACCTCTGAAAACTTTTTGTTCAAGCCAGTCTTGATAAATACAACATCAAAACCCTTGACAGATTGTGTGTTATCTTTCAGGTAAGGTTACAATACTTCAAGATATTATTGAAGTCACTACGAAGGTATTAATACCACTTACGTCAATAATGATGTCATGACTGATTGGCAAACAAGTTTCAGCCAGAATTATAGTTATAATAATAATAATAATAATAATAACAACAACAACAACAACAACAACAACAACAACAACAACAACAACAACAACAACAACAACAATAATAATAAGTCTTGAATAGCGCAGAATCCAGAGAATAAACACTGCTCAAAGCGCTTTACAGGTGCCGTAAAAAAGAGCAGAGAAGTTAGAAACATTGAGAGAAAATGAAGGTTTTGAGGGACCGTTTAAACTGGTCGAGGGAGTCTAAAGACCTGAGCTTCAGCGGGAGCGAATTCCATAGGCAAGGCACGGCGTGGTGGAAAGTTCGATCCCCAAAGGTCCTTGTACGAGAAGCCGGAACATTTAACTGGAAGAGGTAGCGCGATCGGGAGGATCTAATCCTAGTTGCTGGATGTAAGGCATTGGATAGATAGGCGGGGGTACCAAGTTTAAAACCTCGAAAGGCTAGAAGGAGTAATTTGTAGTTCACGCGCTGTTTAACAGGTAACCAGTGTAATTCATTCAGAAGCGGGGTAATGTGAGAGTGACAATTTGCCCTAAGAACAATTCTAGTGGCCGTATTCTGGATAGTTTGAAGCCTAGATAAATTATTAGAACTAACACCAAGCAGTAGAGAGTTAGCATAATCAAGGCGACTGGAAATGACTGCATGAATGAGTTTCTCGGTGGCTAACTTATCAAGATACTTACGAAGAAGACCTACTTGTCTAATGTGGTACATTGTAGTTTTACAAAGGTAATTTACATGACTATCCATGGATAGATGACAATCCATATACACACCAAGATTACGTACATTATGTTTATTAGATATTGCATGCTCACTGTTATTAAGATGTTAGTTGATTTTGTTTGATCTATTTTGTGACTACAATAGCAACAATACCTTTAATAGAAGGCATTTACGTGTATATGTTAACCAGCACCAATGCTGATGCCCCCCGCCCGCATGGTCTCATAATTTGGATAATTGTAACCACACGAAGAAACCTAATACAAAAGTTTTGAAATTTGGAATCGAAAGATTTCTTGGGTTGGAGAGACCTTTTTGAAATGTGCATACATATCAAGATATAGAAATTGCAGTGTAGTATATTTTCTGTGGAGCATGAGATGTTCAGTTGCTGACTTCATGCAAAGCTTTTTTTGGTTCCTTGCTGAAGTCAAAAGGAATCTATGCGGTTGGTGATGTGTGTGTATATGTGTGGGTAGGTGCATGTGTTTGTAATGCTTACCTTGTAAATAAAACAAATCAAGACAGGAATAATGGATTCTTATCATACTTGGTAAATAAATTTGCCATATTGGGAGGAATAACCCTAAATTTAGAGGTCATAGGTCATTTCAGGTCACCAGAGATCAAAAACTGAAAACTTACTGAACCAGATATCTGAAAGTAGGAAACATGGATATTTTTGATATGTAGCATTGGATCCATTATAGTTAGAAGAACCCATTTGTGTTTAATACAAGTTAAAGGCTATTTGAGGCAACGAGAAGAGAAACTTAAAATCTTGTGGACTTCATTTTAACACAATTACCTTACGGTATAACCTTGAGGAGTTTCATACACAGTATGTTGATGCCTCTTAGTGAGTATAAGAAGCCAATTGGTTATGATGGAGGTTTAAGGTCACTGAGGCCATGATATGTCAGACTGCTAACATAGTGTATCAGAAGTAAACACTGAATGTCTCATGCTCTGATTGGTGCTCCACAGAAGTCTTACTCCATGCCAATGTATCTTCAGCATGCTACACCTGAATGTAAACACAATAACTTCATGATGAACCCGTATCAATTTGGAACCACAATACTAACAAAATTTCCTTTCAGCAAGCAATCACACCAGAAAAGTTAAGGTTGTAAAACTGTGTCCTCTTCTTTACAGTCAGTACTCTGCTGTTGAAAAGGAGTCTTTGACCCAGTTGGCTTCTAGTCTTGGGGCTATATGTCAGGATTATTTCTTGAGGAAGCCAAAGAAAAAGTTTAAGGGAAACAGCCATCTTGTCTTGGAAACACCCTCAGGTAGCAAGTATGATGCTGCAAAAAAATGGAATATCCCAGCTGTCACTAAAGAGTAAGTGAAGCCTACTCTGAAGACCTCTCTTTGTTCATTATTACATTTAAATTGCAAAATTACATTTCACCATTGGTCATACCTGTTAGCCTGTACATCTCCAACCTGACTTTTGACTCGACAGCACACTGACTTAGCCGCAAAGCCTGTTTTTCCCTGCATAGAAAAAAAATACATAAAATGTTGTTATCTGGTGTTGCATGAGAAGGATTTAATACATTGTTTTTCATACTGTATGATGCCTGATGCGGTTGTTATGGGGCAGTTAATGTGGTCTGTAAGATGCCTGATTTAGTTATTATTGGGCAGTTAATGTGGTCTGTTTGATACCTAATGTGGTTGTTATGGGACAGTGGTGGAAGAAAGGACCATGGTAAGTTGGATCGTTGATTTTGAGAGAGCACTGTAACAACCTAACTTCCATCATGCCATTTAGAACCTTGGTTTCCAAACATTCTGCTTCTGTGACCTACCTATAGAAGGCTAGTGTTCAAGGCAACCCAACCTTATGTGCTTCACTTTAGTCAGTGGCTCTGCACTATCAACAAAAGTAGATATTTCAACTTTATGGGCAAAAATGCGACATCTTTCAATTTTGTGGTTACCCATAGTTTGGTTACCATCAACACTCAGTGTAAGACTAAATGGCATAGCATATTTCCTAGTTGCAAGGGTTTTGTAATACGTTGTGATCAGTGTGGTAGTCGAGGCATCTGCCTCTGAGGCTGAGACAGAGAATAATCTTCCCAATAACAATGCCAGCTAACATGATGCAAAGTTATGAATTACAAAGCGCTGTCAGTATGTTTTAGTCTATGTTATACTGCTTTACTGTGTGAGACACTTGACGGGACACTCTCTTACACAGTTTCACAGATAAAGATGATCTTGGAGAAGAATTATGCATGTAATGTATGTAATCTTTTGGAAATGATAATGTGATATTTATATATTGAAGAGGCCTTGATTTAATTTCTGAGGCCAAAGATTACAAGGCAGAGGCATTACCTCACACCACTGGGGATCTGGAAATGGGCTTGAGAATGAGGTTGACCTGGAGACCTTCAACACTGAACATTATTATTTAAATGGCCTGTGTGGCTTGTACAGGATATGTGTGTCTGCTATATGGTCAGTCATGTCAAACACTTTACTACAGATATCTGACGACAGTGGATGTGAGGCTTCAAACCCTGGTATTTATTGTACAAGAATGACAAAACATTAGTTTAGTATGTTAGAATAGTGTCATAAGGTTAGGAAAGTATGTTTAACTGGGGTCATACTATGTTTCAAAGAACTATAATGGGATGCTTGGACTATGTGCATGTGTAAATCATCAAAGACTGCCAAGAGTGTTTAAATATTTAACTCTGGGCTGCCTGCTATTCTTAAAAGTACGATCAGACTTAAGTCATTTTATCCCTGAATTACTTGCATTTAGCACAGCTTTTGTTGCAAAAAAAAAAAAAAAACGAACAAAGTAGCAACTTGAAAGGGTATTTGCAGTCATCCTAACCTTACTTTGAACTATCTGGTGACCTTCGTATTTCCCTCGTGTATCAAATGTCACTTTTGATGTTGTACAACATAGAAGTGCATATCACATGTACAGCAGCAGGCAGTTATCTTGTATACAAGCAAAAATCAACCAAATTTTGTATCACATTGCAACAAATCATTTCTAAATCACATAATAAATCATTTCTAATTCAACATACAAAGCTAATTCATTTTGAGTTAAGTGCTTTTACCTTTAATATTCATGGACACAAAGAAATGGCACCATGTCTGGTCGGTAATGTTTTAAAGGTCCATTTTGTGGTTAACTAGATGTTGCATAAGCACTGATGCAATTGATCTTTTTTATTACTATGGTGGACAAGTAGATTCATGTCCATCCTTATGCACAAAGTAACATTATCTGATTCAATATTCTGGGCCCTGTTTAAAGAAATCTGACCGATAACTCTTTATGACACAGGGCCCTGATTGAGCAGACTGGTCCCACATGAATGAATACCCATATGCCAATGCCCCGTAGCAAGCAGTGTATGCCATGACATTCTCATGAATGACTGTTTTACTGATAAACACTTTGTTCATTCAAAAGTCCCCAGTTTGTACCGCACTGTGTGGTTTTATAATGTGATTTTGTATGTGATTCATTATGTTGATACATTGATAGTTACAAAATGTCGATGTTCACTTGATGTTTTGGACGTAGGAAGGAACATCATTATGACATGGAGCACAGTAGTGTATGTCAAGGGAGAAAGAAATAAGAAATTATAGTAAGCAGTTGGGAAACTGATATATAATGCATGCTGGGAAGGAAAGTGTACCACAACGGAGACTGCATGTGCAAGACAGACATTTTGTATAATTACACACAATTTTCAAGTTTAAATCTATGGTTCTCTAGATATCAATCACAGGTCAAAGTGAATTTTGTTTAGAGGAAAAGTTCTTTTTTGAAGTTAATCCTTTAAACCTGGACTGAAAAGGTTGAAACAGTATGACGGTAAACGGTGAAAGACTAAAAACAGTCGCTCCCAGCCTACGTATCCGTGCAAAATTGTCCATGGGCATGATCTGTGGTAGAGCAATGGGCTAGGTACAGCAAAATCTAATTTCCCAACTTGTCTATTGTCTTCAGTAGGAGTATGGGATGTATCCATAGACATCCTATACATGTAGATGGAGGATTACATGACCAAAAGAGTCTTCAACGTTCGAACAAATTTAGGCTTATCAAGATGGCTGCCAGACTACTGTTGTTTGCATAATTTGACAATGAATCTGTCTTATATCAGACAAAGTACAAACATGAATGATGTAAATCATCAAAATGCTTCATACTCTTCAATGAATTTAACAGAGCCCTTCATTTTATTTGAAAATTTTCAAAGTTTCCTGTACCACTTGAGCAAGTTTAAACTTGACACAGAAGACATGTGACACAGCCTTATTGGTAAGCCTAAATGTGTGTGTACGGTGGTGACACTAAGGGCATAGGATGTTAGTGTAGAATGTTCTGTCCATATTATAAGAAGTCCGTGGGCGTGTCTTCAAAGAAACGGTTTAAGCAGGTTATAAATCTCTTCTTACATCTTTCATTCTAAGAACTGACTTTATTATTGATTGGCTAATTAACTAGTATGATTTGCACTCTTGATTTAAGCATTCTAATAATACTATACATCTCAAGGAATGTCTGCTGCTATATAACAAGGAGGCAGTCCAATTTCCTGTCACAGTGCAAAACATAGACTCATTTTTTAATCTTTCATCAGTAAGCTTCATTAATTGATTTGTTTTACAAGGTGGTTATTCCAGTGTGCAAAATGTGGTAAAAAATTGCCAGAAGAATCATTTTTAGTGGATGGAGCCATCACACCTTTAGATGAAGTGGAGAAACCTCCAAGCACCTCATTGCAAGCATCACCAGAGATTCCAGTGTTTGTGGACAATCTCAGAGCAAACCCAGTGGCCATAGATGTAGATGTCACTCCAAAAGAAATCCATCCCCAATCAGATGTTTTTAAAACACCAAACCTTGGCAGACTCACTCTTAATTCTGTAAAGAGACCATGTAGTGACTCAGGGGATAAAAGCACCAAAAGAATTAAGAGAGGTGAGGAAGGGAAAAGCTCAGCTGAAGAAACACCTTCTACCCCTGGTAGATTCTTGAAAGGAAACCAGGGATTTCACCCTCGATTCAGTTTTGGTGAAATGGATATACAGCAAACTCCTGCATCCGAGAAAGGTAAAAGAGCCCACAGAAGAAAATCTAGCTTGGTAAGTATCTTTTGAATACTCATTATAGAGATCACTTGACTGGGGTTGTTCCCCCCCCACATGTACCAGATTGTAACTCAGATTAGGATTCAGCTACAGTGGCTGGGGGTAGCTACAATCTCCGCCAAAACAAATGAAACAAAGCCGAGCCAGAATAATTGGCACAAAGCCTTTCATCTACAACTGTTGCTAGCCGCTCTCCCCCTTTCCCCCGTTTCAGTGTTGGTTGGGGAAACTGTCCAGACCTGAGTGTAACAACATTGAAACGGGGGAAAGGGGTTTGTTTCATTTACTTTTGGCGGCGATTGTCGAAATATATATGGGTATCGTTATGTGTGTATGGGATGAGATTGAAAGGGGCGAAATGTGTATGAGCAGGCTATCATGAAAAATTGTCAGTCGCTGTGAAGCGCCACAGTGGTAGAAGAATGTGGATAAGGCAGTTGGGAGGGGAGTTGGGAGTGATATACACACAGAGACAACTCGAATTACAGTATTATTTTTCAAAGTTACATTTTGAAGGCCGATCTCGGATTTTTATTCGGGGGGGGGGGGCGGGGGAGACATACGTTTGCCATTAATTTTCTGGAATGTTATTCCCTTAATTTGCATATAAACGTTTCTTTCAAGCTGCTCATAAAATGTTGTTTAAGTTAATGGCGCTATTTTACATCCATACGAGACACTGCAATGTTCTACCCATTATGGTTTACCATCCCGAAATTATGGTGTACCAGCCAAATATTACGTAGTTGCTGTAAAAAATAGTGAGAATATTGTACTTTAGGGACTCGTGAAAGCCTGTGGAATGTAATATGTAAGCTATTTTAGCTAACGAGCCCCATTTTACCCACATTATTACTAATGGTAAACACGGTAAACCAACTTTAAGTGTTAAAAAGACAACTACTGATTCATAACCTTTCCTCTGAATGACGATGGTTTACCGTTTATGCGAATCACATGCTATTGATACGGTAAAGGTAAAGGTTAAGGTAAAAACTGCCCCCTATTTCCAGCCTATAGACTAGTTTGTAATATCCCTAAATAATAGAGTTAATTTGGAAAGGTATTAACTTGCTTCTTGTCGTTGTTTTAAAATTTTAATGATAAAAAGTGAAAACCAGTGGCCACATGGGGATGCAATCTATTGTTCCTTGCTGGAATTTGGATTTTAAAGGCAAGCTCTTTTCAGCGAATAGACATCATCTCTGTTTCATGCAGTATATAACGTGTTATTTAGCCATAGGCTATACCTTAAGTACACAAAACGTTTCTTTATACTAATCAGACCCCCTCCACTCCCCAAGTCCCTCGGTACGCTATGCATTTTTACAAATATGACAAAATATTGCGAGCAATTATTTCCCAAACAAGAGCTTCGCGTTTACTGAACACAGCGATGTTCTAAATTTGTACAGGTCTTCAGACAATCTCCGCCAAAACAAATGAAACAAAGCCGAGCCAGAATAATTGGTACAAAGCCTTTCATCTACAACTGTTGCTAGCCGCTCTCCCCCTTTCCCCCATTTCAATGTTGGTTGCGGAAACTGTCCAGACCTGAGTGTAACAACATTAAAACGGGGGAAAGGGGTTTGTTTCATTTACTTTTGGTGGCGATTGTAGCTCCAACCAATACTCACAGTTGCCAACCACCACTGGAGAGAATGCTCAACATTACCAACTACCTACTAGCATATCTGAATGACCAGTACTTTTGTCAATGCTAAAAATAACTGATATGGAAAACCCATTGTTTCACAAATTACTTTTGCCATATTAAAATTCATCTCAAATTATATGAGCATCAAGCCTTTAAGTTGTTTATCACGTATGTATTTTGATGTATTCCTTAATGAATGGTAGCTGTTAACTTGAAAAAATTTGTGATGAAAAAAGGTCGTGTTGTGTCAGAATGAGTAATGACATAACATGATAGAGGGATGTATTTGTTTCATTTTGTAATGTTTAGTCATTGACATAGTGTCCAACAGTACTCTTGGAGCAGTGACTCTGAACCTTCTTGCCCTGTATCACCATCAGACTGTATGTATCAGAATTGTGACCCAACCCCCACTCCCAAAAAGTTAAAAATTTAAGTAAAAGACAGCCACATTTATAAAAGGTATCTGGCAAAATTCAGTTAATTGTGTAAAATGGGTGAAATTGTTTCCAGCAGTGAGGCAGTCAAAACAGGGCCTGGATTTGATAGAGTAAAATAGAACCCTTAATAGGTATGTTTCAATTGTAACCCCTTGCGTGACCCCTAGAAACCCCAAATGCCATGAGATTAGCTGTCTTATACTGTTACTAAACTGTAATGATAGTGACTATGCTTAGTAAGTACAGTATTATAATTTTTCTTCAGTTCAAGCTCTTCCATTTCTTACTTGTTGTCTTTCTTAAGGGGGTGGTGTGTCAAAGGATTTTTGGTTTTCTTATATTGGAACCTCAAAATGTGTTTGTGATGACATTTTTGAGTTGTTGTATTTACAGCCTCAAGAGGTTTATTTCTACCAGAATTTGGTTAATGCTGTAGAAAATACAAGAGATGGAAACGATGGAGAAGACAAGGATGAAGGCAAATACGATGTCTTGGAGAAGGACCCTGAAAAGGTATGTGAGTAGGCTAGTGTCTAAACAAAAGGTGTTTGTGAACTTTTGTATAATTCCAATAGAAAAACAGATGGTAGTCTGTCTTTCCACTTTTAAGTCAACTAATGAAGTAGTAAAGGGATGTCATGTGTCTTAATTAAGGAGGAGAGGTCTGTTTTTTCAGCTAAAATTCATCCATTTCCCACTGTTTTAATTGTCGATGTATGGTTGCTTTACTTTGCAGTAAAATTTTAATTTAAATGCTTTACTTATATATTTGGCATACCTACAGTTGTGTTTTTATTACAAATTAATATTACTGGTGGTGTATTAATGTAAATCCAACATCTTGGAGGTATGTTTTTACTGATGGATGTAGAATTTTATTACATCATAAGAAATGTTTCAGTTTACGGTTAGGATTATTTTTATAGGTAATCAGGAAACTTGCCTTCAGGGATGATGGAAAGAATTCATCCCTGTGATGATGAGATACTTCGTTTGGAGGTGAACAAACTGAGGTGTTACATGCATCACATACACATGTAACTTGACAACATGACACACGGCTTAAGACGTAGGTTCTGAAGTGGTGGCCCATAAGCCATTTGTGGCCCATGACATGTACTGAAGTGGCCCATGGAAGATTCTTGGGTCCCACAATTTAAATATGATGACAAACTGTTGAATGAGGTTTTGGCTACTAAAATTTTGTAAAGAGAAAAGTGGCTTTCAGGCCTTAACATTTGAGATGGGGGCCCGCTAGATTGAAGGTTCTTTAGATCGAAGGTTTGCTAGACATATGATTCCATTGAACGAAAATTTACTTCGTGTTAGAGGTAGGGTGAGGATTTGTGGTAGATACAGAACAAGGTTTAGGATCAGGCTTAGGATTATCCTCAGGCAGGATTAGACTTTGAGTAAGGATATATGTAATTTTAATTAGAAGCAACGATACCATTTGTTCTTGCAAGTATATCCCTCTTTCTCATTTTTACCTTCAGTTTTTACCCACTCTTTGCGTGGCCTAGAAATAATGTTGTATCTGATATGAGTATCAACTTAGGAAAGCCAGGTTCTGGAAAGTATTGATAATGTAATTTTGCATATTGAATGCTTTCATGCTGCAGTGTGATCTCTTTATACTACCTTCTACAGCCTCTTTGCCTCAAAACCCCCTTACTCTAGAATATGGACAGTGTAACTTTGTCCTGTTGTTTCTAGAGAAGTTACAAATGACAACTTGTATTCTTTTACAGGACATACAAACAGACATCTTAAATGGATTGGTGATTTGTATAGGTAAAAGTCTGGCCAACAGCCATGGAGACTTAAATAAAATTGTGCAAAGCCTGGGTGGAAATCTGCAGTGGAGTTTAGACACATCATGTACTCATTACATATTTCAGGTATTTACTTAGTTTCAGAAACTTTTTTGTCAGACATAACCAAAGACATGACTTTAGTTTATTTCTACAGTATTAATAGACAGTGATACAGCAGAAATGATGATGGGGAACGCCCTCTCTATCAGAGGTAACTTTCTGAACCTGATTATAACTAGGAAAACAGAGAGACCATTTCAAACTTTTGTTAAGAAAGAAGCAGACAGCGGTTTATTAATGTTAGGTTTCTCACTGAATTTTATAGCCTCAGGATCTCTTTTCTAGACAAAATGACGTATGTTGGTAAGATGGTGGCATTTGTGACATTTTTTAATGAGGAAGGTAAGATTTAAGGCCTCCAGTAATTTAAAGGGTAATATATAATGCAAAAAGTATTAATTAAGAGACAGACATTACCTGTTTGTACAAGTTAATCTTTCACACTAATGAAAAATGTGAAAACAAGGAAGACTTTGTAATTCATTGCCAAAGGCAAAAAGACACCTGTGAGGTCATGATTACACATTTGTGTACGTGTGCTGATGCTGGCTTGTAAGTAAGATATCACAAGACAGAGATGTGGGATACATTTTGTATGCAGTATTTAGATTTGACATATTTAGAGGAAGAATTTTTTCCTTTTTGGTAAAAGTTGAAGGTCATTTGAAGTCACCAGAGAAAAAAAAAACTGACAGCTTTGTAAACATGATATCTGAAGAATGGTAACCTTGAGGGATGTCATACGGTGCATGTGGAAGCCCCACATTGATTTCAAGAACCGTATAGTTGTTTGTGGAGGTCACAGGTTGCTTGAATTCACTAGAGGTCAAACTAAGTATAAACCTTGTAACGTATCTCCAGTGAGGATCCTGTGGTGAGTCTCATACTTTACAAGTGGATGTCTCGTATAATAGAACATTTGCAGTTTTTAGTTGAGGTCAAAGGTTATTTGAAGTTAGCAGAGGTTGGAATTCTTGTAGACATGAATGCAGAGGGGAAACTTTGATGGATCTTATATGTAGTTGATGGAGGCCTGTACTGAGCACAAGAACCCTTAATGTTTGGTGGAGGTCAAAGGTCATTTGAGGTTTCTAGACTTCAGACTAGTAACACATGAAATCATAGAAGTAAAATGTTGTGGGTCATGCTGTGATTTTATGGTTAACACTTATCGACAGTGGCACTGTTTGTATTACACCACCTTATCAACAATGGTGCATGCTTCTATTGAGATGTGTATATACCACCTCATCCACATAGTGCTGTTCATAGCAGGTGTTTAGACTAACTTATCAACATTGGTACTGTTTGTGTTGGATGGTTACACCACCTTGTCAACAGTGGTACTGCTATTGAGAGGTGTATATACCACCTCATCCACATAGTGCTGTTCATAGCAGGTGTTTAGACTAACTTATCAACATTGGTACTGTTTGTATTGGATGGTTACACCACCTTGTCAACAGTGGTGCTTCTATTGAGAGGTGTATATACCACCTCATCTACATAGTGCTGTTCAAAGCAGGTGTTTAGACTAACTTATCAACATTGGTACTGTTTGTATTGGATGGTTACACCACCTTGTCAACAGTGGTGCTGCTATTGAGAGGTGTATATACCACCTCATCCACATAGTGCTGTTCATAGCTGGTGTTTAGACTAAGTTATCAACATTGGTACTGTTTGTATTGGATGGTTACACCACCTTGTCAACAGTGGTGCTGCTATTGAGAGGTGTATATACCACCTCATCCAGGTAATGCTGTTCATAGCTGGTGTTTAGACTAACTTATCAACATTGGTACTGTTTGTATTGGATGGTTACACCACCTTGTCAACAGTGGTGCTGCTATTGAGAGGTGTATATACCACCTCATCCAGGTAATGCTGTTCATAGCTGGTGTTTAGACTAACTTATCAACATTGGTACTGTTTGTATTGGATGGTTACACCACCTTGTCAACAGTGGTGCTGCTATTGAGAGGTGTATATACCACCTCATCCAGGTAATGCTGTTCATATCTGCTGTTTAAACCAACTCTTCAGCAAAGGAGCTGCTGGTGTAAGGTTTGTACACCACCTCGTCAATAGTGATGCTGTTGGTTTTTGGTGTTCACACACCCTTCTGTTCAGATCTGGTGTTTACACTAACCCTTCAGTCATGGTGCAGTTTGTACTGGTGTTTACACCAACTCATCAACTATCGTGTTGTTGCAAGACTTTTGTATGCACTACGAAACATTTTTTTTTTCTGACATTTTTTCTAGCAAGCATGGTCATCTGGAAATATCTTTACTTTGAGCTTCAAACAAGACTAGGAGTAAGAAATGATAATATTTAAGTGCCAAAACCCACTAAAATGTGCCATTTTCAGTGCAATTTTGTACTGTGCTATGTTTTATACTGTGCTATGAACCTATGTTGATCTTTGACATTTGCTGTTACTCATCAATAATGGTCTCTTTCGCAGTTCGTGTTTACCTGGTTTTATCAACAGCGTTGCTCTGTTAAATGTTTTCTCCATGTAGTATTTGTCCATTTGAAATCTGCCTCATTTCCTCCAGGGCAAGACAAATAGTACAAGCAGAGAATTCCGCAAGGCTCGCAAGATGGGAGTGTGCATTGTAAATCCGGAATGGCTCTATGCTTGTAAGGAAGCCAATAGAAGACTTGATGAGAAGTTGTACCCATACACAGTCAACCCAAATATGAGCTTGGTAAGTCAATCGCAGAAAAGAAAATTTAACTCCAGAAAAGTGTGTTTAAAACTGATTTAATCCTCTCCTTCGTAGTCTATGCTTATGAGGTATTACAGCGTCAAGTATGAAAATATTTCATGAAAGAAAACTGGAGTCTATCATATTTCTTTCTGGATGTTTACATTAAAACAGTATATCCTTAAGTTCTTTCAAGGGTAATCCCAAACTTCCACCCCTTAGGGAGGATTTTTCTTTGTTGGATTGTAGAATTAGAAATGTTTCCCTAGTATCTTACAGTTTTTAGAGGATATCTTTTGAGTTTGCAGCCACATTTATGATGAACACTTTTCCTAACTGTTCTAAAAATCATTTCTAACCTCATCATCGTGCACAGCATGGTCTGTGCAATCAGTTCATTGATATTTCCTTAGAGATATCCTTGCTGAAAATGATATTTTCCTGTTTGTTTTCGTACTAGTCTTTGTCCCAGACACCTGTGAATGACTCTGTTGTCAGCTCTCACAAAGTGAGCCCCCCTCCAGCTCAGGCTACTGTCAGTCCACAAGTACCTTGTGAAGAATCAGAAGGGTTTGGGAATGATGATTTGTCAATGGAAGAAGAACAACTCATGATTGCCCAAGCAGATGCAATTGAAGATAAGGAAAATTCAGGAAGTACAGATGAGCAGAGAGAAGAATTTCAGAGGCAGTTTGCTCAGATAATGGCCACCTTGGGGTAAGTGTACCATGAGTTGTAAGGAAGTACAGAAGTCAAAGTGAAACAAAACTTTTTTAGCTGGGATGAAAAGAAGTGGGTTATATCATGTTGGTGTGAGTTTGTATCTGTAATACTTGCTTCTATTGGAGGCGTCAAACTGGAAATGTTCAAATTCAGCTCTGATTGTAAAAACATCAGGACATTCGTGAGGGCATCTTAAGCTATCGTATGACCACTGGTGGAGTTTCTCAGGCTCCGGGAGCAACTTTGTGAGCAGTGGCAAAATCTTTAACATGCCAAAAAATTGCCGAAAGACCTTGCGAAGGTTCAGGGCTATCTTTGCCCGAAATTCCAAATTACATATTCGTGTGTCCCATCTCGTGTCAATTTCAGGACAGTGTGATGCCTGCATAAATATATCTCAAGAAGGGAAACAGGGACAAATGGTATAATTGGCATTCAGTTGTCATAAATTGAAAAGATGGACTGTATTTTTCTAGAGAAGAATCAAGGTCTTGTAAGGTCACAAGAGGTCAAAGTGTTAAAACGTAGTAGAGATTACATATCAAAAAGAGTTGTGTGTTCTTCACATATAAAGTCTACACTGAGTAGATATCATTGCTGACATGACAGCCCAACCCAGACAGTATTGTTATGTTGAAATATTTGTGTTTGCAGAGCACCAGTTTTAGGAGTAAAGTATTAAAAGGGCACAAGATATCTTTGGATTAGTGATTCTTTTGGGAAACTCATTTTCCCAGTTATAAACCTCAGTGGTAGAGAAACTTTCTTCTGAAGAAACTGAGTTTAAAGCGACTAAGTAACAACTGCATATATGAGAAATACGATGGGAAGTAAATGGGTGTAACCTGATGTGGTTGTATTGTAACTGTTGTGTAACTTTGTTATGTTATGTGAGTCGTGCATGATGCATCAGTGACATTTATGAGGTTAGTTTGGCTTCTTTGATTAGAATTTGTGAAAATAACAGACCACACCTGTCACTGAAGAAACTTTGAACTTGCTCCATCTCATCTTTCTAGTCAGTTGTGCAAGCTATTCGTGAAATTGTTATGATGAATTTCAGAACACTTTTCCTGATACTGCAGTTTTGCTATTGTATTAATTTTATTAATATATTAAATGTAGCAAATTGTTGACTGAATGTTATCATAATGGGTTTCAGAAAGGAATGTAATGAAACAAAGTTGCAAAAATTTTAGCGTAAGAAAACTAACACTTTGATAATAGTGCATCACAAGTTTAGACATATAGACCTGAAAGGAGCTAATGCTTAATGGAAAGTAACCTTGTTGTAAGCTTGGTTTTAAAAACCTGGGTGAGATTGGCAGCCATGTTGTGATCAATATTTGTGATGTACTCTCTGTCTTTAACCAATAGTTCTGAAAGTGTGCCACTGTTATCATCAAAGTAATGGAGATGTTACTCAGTGTGTTTTCTCTCTACATGTCCCCTTCCCAATCTGTGACCCTCCCCCTTTTCCTATAGAAATTCTGATAGTGCTAAAAGAAGGGGGAGAAGGCAGCTCAGAAGTTCAAATGGAAATAGCAAGGATGGAAGTAACACAGCAGCAGAACACAGGAGAAGTAGCCGTCGACTGACACGATCTAGGAGGGAATCTAGTGTTACATCTCCTGTGTCAAAGAAAAACTCAGGTAAGCATAAAAGTGAATTCATACTGTGATGTTTTACAAACATCAGTTCAGGTTGGGATATCAATCGTACTGAGTATTAATTCTTATTGTGATTCCTAGAGAAAGGTTCTGATTTCAGTAAGAATAAAAAAGTGTAATGGCAGGCTAGAAGCCCTCGTTAGTTTGTGCTTTTGACTTTAGACATTTATATCTGTTGCAGAACTCTGTACGTGAGATTTTGTTTGCCAGTCTGTGCAGGGCAGCTTTACCTGGGAGTCTCCTGTTATGGGCTTAATACTTGTTTGTCACAGGAATTAAGTTATTTATGTACATGCCTTATTCACTGCAGGGGAGTGGATCTGTTCATGGGTCACATTTTACTCCCAGTGTTTACTGTAATCCTCTGGCTCGCCTCTACCCAGGATAGCAATTTAAAATTACTGACAAGGTTCCTAATTAAGTCTGTTGTGTTGAGGCCTGGGTGCATCAGAAACCAGGCAGTAATCCTCTATTGTTTAGGCCTAGTTTAAATTGGTATTTCTTAAACAAGTCGCAGAGAAACCAGTTAGCTTGTGTCAGAAACGAAAGTGTTTTTACTGATGAAGAATAGAGTTTAGTAAGGTTGGATGGCAGGCTTCATGCCCCGAAGCTGCTGGCCTAGTGCTCCAGCTGGCAGATTACTCTTATTGCGTTGAATTATTTTTAGTTTCTTCTGTGGAGATTTATTCTGTATTTGAAGTCTGAACTTTTATATTGTGATGTTTTAATCCACCAGTTTTATTTGAAATTATACAAGCTCATCGTAACTCTGGTTGTTGGATTGGATTGATTTTTCTGGTGTTTTGCCGCTTTTCCACAACCTGGCTGATTAAAGGACAACATCTCAAGCTAAGATGCCCACCCTGCTGGCCTTAATGCTACATCCTCTAACCAACATCCCCATATTCATTACAAAAGTAATAACACCATACAAAAATCTCATACAGTTTGTATCTGTCAAGCTGTTACCATTTGTGTGATTTATGATGGAGCTACTACTTTCCAAACCAGACGGGAAGCGGGGTAAAGATGGGGTTTGTCTTCATCTTTTTAGAAGCAGGGTGGAGAAATTTACTACCCAGCTTCCACTAAGTTAAGGAAAGAACACTGTTCTGTAACATGTTTTTGTGGTTATATCTTGAACTTATATTATACATAAATTTTCAAGTCCTTTCAGTTACAGCTAGTTGAGGCTTTACAGCAAGTCTGTATCTGTATACCCTTCTTGGTTTTGATGCAGGACTTCATTCAGTTTGCATTATGTTTTAGCAGTAATGATTCTCCATATTTTGCAATATTCTGGCAGAATCTATGTGAGGGATTATTTCCTAAGTGACCTTGATTATTGCTCTTGTTGCATTGCTACTTTCTATGTTAATCAGTGCTGGAATGGAAGCAAGGCTGCAAACAGTCTCTTATTTCTTTTAGTTAAAGTTGGAAACCAACATCAGGAATCTTCAGTTATGGCTCTCAGTAATCTATTACCCCTTTTGCTATAGACCTTAATGCATTGACATTTTAGAGGGTAAACGATCAAGCACTCGGCAAGCATGATGTAGACTTCACACGCACACGTAGTAGACTTGCCCTTGTATCCAACTGGTACACAGATCAGCTGTCTGCATTTGTTGGTGTAAGTTGCAGTGATACCTGCTAATGTCCACCAGGGTGCACTTTCTCTTCTGTGACATCATGTGCCTATGGTCTAGTAGTAACCCCAAAGAAAGGGTCTTTTAGTTTAGTGGGACATTCGTTAATGAGGTGTGTACATTGTTATGCACAAACTATGTTTGAATATTCATTTGAAATTTTGACACATCCCACAGAGGAAAACGATTCAGAGACATTTGACAAGTGTGTGATAACATGGGATGATGATACCAGTCGAGTCTGTCGAGAGAATGCAATAGCTCGCTTGAGACGAGAGGATGTAAAGAATGATGACATCAGCAAAGTAGAGGAAGAAGATGAAGACCAAAGAAAGGTATGTTGTGTGCAAATTATGTTGTAAGGTCAAAGGGCAAATGCAGTCATACCGTTTGGAATTACCATGCCCCCATACGCTAACTTGTGTGTTACTGTTTCATCATTTGGCAGTATCGTTACAGACTTGCTAAATTCATATTAGATTGCCCTTGTTATTCCTGTGATATGCAGTACTTATGTTTGGCAACATTGTTAAAGATATTCGTACAGGAAATACAAGATGTGGGGGATTTCGCTGGTATGTGGAAATTAGTTTTGGTGGATTGCGTATACCCTTCAAAGCTGGTAGGAAAATGTTTTACCTGCTTTGGTACATGGAAATATTTGATTAAAGAATATTACAGGGACAGTATTACAAATCAAAGACATTTATTTCTCATCATATGCCCTCAAAAGCTGATGTGAATATTTTTGGAAAATTTGTGGTATACCTGGTTTTGTCAAAAAATGCTTCATTTTCTCCAAATTCCTAAAATGTCCTGTTGTATATGCAGATTGGTTCAGAAGTCTTTTGTTGCTCTTTACAATTGAAGTGTTTAAACTTTCTCAACTTTGACACCTACTGAATAGTAGTCAGTGCAGATTTAGTGAGAAGTTTTTCAGAAGTGCCAAAACTATGAAGAATTTCAAAAGGCTTTGACATTTTGTATGTTTTGTTATCACAGCTTTTCCATCATGCAATACACTTTTGCAAAATGAAAACCTTGAAAATTGGTTTCTACGTAAGGCAGCATGCAGATGATAAACAGTTCTAACCCAACCCTTATTTTCAAAACTTCTTTAGTTTTTCTTCTGAGCTGTGTTCCTTTGAGTATGTGGGATGTGTTAGGGTTGTACTATGAGATGGTACCACTTTCTCTGTTAAGTAATGTCTTATCAAATTGAAAACTTATTACAGTCTTGTCTTTTGATAGCTTTTAAAGTTGGGTTTGTGAAGAGATAATGAAATTTGATTTATTACTGCAAGTCAAATTATTATGTAGTTTGACTCTCAAGGCAGGTTGTGATATTTTGCAGAAGAGACATGGGTGTGATCTTTACATCTGTTCCTATCTGTTTTGCTCCTCCAATAGGCAGCAGTGAAGGAGTTCACTGAACAAGGAAATTTCCAGTCTGCTAATCAAATTGATGGATCTCCATCGGATGTAAAGACCCCTCCCCCAATTCGACTTCCGAATGCAAAACCAGCTGTTGCTCCACAACCAGTGGAAGAGAATCAATGTCAGAAGGTAAAAAGAAAAGAGACATTCATGTCATCATTTTAAGCATAAAGATCCTTGTATCTGTAAATGGTCATACCTGTCTAGTTTAGCATTGAAATGTGAAAAATAGTCACAGTTTCTATCAAAATCCATAAAATAATGAATAATTTATGAGACATTTTCTCTTACACTTGTAGTTGTATCATGAGATATACCAGATTAGTGCTGAAGTATATAGACTGTAACAACCAGGGGTCATATTCTTTGAACTTTATGCAACCTTGTTAGTTACTCAACAGAACCTTCAGTTGTTCACTATGTGTAGTTGGTAACTTAAACTTCAAGTTGCTGTCCACGAAAACATTACTACATCTTAGATATCATTGGCAGGAGGTCCAAAGTTCTCTCTGAATTTTACTTCTCATAGTGTAACCCTGTGTTGTAAAAATAAGTTTTATTGTACATATCATATCCATTATGTAACAGTATGGTGTAATTACTCATGAATATTCATTTTTTCCAGGACTCTCCATCCAAGAAAGTGTTTTTATTCACAGGGCTGACAGAGCAGGAGAGGATTGACTATGGTGCCTTGATAGAGCAGCTTGGAGGAGAAGCTGCTGACAAACCTTACTACAACACAAATTGTACTCATATGATTGTAGGTGAGTTAACAATGGAAATATAAAGTCATGCATATTCATTTATTTAAAATTACAGGCATATAATATACAGTGCATCCATACACTAGGTTAGCTCATACTCTAGGAACTCCAGTTGTACAATGAGGTCTGTGTAACTTGGACATATTTAAAGGTCTTTCACACTGACTTAGCTCCTGAACAGTTCTATTTACTAGACATTTTTTTTTGGGGGGGGGGGTGGAGTTTTTTTGGGGGGGGTGGAGTTTTTGGAATATAGTGAGGACTGTTGTCTTTGTTGTTAATAAAATTGAAAATTTACATCAGTAAGTTGCAGAAGTTAAACCATATTTTTCTTACAATTTTTCAGGTACTTATGCAACCATTCTGTATTAGAGCTAAATTTACCATTGCTATGTTAAAGGAAAATTTGAACAAGGAAACTGGCTGGATGCCAATTTCATCATAACACTTTATCCCTCATGGCATGTGAAAAGCAAGTTAGCTGAAACCTTTTAAGGTAAACTAAAAATAAAAAGGAAAAATACTTTGTTTGCTTGTGTCTTACCTCCTTGGATTATTAATTTTATTCTAATGTATCGTGAATCATTTCATTGATAGGTTCCCCAACAAGAAATGAGAAGTACCTAGCAGCAATAGCTTCAGGGAGATGGATACTTCACAGATCGTACATGGTGGAATGTCAAAAAGCTGGAAGATTTATAGAAGTAAAAATACTTATTTCCTATAATATTTTTTACCTCAAATTCATTATAGGGCAGTATACTTTTAAAGGGTAGGGTTTTCACATAGGGAAAATCCTGGAAATATTTTGGGAAGTTTTATGGGCTCGAAAAAGTCTTATTTTGAATCTCAAAAGCTTGCCATGTGTTAATGTGCTTAAGGTCTTTACAATAAATGTTTATGCAATGCACAAATGTTTGTTACTTTAATGTGGAAAATATAAAATCCTATGTTCATGTGAGAATTAACTGAGAACTTCCCTACTAGAACATGGTGTTAATGTGTAGATAAGATCATAAGATAATCATGTAATACATCCTCAGCAAGCCAAAATTGTTTATCTTCCCAACTTAATTATTATCCGTAGGACTATTGAAAATGGCAGTCTTGGTCTTGAATTTCAGTATCCTAATGTTAGAATCCTGAGGATGTTCTCACAAAGCAACGGTTTCACTTACTGTCTTTCAGCTTTCCGTAACTTAATATAATTTTGTAATTAATGCTACATTTAGAGTAATTTCTCAAAAGTAGCCTATCTGCCACAACACAGAAATTTCAGAAATAAAATAGGGACATCAGTACAAGTATTCAGTAAAGTACAGTCCTTTCAGCCAAAAAGAAAAAGACAAAGGTGAGACTACTTTTGCTAACCAACAAGGCTGGCTTTGTTCATGCTTTTCAGAGTTTTATATTGGATACAAATGTGGCCAGTTCTGTTTGTCTGAATTATCCATTTGTATGGAAATGTTTGAGGAGCAAAAGGTGTGGTTTGTACAAAACAGGAGGAATGTAATGTGATTATAAGAAGTTTCTATGTCTGTTTTGATTTGCAGGAGGAACCTCATGAATTGAATGCTAGTATGTTCTCACAAAAAATGTCTTCAAGCTCACTAAGCCTGTGTGATGCACCCAAGCGCTGGCGTGAAAAGTTACAGTCGGAAGAAAAGGTACTCCACTGGCAGAATTTTCCAGATCTTTTACAGACTGATCATTTTGTATAATTACTAAACCATATATATATAGATATGTTAATTAATGTAAGTGGTTAATTTAACTTGGAATCTGAATTGGTGAGTTGAGTGCATCTAGATCCAATTAATCTTTGCTGAAAATGTACTGGCTGGGAGTGTTTGATCATTTGTTTATAATGATTCATCTTATGCCATAATGCTGTAATATATTACAGTGATTACCATGCAATGTTTTCAAAATACATGTATTACTTATTGTAGTGATTGTGTGAAGGTTTAGCTCTGTTTAGTGCTTATCATGACAATTGTTGTTAGTGCTGTCAGATTTAAAGAGATTGGTCATTAGAATCAGGTGATTATTACTCTAACAATATACATAAAGGCAACTAGTTATGAAATGCTGGGTCTCTCTCTGTGCAGGACCATAAAGGAGCATTTGATGGATGGAGAGTCCTCCTTGTAGTCGATGAGAAGAGAGAGGCAGGGTTGAAGAGGATACTAGAAGCAGGATGTGGTACAGTACTCAGCACAAGGTATCCATTTTCATCCAGTGTTCAGAGTGAAGCCACACATCTCTTCCTAAATTCCACCAAAGCAAAAGTACCCAAAGGATCGGTAAGAAGGTGTCAGTCTTTTGAGCATACTTGTACTATGTTTAACACAGGTGTGTAGACTCCAGTGAGAGGTGTGGTAAAAGTTAATTTAGAACTTCATAAATATTACAATAAAAAGCATCTAACTTAGGAGATAAAGTAAAAGAATAAAAGTTAAAAATTATTGAAAAAAGGGGAAAATAGAAACATTAGTGAATGAAATGTGGTGGTTTGGGTTATTTAAATGTGTTTGTGGTGTTTCTAGATACAAGGGAGAGGTGGACCCCAAAAATATTTGGCTACATGGTTTTGCTTGCCTAGTTACATTCAAAGGTGGATCATACCTGCTATTCCAACAAAGTGAAACATTTAATTAGAATTAGATTCTGTGTAAAGGGGATATTTCGTGTGACTTTTTTAAGGTATGTTTAACAGTCACTGTTGAGGAGGGGAGAAACTTTACTGGACAGTGTTGGAAATTTCTTACATAGATGCTGTGTAAAACTGTATGTAATATATGAAGTGAAATAATTTTGGGGGAAGACATAAATTGGACAGATTTCTCCTTCTTGGATCTCATAGACTTCAAAAACAGTCATTTATTGTATGTTTGATAATGCTCCTTAGATGTTTTGTATGTGAGGCTAATGTGTCACTGCAACTGTTGTGCAGTCATTTGGTATTGACTATTGTATAACACAGTAGCTGCTGCATACACTTCTTGGTGACAGGATTTTTATGGGCCAGCTATATTGACACTTTAAGGATAATTGCCAGTGGTAGATTAACTTCAGTTAAAGTTAATGTTTTCGGGGTCAGGATACCACTTGGCTCATCAAGGACCCTAACTAGATTGATTGTGCATGAACACCTGCTAGAATCGCCTTCTCTTTTCAACTAGTGCTTAAAGGGTAATGGTGCAGGGGTGTACCAATTGATGCCAATCCTGCTCTGGGGACCACCATTTAACATCCCCATCTGACTGACCAAAGTGTATCCCTCGTCTTTAGCAACTTTCTCAAAGGCTGGGAGGGGTGGAGGAACCTTGCTCTGCATCACTGTTGGACCACTGAACTGAGAAAAGTGGTCAATTTCCTGAGACTGATGACCAGAAACCCAAATTTAAATGACCAGTTCAGAGGCCCTTAGCATTCACTACAAACAGCTATGCTGAACAAGCAGTTTTGAAAAGTCCCAAATGGTGGGATTAAGCCTCATCTGTAGTGTAATGAAGTTTTAAACTATATTTCTATAAGATGAAATTATTTGAAAGGTACAAATGTTGTGCAGATTTTACTTGATAAAATAGTATAAAAACGAAAACATTTGTGAGAGTCGTGCCAGCTTGTTATGTATAATTTAATACACTTCCGTTGTATCCCTTGTGAGGCCATAAAAATTGATAATGAGGCCATAAAATCTCATAAGTCCCTTGACTAGTTTAGCTTCTCATTCTTCAAATCTTTCTGCCCCCTATATCTCCACAGCAAGGTCAAACAAAAAAGAAATCAGAAAAAAAAATGATACAAGTAAACCTCTAGGAGGACAGTCATTTTTTAGGCCTTGAAACTTGTTTTTTTTTTTTTTATGTCCTTTGCCCAGCTGATGATGTAATTTGATCCTGACCTGTCCTTGTTTTTTTACAAAAGAAATTAAGAATATACACTTAACTAGGCTCCTTATTAAAGTTGAAAGCCTATTAAGAATATGCTAACGTCCGTAAAAATATAGTATCTTGATGATGTAACCTCTAGTCAGAATTGTTGTTTCTTGTGTACTTCTTGAAGGTGTTATTTCTTTCATACAATTGTGCCATTGAACAAAGAAGAGAACAAGAACAAAGAAAAAATAATACTGGCCAAATGACTGTCCTATTGCTTTTAGGATATCAAAGGACAAACAAAGAACTTACAGCAATACCCAGCCAACACTACACAATGAAAAGTTTTAAAGATAGGCCTACAATCCAAAACTTTTCCAAAGTTAGCAACATTTTGCAGTAAAGATGACTTGTGTAAATCAAAGTGTCAACCCTCCTGTTAGACCCCCTCCCTATGGCGGGGTGACAAATGAAGAATGTGCCAGGGTGCCAGCTATCGTATCTATGTCACTGGGAGTCCAACTTACAGATGACCATAAACTGCCCCCTTTGGGATTTTACCAAGGTTACACCTCTGTTGTTTTGCTCTTTTTTATGACACAAGTCAAATAAAACCCAAAACAACATTCCAACTACATTAAACGTATGGCACAAAGTGTCTCACTTTCACTCCACCTTGGTGGACACGTACGTTTGTGTGGAGATAAGTGACGTCACTGCAAAACCTCTGTACCTTGTTTAGACTGCCATGAAGTATTGGAAAGGGTGACACCCCGAGAAATCTTTGTGTTTGTAAGGATGTTTAGATGCAAAGTGATGCTATTTTTGTTAAAGCTTTGAATTGATTATATGGTTAAAATTTTACATTAGTGAATTGTTCAGTTTTTTGGGCAAGATGTCAAGGAAGTGGGGGGGGGAGGTGTTGTCCAAGGGCAAACTGAGGAAATCCTTCATATGTGTGATTGCTTAGATGCAAAATGGTGCTACCTGACAAACTTTTGAAGTTGTTGCATGTTTAGAATTTATTATTTAGTGATTCCTTTTGGTTGTTCCATGGCATTCATCTAACTCTAACTCCATGACATTGCTCCAAGGCCACCATTTGTTGTTTCATAAAGTAGGCCTGTCCAAGAAACTTTTTGTCAAAAATGCCTCCTACATTGGGGAAATGATACTTTCTAAGGCATGTACTTTGCAAGGCATGTAACTTCCATCCAAACAATTTTTTTTAGATTCATGCTTTTATAGAAATTTATACCACAAGGAAAAAAACATCTCATTTGAAAACGTTATTCAGGAATTAACTTTTTGGGGTTAACAGGACATTAAAGTAGTTTACAAATTCATTAGTTTAAGCATGTAATTAAAGGTAATGTTGGCTGTTTCACAAAACATGCTGTGGTGTGCATGAAAAGTATGCTAAAGTATGCTAAGATCTTATATCTATAGGTTTCAGATGTGTTTTATGTATTATGTAGTTATAGTTAGGGCAACAATTGTAATCGGACATGGGCAGATGCAAAATGTAAGGGAGAGGCTCATTTGTCAGGACTAGTTAACCACATAGAAGGACATTGATGGTGGGGTCGGGGATCTTCCCCAGAAAAGTGGGGGAAAAGGAAGCTCTTATATGCGATTTTCCAGGTTCTGAGGGCCCTTAAATCATAATTAGGACGAAATGGTCAACATTTGCCATGACTTTTGTAAATAGGTTAGCTTTCATTTAAGGTTTGAAAATCTCAGGGGTACAGCTGTCTCCCTTGCCCCCCCCCCCCCTTGCATCTGGTCCTGGGTAACCAGAATGAAAGGATGATTAAAAGAAAATGCTAAGCAAGAGCAGTACTTGTAGCTTACTGTTGTACTTAATTGTGATATTTTGTTCCGTGTAAAATGTAAGGTTGTAAAGCACAAAACGAAACACTCTTAATCAGTCAACAGCATTCAAAGTAGGTCATGGGAATGACATCATTCTTATGAGGTGGCACTGTATCAACTTCTGTGCAAATACTCTTCTGTTTCACAGATTGACCTTGAAACTATTGTTTCTAGTGGAACTCTCTGCCTGAGGCCTGAATATATTGCTGACTTCCTCATTAAAGTTCCCATCCCTGATCCTTCCAATTACCTTGTGGCTGAAGTGAAACCTATTCTTGAAAGGTAAATATCTTATTTTTAACTAAAACAGGCTTTGAACTTACTAAAAGACTTTTGACATGCTTTTAAGCTTTTTAAATTGTTACACTGGGTGATAAGGCCAAGCTTATTGATTCCTACTGTAGCCGTAGGCAGGTGAAATATGTGGGACGTTGATGTCATGTGTGGGACTATAGGTGCTTCTGTATGTTTTGGGGATATGGGCAAGTCTAAACACCTGAATTAGGGATACCCTCAAAATGGGGAAATCCCTATTTCTGATTGCATAATATTATGCACATTGTAGCATTATGATATTAGATATGAATCCTCAACTTTTAAGGTCTATATGACTACTTCCTCTATTCACCATTCTGTGGAATCTCTGCTGTGTATATGTGTATTTACAAAAGAGTGTGTCTTGGTATGTTTTTGAGGTGAATCAGGGATATTGGCAAGTATAAAAGCCTTTAAACAGGGGATTTCCCTTCATAGTAGGGATATCCCTCATTGTCCGATTTGTAACTCATGTCCCCCAGTGGACACCATAGACATGTATGTACATGTGTGGATATGTAATGTATGTGACACTTTTTGTTTATAGAGACTAACCCTTAGGAAGGGTAACCTCTAGGGATCTGATACTTAGCTTGTGAGTACCCTTATTAGCTTACAATAGTTTGTAAGCTTATGCAGCCGTATTCACCTTTTGGACACCTGTGACGTCATCAAAAAGTAAAATACATAAGAAATCGCGGATTCTCGCTTTACACCCTTAGGATATAGTAACATTACGACAGTACATAAAATAGTACCAAGTTTGTACATAATTGTGCAACTCTTCATACAACTTTTCGTAGCATATTAGTAACAAATCAGTACAATTTGTGAATACAAATACAAAAAAAGAACTTATAGCGGAGATCGCAACCAAAATCAAAACAAAATGTACCGTTCGGTAAACTGGCACTTCGTAGTCACCATAAAAATAAAAATGAGGGAGAATGCTGAAGCAATGCATTCATGCATGTTTAACCGGTGAAGCCAGGAAAATTGTGAGGGCACTTTCGTTGTACGGCAAAAGACGGGTTGATTGCTGTGTCTCCGTACGTACAGTGTGCATTCTGCTGCAGAAGTTATAGCTTATTTTATCCGTTTTTCGAAAGATCAGGAGTAATTTTCTCAACAGAAATCAGACATGGTGCCTTAAGTATTTTGTTTTATACTCCTACCTTAAAAACTTGTAGTTTCTTTGCCAATACTTGGGGCAAAAGAAATGACGTGATATTTGTATTACACGCACATGCTCTGTTGCCTTACAGCGTAGCCAATTCAATGGCTTCAGTCCAGATCGGCAGACGTCATTCTTCCTTACTTTTATTTCTATGGTAGTCACCTAATTTCGGTCAAAGGTTTTGCGTCAAACACCACACACTTGACTCGATTTCGTTACACATTTCTTCTCATAATCAGACATTGGTTTCATAATCTGAAAATTCCTTTTGACACCTTCGACATCGACAAAAGAGGAAAACTCGTACATTATGTATGACTGTAAAATCGAGCCCCATTTCCATAAAATTGTTAAAATAGTACTACGAATTAGCACACATTTGTATCAAATTTGGCAATTCATACTGATCGCCAAATGATTATCCAATGAGAGCTCAGAATCTGAAGTATTCTCTGTCACGTCCGAATAGTAGTATATATATTAGAATATAAAACGTGACCATGACATGTGACTATTGTAAGCCTAGAAGCCTATGGCTTTTGATTAAGTAGATGGTTCCCACTGTCTTTGGAGTTCAAAGGTTACTAGGGGTCTCCAGAGGTCAAACTGTGACTTTGTAAACCATATTTCAAGAAGAGAAAGTTTGAACTTCATACTAAACATTTCAATTTGAATCCTCTTGGTTTTGATGGAGGTCAGACATTTAGGGTCACCAGAGGTCAAACAGCTGAACCTAGAAAACTGCTCATAAACACAATATCTTAGAAGGGATTTTTGAGGGATCTCATACATGGTAAATATCCTCTATTGAGTCACTTTTTGGTGGATGTAAAAGGTCTCTTGGGGTCATTAGGTGTCAAACTATGCAACCCTTGTAAACAATATCTGCAGAAGGGTCACTTTGATAGATGCCATACTTAGCATGCAGAAACCTGTGTTGAGGAAAAGATCCCTATTGTTTTTGGTTCCTTGCGTTAGCAAAAGGAACCTTTGTAGTCAGCTTGGCGTGTGTGTGTGTGTATGGGTGTGTGTGCGTGTGTGTGTGTGTGACACTTGCTTCGGTACGCTGTAACTCAACAAGGGAAAGTTGGACTAAACTGAAACTTGGTATATGGATCTGTCAGAGTGAGAAGGTGTGCCCTATTGTTTTTGGTGGAGGTCAAAGGTCATGTGGGGTCACCAGGGGTCAAAGACCGAAAACCTTGTTTGCACGATATCTCAAGGTAGGAAGCTTGGATAAATTTCATACTTGGTACGTAGATGCATTATGGAGAGAAGATGAATGCTGTAGCTTTTGGTGGAGGTCAAAGGTCATCTGGGGTCACCAGCAGTCAAACACTGAAAACTTGTTGTTAAAACAATATCTCAAGGTAGGAAGCTTGGATAGATTTCATACTTGGTATGTGGATGACTTATGGTGAGAAGATGAATCCTGTCATTTTTGGTGGAGGTCAAAGGTCATTTGGGGTCACTGAGAGTCAAATACTGAAAACCTTGTTAACGCAATATCTCAAGGAAAAAATCTTGGATAGATTTCATACTTGGTATATAGATCCACCATAGTGAGAAGCTGTGCCATACAGTTTTGGGTGGAGGTCAAAGGTCATCTGGGGTCACCAAGGGTCAAAAACTGATAACCTTGTTGTTGGCACAATATCTCAAGGTAGGAAGCTTGGATAAATTTCATACTTAGTGGATGCCTTATGGTGGGGAAAAAATTTTGGTGGAGACCAAAGGTCATCTGGGGTCACTGGAGGTCAAACTCTGCAAACCTTTTCAGCTCTATATCTCAGTGTAGGAGGCTTGAATAGATTTTTGCTTTGAGGTGTTGCATTAAATCTAGCAGAAAACCCATATGAGATTTGTTGGATGTCAGAGTTGAAATCACCAGATGCCAAAAAGCAAATTCCCAAGAATTCCTAAAGCCAAAAAATATAAGCACAAAACTGTATCATTGACTGAAAGATGTGGGACATCTTTCAGAGATGCCAAGTATCTCAATTTTAATTGAAATTATAGTATTATGATTTTAATCCATAATCCTGCCATTATACAAAAGTGCATCAAGTACTACTTTTTAATATTGCAGAAGATTCTCTGCCCACAAAGCAGAGGACCGTTGTGAAAGTTCACTAGACAGACAACATTTGTCCTTAGATTAGGACATGTGAGCTTGCAGGAATTGGAAAGTAGAATTGATTAATTAAATGCTGCTATGGGTTGTTAGTTTTATAAAGAGAACCAAGTTACTGATCATTTGGATCAGATACCATTGAGCGTGCATGAATTGTGATTGCTTTAATTGAATAAAACAAATTGTAACTGTATACTGTCTGTGTTGATATCCCCTGAAGTGCCTGTAGGCTGTATTTCTTCAGAACAATTTATTTATGCTTGAATGTGTTAACACAAGATGTGCATTGTCTACAGAGCAGATTTTGTGAATCAACAGAAATACTGGTTCATTCAGTAGTTGGCTCAGTTTCATTACATTCAGCAAGGAACCACAGTGCCCATTGGGCTCTTGTTTTTTTCTAGGTCTAGGTCAGAGGTTTTTCCTTCCCAATTGTAACCTCAGAGGTTACACTGGGGAAGCCTTGTAAACAATATCTCAAGAAGGATAACTTTGAGGGATTTTCTTCTTGACATGTTGATACCATTTAATAAAGGGCAGTATTGCATTTGTGGTACAATCATTTTCACATATGAAAACCTTGAATTATAAATATTGAGTGATAGGTAATTTAAAATTAGGTAGTGTGGCACCTTCATTTTCAAGAAATAAGGTTCTAAAGGAAGAGAATTCAGCTATATTTAGCTCAAGAATAATTTGTTGGTCCAAACTTTCTAAATTTCAAATGATTCAACATCTGTAACTCCTGTAATGCATATTTTGAAGAGATAAAGCTATTTCTTGAGTTTATTGGTAGAACTGAATGGTATAATGATGATCTTAGTTACTTTCCTTGTATGCTATGTTGTTGCATTTTAAATGCAATATTTCCCTTTTTAATAAGAAGGTGATCCCTGTCATTTTTGGTGGAGGTCCAAGGTCATTTGCAGTCCCTGAAGGTCGAAGTAAAAATCTTGTTAACATGATAACTCAAGAAGGAAGCTTTCATGATTCACACACCTGGTATGTGGCGCCTCACATGGAATAATAATCCCCTATCATTTCAGTGGAGTGCATATGTCATTTGGGGTCATCAGTGGTCCAGATGCAAAACTTCGTAAACATAATATCTCAAGAGAAGAACCTTTAGTAAATTTCATACTTAAGATGCAGATGCCCTACATTAAGTAAACAAATGCTTTTGTTTTTCTTGGATGCCAAAGGTCATTTGAGGTCATTTTGATGTGATCAGAGGGTAAATTGTGGAAAGGGTGTAAACACAAGCAGGGAAATGTGCCTGGCTTTAATATATAGAATGTAATGTGGAAAAAGAGATACAAGAAACTGAGTTTTAATCACTTATCAATATCATAACATCAGTGTGTCTGAACAATGTCTACAAATCTTTTAACATTACACAGTTAGTGAAAACATTACAAACAATAAATTTGATACCACGGTGGTACATATTAAATATTGTTTCCTGGCAAGGAATCACTAAGCCTTTTCATTTTCTGTTTTCAAATATGAGATAGATAAATATTATTAGTTATGCAAATGAAGTATTTTAAACACTTATGAAATTGTGAAAGGAATCTCATCAAGTGGTTTAAAAAAAAAAAAAAAATGTCAATTGTATGCATACTGTACATTGACAGTATTTTACAAGTTTTCATGACTTTGGGTGTTACACAAACCTCCTGTACCCATTTTGTTTATGTAATAATTGGTATTGCTGCTCTGACAATGCGAAGGTCATAAATGAAATCACCAATCTTTAGGATGTGTTTGTTTCGTAATAACCATTGTTCGCTGTTAAATACATTTAAGCTGGAAAGGATTTGACATTGAACTAGAGCCAATTCTGTATTGTTTAATGGTTTTTAGGTTTTAAGAGAATTGAAAATGTTCTTGAGTTTGTTGCCTCTTCAGGGACATAGCTCCTTTGGGGAGCAGAACTCCTTCTGGAGTAATGTTTGGTTTCGCCTCTTTGCAATTTGCCAGAGAGTTGAAGGGGCTTTGGAAAAAACAGAATGGCAATGACACACTAGTAGCAGAAGGTTATAGTGTATTGCTTTTTGAGACATTTATCATGTATTATTTTAAATTTCCTTGATGGTAGTTGTGGCAGTGTTTGAGTAAGTCAGCTTTCCGGAAGTCTTGTGAAGTGAGGTTGTAGAATTAACATTTTCTATTATCCACTGATCAGGATGGACAATTAAGCAGATCTGTTTCATAATGCATTGCTTTCAGCTTTAAGATCTATAAAGCCCTGTTCAGGACATAGCACAGAGTTTCATAAACACTACAGTTTCATGTGAATAAGGTCTAAACTGAATTCATGTAGACCAAATGTCATCTCAATGAAATGCTGATGTAAAAGCTTGTTAATGGTACCACAGTTGTTGTTGAATGAAATAGTGACATAAGAAACATCTACTAGTGAGAGAACACAACTTTTGACATCTTAGAAGCAGAACATGTGTGTACATATCTCATTAGTATGGATATTAGTAGTGCATTACCTGGCAAAATTAGGCTGTTTGATGTGGCCATTTTTGATTCCTTGCCGTAGGCAGGCAAGGAATCTATGCGATGGTGATGTCGTGTGTGTGCGTATGTATGTGTGTGTGTGGGTATGTGATGCCGAGCTTGTAAACACGATATTTCAAGATAGCAATGACTGACACTTTTCATATTTGGTATATAGATTTGTCATGTCAAGAGGAAGAACCCTATTGTTTTTGTAGAGGTCAAAGGTCATTTGAGGTCACCAGAGGTTAAACTGCGAAAACCTCATAATGGCTTGTAAACACGATATCTCAAGTTAGCAATGACTGACACTTTTCACTACTTTGTATACAGATTTGTCATGTCGAGTTGAAGACCCCTATTGTTTTTGGTGGAGGTCAAAGGTCATTTGAGGCCATTGCAGGTTAAAAGCTGAAAAGGCTATCTCAAGACAGGAATGACCGACACTTTTCATATTTGGTATATAGATTCATCATGTTTAGAGGAAGAACCGTATCGTTTTTGGTGAAGGTCAGAGGTCATTTGAGGTCACCATAGGTATAAGGCCGAAAAGCTCGTAATCACTACATCTCAGGATAGGAATGACCAACACTTTTCATATTTGGTAGATAGATATGTCATATTGAGAGAAAGAACTCTATTGTTTTTGGTGGAGGTCAAATGTCATTTGAGGTCACCAGAGTTCAAAGACGGAAAACCTTGAAATTGGGATATGTCAAAGATAGGAATGGCGGATATAGATTTGTCATGTTGAGAGAAAGAACGCTATTGTTTTTGGTAGAGGTCAAAGGTCATCTGAGGTCACCAGAGGTTGAACTACAGAAACCTTGTAAATGGCTTGTAATCACGATATCTCAAGATAGCAATGACAGCCACTTTTCATATTTGGTATATAAATTTGCCATGTTGAGAGGAAGAACCCTATCAATTTTGGTGGAGGTCACGGTCATCTGGGGTTACCATAGGTCTAAAAACAAGAATTCCCAAGATTGTTAATGGGGTTTCCAGAGGTCAGAAAGCAAAATTTCCCAAGAATTCTCAAGATTGTCATCCGGGGCCACTATATGTCAAAAAGCAAAGTTTCTCAAGAATTCCCAAGATCATCATATGGGGTCATCAGAGGTCAAAAAGCAAAATATCCCAAGTATTCCCAAGATTGTCCTCTGGGGTCACCAGAGGTCAGAAAGCAAAATTTCCCAAGAATTCCCAAGATTGCTATCTGGGGTTATCAGAGGTCAAAAAGCAAAATTTCCCAAGAATTCCCAAGATCATTCTGAGGTCACCAAGGGTCAAAAAGCAAAATTTCCCAAGAAGTTCCAAGATTGTTATATGGGTCAAAAAGCAAAATTTCGCAAGAATTTTCAAGATCCAAGATCCATTGGAGTTGAATTCCTTTCAAGACACTTTCGTTTTTCTTTTTTGTTATATTTGGTGGGGTTCAAAGTTCATGTGAGGTCAGCAGAGGTCAAATTATTAAAATATCGTAAAATGATGTAGTCAAGAAAGATAAATTTGAGGGATAAACCTCAGTACAACAAAGCATCCCCTTTCGGCAAGGAATCACTAAGCCCTTAGGCTTTCTGGTTCTGGTTTGTGGCTTGACGTGGAACACAAAGTAGGCCTAACCTACTTTTGTCAGTGTAAAATTAATCCATTACAGTTGTTTTTGCAAAATAGGTTAGATATTCAGAACTCGTCCTTAACATTCCCAATGGTACTACAGTCAGAAATATTGGGTCAAAGGTTGCACCTTAAGATGTCTCATTGATGAGCGTTATGTGAAATCCAGGTCCAAATGTCCTTAAAGAGAGACTGATGTGAATTGAATCCATAGGTTGTGAGTTAAGAACTTTAAGAAGGGGTTTAAGTAAATGCCTATCATTTATATGTGAAAGAGAAAGTAAATTTAAGCATTCTGGTCAAATTTGAATCTGATGTGTAGTTCTCACGATACCAGCAAATGAAGTTACCAGGTTTGTGACAGGAAGTGAACTTGAAGCCAACAGGTGTTATATCATCTCACATTGGCATATAATTAGGATATGATTAGCTAGTCTCATCCCCAGTCTGAGCTTTTGTGGCTGTGACCTAGACCACAATGCTAGGAAAGATCTTACAGTATAACAAAGTCCTTTTAACCCATGCCTTCCTTTATAAGATTAGACATAGAATATTGTGGTTCAAAGAGGTTCAAAGTCTTAAAAGTAATTCAGGATTCTTTATTGAAATTGTCACGATGGAATTTCATGTTTTAATCTGTACAGAATTGCAAATGATACCACTCAAGCAGCAGAAAGTTCAAATCAGAAACGCAAGACAAGAGAGTCATCATCATCTTCCATCTCAGGTTCAACAAGATCACGTCGGAGATGATAACTGTATGGCAGCACATGCTTGGTAATTTCTGACAAGAATAATTAGAATCACAGTGTGAAAGATTTCCCCTAAAAGCAGTCATAGCTCAGAGATGTTATACAAGTGCATGGCTACTTTCTGTCCTCTGCAAAGGAACAAGCTTCCATTGCTAAACAACCAGTAAGGGCTTGCCTGAATGATACAAAACAGCAAAACTTTAGATGAGTGACCTCTCATAGGTATGCTACCATTAGCTCCTTGTAGTTACTGTACCATGGAGAGTGTGCTAACAGGAGTCTCCTGTGACTCTTACACTTAGCTACCATCATTTTTACAAGGTCATTCCTAAGTAACTATGATTCTGAAGTTTTCCCTTTCTAGAAATCAAGGGTATGTACAAGTGACTGTCGGGAGTTTGCTTGCTTTTTGTCGAATGACCCATCTCATCAAATCCACAGAAGAGAAATATGTAAAGATTCTTTTGCAACAGAATTAAAAGCATGTTCTGGTGACCAAATTTGATGTTTTCAAAAAAAGCAGAAAAATTTTCTGTGTTAGGCAGTGAAAACCCCATCTCTATAGCATCTTGCATCTGGAAGATATGAATTTTTGAAGAAATGCTTCATTTTCATGTTCCACAGTGCTTGGTGGGAAATCTGTGATGTCATCTGGGCAAATTGATTAGATGTAGCTTTTGTATTTCTTTATAATGTTGATATCACTAAATTGATTATTTCATAACTTTATTTGCTGTACGATAAGTATGGCACAGTTTTACACTGTATCTACACGGAAAAGCATCTAAACATTCCAACGGTATCAAATTTCAAGGACAAACAAGGTATCCAATTATAAAGAATAACAAAAGGAATCTGAGACAATTTGCCCACTTGGCTTCATGTTCTGTGATCTTGAGGAAATCTGGAGGTATTTCTTGTCAAAAGTAGCCAGTCTTTTGGAAGGGATATCTTGAGTTAGAAATGGAGTTTTGGTATGGGGTTTGGATGACATGTAGTGAAAAATTTTTATCTTTCCTATAAGACCCCTACAAAATGCCACCAGACAATGCCTTTAAATGGTGCTCTGGGGTAAAAAGCAAATTGGAGGAGAGTTCTGTTGTGTGTGAGTTCATATGTGACATGAAGAAGTAAGGGATACAGCTTCATGGATGGACCGATGGCTGGTAGAACTTGGATAATCAATTGAATATGTTATGATTAATGAAGTTTTCATGTAAGACATGCTTTATTCACACTCATTTGGTCTGTATGACAGTGGAGAAGTACTCAGCCATCCTTGCATGAACTTTAATAACCTCTTTCAGTTTGGGAACAATAGACTGTGAGATGCAATTTGAAATTCTTGAAATTTTTATACTAGCCTTGATGATTATCCCTGTGTGGTATTTTGTTTATGAATTGCCAAGTTTGTGGTAAACAGATCTTAAGCAATATTTCCATAATCCTAGTCTCTATTATCAACGGTAGGAAAACCTTGGGTCCGGTATTTATAAAAAGAGGATTATAATTAGGATGGTTCTTTTGTCATACTTATAGATCTTGCAGAATATGCACTAAAATTGCCTCTGAATGTCAAAGATTTAAAAAAATCAAGACAATTGTGTAAACAGGAAATGATTTTGGTTGCATTGAAAGATTGCCACTGTCTATAAAGTCATATCAGAGTCATAATGCGTCAAGTTAAATTATTTATATTACTCTTTTGTTTATTTCAATTTATTAAAGGAAGGGTAAAAGCAAAAAATAAATTTTCATATGTGAAAGAGGAACTAAATCTATGCAGTTTGGTGAAACTTTCATTCAAACGGTCATGTAGTACTCGAGATATCAGCAAATGAAGTTACTATATTTGTAACCCAAAGTGAGCTTGAGGCAAGCAGGGGTTATATCACTTCCTCACATTGGTAAGAAGTGCTTTGTTTCTTTTGTTTTTTCAGTCTGTTGTGGTGACCTTGAAGTTAATAGGGATTGAACCTCCCCATGTGGAATGTGAAGTTTGTAAAATTCTTATGCCTCTCATGCAATCACATGCAATTTTAGAGGAGAAAATTGGTCGCAAAGTTTAAAGGAAACAAAAGACTGGTCATTAATGTGAAGGTATGACATCATATGTGCTTGCTTCAAGTTCACTTTGTGTTGAAAATGTGACAACTTTAACTGCTAACACCTTGAGAACCACACATCGGATTTCAATGCAAATTTCACCAGAATGCTTAAGTACCTCTCTAACATATCAAAACTTGATTTGAGCTTAGACCCTTCTTTAATATATGGAAATTAATATAGTGACTGGCTGAATCTTTACAACTAATAAAAATGACTTATTGGGAGGAAACTTCACAATGTTGATTATATCAGTGAGAGTGATGGAGATAACTTACCATGGGGTATATAGAAATGGCCAAGTTGTTGTGGTTGTGTGACATTGTAATAGACCCTACAATTCACTGTTTGTGCAAATGGTGGCTCCTTATTGCAGAAAGGAAATTACCTCAACACAAGAAACATCAAACGATGATGGTTGTTTTAACAAACATGTTTATAATTTGTTTCTTTATTATGGGCATCAACCCAGAGGTATGGTTTGGTTGTCTTAGAACAAAAGAGGTGATCACTGAAATGATTGGAAGCATTCTTCTACATAATTCCTAAAATATCTTGAAAGATGACAGGAAAGTTGAAAAGGAAAAGTTGAAATTTTACCCTGAGTTTTTGCCAGCAATTTTCATTTCTTTGATAAACAACAAAAGTATATTGTTGTACAAGGATGGTACTAACCACTGTAGAAGTGGTAAACAGTCTGAGATTCTGACCATACAGCATAATATGATGCAAAATATTTTGTCCCCTGGCCCACAGCACCTGTATCTGCCCATATATTGATGCACTCTATGAAATTTTATTTTATCTGATATTTAAAAATAAAGTTAAGTATGTTTTAATTTCACAGCTACTATATACAGTTTAGCATCTGGGAGGGAGGAGGGCTAGGACAGGATGAGGGCAGACTTTGGAAATGCGAGTAAAATATACATCATGAGTTGAGTATGTATTTTTCGAAACCACTGGTACTGCACTCCGCAACAACACCAGTTCTTAACTTCTAAATCTGTGGGTAAAGTTAGGAATCCACACTCATGATTCAAAAGCAGGCAGAGTAGGTGGTATAATTACATTTTTACTGTAAGTCAAGAGATGTACTGGATATCTCATCCTGCTGGGTTATCCAGCTGGACAGTAAAAAAAATATTCAGTTCCAGTTTAGGTTGGATCTGTGAAGAAATCATACCCCATTTTACTCCAGTTTTGGCCAGAGTTACTGCATTAAAAGATATTGCTAGCTTAATGAATGAATATCTTTCAAATGTTTTTCATCTTTACATATTACATAGTACAATATTATTCAATTAAGGTATTGTAGTTTAGGTGTCCCCCATACATTTCACCTCATGTTTAAGCTCATTGTAACTAGGGTTGTTGCGATGTGAAATTTTTGTTGTCGATATCGCGAAAAATTTTCCTTCAATACCCAAACGATATTGCCGGATCCCGTTTGTGTTAAATTGCTCTGGTAATCCTTCCTTACATCAATGATGCTGGAAGTATCGAAATGAAAACAGTCTGCAGTAGTTTTCCAACTGCGACTAGCGTGCGATCTTGCAGATTAATCAACTGAATCTTCTTTACTAATTTCACTCAGTCCTTTGTGAGTGATAAAGTAAAACAACTGTGTCAAACATTTCCAGGTCACTCATCAAGTTTGTGATGATGTTGTGTGCATGGCGGGATTTTCACGATATCGTTTGGGCAATGTCATAAACGAGTTTGGGAGCAAAATTACATATCAATATTTTTGGCCAATATTGTCATATCGTAACAACCCTAATTGTAACACTAGCAGTGAGACAAGTACTGTACCATATTGCAGTTCTTGAATTAAAGTATTAAACACCTCTTTGTAATAGGTGGATTTAACTATGAAGATATCTCAAAAGTTAGTCTGTTGAGTGTCCAAAGTAAGCAACTAGCACACGGTATAAAGTTCAAAACTTCTTTCCATTTGTCCTTCCATTTGTCCTTAGCAAGGACAAATCAGGACATGTTTCCATAACAGAGTCATGGAATTTTGTTGTTCAAAAGACTCAGAATTGTAGAGTTATTTCACTCTTTCACATTCCAGACTCTAAAAAATCACTAAACTCTCTTTCCTTGCCTCCCATTTCCCACTGTGCCATTTATAAGTCCCTCCTCCCCCTCCATTACCCCCCCCCCCCCCCTTCATTACCCACAATGACTCCCTTTATGAGTTACAAAGATTAAATTAGATTCTGGCAGGGTCCTAGAATTTAATGTGGTGCATCCTAAATCAAAATTGGGTTCTGAACCTGACCCACTTCCTTGACATGTGTCCTCTATGCTGATACATTACCACAGTGAATATGATAACGATTTGAAATGCAATGATGAATGCAATTTCATTTTTGTTAGTTTTTTATTTCCTATCTCAAAAAGATTTTGGTATAAAATTGTGAGCATTTCTTCACAGAATCAGTAGTAAATTTTAAGCTTGTGTGTAGATGAACTTAAAAGGAACTTAGCATTTTCATGAATGAAGTGCCATTTGTTAAAATAGTTGTTAAATAATGTTATGTAAATAAATTTGACAATATTATAGAATAATTGCCTTGTTGGAAAACTAGTATTATGCTACAAGCCTACAACTGTTTGATGAATGAAAATAAAAGAACATTGAGAACTCAAGGTCTCCACAGTCTATCTAGCCTACATTCATTTTTCTTCAGTGTCAGAGTTGTACCTAGAAGTTGTTCAGTACCAACATATAATCTACCCAACAAGGTTTGCAACCATAGACCAGGAGTTGGCAAACTAGGGGTTGCTACCCTCAAAAGGGTTGCGAAAAGGATTCGGGAGCAAAAATTAATTGACAAATTTCTCATTAAAAATAAGCAATGGGAGTGATTCTAATCTAAGAACCAGTGATCTGCTTTTTTAACATTGCATAACCAAGTCAACTCAAACTACTCTCACCTATCTGTCAATAGATTCCGGAGTAGAAAGTTGGGGCCACCAAGCAAAAAAGTTTGGAGACCCCTGCCATAGACCATAAATTTCAACACATATTTCTTACAGAAAGTGTTTTTTGCAAGCTGCTGCAAAGGTGTCACTTGTGGCAACCCAGCTTGTACCTCTCATAATCATGGTTCATTGTTGACAGTTTTCCAAAATAACACTTCACAAATATTACCCCTGGTGAGTGATAACCCATCCTAGAGTCATGCAGTCCCTCTAGGTGGCTGCACTTATACACTGCATGAACAAGTTACCTAACATGTACCCAGGGACTCCTCGTTGTTCCAATGTCTCTTTGTCCCGACATCTCTTTGTTCCAGTGTCTCTATATTTTGAAAGTCTAGGTCAGTGTCACGATAAGGGTTAGGTTTATAGAGTGTTATTGGGAACGGGTTTCTGACTATAGAGACTGGCCGGAACGTAGAGGTACAACCAAGGTACCCATTTAACCCCTGCTTGGAGAGAAAGGCAACTGAGACACACCATCTTGTTCAAGTACACAATGCGATAACCCAAACAGGACTCAAACCAGCAATCCTTGGATCACAAGTCTGATGCCTAAGCCAATAGTCCACAATGCTTAAAAAAGCATAATAATGTTTGCATACACTAGGAGGTGATGCTTACATGCAGGCAAAAACACTTATTAAGCCCGGGTCATGCTGCCACGACAACCCACCCACGACTGGCATGATGGCATTCACCCATCAGCTGTGGTCGTGGCAGTGTAGCCAGTTCCATGACTAGAGTCTGTCGTGTCGTAACTCGTCAGCCCGATTGAACATGTTCAATTGTAGTTAGATGCAGTTGGTGCACCAGAATGTCTACGATTTATGCAAATTGTCTACAATGGAGAGTCGCAGGTATTCATGGTGGTGTGACCCAAGCTTTATCCTTCACAGTATGCTCCCAAGCAAAATTCCGTCTGTAGTTGTACCTAATGTGGTACAATATAGAGGTCTATGCATGAAGATGTAAATCAACTATTATATTGGACCCCATTCAGTCCACTCCAGTATATGCAATATCCAAATCGTATGGCTATATTCTGAATATTCTAGAAGTGACAGTCAGTGGGAGTTTTTCAATTTAATGCAAACATTTCCAAACACTGGGGGAGCTTTTCACATGCTTGGAAATGGACACGAAGGGAACAAAATCCCAAACAAATTCCAAAACTGACATTAAACAAGGACAAGAACTATTTACAGAATTTACGAACATTACACAATACACAAACGACTATTTACACACTCGGGTTGGGTGGTAGTGACACCCCCCAGCGCCAGGCAGCCTCTGCTATAACAGATACTCCTGCACCAGGTAAAGTACAACAAACACTGGCTGGTATGTCTGAATCTCCATTGTCAAACTGAATCTACCTGGTGCTTTTGGCAGCTGTAGCTTTCTACTGCACAAAGGAAAATTTGATATTATCAAGAGAAGGATGATGTCCATGCTGTTCATAAAGTGATAATGCTGATGCTACACCAAAATTAAGGCCTTACGAAGCTCAGGCCACACTCATTAATGTTAACAAACCACAAAAAACAAAAGTAACAAAAGCTGAAAATGAGTTAATACCACTCTGTATTCAATGTTTCTAAAATGGCACATTAACCAAGATATACAAATAACTGAAATATTCACAACCTGATTTTCCATGTCGCCATGGAGATGCCACATAAATGACATGGCAGTTGATGTAATCCCTGAACATTCAACTTTTCTGATGGGGACACTTTGCTCATTTAAATAACATGTTATCTCAAGAAGGGAGACTAACAGTTCTCATACCTGGTACATATATGTCACATGTTGAGAGGAAGAACCCTATTGTTTTTGGTGGAGGTCAAAGATCGTCTGGGGTCGCAGAGTTCAAACACTGAAAACTTTGTAGACACGATATCTCAAGGCAGGAAGCTTTGATAGATTTCATACTTGTTATAGGGATGTGTTATGGTGAAAAGATGAACCCTATTGTTTTGGTGGAGGTCAATGGCCATCTGAGGTCACCAGGGGCAAACATTGATCACCTTGTTAACACGGTATCTCCAGTTAGGAAGCTTGGATAGATTTCAAACTTAATATGTGGATGCATTTTCGTGAGAAGATGGACCCTATTGTTTCTGGTGGAGGTGAAAGGTTATCTGGGGTCATGAGGTCAAACACTGAAAACCTTGTTAACGTGATATCTCCAGTTAGGAAGCTTGGATAGATTTCATTACGTACCTGGGTTTACGTACCTGGTCCACCAGGAACTTGGCCTAGTAAGGCACAAAGTCCCTAGTGGCCCGGTTGGTTAATGGGGCAGATAGCATCCTTAAGCTAGTAGTATGCCCCCCAAGCTTCTTGAATAGCAGTCCAATAATTACACCAAGGTCCTTTTCTTCTGACACTTCAGTAAGCTTTACATTATTGATAAAATAGTCATAATTTGGATTCCCTTTTCCAATGTGCATTACTTTACACTTAGAAGAGTTGAATAACATTTGCCAGTCCTTGCTCCAATCCACTAATTTGCACGTCATTCTGTAGGCAAGCTGCCTCTTCCCCTGTACTGACTTTCCTGTAAATTTTTGTATCATCAGCAAATTTTAGAATTTTGCTGCAAACACCTCTGTCAGTATCATTGATGTAAATAATAAACAGTAAAGGTCCTAGCACTGAACCTTGTGGCACACCACATGTAACACGACACCAGCTTGAAGAAACCCCATTAATAACCACTCTCTGTTTCCTATCACACAGCCAAGCTCTAATCCAATTAGTAATACGTGCATCAGTTCCATGAGCAGACAACTTTTTCAGCAATCTTTCGTGTGGCACTTTATCAAAGGCCTTGCTAAAGTCCATATACAAAACATCAACTGGGGCACCACCATCAATATACTTGGTCACATCCTCAAGAAATAACAATAAATTTTCAAACTTAGCACATGGATGCTTTATACTGAGAGATAAATGCTGTTGTTTTTGGTAGTGGTCAAAGGTCATCTGGGGTCACTGGGGCCAAACACAGAAAACCTTGTAAACACGATATCTCCAGGTGGGAAGCTTGGATAGATTTCATACTTAGTCTGTGGATGTGTTATGGTGAGAAGATGGACCCTATTGTTTTCGGTGGAGGTCAAAGGTCATCTGGGTTCACCAGGGGTCAAACACTGAAAACCCTGCCACGATATCTCCAGGTAGGAAGCTGGGATAGATTTCATACTTAGTATGTGGATGCGTTATGGTGAAAAAATGGACCCTATTGTTTTTGGTAGAGGTCAAAGTTCATCTGAGGTCACCAGAGGTCAAAAGCAAAATTTTCCAAGAACTCCCAAGATCGTCCCATGAGTTCACCAGAGGTCAAAGGCAAGACTTCCCAAGATCATCATCTGGGGTAACTGGAGGTCAAAACACAAATTTCTCAAGAATTCACAAGATCAAATATGAACACAAAACTGTATTCTTCCAACATGTTAACATATCATTTGATCAGTGACTGAGTGATATGAGATATGGCATCACTTGGCAGGCAGGGTATGCCACAAATTTTGGCTTCCCTTTCCTTCCAGCAACCTGTCTTCATAGCCCAGAGAGCAGGTTTCTGGCTCCCGTCAGGGAGCATGGTGCTACCTTGAGCAAATCCTGGCACCACTCCTGGGGTCCTCCTTTTACACAAAGAAAATATGGTAACCCTTATGTAGAACAGTATTAAATAAAAAATGCTTCCTTCTATGAATAAAAAGCTTGCATAAGCCTTCATGTACAGTATGTACATTACTGTTTCAACAGTTAGTGACATACTTTCAAAGCACTGGGATGCAGTCTTTTACACTTTGTGTTTCCTCGGCCTCAAAAGGCACTTCCTGTCATGCACTGTTAGACAGTGAACATAACCAGCTTTGTATGCAAATAGAAACTAAGACTTAATTTTTCTAAGAACAATATAAAGGAAATGAGTGAATTATAACGTCCAGTAATAACATATTTTAAAGCCTTAATATGTTAAAAATTACTGTTAGCGGGGCAAGGATTGTGAGTAAATGTACCTTGGCCATGTTATATAATGCACAACCCTGTTCAAGGACTAGTTAAAACTGGACAATATGTGTTATCTTTCAGTCTCTAACTACATAAAATATAAATCATGCAAAATATGGCACCACTACCAGCTGAATTCTTGCTGTTTTTACTTCTATGCACTAACCTCTTCATCTTCATTCCTGGCAACTCAATGACAAGTGGACAAATTAAAACAAAAAGGGTCACCATCAAATCGATAGGAAGCCATTACCAGAACATTCATGTTCACACAAGGCAGCCTATAACATATAAACACACTTCCTGCACCTTAGTGACAACAAAATTCCACTACTTTTTTATGAGCATAATACATTTTCCATTACCAAATTATGAAAAATTCCTGACTTCTGTTGAAGTACATTTTCCTAGGTTTAAAAATCTGGAAAAATATCCATTGTACATGCATTTGGAAAAAAGTTATGCCTTCACAAACTTTCAAGACTTTTCCACATCCCAAGAAGTTCTGGGAACACTTCAGAACAAGGGTGTTGAAAAACTAAAAAAGTACTGTAAGACGTTGCAGACTTCACAATAGAGAAGTATATAAAAGACTTTGATAGAGTGGACTACGTAAAAAACTTAACTATTTAAAGCATCATTCATCAATGAAATATTTCAGAATATTACATTCTTTGAGCTGTTTTATCACAATACTGTCCCACCCTTTGTTTGACTGAGGATTAGCAGGACTTGGATGGAGCATCACCTCAACTCTCACATTCTCTAACTGTTCCTCTGAAACTACTTTCTTTGCTCGTTCTTCTGCAAACTTTCCAATTCCAACCACCACCTCTACTTGTAAAAGTTGCAGAAGTTTCACAAGCATTGCGTCACAGAGTTTGTTCAAGGGTTCTCTTTCCTTAACAGGAAGAGTCGGGGGTGTAATGTTTTTACCAGAGTCTGACATGAACACCAATGGGCAATGGTTGTAGACAAAACCAGTCTGAAAAAATCTTTCAGGATTTTTACAAAGCTGCTCCCACAAACCCCAGAAGCGCTGCCCACTTACTTCTTTCCTTGGACAGTCCAACCCTACAATTTGTCGCTTTGGGTGTTCCTTGGTTGGTTTTCCAACATTTCCAGTTATTTTTAGCCAATTAACCACATGATCTCTTTCACCAAATGGAACCTGTTGAGAAAAGTCACATCATGTGGAATTTACTGTACTTCTTCAAAACCGTAAATTTGTTTTCCATAATTAGAAATAATTTAACTCCTCAGGTGCACAGTTACCTTTTGACCAAATTCTGAATATGCTCTGATTTTACCAATACTTGTTTTCACTTCAATAACCACTAACAATAACAAACTTCATACAAATTATACAGAAAATTTTTGATAAATTTTGCATGAACTCACCCCATTTTGTGCCATTCCAAAAGGCCCTGGGTTCATTCCAAGAAAGAGTACCTTTTTTGTTGATTTGCAGTATTTTCTCACAAAATCTTCATGGGTCTCTTTGGCATAAGTAAGAGGATTATACATGTAACACACATTTTTACCAAATTTTAAAGCATTCAGTTTTTGGGAAAAGTCATCCATTATTTTCAGGAATTCATCAGCAATGTCTTCATTTGTGGTTGATGTGAGGTCAATATCGTCTAATGGAAGTGAAAGACCTGTGTGTGGTATTGCATCCTGTAATGGTTTATTTTCGTGCTTCTCATCCATTGAGTTGTTTTCATCACAACCTGTTCTACTATCAGACCCATCACCATGAGGACCCTTCAAATTTTTAGCAGCTTTATCTTGTTTTTCTTCTGATTTCCTTTTTGCTGACATCTTGTTCATGCAATGGTTATCTGGTGGTGACAAGATATAAGTGAAAATTAGATACTGAGTGTACACATTTTGAACAATTGGTGAGGCCACAAAATTTCAAATTTTGTTAAGAGAAAATATTAAATCACCAGGCCTCTTTTGCTACACCCTAACTTCTTTACAGTATTTTAATTCTGAGTTATTCAGGGTAAAAAGAAATCAAATTTTCCCATCTCAAAGAAGTTTTCAACCTTTTATTCACTTTTGCTTCATTCAAATCATTTTTTACACATTAAGGAACCATTTTTATCCTGACAATTTGTAGAGGACTGGAGCAGACAGTTTGAATGAAAATATGCTTTGCTTGAACAGACAATTGCAGTAATAGCTAAGAGTGAGCAAGCCCCTCCCTTTTTCAAAAATTTAGATAATTATAATAACCCTAGTGCCTGAAGTAATTTGTTGCTTGGAGGCAGCAGTAACTACAAAATCCAGACGCAAGTTTTCCATAGGGTCAGCAGGCAGAAGCACCTTAGGGGTGGGGGTGGGGGACTTGCAAGGTATTTTTGTTAAGTGCCATGTTAACCACCTAACCTCATACGACACTTTTTCCCTCACAGTACTGAGCCTCAAAAAACCAAAGTCCACTACTAAGAGGAATTTTTTACAATCAGGTTCAAAGCTTTGCTTAAAGATATTATACCACTTTTTGCATCTAAGCAACCAATACAACATAACAAAAAATTTCCATACAGGGAGGAAGGTCAATACTCCCTCCCCTCATTATGGCATCCCTCCTCTTACACTAAGCCAAAGACCGGAAAGCCAAGAGGCTTAGTGATTCCTTGCCATATGGATATATTGTAACAAACATGAATCACCCACATGACAAGCATGAGATCTCTCACAGTTAGGGGTGCACCGGATTTGGAATTTTAAAATCCGGCCCGAACTGGATTTGCCAGATTTATAAAAAATTCTGGCCGGATTTGCCGGATTTAGTCAAATGAAAGAACCAGAACCCACTAGGTGGGGTTATGTCTATTTTTGTTTCTATGTGAGTAAAATTTTGGCATTTTATTGGTAATAGAACCAGGTAGCCTATAAATCTTTACTATATTATTAGGTTATGTTGGTAATTTCCCCACACAGAAACTGTGGAATTCAAGTCTATTTTGATTTCTGTGACTGAAAGGTGGCATGTCTACATGGTTAATTGAAAAAATGACAAAATGTTTATACCAACCCTATTATTAACTATAGATGAGGCATTGTTTTCTTTTTTTTGGGGGGGGGGGGGTTACAAATTGTTCATTAATGAATAATACATTTCTTATGTTTACCTTGATATATTCTCTAAATTCTAAGGGGACTAGAAATTGAAAATATGGAACCAATTAAGCCTTCAACAGTACAACTCTTCAACTCTACTACAGGGCTATATTGACATTCAACTTCATTCCCCTTACACCTTATAACGACTGATAAATGTACTTATTTTTTCTTCTAGTACAGACTTGCTAAGCTAGGAGTCAATATTACAGGGAAGGGGGGGGGATGGGATGGGGTTGGGGTGGAAGGATAGGCACACCTTATTTCCCGATGCTTTTATTTGTTTTCTTTTAATTCTGGGCAGATCTGCTGAGTTAGGATTCAACATCTACATCGGGAGGGGGGCTAGGCACACCTTATTTCCCTATGCTTTCATTTCTTTTCTCTTAATTCATGCAACATGCTAAAAATTAGCAAATGTTTGGTTGTCTTTCCATGCAAATCAGGGAACAAAAAGTAACCTCACAAGAAAACATATGCTTTTATTATTTTTTTCATAACATTGGCAGTCATTATCAAATTTGAATGTACTATGTGCTTTGAAATGGAATCAATTACAATTCTTAAGGTGATATTCGATGCAGGTTTTAAACTTTGGTTAGGACGATTTTCATTATAAAATCTATGGTATGCAAAGTGGGAGTAACCATGCTAATACATGAAACAGTGTGAGGGTCAGAAATTTGCTGATGTGCAATTTCAATGGTAAGAATTATCTCAGGAAGTTATCCAGTTGTCCAAGAACCATTCATTATAGGACTATGCTGTGTAAATGTGAAATATTCTCACTGTATCAATCATTGGCATTATATTTCATCAGGCTTGAATCCTTGATTTGTAAAACTGCTTTTAATAGTCAAGGAATCAATACAGTAAGTCTCTTGGCTTTTTGGTTAATTTTTTTACTGTTTTTAGTTTACAAGAAACAGTACTACAGTAATGTAATGTGGTTTGGTAACATCTGTTTATTCAGTTACACTAACATATATTTTAGATATTCACATCATTTTATGTGTATCTTATGATGTATATATTAGACATACTTCATTCATTGAAGCTTGAGAAAGTACCACTTCAATTTGCTATACTTTGTGTGATGCTACATTTCTGGACTTTCAAGATATGTACTCACTAATGTATTATTCAAGGACTGTTTGACCCAGCAATATGTTTAAATACATAGGATTTCAATAATTCTATTTGGTAAACATTTCAATTTGATAAGCTTTGGGTTGATTCATTGACACTTTCAACTGTTTAACAAAATACATTCATTCCTACTTGTGAGCAACCTATGTGACATGCCTGCTTCTCTTTACTGAAGAGGGGTGACAAAGCCCTTGAGCATGTTGAAAGTTTGTAACTAGTAATAAACCCTATCATTAAATAATATCACTGCAATCCTGGTCTATGCATTTTATTGTATCTAATTAAGACTTGCTGGAAATTAAGTTGTAAGTTGTATTGTATAGCTTACCTACAAATCCCGCAAATCTGGCTGGATTTAACAAAAGTCCGGACGCATGCCAGATTTGGAAAAATTCTCAAATCCGGCCGGAATTTCGGCAGGATTTGAAATCCGGTACACCCCTACTCACAGTTATCCTACTTGAGATATCAAAATAAGGTCAAAACCTTCTGAAATCTTGTGACCCAGAATGACCTACATGCTAAATATGAACAATCCACAGGCCAAGTATGAGAAATCCATCATAGTTATCCTCCAGGAAATATCATGTTTACTGGGTTTTCACCTTTTTCACCTCAAATGACCTTTGACCTGCACAAAAAAATAATAGAGATCAATCATCTAGGATATGAACAATCCACTTGTCAAGTGTGAGATCCCTCACACTTACCCTTCTTGAGATACAGTTGGTCACAAGGTTTTTACCTTTTGACCTCTGGTGACCCCAAATGACCTTTGAACTCCACCAAAAATGACAGGGATCATCTACTCAATATGGAAAATACCCAAATTAAGTATGAGATCCCTCACAGTTACCCTTCTTGAGATATATAGTGTTTGCAAGGTTTTGACCTTTCGACCTTTGGTGACCCCAAATAACCTTTGACCTCCACCACAAACAACAGGAATCATCTACACAATATGGGCAATCCACATGGAAAGTATGAGATCCTTCACATTATCCTTCTGGAGATATCGTGTTTACAAGCAATTCCAGGGTATTAATTGCCATTTGACCTCTTGTGACCCCAAATGGCCTTTGACCTCCACCAAAGAAAAGAGGGATCATCTACTCAATATGGGCAATCTACATGCCAAGTATGAGATCCCTTGGGGTATATCCTTCTTGAGATATCGTGTTTACAAGCAAAAGCATCACATACACTCACACATGCACATTACATGCCTTATGGGGTACTAGAAAAGGACCCAGTAGGCCAGTATGGAAAGTATGGCAATTGCACACCCAAGATTTTTCTTCTAGGTTTTTATTGCACACTTGAAAATTCACATTGCACACCTGATTTTTTAAGCCGACGGGTGATTGCCTTGTATAAACCCTAGGTATATGTTATATTGACTTGGCCTATTGGCCACCTAGGTTCTATGACTTGAGACAGTGACCATTAACTTTCAATTTTCAGTCAGTTAATTGTGACAGGCGCATGTGGTATGTTAAGGAGGCCTCCAAGGGTTTTGTTTAAATTTCTCCAAGTATTTATTTCACACTTGACTTTTCGTGTGCACACTTGAAGTGTGCATTTGACACCTTGTTGCACACTGCACACTTCAATTTTTTTTTTGTGCACACCCGAGATCTCGGCGAAAAGTGCCATACTTTCCAATCTGGCTAGTAGGGGAAATTTCCCAGCAGCAAAGCTGCCTGTTGACGAGGGGAGTAGATGTACGTGCTTGAAGGTGGGCTGCACTCCAAGGCAGGCACGTGCAGCAGTGCGTGACTTCTCATGCCAGTGGCCAAATTTTTGGGCAGCTATACCAGTTTTGAGCTGTGCGTGGGCTAGGAAAGACGTGAGAGCGGAGCTCTCGCCGGCTGCCCCAGTACCCGCTAATGCCACTGGTGAGTTCACACACACACACACGACATCACCATCGCATAGATTCCTTCGGCCTTCAGTAAGGAATCAAAAAAGCAAATTTCTAAACTTGCTGATGGTTCCCATACTTTGCCCAATAGGGCCACTTTGCAAAGAGGAAAAATTAATTGATTTCTAAATAACTCAGCACTTCCAAGCTTTTCATGAGTCGATCACTGCATTCTAAACGCCAGTACAGCGTGAAGGCGTGATGTGATTGCAGTGTAAGGATGACCTGCATTGCATTTTCTTCAAACAACATAAAAAGCAATTATTTGCCTTGCTATTTTTGATGACCAAAGCAAAAACGTTACTCATGGCCAAATTTTCAAGTTTCAGCTTAAGTATGAACTAGAAATTTGCAAAAATTACAAAAAATGGTGACCAAAATGTCTTTGATGAAGCTCTGATTAAAAAATTTGATAGAAAAGACATTATTCTCAATGATTATTTGTATAATTGTTCTTAAATGTGGTAATTTATAGCATTTTATTTGCTTGTTTTTTGTAGCAATTGACTCAAGATTCCTTCATAAGCATTGTTGCATGTACTGCCACCTAGGCCTACATTTCAAAATTCATTTTCTACGGATTACGCAATCCGAACAGCACCAAAATAGAGCACAATGAGGAAGACATACAGCAAAATGTTACAGCAAAGTTTTATTGATTTTTGTAAATGTTTTAATATTTTTATGGTCACAATGTTCCTTAAGTGATCGACTCATGATAAGCCCAGTATATACTAGGCACTGATTGAGGGCTAGCCATGGGGCTAGCCTAGCCTAAACTGTATAGTCTACAGGGCCTAGGCTAGGCCTAAGTTACAGTAACATTCGATTCGTGACAAAAGACGGGCAGAAATCAAAATAGGCTGCATTGCCATTTGCCATTATTTTTGGTTTTAGTCGACTATCCCCCAAAGACGAGTACAGGTAAAGGATCATGTCCCGTTCAAGACTGAATTATATTAACCACTGTGTGAAATTTCTGTGAGTTAAAATTCCGTAACTTCGAAGCAAAAGTAGAAAGAATGCCGATGCTGCAGGATGGCTAATCAGTGTAACCCTACAAAAGCAAACGCACTTTTGGCCGTCGATGGGTAAGTGAAAGAAGACCAGAAGTGACCGCCCTGTTCGGCAGGGTAACCATGACTAGATAATGTATGCTAAGTAACATGATTATATCTGTACACCCGTCATACATCCGACGCAGTGTTTTCTCAAGATTTGTCAAACTTCTATTACTCGGGGAAAGCAAATTTCAGCGAGTCCTTGGACTCGGTGCTTGATTCTATATTCTGTTGCGATTGAACATTCTCCTAGAAGTTTTCACTGAAACTTAAGTAAACATCAAACACAGGGGTAAGGTTATTTCATCGCGGAACTAGACCCAATTATTTTAGCAGGCGAGCAGGCTAAGTGCAGTGCTATGCTACTGCTTGCTAGCGCTTGCTAGTACTAGGGAGTGAAATTTTCAGCATCCAGAGAAGCGGGCACGGAGTACAGTAGACAAGTTTGGCTACAAAAGTACCTTCTTTATTGTACTGGAGCGTTTTGTTTACCTCAAGATTATATGGCATCTCTTGTTGAAGAAGCAGCATCTATTCACGCTGAAGGTGTGTTTAACTTAGTCACTGAATGTGGCCATATAATCCGTTCCTTCTAGTCACTCAGAGTGTTTTAATAAGTTACTGTAGTAGGCCTATAGGAACATAATGCTGTGTCCTGTTCAAGGTCAAGTTTAACTTAGCCTAGGCCCAGGGTAGAACCACAGGCGTTGTATAGTGTATACCATATACTAGGCCGCCATGGGAATGAAAGTTGTAGATTTGTGTCCAGAAAATTTTAAAAACTCGTGAGGCATTTTTTCATTTTTCATTATTCATTATTTTGTGTAATACATTTTAGCATGGTTGTAGGGGAAAGGCGTGTTATTTGGACCCCCTAATAACATAACTACTACAAACAATAGGTAAAGCAATGAGAAATTCTCCTTGAATTTCACAATTCACTAACAAAAATATTGTCACATGATCAGAATAGGCCATTCATGAACTAGAGTGACCGGGCATACTCACTCTGATTGGGGTGACTGCATTTTCCCTTTAAGTAAGGTACATGTAACATGTATAAGTTTTAACGTCCATCTGAGTTTTTCTGTCCTGAAACCCCTTTAAAATAACATTTACGATATTTCATGTTTAGGTAGTTTTTATGATTAGTAAAAATGATCGAGTACCCATTCTGGTGACAGGTTTGTATGTGTGTATCCAACATTACTGCAGATAGTTTAATATCTGTAAGTGTTGATGCCTTTGATGGGGGCCATTTCATTTGAGGTCAGCCTCTATAGAGGTGAAACTGTGATAATATTGAAAACATTGTTTCTTTAGAAGGAAAACTTGTATAAATCTCACACTAAGCATGTGAGTACCCAACATTCAGTGCATGATTTTTATAATATATTGTAGAGGTCAAATGTTATTTTAGACCTGGGAGGTCAAACTGTGAAAACCTTTTAAACATGTATCCACCTTTGAATCTCTTCCAAGAGAATACTGATAGTCTGTTCAACACTATTAGCAAGGGTCCTTGGTCATTAAAGACAATGTGTAGCCTACCCCTTCTTCCTGAACATCTTTTAACTTCAACCAAAGAGGTTACAAATGCTAAATGTTGTAAACTGTATGCTAACTTCAGTTAAAGTAAATAAAGTATGCCTCTCTGAGGTATTGTTTGTGATATGTACAGTAAGAAGAATGCTCACTTCCCATTGTGGTAAATAAAACTGTGAATTACTCCAAGCTGTACCTTTTCCTCATTGACAGGTTTAAGAAATCTACAAGCCACCGGTATGGATGAAGAAGTAGAACTGTTTCAACCATTTCAAAGTAAGGGACAAACTTCAATCTTCATTCTATGCAGTGTAGGTAGTACAGTACATATTTGACACTGTGAATTATGTGATATCATACAGACCCTACTTTAGTCATAGGCACACCATAAAAGCATACAATAAGTGTACAGTACATAGACCCCTACTGTAGTCGTTTAAAGGGGCTGTGGCATCCCCAGACATAATTTAGGAATAGCCCTATAGTTCTAAATATAATGGTGACAGCACTTTGATTGGCATTCATTCATTCAAACAATAGATCAACTCTGGTTGTTTTAATGATGCACTGTCAGTTGTGTTCCCAATTACGCTCACCCACAGTCGTGCACCCCTTGAGGAATTGAAATTCAGTGCAGGGTACTGTGGCTCTGTCTTGGAGGTGTGCTAGATAGGTGTTCTTGTTATTGAGTTAGAGAGAGTCCAGGAGTAAACTTACTAGGGAGAATTTTTTACTGTCTGGAGTGGGGTGAGATTATAGAGCCTCTAAGCATATGACAAATGCTCAAGTTGATTGTATCTATGTTATAATTTTTCCAATTAGGCCTACTTAATTGTTAAATGCCTTTATTATCATTAAATGATTTATATTCATTTCATGTGCAGAGGAGCAAATCACATTACCAGAAGAAGCGCAGTGTATGGCTGTTAAGACACTGTTGCACATGTGCAACTTACAGTTTGCATTAAGACTTCGTTCAAATGCTGAGTTTATGTCACCATCAGGTAATTAGCATCTTCATTTAGAGTTCTGTATCTTGATCCTGATCTTGATCATAAAGTGTATATGCAGTGGTTACATATCTCTTTGTTCTGATGTCGCTATATTCCTACAGGTGTAACTCTAATACTCTCAACCTACAGCACTGTAACCTGACCCTTATCCTAACACTGACCTCATTGTAGACTTCTCGGAATAAAGAGACGTCAGAACAAAGAGACGTCAGAACAGAGAGCAGTGCCCATGTGCATATGATTCTTATTTTCACATGTCTTAATAAGAGTATGATCAATTGGACTTTCAGCTTTCAAATTGCATATAGATTTTCTTTCAGATTTGGTTAAATCTGCCTTGGTAGTAGGATGGCCGTCTGTCTGGCTTTTGCCAGATTGTGTGGCTTTTAGGCAGCCTGTCCTTTGTTCAGCATTTCTTGGTGCCAGATGATGATTTGCCCTTCTTTTTGAAAGTCTGTGAGGTCAGAATGAATTTTGAACAGAAAAAAATCAAATCATAAATAACTTCTATCCCATCACTGACACACAATATTACAGCGTGAAGGAAAAACTGCCAGTATATTTCAAATATAGTTTTTGTCATCAGTCACATTCTCAAATGACTTTACTGTAATCCTGCCTGGTCAGTCAAACGTGTATGATGTGTAATCTGCAGGGGTGTAGCTAGGATGAAATTTTTAGGGGGCCTAGGTATCAAATGGGGGGTCACTGCATTGATCGCTGTCCTTAGTTCTTACAAATTTTATTAGGACACACACAATTTGGGGGGGGGGGGGGCTAGCAAACATCAGGGGAGCCAGGCCTCCCGTAGCTATGCACCTGGTAATCTGGTGGGTATGTATAGCAATTTAACTGTGTACACAATGTCAGTGTGCAGCACTGACCCAAGATGGTCATGTCCCTCTTGTTGGGAATTAGGAAATGGTCATCCTGCTTGGTACCAGCACCTGCAGCTAAGCCACATAACATTTTTTTCTGCTTTTTGCATAGTTTGTATTGGCAATATTTGCAAACTTTTGCTAGAGTTTTCATGGATACAGCCAAAGATCCAACATAACTTTTGAAGCTGTTGGTTTTCGATGTTTCTTCATCTAAGAGGCCTTTTGTACAAAACTATTTCCAGAAGGAGAGAGAGGGCAGTCTTTATAGACTGAGAAGAATAAACATATTTCACAGCTTAACAGTTGGATTGGGGGAATTGTATTGAGTCTGTACATTCAAACTTCAGGTTACATGAATAGAGATATAGATGTACATTACATGTAAAACCATATGCTAAGTTTTCACAGGGTTCTATTAAATAATGCCCTCGCTATTAATTTAGGTACAGAATCATATAAACATCCCTAACAACTTACTTTTGAATGCTGTGTCATTTTCATTTGCATCACAGCATGTTTGTGTTTGGTTTCTATGTCTGCTGTCAATTTGTACTGATCCTTGCATCCTTTTTTGCAGGTGGTGTTCCTTTTATTAAAGTTGGGGCACAGATTGTTTCAGAGTTTGACCCAATTGTTGAGTATCTGGATCTCAAGGTGAGTACCATTGTGTCAAATGAACACACAAGCACATACCATGCGGTTTTAGTATGTCTAATCAAATGTGCACATATTTACCTGTAGAAAGCATGTTTCATCCTGAAGTATTTGTCAGTGAAGAAGTCTTTGACATGAATAAAGACACACACGGTATAAATTGCAGTGAAATAAGTAGCTACACTAAATGTCTTCAACTATACTTTTCTGTGTAAAGCTGGCTGGTAGTGATGTAAAGGATCAGCTAAATTTCATATCTGGTGGGCCTATGGTACCGTAAAAGATAATAAAAATTTGCAAAGCCAGGACAGTATCATGCTGTTTGACTTATTATGTTGATTTCGTACTTTTTTAATGTATCAATTTTTATTCCTTTCCAGAGGCAGAGGAATCTATGTGATGGTGATGCTGTGTGAGTGCATGTGTGTGTTAGGCTTTTTGCTTGTAAATACAGTATCTCAAGAAGGATAACCTCAAGGATTTTCATACCTGGCATGTGAATACCCTTTATTGAGTAGATGATTCTTGTTTTTGGTGAAGGTCAGACATTTGGGGTCACCAGAGGTCAAAATGCCAAAAACTTATATAAGCCCAATATCTCAAGCAGGGAAACATGAATGAATCACATACATAGCATGTGAGTGCCCCATATTAAGTATAAGAAGCTCATTGTTTTTCACAGAGGTCAAAGATCATTTGGGTTCATCAAAGGACAAATGGTGAAAACCTTAGAAATTGCTCATAAGCACTGTCTCAAGAAGGGTAGCTTAGATGAGTCTCATACTTGGCATGTGGATTGGCCTGGAATGTGGATGGCTCACATTGAGTAGGTGAGCCCTGTTGCTTATGGTGGAGATCACAAGTCATTTTGGGGTACCAGACGTTAAATGTTATTAGCTTGTAAACATAATATCTCAAGCAAGGAAAGTTAGTTGAATCTCATACATAGCATGTGGATATCCCGATGATCCCTGTCATGTTTGGTCGAACTCAAGGGGTCACCAGAGGTCAAAGGTTTAAAACTTTGTAAACTAACACAATATCTTAAGCAGAGAATTTTTAATGAATCTCATACTTGAGATGTGGATGGTCCTTATTGAGTAGATGATCCCTTTCATTTTGGTTCAGGTCAAAGGTCATTTGGGGTCACCATAGGTTAAAGGGCTGGAATCTAAACATATCCCAAGGAGGGAAAGTTAGATGAGTCTTATACTTTGAGTGTGGATGGCTCAAATTGAATAGATAATCCCTATAGTGTTTTTGGTGGATATCACAGGTTATTTGGGGTCACTAGAAGTTAAAAGATCTAACCCTTGTAAACATGATATCTCAAGAAGGGGAACTTACTTGAATCCCATACTTAGCATGTGGATGGCCCATTTTAAGTAGCTGATCCCAATCAATTTTGTTGGAGATGAGGGTCATTTGGGGTTACTACTGTAGAGCTGAAAGGGTTAAAACTTTGTAAATAGGATATCTCAAACAAGGAAACTTAAGTTAATGTCATACTTAGCATGTGGATGGCTCATATTAAGTTGTTGATCCCTATTGGTTTTGGTGGAGGTTAAAGGTCATTAGGGTCACCAGTGGTTTAAAGGTTGAAACCTTGTTAACAAAATATTAAAAGCAGGGAAACTTGAATGAATCTCATGCTTGACATGTGGGTGCCCTATATGGAATAAAAAAGTTCATTGTTTGTGTAGATTTTAAAGGTCAATTGGGGTCATTAGAGGTCAGATGGTGCAAACTTTGAAAACTGCTTAACACTTTATCTCATGAAGGGTAACTTAGAGGTATCACATATTTGACATGTGGATGGACCATTTTGGGTAGATATACTGTAGGGTTGTTGTTGGAGGTTTAAGGTCATCAGAGGTCAAATAGTAAAAACATTGTAAACATGATATATTGAAAAGCAAAGCATGTGTGAATCTGATAGGTGGCATGTAAGTGGTGTATCCTGAGCACATTTTCTCTAATATTTGGTGGAGGGAAAAAAGTCATTTTGATGTCGCTGGCGATAAAGAAAAGTTTGGAAACGATGATTTAGCAATCATGACTCATTAAGGATCTTATACTTGGTATGTACAGTAATGCTTAAAATTACAGTAAAAGGAAGAAGTTCATTTTTGACCATGTTATAAAACATGGTATCAGTCTTTTAGATCTATGCCCATGGATCTGAAACATTCTGTGCTAAAATTGTAAAGACACTAATTTGTGAAACACTGTTAATTTGACACCACAGTACTAGACTTACATTTCAGTGGCAAGGAATCACTGGGCCTTTTGGCTTTCTGGTTTTTTTGATTCCTTGCCATAGGCAGGCAAGGAATCTATGCGATGGTGATGTTGTGTGTGTGTGTGTGTATGTATGTGTGTGTGTATGTGTGTGTTGCGTGTGTGTGTATGTGACGCCTAGCTTGTAAACACGATACCTCGAGATAGCAATGACCGACACTTTTCATATTTGGAATATAGATTTGTCATGTTGAGAGGAAGAACCCTTTTGTTTTTGGTGGAGGTCAAAGGTCATGTGAGGTCACCAGAGGTCAAAAACCGAAAACTTTGTAAACACGATATCTCAAGTTAGCAATAGCCGACACTTTTCATATTTAGTATATAGATTTGTCATGTCAAGAGGAAGAACCCTATTGTTTTTGGTAGAGGTCAAAGGGCATCTGAGGTCACCGGAGGTAAAACTGCGAAAACCTGCTAAACGGCTTGTAAACACGATATCTCAAGATAGCAATGACCGACACTTTTCATATTTGGTATATAGATTGTACTTGTCAAGAGGAAGAACCCTATTGTTTTTGGTAGAGTTCAAAGGTCATCTGAGGTCATCGGAGGTAAAACTGCGAAAACCTCCTAAACAGCTTGTAAACACGATATCTCAAGATAGGAGTGACTGACACTTTTCATACTTGGTATATAGACTTGTCATGTTGAGAGGAACAATCCTATTGTTTTTGGTGAAGGTCAAAGGTCATTTGAGGTCACCGGAGGTAAAAAGCTGAAAAGCTCGTAATCACAATATCACAAGATAGGGAATGACAGACACTTTTCATTTTTGGTATATAGATTTGTCATGTTGAGAGGAAGAACCCTATTGTTTTTGGTGAAGGTCAAAGGTCATTTGAGGTCACCAGAGGTAAAAAGCTGAAAGCTGGTAACCACGATATCTCAAGATAGGAGTGACCAACACTTTTCATATTTGGTATATAGATTTGTCATGTCAAGAGGAAGAACCCTATTGTTTTTGATGAGGTCAAAGGGCATCTGAGGTCACCAGAGGTTAAACTGCAAAAACCTAAACGGCTTGTAAACAATATCTCAAGGTAGCAATGACCGACACTTTTCATATTTGGGATATTAATTTGGCATGTTGAGAGGAAGAACCCTAGTACTTTTGGTGAAGGTCAAAGGTCATTTGAGGTCACCGGAGGTAAAAAGCTGAAAAGCTTGTAATCACGATATCTCAAGATAGGAATGACCGACACTTTTCATATTTGGTATATAGATTTGTCATGTTGAGAGAAAGAACCCTATTGTATTTGGTGGAGGTCAAAGGTCATTTGAGGTCACCAGAGGTCAAAGACCGAAAACCTTGAAATCACGATACGTCAAGAAAGGAATGAATTTAGTATATGGATTTGTCATGTTGAGAGGAAGAACCCTATTGTATTTGGTGGAGGTCAAAGGTCATTTGAGTTCACCAGAGGTCAAAGACCGAAAACCTTGAAATCGCGATATGTCAAGATGGGATTGGCTGGTATGGATTTGTCATGTTGAAATCAAGAATGCTATTGTTTTTGGTAGAGGTCAAAGGTCATCTGAGGTCACCAGAGGTTAAACTGCAAAAATCATGTAAATGGCTCGTAATCACTATATCTCAAGATAGCAATGACAGACACTTTTCGTATTTGGTATAGATTTGCCATGTCGAGAGAAAGAACCCTGTTGTTGTTGGTGAAGGTTAAAGGTCATTCGGGGTCACAGGAGCTAAAAAACCGAAGAGCTTGTAATAACAATATCTCAAGTTAGGAATGAAAGACACTTTTGATATTTAGTGTATAGATTTTTCATGCTGTAAGGAAGAACCCTATTGTTTTTGGTGGAGGTCAAAAGTAATCTGAGGTTACCAGAGGTCAAATAGCAAAATTTTCCAACAATTCCCAAGATTGTTATATGAGGTCACCAGAGGTCAAAAAGCAAAAGTTCCAAAGAATTCCCAAGATCAACATCTGGGGTCACCAGAGGTCAAAAAGCAAAAGTTCCGAAGAATTCCCAAGATCAACATCTGGGGTCACCAGAGGTCAAAAAGCAAAATTTGCCAAGAATTTACAAGATCCAAGATCCATTGGAGTTGAATCCCTTTCAAGACACTTCCTTCCTTTTTCCTTTTTTGTTATATTTGGTGGTGTTCAGAGGTCATGTGAGGTCATCAGAAGTCAAATTGTTAAAACATCATAAAATGATGTAGTCAAGAAATATAAATTTGAGGGATAAGGCTCAGTGCAACAAAGCATCCCCATTCAGCAAGGAATCACTAAGCCTTTGGGCTTTCTGGTTTTATTTATTTCTTCAGGGAATATCACTTTCTCAAGAACTGAGTGGTGCTCAGAGGTCAGAGATGAAAGCCTACATGGCCTTGACTATCAACAGATTTTATAATGCAGAGGTAAGATTGATTGGAGAGCTTGGTTGTTTATTTTAGCTAGAACTACCTGGCAGCCATCTTTGTATCCAGTCCCATCCTTCTCCTTGGTATATCTTTCAAACTTCTTAGATGAACAAGTGTATGAAAAGTCACATTTGATTATGTTCGTAATTATTTATCACAAGTGACAGGAAGATCAAAGATTTGTGTGGGCATCACTGCTTGTGGACTGGGTCACAGTTCCCTTGGCCATGACCAAGGGTCCTCCCTCTGAAACTAAGGCCAGCTATTCAGCTAAAGATCATATCAAATATGATTTACAATGCACTAGACCCTAGGTTCTCAAATGGTGGCATTTGTAGCCTGTGACATGCAGAAAAGTCTGGCAGAAGATGGGAGGTGCTGAGAAGTTTTTAAAGGTAATTAAAGCATGTGGTATACAAGGTTCTGGCTGCTACAATTATTAAAACATATAAACTACTAGTATAAGTGGCCCTCAGCTCCAATAACTTGAGAACCCTTATAGATCAAAGCCTAACCAAGTCAGTTTGTATATATAATTATGCGTGTATAATACCTCTAGATCCTAGGTTCACCTCGGTACCTCATGATGTGCACTAAAATGGCCTGCAGAAGATTCTGCGGCAAGAAGTAGGAATTCAAAATGTTTAATAAGAAACCAAGCTGTTAATGAAGTCCTGGCCTCCATAGTTAATTTTAAGTAAAAAGTGAGGTAAAAGTGGCCCTCATCCCGAAACACTGAGAACCCCTGCCATAGATTTTTCAGTTCAATATACTGTACAATTGAACTGGAGAAGAAAAGGTCAAATACTGAAAAATGTCAATCTTCTATCCACTGTAACAAAACTGTCCACAAATTTTTAATGAATATCTTAGCTGAAGTACAATGGGTCATACAGTGGTTAAGGCTTCATTAAAAGCTACAAGTATGCATGTGTACATTGACAACAATGGGGAATACTTAAAACCTTCAATTGAGGCTAGAACAATTGTTCGATTATCTTAGCTAATTTGCAGTAATTCAATACATTTAATGGTTAAATGACTCCATTCATCCTTCTGGTAATAATATGTATTGACAACAGTCACAAAATTAACCAAAAAATGGTCAGATTTCAGGAGTCTTCAAAACTAGAAATTTTCCCAAAATGCCCAAAACAGCATAATTGGAAGGAAAAGTTTTGTTGTTCGTGTATTAAATGCAGCACTGTTTTCAATATGTTACTGAGAGCAGGTACAGAAATTTTGCTGAAGGGATGCACTGTACTTAGAAAATTTTAATTTTGTAAGAAAGACACAGATGCAAACTTGGCTGCCTTTTGCAAAGTTTTCAATTTTTTTTTTTTTTTTTTATTGTTTTTTTTTTTTTTTTTTGTGTTTTGTTTTTTGAAATCTTCTTTGTTTTCTATTTCCTGGGTGTTAATGTTTATCACAAGAAGACATTTTCTTACTCTTTGAGTGGTCTGTATTAAATGAACCCTGTAGAATGACTAGCTCGTGAATATAATTCAAAACAAAAAGTCTGCATTCAGTTCAAGTTTTGTTATTCTTTGCTTCAAATTCTGATCCATATTTTTCAAATAAGTAGGTTTAAAATCATCATTCTTCTTTTGTTTCTGGTTGATAATATGTTTACCAGTTTTGCAAATCTACTCCCATACTGTGATGAATCTTCATTAGTGAAAGGGGAGAGTGTCTGAGGTCCATCAGATGACAGTAGATTATCTGAGTGATCTTCAGTGCAGTATTGCAACACTCCTTTTCTGCGATGTGACTGAAATGATCAGTGTTTGGATGATTGTAGTTGCATGAATTCTGACACTCACTGAGTGTCTTAGGTGACTTATCATAGCATTGTTTGTTTCCATGTCCTTTACATGCTCTCTCTCAACTTTATTTCAAAGGTCAGTAAACTTGGAAGATCACACCTGTAAATGTCCAGCATTTAAGAGTACAGTATTTCAAGTGTATCCAGTAATTGGTACTAGAAGATTAATATTTGATGCTTTTGTATGCATTGTGCCAAACAGGATGACTGTTATGACCTCATCTAGTGAATGTGACAACATGAGTGGCAAGGTTATGCCATGTGTGTTATGTGTGATTTGGCCAATTTCTTTGAAAATAAAATTGTAGCTCAATGGATAATAGAACAATAGCAAGAATTCTCGAAAAAAGACTCTTCTAGGAAAGCCAAAGCCTTGGCATGGATCTAACTACCTGTATGTATTTACATGAGGAAATTATCAATGTAGAGTGTTCTGCTCTCAATGGGCATTCTTAGTGCAATAGAACTAGTGAAGGTAGAATACAATTTTCCATTCTCTACAAGGATGAAGGAGGACTGGTGTGCTACGTATTGAATGAAAATATGTCTTTGTATTTCATAGCAGTTTCATTAATTGAAAAGTTTGTTTTTTTTTTCTTCAAATGGCATACATAATGAACATGTATTTACCCTACATTTATATGATTCCTTCAAGTCAGAGTTATTGCACAGTGTCAAAGTGTGTGATACAGTGTTGATTGAAAATGAAATTGTAGACTACTGTAGTTTTTAGCTCAAACCAGCTATAACTGTTTGAGTTATTGCAGTTTGCACTGTCACTCTATCTTTCATGTCTTTTAAAATTGTTAAATGAGCTCTCAAACTTTCATTTTCTCATGGATTTTGATGAAAATTAAACACAATGATCAGTGGGTGTGGGACGACTTTTGACCAACAGGAAGTGGAGGTCAAAGGTCATTTAGGGGCAGTACAGGCTATGTGAAAATCTCAGAAATGTATCTCCTTTCTCACTTTTTAGAAACTAGGACTTCCTTTATTATGATCACTGAAATCTCATTGCATCTGTTGCTTTGGAACTAGAAATTGAGAAATCTTAATCTTTTTAAAATTTAGTGTAACTGTCATATTTTTAGTTCGGTGTGAGCTACTGCACCCATGATGCTCTAGCTTTTTAAATTTGGCAGCAAGCCTTTCACAGTGCAGTGAGCAGTAGAATAAAAAAAAAGACAAAATAATTTGGTCGCCAAGGGATAGTGAGTCTGCCACATGGTTTTTGTGATGGAAAGCATGAAACCATGATATGTTGAAAATGAAAAGTTTGTCAGTTTTTAGTCATGGACGAGCCCTGAAATGTGTTAACTACAGTAGAATTGAAAAAGTATTGTAGTTTCTCAAATTTAAAAGAAGATTGTTGTGTCTTGAGGAAAAGCAATGTAACCTGATTTTGTGTAATTTTATTTTTCAAAATTTGTTGATGGTATGGGAGCCATATTTGACAGTTTATACATTCAAATCATGTTCTAAGACATAGTTATCATTTTTCTGTATGATTGGCCATCTGATCACAAAAGTGTTTCTCAAGAAAATATAGATGAGGTCTAGTTACAAGTGCTACAGTATATGTTCATGTAGCATTCAGTTGTCCGCATGAATTATTCATAAAGGGAGAGGCCACACTAAAAAATTATAGTTCTTAATTGTTAGTACCCTCCAGATATTTGTAAATTACTGTGTGGATTAGGATGCAATACGCTTTTGAAGTGTTATTACTCTGATGTAGTTTTGACCTCCTATGTATAGTTCAGAGAAGATAAGAGGAATAATTGAAGGGCTTCATATTCACTTTTTCCATGACTCTGATTTAAATATGGTCACCATAATGCATTGGATATGGAATCCCAGTTGAGTCTTTGCCTCAAACTTTCTGCTAAAGTAGGACCTAGTTGGGAGTCAAAAGTTGCTGTATAATGAGTAAACTTGACTCAAAATTTTTGGAATTTTGGGAGCATCATTGCTGATCTTTTTTACTCAGGTGAATGTGTAGTGTCATGGTATCAAGGGACTCTTGTCTTGGAATGGGGCCATGTAGTTAGAATTGTGAATTAGAATCTTGCTCAGACAGTTTGTAAATCTTTGGGAAGGGGGGTTAGGGGGTGGATGTGGTACAGTACATCTTACTCAGAAAAAGGTCAAAGCAAGAGGTTGCAGAAAAGACAGGATCAGGATAAAGTAAACCATGGTTTCATTTGTTGAATTTGCTTAAATTTGTGTAATAAGGGAGAATGTACAACCTAGCAAAGATTAAATTAAAGTTTGCAGCTTTTGCATCTCTCAGTAAACCCAGTTTGACCCAGAGGTGGAGCTTGTGGCATGGATATTTATTCTAACAAAAGACTAAACAGTGTGTACGTCTGGACCCATGAGATACACAGCTACCTTATCATTACACATGCACCATAACTGACTCTTGAGATTGATCAGTGAATAAGAATATATCCCAGTTTGGAGAAGTTTGTGCAATTTGAAGTAGAACTAGTGGTCTTTATGTATGGTTCATGCTTAACCAACTGCAGCTCTGCTGAATGCAAACTTGCTGTTGCAGGGAAAGGTCTGAGATGCCATTGAAACATAACTTTTGATAGTTTCCTTTTTCTTTTTTCATGGAAGGTGTTTCTCTCCTGGTACTGTGAAGCAATTGCTGAAAAAATAACCAAACCAAGATACGGTGCACCATACGCATGGCCTCTGAATAAAATACTACCATGGTACAAACAACAGGAAGCAAAGAAATACCTCAAAGTGCAGGGCTGGCTAGAAAAATCTCAAGATGAGGTAAGGATAAGGTGTTAGTCATTTTATACAATCAAGCAAAATGTGCAGTTTTCAAGTTTAGGTATCTTCAGAAAGTTTTATTGTAATTTGATAGCTTTGCAGTGCGTGGAAGTGGTATGTCAAAAGTTAACGTGTCCTTCAACATATAAAACTAAGGAAAAAGGAAACAGATCCAAATGCTATGGCTACAGTTGCATTCAGTTGTTTGAACTTTGGTTGCAATCATGACAGGCTAAAGCTAAGGTTGTTTTGGGGGGACATCATTTGTGCCACAGTTTGTATTGTAATGTTGAGCAGATGGTCTTTCAGTATTTGTATTACATACATTTCTTAACACAAGCATTATAGCTGCCAGTTTTTATTGCATTCATTTCTCAAATTATCTTTTGATGTGGTTCTTTTTTTTTTTTTTTTATTTTTTTTTTCTCTTGCAAAACACAGCAATTTCAACAAGAAAAAAATAACGAGTAAATGGGCATTTCCAAAATACAAAGTGAAGAATATATCAAAAAGAAAAAAAGAAAGAAAAAAAATAAAGGAAAAAAGGAAAGGAAAGGGCTTATTATTAGGCCTATAAATCATGTAAATGTAGTACACGAAACCATGGAGACCAAAATTTCTCCCACTCATGACTTTTCATATTATGCAACAAAATATCCTTTTGGATCAAGAAGTAATCTTTTAAAAATATAAGCAATCGAAAATGATTCGGTAAGGTTTTTTGTTGTTTACATTTCCAAATAAAATATTTCACTAAAATGATAATTAAATTCAATTCCCGACTGAAGTTAGACCCCAAAAGTACCGTAGAAATGTCTAGAGTAACCCCTTGAATACCAGCATTACTTAAGGAAATATGTAAATTATGCCAGAGTTTACTTGAGTGAGAACAACCAAAAAATAAATGCTCTATTGACTCTGTGTGTTCATGCCAAAGGTCACATTTGTCGTATGTTTTCACTTTTATCATATGCAAAAATTTATTTGTTGGAATTATTCTATGCACTATACTATACTGAAACCATCTTAACCTACTGTCTTTAGAATAATGAAAGGGAGCACCGCAGTAAAAAGACCAGTCTTCTTTGTTGATTCCAATTATTTGACACCACCTATTATAAGCTTTGTGGCCATAGCTTACCCCTTGTATTAACCTAGAGTAAATAGTTTTTGAATTTAATGTACTGCCTGTGATGAGGCTATTAATATAACTGTTAATAGGAAAAGGTGGTTTTAAAAGCCTACCCCCACAAAATTTATTCAGAACCGATTTAATAGAGGTTATAATGCCGTAATATTCTAAAAAGTTAGATGAAATTTGATAAGTCTGGGTAAAGCTGTCATAAGAAAGAAAAGTGCCTTCCACAGAGATCAAATCGGAGATAAAGCGAACACCATTGCTATACCAATGCCTATAATACACTGGAGACTCATTAATATTAACAAAACTATTATTCCAAATAGGCATGGTTAGTATATTCACACTATCATGCTTAAAAAAGACTTCATCCCGGAGAAAATTGTAGGTGGTATCAAAAAGGTTCTTCCAAAAAAGATTTGAAACTTTTAGACTAGCCAATTTCAAATAGAAATCCCCATGGCTATGGAAAGAGTCAATATTTATACCAAATATATGCAGATAGCAAAGACTAAATTCAGAACTCTCATTCTGCAAAAGGCGTCCAAAGGTACTTATCTTAAGAGCCAAACAGTTTTTATAAAAGTCAATCATTTTTAACCCGCCATCCCCGAAGTCTTGTATTAACAGTCGCCGGCTTATACGATCAGGCTTGTCATTCCATACAAATCGAAAAAACATGGAATTAACTTTATCTATATACTCCGTTGTCGGCAGGGGAAGTGATTTAATGTAGTAATTAAAACATGGCACTAATAATGACTTAACCACAGCAATACGACCCAGAACAGTAAGGTTACGTTTCTCCCATAATTTCTTAACATTCAATACTTTATTCATTGCTTTTTCATAGTTCTTATTAGTCATGCTTCTCAAGTCAGTGTTAAAAACAATACCTAATAATGTGAAGTCCTCGCCACAAATCCATGGAATGTTACACTCACTGTTTAAATCGATAAAAGAACCCATCAGATTTCCCAGTCCCACTAAAAAGGATTTACCTAAATTCAACTTAAGACCCGACAATGTACTGAAATACTGTAATTGTGTCATAACCCTATTGAAGGATGTTTCGTCACCGTGTATGAAAAAAGATGTATCATCTGCATATTGGACTAGTTTAAAGCATTTACCACCAATATCAATACCATGGATAGTTTCATCATTGTTAACAAGACTACTCAAGAGCTCTACACATAAGATAAATAAGTATGGTGAGAGGGGGTCGCCCTGTCTACAACCACGCTTAATTGGTATTTTTTCCGAAAGAAATCCATTAACAAGTACAAAAGAAAAATTTTCAGCGTAGAAGGTATTAAACCACTTAATAATTGATGGTCCAAACTTAAAAAGATTAAGTACCCTCCTGATGAAACTAATTGAAAGACTGTCAAAGGCCTTTTCAAAGTCAATCCCAAATAAAATACCTGGTTCATCATTTTCTTCTAAATAATGCATAATGTCATACACTGTACGAATACTATCACTTATGTTACGACCCTTAAGAAAACCACTTTGGTTGGATGAAATAATGGCAGGCAGAACTTCTTTCAAACGATTAGCGATACAAGATGATGCTATTTTATAAGAGACATTAAGCAATGATATCGGTCTCCAATTATTTAAGTAACAACGAGGCTTATCACCTTTTGGAATTAAGGTGATCACACCTTGTTTTTGAGTAACTGATAAAGAGTTCTCATAACCAAAATTCAAAGACCTTAACAAAAATTGGCCAATTTCGTTCCAAAAATATTTATAAAATTCAATGGTGAAACCATCAGGTCCTGGAGATTTATTATTTTTCATGTTTTTCAAAACCCTTGTTACCTCATCATACATCAAAGGGCCCTCAAGACAACGAGACTGATCGCTTGAAAGTTTAATTACTTTGTCAGAAAATTTCTCAGATATATCCTCATTGCTCAAATCTGTATCATGTGATTTATATAAATTTTGATAATATTTACTGTAGTAACTTCCTTCTGTATATCATCCTGATCGTAGATATCTTGCTTATCGGTGCTTCCAAATGGTTAATAATCTTACTAACATAATTTCTTTTTTCTAAATTGAGAAAAAATTTGGGGGGCTTCTCACCATGTTCAACCCAATCAGCCCGGGCCCTAACAAGACATCCCTGCAATTTTTTATCCCGAATTACTTCAAGTTCATGATTTAACTGATCAATATAGGTTCTTGTATCCTCACTTTCATGATAACAAGGATCAATACGGTCTAATTCGTTAATTAAATACTTTTCCCTGTTATTTTCCGACCGCTTTTTATAGGAGGAAAAGGAGACTGATCTCCCTCTAATGTTACAAAGAAGCATTTCGAAAAATAATTGATCACTGATAACAAATTGAATTTCACTTTTTGCTATGTTACAAATGTTTGAACGAACATATGGAAAGCAAGCATAATGACCAACAGTTTCAGTTATTAAATCTTTAACCATCTTGACATAATGGTCATCATCAAGCAATGAGTTATTAAATTTCCACACTCCCCTTCCAACTTTAATATTTCTCAGATTGAAAGTTGTACTTATCAATGAATGATCAGTTCTGTAACCAGATGAAATCGATAACTTTAGTACAGTATTTAGCAATCCGGATGATACCAAGAAGAAATCCAGTTGAACTTGTTTAACAGGATTTCTTTGACGCCAAGTGTAATGTCTATCATCAGGATGAAGTACTCGCCATACGTCGTATAAATTCAATTCCCTTTGCATATTTAACACCATCTGCCTAGCACGTGGGTTATTAACATGAAGATAATTAAATGTATCTAAACTTGGATCAATGACCAAATTCCAGTCTCCCACAATAATACAATGGGGGGTACCAAAATCTTCTAATATTGTAAGAATATTTTTAAAGAAATCAGGTGTATCATCATTAGGTCCATAGATAACAACAAGCGAGATGCAATAGGTAAGTGTCTTTATAACTAGTGCAATTAAATTCCCATCACTATCACAGTGTATCTTATCAACTGTAACATTGGCTTCTGCACTAATTAGTATAGCTACTCCTCTAGAATTGCTTGTTCCAGGTGAAATGTAGCAACTCCCATTCCACTCTAGGGAAATTGACTCTTTGAGCCTTTCGTTCCAATGTACATCTTGGAGACAATAAATGTCACCCTTAGTCTTTCCTAGATAATCTAGTGCATCACGTCGTTTATTGGAATTATTAAGCCCCCTACAATTAAGGGAAACAATCTTCAATTCGTTCATGATTAAATATTGCAATTTTATTGCCCATTTTAAGTTCAAAATGCAAGAGATGTTTTATTAAAAGAAACACAATCAAAACAAACATAGACAAAGCACTACAAATAAGTGCTACACAAACACACACACACACACACACAAGAGCAAGAGGTAGTTTTGCTCCCCCGAAAAACAGCGTGGTCACACGTCCCGATTCAGCAAAGTCGATAAAAACTTACTGCGACTCTCATTCTTGATGATAAAGTTAAGGTGACGAGAAACAGGTAATTCTGTTCCAAGTTTTAATTGTAATCATCTATTTCTCAGTCAAATACTTTGTTCCATCTGCTTCCTTTACGATGATATAGTGGCACCACTACCACGAAACAGACTTTTTTTACATTAGGACCGTGTCTTTATTCGGTGTTTCGTCATAAAAACTTCTCGCCACTAAAGGATGATTGAATTATGCTTGATATATCTCTCATTAATATGAGATGAAGTCCAAATAGCCAAAAAGTAGAAACATCCTTTCCAGATATTAAATGGTTTCAATCTACATTCAAATCTTGCGCCTTGCTCCATCTGCTTTAACTACAATGATACACGCTGGCACCGTCCACGGAATATAAGCATAGTTAACATCTGGTCCTCGTCTTACTTCAGGCAGTTTTTGTCGCAATAGTTTCCTCGCCTCACGGACTGATTGACAAACATCATCGCTAATAAAAACCTTCGACCCTTTGTACAGTTTTCCCTTCAACTTAGAGGAGGCTGCTCGCAAGATCTTCTCTCTATCTGAATAATGACTGAATCGAACATGAATTGGTCGAGGCCTTTTCTGACTAGGGTCTCTGGGACCCCCGGGTGTCCGGTGAGCTCTCTCTATATCAATATCACTTAGATCCATCATTGTATGTAAAATGTCTTCCTTTATTAGGGACTCACAGTCTCGGTCATCTGCTTCTGGGATTCCGAAAAACACAAGGTTCTTTCTCCTCGAACGATTTTCGAGGTCTTCTAGCTTCTCCATTGTGAACCTTTCTATCTTTGATATCTTGTTTTTAAGATCTGCTACTTCCTCTTTTTCAGCTTTGGATTTCATTTCTTCCCTCACTCCTTCCACTTCTTTTTCCATGAATTCTAACGACTCATTCATTTCAACAAGCGCTCCCTTCAAAGTTTTAACTTCTGTAGCCAAAGCATCCAACTGGTTCAGAATTCCTTCTAACTTACAGAGCTTCTCCATTATTATATCCAGCTTCTTCTCCATTGTTGCGTTGCTGCGTGTTTGCATAATCAGAAGCAACGATAGTCTAAATGCATCATCCAAAGGCACACAGTGTGAAGATGGAGACTAGTTACTAGGTGTATAAAGACATAACACAGGAACTAGATGCACTACATTGGCGAAGGTCAAGAAGATTTCTTGAACGGTTTAAACTAGAATTAAGGCTTGTCCACTCAAAATTCACGAAACAATTAATGTCCATAGTTACCTTTTGGAGTCAGTTATTCATCCCAAATGACCATGAACGTTTCAAAAACGGAGAGTCATTATCAAATATGGAGAATTATGGGACTGCAGCCCCTGAGACGTTTGTTCACGGAAACATCATGACGTCATTTCCTCATGTGGTTCTTGGTAGAATTTATAATAACAAGGTAAAGATCAGTATGAAACAAAAGTATTGAAGGAAAATGAAGAGCAGATATTTTTAGTCTTTGATGATGATTCTCGTCAGGTATACTTGATGCATTGTATCAAAATGTATGATAATGGTAATGTAAATATCTCAGAAAAGCAAATTCTTTGAGTTCACTGGTCTATGGAGGTTGCTTTAGTCAAGTATGAAACCAATTTTATGGGCTACTGACAGGAATTGATGGCTAGCTGTGTCAAGTGGGATGAAAGCTTCAGTACCATACCTGGAGAAAAGCCACATACAGTGCTTCAGGTGTGTTCTAAGACCATGCACTGTGGAACTCACTGATGTTTGGCAGTGTAGAAAACTCTGCCACTTAGGGACCCACAATGTAAACCAGTTCATTGTACACAAATAAAAGATTGCTTTAAAGCACTAATGGAAATGCACAAAGTACAGATTTATTTTTGATATGTGAAAGAGGAACTAAATCTTCAGATTCTGGTGAAATTTTGGTTCATTTCTGATGTGTAGTGCAGCAGATATTATCAGATGAAGTTACAACATTTGTAGTGATCTTGAAAGAATCAGGAGTAATGTCATCACCTCACATTGATAAGCAATGCTTTGATTTCTTCGTTTCTGAATTTATTGTGTTGACCTTGAATCAGATAGGGATGTGGGATCCCATATGGGGAATGAAAAGTTTCCAAAATACCCTTTTCTCCCTAGAATTCACGTGATTAAAGCATGAGATGTGAAGGAGAAAAGTGGTTTTTAAGTTTAGAGTAAAACAAAAAGCATTGCTTAATGTGAGACTACGGTGTCATATGTGCTTGCTTTAAGTTCACTTTACTGTAGGTTGAAAATGTGATAACTTATCTGTCAACATCTGAAGAACCGGAAATAGTTTCTAATTTAAAGATAATTTCAGCAGAATGCTTAGAGTAGGTACCCCTCTAACATTTCAAAACTAAATTTAAACTTAAGCCATTCTTTAAAGTACAATTCCCAAGCTGAAACAGTCAGACCCAGTCTTATTAAAAAGGATTCCATAATATTTTCGTTATTCTTTTTAGCCATGGGGGAAAATATTTGCAGAGAATCAAAAGGATTCGCTGATTGAAATTACAAAACAGAAATTGGGGCAACCACATATGCATGAATTCTTTATAATTACATTTCCCCCTCCCACACACCCTGTGTAAATTTCTAATTATCTTGAAAACAGCTTCATCCATGTTTGGTCTTTTCCTCTCCATGTCATTATTATTATTAAAGGATGTAGGAGATTAGTTATCTCAAAATTTGGGAAAAAAATCATTAAAGTTGTTTGTTCACTTGTTTCCAAATATAGAGAAAGGATTCATGATTATATGATGTCTTTAATATCCTGACCTTTTCAATAAATGTTGAAAATGAGGCTTGAAATAGCTTTCTTAAAAAACTTTGTCCATACTCTTCCTCATTTTATTTGTAAAGATATTAGTCCCTCCTGTGGTTGGTAAGCATCATTTATGGTGATCATTCTGTCATTTGCATTTCATTGGGAAGGATTCAAATGCTATGTTTTTTTTCTTCAAATCTTTTCCATTTAGAATGCAAACATCAGTTATAAGTGAAAGGGCAGGGAGACTGTGTGGCAAGTGGGTGGCAGGTTGGGGGTGCCCTAAAAACTGGACATGGATAAAACTATGAGTGTGCATGGACATTGTCCTCAACCTTCAAGTAATGGGAAAGGGGGTAAAATGATTAATGTTCACAGTTCATAATTAAGGTCCTAGTAATTAATAGTCTTAATAATGTTGGAAATAGCACAGGTCAGCAAAAGACTCTTGTGATATCCTCTCCCAGTTGATGTGCTGTGAGCACTGGCACTGCCAGGGATTTGTGATGGGGGATGGGGGCATGGGTAGTAGTGGCCTGGGGTCCAGGGGCCTGTCATGGGGAGGTGGGTCCAGGGGCAATGCCCAAGTGGGAGTCTAGTGGGAGAAGGCCCCAGAAGGTCTCAAGTATTTACAAAAGAGGACACTGGATTGAAGGTTTGAGTTGACCTAAATGATACTATGCATGTCACGATAGATGGAATTTTTTAGTTTGAGAGAGAAATCAGACATCGGGAAAAGAAAAACATTATTGTTACAAGTTAGCCTGTGTTTAATGGACATAAACTTATACACTCTTGGATTGGGGAAATTTTGCATTTTTCATTCCTTACTGTGATAACAACAGGTGAAGATTATTTAATGCTTACACTTTGCTGAAAGTTGATGTATGTAGTTGGAAAAGATATTTGATGGGGGTAGATGGGAGTAGATAGGAGTCATTGTTGTGACATGGAAGTGGTCTTAGTGATGTTGTTAAGAGAATATGAGAAAATTCTGGTTTAAAATAAATGTGCTCGGAATATTGGCTTTTACTGGAAAACTTTTCTCACATTGGCCAGTGCAGCTTATTGAGTGGCTAAATACCAAACGGGGGCTGTAAATTGGGTATCCCTTCCAGAACCCCCTTAAAACTAAGGCATCAGTAAAGTTATGGAAAAGCAGATGATGCTACCCATGCTTACTTAGAAATCAAAGCTATACATTGACATTTACAAGAAAATGGAATTGCTTTACTTTGGATGAAATATTTTTGAAAAAGTCAACAAGTTTTCAGAACTGCAGGCTTCAAAGTGATCCTATATTTCCTATAATTTCCTATAAATTTCCAAAAATCCTATAATTCGTATATTTGTAAGATTTTGGGCTTGTTTTCCTATGTTCTCCTATATTTCTCTGATCTTGCCTAAAAACTTTTCTTTGATATGGTGTTTTGGGATGAAATTTTCAGATGTATTCTTTTCCAAGATAGCTGTCGTAGACTCAGAGTGACTTAGACAGGTAGCAATGTATAAATGCCAAGCATCTTAATTAGATGCAAGTTCACAAAGACCAGTTATAGGATTCAGAAATACTGTATTCTCATACGAAACTGCATAGGGCACTGATAAACACTTATTTCATCACCCATAAATGTTCCACTCTCACACCTATGATTTTAAGTACTTTATGATTTCATCTCTTTGGGCGAATTGTAGTGGTATTGTCAAGGCGGTGGATTAGAGTCCTTTGCCTGGCATCCTCTGTAGTTATGCAGTTCTCCACATTTTAAAACCCTTACCAATGCTTTGCATGCACTGGTAGCTGGTCTGTGTATAACTAATTCTTTAATTCAAAATATTGTAGTACAGTGGTTTGAAATACCAATATTTTCCCTGTCATCTAACATCTTTCCTCAAACTGAGTTAGCCATTAGATCAGTTGATTGTTCAAAGTGTTGTACAATTACAATTCTCCCCTAAAGAAAAAGAACTTAGTGCTTTGAGAAAATTAGAGTCTCACTGTAATGGTAACAAGTTTACAATGTGCACATCTCTAAGGAGGTTTTCCCTTAACTCCACAAGAAGCTCTATGGCAGTTTTCTGGATGCCACATCAATTTATCTAACAGACCAAAGTGGAAATCTTATCCATGTATGAGATCTGGTGCTGCAGTGCCCATCATGATTGGTGGCAAGTGGGGACACTTGCCAAGTTGCCCTTTTCCTAATTTTGTCATGTAACTTTCTCAAGTGAGATTTTAGATGCTAAGTATGTTAATGCACAGACAGTTTTGCATACTGCAGGCATCTTGACATATGTGGACTACTCTGTCCTGGCAAGTTGTACAGATTCAAAGTGAGCAGTGGCATATTTAGGGGGAGGCACCATTGGGCCATGCCCTCTCTCCTTCACTGATGCTGATTTTTTTTCATATTTAGTAACATAAAATATGTAAATTTTTGAAAATACATTTTAGTTCGAAAAGATAACATATGTAACACCAGATTGCATATATGTCACCCAATCATTCAAAAAATTTTCAAAGGGGAGGGGGACACCCCCTCCCCTTAGACCCCTCTCCCATGCTGGCAGTCACAGAATAAACTACATGGCCCCCATGAGACAGTTCTGGCTGTACCACTGGAAAGTGAGTTTGAAGTATTCATAGCAACCATACAGTTGTCCTGCATAGGCCTATGATCTTACTGTCATCACCCACATGTCACACTTGTCAATATTGACTAGCAATACAGTGTATAGTTTATAGCAAAATGTTGTGTTAAGAGACCATTTCCTGTCATTTAAGCAGCAAAAAATTCAAAAATTTCCTCACCTCAACCCCATTATTATTGGATCTGAGGTGAATTCTATCTGTGTACTTTAGGACATTAGCAACAGTTCATTGTCCACATTAACTACCCATCCATTCAAAGCACCATCATGGTCACATTCTGTGTTCTCAACTTCTAATATTGCAAATTTTGGTGCCTTTTTGGTAAGCACAAGTAATAACATTTATGGATACTTTATTCCAGGGTCAAAATATGCAAATACAACCACTGTCAGGGGATTTACCCTTTCTCTTCAACCAAAATATAGGTGGTTTTCTTAATTCCATGTTGGTGGTAGAACCACACTGTTCTGCCACATGGCCTGCACTTGTGATACTGTTAATCACGTGTATCATTTAAACAGTATAGTTTATTAGTTTCCTAAGGTAGTGTGTTTTCCCTATCCACAAATTTGAGGAATTTTGAAGATAATTAGACAAGTGTGTGGCATTCCTATATTTACTCTATATTTTCCTTGAAAATTCCTATAAAACCCTATATATTCATCAGTATCCTTCCTATAAAACCTCCTATATTTCTGTGATGGACCACTTTGAAGCCTGGAACTGTTATCCAGAGGACATAAATTTAACAAAAACAGCAGCATAAGGTTAACTATAAGAGTAACTCCATCTTGGGATTAGGGACAGAAGCATATTTTTCAATACCTTTTTTCAGATCTAGGTTTCTCGAGATGTCCCTCTTCCTCTTGTATGACGCATTCATTAAACTGCGTAGTCTGCCTCCATCCTTTGTATTACAATGCTTGATTTTGATTAACACCAACTTTAAAAAGCTTTATTCAATCATGGATGAGGTTACGGGTATTGTCAGTAACAACTTGTATGGCAACTCAGTGTTGGGATATGCTTGATGGTTTGTCAGGATCCAGGAGTAGACCTCAGATGGCTTGAGCTTGCCTGCTGGGAACCTCGGAAATGCATGCATACATCTCTGACGAAAATGTCAAACTCTGCAGCTGCTGCGTTAGGTTGAATCCCAATTACCTCATATCGTGACACTAATGGGGAAAAACATTCTTTTGCCTGTCTTGGTTGGTCCACAGGACACAGGAGAGAAGTGCAAAAAATTTCTCCAAAACACCTCAGGGAAATCTTCAAGACATTTTACCATCCAACAGAGTGTTTTAAAAAAGAAATTTGTCTTTAGTTCCTCTTCAAGGGTGATGTGCTCCTTGTTGCTGGCATTGTCAAACTTGTCATCAGTGTGACCAGATGTGCATTGATGTCTCTCTTGTGGGAGTTCTGCTTGAGTGTTCGGAACATTTGCCAGATGAATTACCTAATCCAGATAACTTTGCCATGATTCGGAAGACCTTTTTTCTTTGACGAATCCTACCAATGCATCTATCAGCTCTACTCCTCTCAACACATTGATGTCTAGACTCTGAAGTACAGTACTTACTACGTCAAATATGTGAAAAAGATCGGCAAATACTGCCAGTGGGAAGTCAAGGCATCTGTACAGGCCAAGGGCTAAGCACATACCTTGCTATTTGAAATGGTGGTGGAGATATGGTCTAATGTTTCAACCACAGAAATCAGGATACCCAGTTCTGTGAGAACGGACAAACTTACTGCTCTGCAATTCCAGCAGGTAGAGACTCGGGAGCCATCGAGGAGTTTCATTGGGGTGATGCCTCTTCTGCACACTGAAGAAGAAATGTTGACATTTTGCTCTACCTTGGATGATAACGTACAACTCTTGACTAAAGCAAAGAAGTCTCTTTCCTCTGGTATCTGTGAGTATAGCAGTAAACGTAAGTCACATGAGGATACAATTCCCGAACTCTGGCGTGCACTCCCCTGTATTGACCTGGCATATTACCAGCCCTGTAGTAATTTTGAGAAACTGCCTGGTTCAGAAAAAAAGGATCTGACTCCAGCCTGGCAACAAGGTGCCCAGTTAATGCTTCACTAGTTGCGTCAGTAATCACCTTAGTATCCGAAACCGTTCTTTTATAGCGCCCTTAAAAATAAACCTCATGTGTATGTATCTGTTTTTCTTGATTCTATATATCTGTAGTTTCATCCATCATGCTGTACATCCCTGCACTGGTTACTCTTTTTACTACTTCCTCGTGAACTGCAGACCCTATCGCATCAGTAATTTTCTTTTGGATTTGATGGCTGAGGTAACTACAAGTTGAAGATGCTCGATAAGATGACATTTCTTGCCTGGTGTTCGAGAAGCTCATGAAATACTCCCTTGTTATTGGAACCACTCGATTCATCATGTCACAGAAGGGCAGCCCCAGAGAAGCAATGACAATGTTTCATCTGACGGGTTATGTGTTCTTAATTTTGCTCACTTAGATGACCATCAGTTGGCTATTTTTGCATGAACTGCACAAATGCATCAATTGATTGTGTGTGGCAAATAGTTTCCTGGTGTCTTTTAGTCCTCTTTCCTATTCCAAAGCTTTTTTCCAGTTGCTGAAACCATGTTTGATAAAGGTTGTCTCAGACTGGCCGGTCGAAGTGTCAGCAGGAAAACATAAATATGAAGCAGACTGCTTTATTGGATGACAGGCTGTATTCTAACCAACTAGCCAAGGGAAGGAAGAAAACCTCTAAAAGGAAAACATTAAGCATTATCAGCAGCCCTGTCAAGTGGGATAGCAGTAACTCCCCGTTTGATTTGTTACTGCTAGGTGCAATACGCAAAACTGAAACAGCAAAAAGATGCAGAAGAATGAGATTAAGATTCCAAACTGATTATTATTAAACCGCCCTTTCCTTAATTTCTACAAAATACACTAAAAAAATTTCACTTAGGCCTATATTTACAATGCTTAATCCGTATACTTATCTCTAGTCTTGGCTGGCTGTAGCATTTGTAGTACGCTTTGTTGTTGTAAGTAGGCTTTGGTCAACGTGGTAGGGTGTACTCTTGGTACTGTTAGGCACAATGTTGGTAGCTGGATTCAAGCTTTTAATTCCCAACTCAAGGTTGGTAAGATCAGGGAGGTGTTACGATGCAGGAACAGTTTGCTGCGGCAAAGGTGTGTTAGAGTTTCTGAGCTGTATAATATAGTGGTACAGTATCTTTCAGTAGGCTGTATACAGTGAACAAATGTTGTTAATTTGTCTGTCTGGTTCTCTCTCTTGTTATTGTGAGTGTTTCCATTTATATTGATCATCAATCGTTCCAGAGATTTTTCCCTTAGTATATTCCAGCGATTTCTCTTGTAGTAAATTCCAGCATGTTCTCGCAAATAATGCATTCATTGAAGAAGACCAGAGATGCCAACCCTCCCTGATTCTCAGGGAAGCTCCTTGAAAATTCATGGATTTCTGTCCATTCCGACTAACAAATATGACAACCTCCCTGATTCAAGAAGGACTTTCCCCTATTAATTTGCATGTAATTCTAAAAAGCTCCCTGATTTCTGTGTTAAACCTCCCTGATTTCTGGATGTAAATGTTGGCATCTCAGGAAGACTTCCTCGAAAAGAAGAATCTAGAGGCAATCATTGCTAAAATTAAGAGTTTCGAAGTCAATCAGTCCTTTCCAGGAGATCAAATGTTCTCCAGTAGAAGCACAACAGTCCTGGAAGAATCCAGTGTTGACTCTAACAGCTGTAACCAGGTCGAAGATGTCTGGAGCTTTCATTCGTCGAATCACAAAGGATTGTATTCAGGATTCTTGGGATGCCGTTCGTGCCTTGTAACAAATTAAGCAGATAAAAATGTTAGGTCAATTCACCAGAAATTTGTGGCGACCCTTTCCCTTCCACTTACCAAAAGTGATGATAACGACCCATTCCAGATTTTTTTGTATCCTCCCATGCCTGTGTTTGTTTGATTTGGAGGCTTGACCATATGTCATGTTTAGTCACACATCTGATCATTCTAATAATATTGCTAGAATATCTTCATGAAAGTTTCCATACAAAATAAGTAGTAAGAAATTGTCGGGAAGGTAAGGAGTAATGTGTCCTGGAACCCTACTGCCATCCTTCTCACCTCACTTCAAACAATTATAAATGGATGATGACATTTTCTATACAGTGTTTGCTACAGTGTATATCTGTTAACTTAATATTTTGGTCTAGTTTTAGTACTGGCATCTATTGCCATGCACAATTGGTAATGATTCCCACTTGGGTAACCCTTAACCTGGAGTGAATTTGTGTAACACCTGAAGCAGCAAACGTTCTTCAGGACAAACCTTCCCTCTTACTTTACATTTATAAATCCCCTACCATCCAGGTATCTTTTCCCTCTCACTTCAAAATAATTTCTTATGTCTATACTTCATTCTCTGTATGTTTGAATTTTGCTCTGTAAACTATAATGTTATACAGAGAGTAAGATACTGCTTTCGTTGTTTTGGAACCGTAGGCCCATGCATGTCCCAGCATAGTTCTGTAAGCTGTCAATGTAGTGATAAACTTAAAATTGATGACTCACCATGCTCTGTGAAATTTCTGTCCCACACCAGTGGAAATGTCACTAGTGTGGCAAGGCCCATGGCATAAATAGTGGTCCTTTTCAAAGCGATTGTGTGGCATTTCATCTTTAGGATCTCTATTTTCAAAAGCTCCACATTTACAAAACTCATATTGGAGTAAAGCAGCCATATTGATTGTGTGAGACTGTTACACAGTCTGTACTGCAGCAGTGTCTCACTGGAATTTCCGGCCTGTACAAGCACATTATGTCACATTGTTCTGAATGTTGTTATTTGTAGGCATTGGTAGATATTCAGATTGTTGCAACATTTTTCACTCATGTTTGTGAATTTAGAGAGTGATGGCGAGGAAAAAATCTACAGCAGTAACATGACTGGTACACAAAGCTGTGTGTTAACCTTAAATAACGGCAAACTGTTCTCAGCAAAATATCTTATATCGAAGAAGACTGTGTGCGGGGTGTAAAAATATTTTAGGGGTTACGTTAACCTGTCATATAGGGGAAAACAATGTTTGGTGTCAATCAGAATCATGACAAACCACCTCACCCCATCCCCTGCAGAAAACTATTTGGTCATTAATTGATACCCCCCCCCCCCCCGCTGGCACCACTGGTTATGAAACTTGCAGACCAGTTTTTCCCAATGCTTAGTGTGAAAGAATGGCAAAGGTTATTATTCTGCCTTATTCATTTGATAAGAAGAGACAGGATTCTACCAAATGCCAGATAATTTTACTTGTTTTCAGTATATTTGAATTTTAGGTGTTTTTATTGAAGAAAAAAATAACATACTTCACTCCATTTGATCATCTTAAAGTTATTAAAAAAATGTCTAAGCTCAAATCAAGTTTTGATATGTTTAGAGGGGTACTTACTTTTAGCATCCTGTGAAGTTTACATTGAACTCTGATGTGTGATTCTCAACATATTAGCAGTTAAAGTTGTCACATTTTCAACACAAAGTAAACTTGAAGCAAGCACATATGATGTCATAACCTTACATTAATGAGAACTCTTTTGTTTTTCTTTAAACTTTACAACCAATTTTCTCCTCCATAATCCTGTGTTGTTGGAATGTGAATGCATGAGAGGCATTACATGGAAATTTTACAAACTCCAAATTCTCCATTGGGAGCTCTTATCCCTATTAACTTAAAGGTCACCACAGCAAACTGACAAAAACAAAGGAAACAAAGCATTTCTCATCAGTGTGAGGGAGTGATATAACTTCTGCTTGCCTAAAGCACACTTTTTGTCACAAATGTAGTAACTTCATTTGCCTAATATCTCGAGTACTACATATCTGATTTGAATGGAAGTTTCACCAAATTAAGTAGATTTAGTTCCTCTTCCAAATATGGAAATTAATTGTCGCTTAAACCCTTCCTTTAAAACAAAATTTTGTTTTTAGTTCGGTAACTTTGATCTTTGCATGCTTAACATCCTACATGATTCCTTGGTGGCATTGTTGGTTGTGATTGTCCTTTGTGACTTCCTTACAATTTACGTAAATGTGTAGATTAAAGATTAACTCTGGATTAGAAGCTTGTGTACTTTCAGGCTGATCAAGGACCCTTACAAGTAATGGATAATTTTCAGTTACATGATAGGCTGACATTTTGATGGAAATGGAAGTGACTTGACATGGAAAATTTCTGGGGGTAAAAAAGTTCCTGTCAGTGTTTAACTTTCTATATGTAATAATTTAGGGCAGGGGGTGGGGAACCTCTGGCTTGCAGACCACATATGGTCTATGGAATCATTTGATCCTACAATTCATAAATTAAAATTCAAAATCACTTGAAAAGTTATTGAGAATAAGCTTTAAGCCCATGGTGTCCTCTGTTAATCCTACTTTTACCACTTTACATCATCAGGATTCCTTGGTGTCAGTGTGGGTTGTGATTGTCCTTTGTGACTTCCTTACGATTTACGTAAATGTGTAGATTAAAGATTAACCCAGGATTTTGAAGGAAGCGACTTGACATGGAAAATTTCCGGGGGTAAAACAATTCCTCACAATGTTTTATTTTCTGCATGTAATAATTTAGGGCAGAGGTAAGGAACCTCCGGCCTGCGGGCCGCATATGGCCTGGAGAATCATTTGATCCTGCATTTCATAAATTAAAATTCAAAATCACTTGAAAAGTTATTGAGAATAAGCTTTAAGCCCACGGTGTCCACCGTTAATCCTACTTTTAACACTTTACGGATATATCACATAAAAATGCTGCGAAATAGGACAACCATTTTACTATTATAAGCCCTAGTCTGCACAATTTAATATGCTCACCATTTCATTAGACATACAGTAAACTAGGGGCAGAATCCTTGTACTACTGGTGGTTATAAAAGCTCATTGTGAGAGCTGGCTATGTAGCATTGAACAGGAGCCCACCATAACATGTATAGGCCTGTGTTTTACAGTCCAAAACTCAGTGGCCCACCGTATTTATTCCCGCCAGATTCTGGAGATCAGAACTGTCCCAGTCATAGTTTGTCCCTGCATGAAGGCCTGTTTTTCAGAACTAGCTAGAAATCAGATTCTTTGTCTTACTTGCTTAGCATTATTGTTTCAGAATGGACAGAGGTGTATTGAACTGACAGTGAGACAATGCATTCTCTTCTCTCCATGTAGGTGTATGAAGAACTGAAAATGGCCTGCAAGGCATTGTCAGATAAGCTTGGTGACCAGTATTATTTCTTCCTGGACAGGTATGTACATTTCATTCTTAAACAAGCATTGTGTTTTAAGCCAGGCCCATAACAGAAGGGGGGGGGGCAGGAGGGGGTGTTCCCTCATGCAGACCATCTTGCCCCAAATTTGAAAATAGATTCCCAAGGGATATAATGCCCCCTTATGAAGTGATGGTGCTCCAGCCATGGTGGAATTACTAACTACAGGTTGCGTATTTATTAGCTTGGAACACGGGTATTCATGTCATTCTATGAATGTAAAATTTTAAGAACATAATAGAATTAGTAGCTATCAAATCTTAACAGTATAATTTTGTGTTTGTTAAAGGGAAGTTTATGTCCTAACAAATATGAAAAGAAGCTCTTCATACTATCAGAAGTTTATAAAAAAATTTTGTTGCAAATGAATGTGTGACTTGTAGAAAGCCTGTTTTGTGTTTAACGTGTGCTATAAAGAATCAAGGTGTTTCTCTGTTTTTCACCAGAAAGAGCACTATTCAATTTTTGCATTTACCAAAAAGTATGGTTTGAAACAAAAAGTCATGTGTTGTAATAACCTCTTCTCCTCTCTGTACGCAAGGATGGAAGAGAACTTTTTTGTCTTTTGCTAGAAAATGTGTAATCTTTGAAAACTAAACTTAATCTGTTACATTAGAATAAAAATGTGAAGCCAGCGTCTAAGATTTTTGGACTTGATGAGGATCAGAATTGATGCAGTCGTGATACCAGGATTGTTTGTGTATGTGTGTGATGACAAGCTTGAAAATACATGCATAGATACTTTGCATACTTGGTATGTGGGTGTGTCATATCACCAGGGTGACCAGACACCCCGTAAAATACGGGATTGTCCCGTATTTGGTTCATTTGTCCTGTGACCTGTATTGAACCTCCCCGGGACACCTATTTGTCCCATATTTCCATGTTGCTAAACGGGGTTCCTTACAAAATAGACACAAAAAAGGAGACACAACTCTGGTAGAATGGATGGATACAACTACTGCAAGGAACCTTGAAATCTACTGTAGAGTACATTAGCAGCTTTTCAAAGCCTGCTTACCCACATGTTTATGTATTACAATTGTGGGCCAATGTAGGATTGTGTCGAGGTTTGCAGTCAGTTCCGCCGTTTAGTCCCGCATGACACTGGTGTCTTTGGCATATTAGGCGTATGTAGCCTGCAGAAATAGTTGCAGTGTCTCCCTTATCAAATCAGAACTGCAAATTGTAACTTCTGTATGACATGTTCTGAGTTTGTTACGTAGGCCTGTGTCCAATCTTACAGGCAATTAGGCTACTCAAAGCTGTGTCATCAAAAACAAAAAGAAATATAACTAGTCTAGTAATTGACATTTTCAACACATTTTTTGACCTTGTGATTTGTAACTTGGACCAGTCTAATTACGACTTTCTGGTGCTTTGAATGCACTCAAATCCAGGAGCTTCTGGGGCCTAGCCCCTGGACCCCACCAGGGGCCCTAAGGGAGACCCTGGACCCCACCTGATGGGGGCTTCGTGCTATGCATGCACACAACCACCTTCAACCATGCAGTGTCCCGTAATTTACTTTTCAAAATCTGGTCACCCTGCATATCATGGGTAAAGTCCAGTCAGACAAAAGACCATTTGAGGTAACTAGAGGTCAAATTCTTAAAATTTTGTGAACAACATGATGCTTCAAGAAGTGTTACATTGACAGAGCCCTTACTTTGCATGTGGATGTGCTATACCGAGTTCATGAAACAATCACGAACCTGCTACTATGTGAAGGCATTGAAATGGCATTACTATGCTGTGTGCTGGTTAATCTTACCTTCTTCTTTCGTTATAAGTTACAGGGAAAATGCAGTCACCACACATTGAATTAGAATACCCAGGTATCCTAATTCATGTATGGCTGTTTTAAATCATGTGACAACAGGGTTGTAGCTTAATTTTTAAATTTATGCAAAACAATCCCATTATTTACCTTGAGGATGCCTCCTTTCTGTTCTGAAACATTTTGAAAAATACTTGCTACAGAGATAAGACAGTATCTGTAACATTTACTTCTTCCATCGAAGTAAATTTGAGGCAACTACTTAATCCCTTTAAACTGTCCATTTCCTGTACTTGACATCTTTTGCCTTTCTCACTCAGACCATCAGAACTAGATGCCCTTGTGTACTTCCATCAAAGTAAATTTGAGGCAACTACTTAATCCCTTTAATCTGTCCATTTCCTGTACTTGACATCTTTTGCCTTTCTCACTCAGACCATCAGAACTAGATGCCCTTGTGTTTGGTCACCTGTACAGCCTTCTCACGTTTCAGCTGATTGATGACAAGATGGCTGACATTGTAAACAGCTTCCCAAGCTTAACAAGGTTTGTGGAGAGAATACAGGACACTTACTTTGCTGGTGCTGCAGCTGAAGAAAATAGCTAGGACAAGAGAGGCAGTGTTGAACTTTGGAGTGTCTGCGAAGAATAAATATAGATATTTGATGTGTTTTAATACAGTTTTGGGGAGGATAAAAACTGCCATCAGTAAAGGCATCATTTCAACTCACATGTGGTTCTGCTGAGAGGAGGTTAAGTACAGGAAGTGAACAAATACTCATGTTCACTGGATACACATATCTGTTTATTATAACTGTGACAGATGGGAGACATTTCTGGTTAGGAGGGGATTATTTTACCAGTTCCATGTTTCTGAGATAACTGGAGGGTATGTACATGAAGAGAGACATTGCGACAGCATGAATTGTGCACTGGTTCAGGATGAATTATGCATTCATTCGGCATGAATTATGCAGTAATTCTCACATCAACAGAGAGTCTGTGATGAAGTTTTCTTAAGAAAAGGAATGTAACTTTGTGGGTTGGACTTCAGGCCATTTCAATAGCATTGATATACCCATAAATGTGAATGGACATGCATATAATCAAAAGTACATTTTCTCTCAACAAATACAGATTAAAATTCCTCTGAGGATTATCTATTATACTCTTATCATTTTGCCAAGTGTACAAAATGGACCCTGTACCTCCTAAAGCATATTCCAAAAGCACTCTGAAAACGTTCATGGGCTTTTTACCTTTCCCCAATTTGCGTTTGTTAAGCTTGTGAAAGTGTGGAAAAAATGAATGTCGATTTTGAAAAATCCATTGGAATTAATTTGGTATCAGATAATGTCAGGATGTATGTCTTCAAAGTTTGACCAATTCTTAGATAACCCATGGTATGCAGAAGTCACTGTGTGGATTGTAGCACAGTGCTTTATATTTCTTGTGTTATAAATAAAGGAATAATTGTTAATCACTACACATTTCTTAGAAGTGTGTCCCAGTTATAACCAAAGAAAATTACATTTTTAAAAACACTTCACTTATAATCTGTCAAGGAAATAACACATTCCCGTTATTCACAGGGCTGGATGTTTTGGGCCAATTTAAGCCTCGTCTTCTCAGGGTTGTATCTCTATTTGAGAGTAATTTCAAGTTATTGCTATCAGTAGAAGAAAGCCCACAGAACTTTTCTTGCAGAAGACCTGTTACTGAAATAAATAATCCCACTATACTTGAATGAATAGTCTAGATCAGTGTTTTCATAACCTGAGGGGAAATAATGCTAGGGGGTGCTGAGCCATTTTTGACTCTGATACCAACAGGAAGAAAAATTGTCTTAATTTTTGTGAACATAATTAACATCAACAACAAATGTTGTATAATGTTTTACCACTTTGGATAATCACCCTTAATCGTGTAAAAACTCTTTCAAGAGGAAGGGATCCCCTTCTGTTAGACCCCTCGCCACCATTTCAGTTTCAGATTCACAACTCTGTGGAGTAATGGGCCATTGAGGAGGGAAACTTTTTGGTAACATTTCAAAAAGAATGGGAAACAGTGATCTTCATGCTTTCAAACAGTGGCATTTTGGTATCAATTATAGGGCATTCTTTTAGGCTTACTGTACATTACAGGTAAAATAGGGCTTGTTTAGAAAGTATATCCACTACTCTGGTGCCAATCTTTCTCTCACGATAACTTAATAATTTTGCAATCATGTGTTCCTATCTGTGCTTGCTTTGGTTCCAAACCAATTGTATGCTGAAGAAATGTAATGCTGTGAATATCCATGGTCTAAAAATATTCATTACACTTCTGAAAACACTGCATGTGTGTAGCAAAACCTTTCAACATAGCCCTCTTTGGTTGTTTCTATATTGAGAAGTCTCAAATGAAATATAGTGCAATGCAGAATTCTCTCAAATATTTGTCTGTTTCTGTTTTTGTAAGTACCACAAAAAAAAATCATCTTTAGAGTTGAACTGCCAAACCTTTATAGACTGAATTCCTCTTCAGTTATAAGTCCTCCCAGGTAAGTATATTTTGCAATCCTCACCCAATTTTAGTTAGTCTTCAGAACCCCCCATACAAAGAGTTAGGCCTTCAAGCAGTTCAATTGTGCAAGGCCATATATTCCACTGTGAGTGATGGAGGATATGCTAATGTACATCTCACATTCACAAATCTGCAGATGTCAATCAAAGTATAATCGCTAATTGTAATTTCAAATAACCTGTTTAATTACAGAATGAGTTGGGGAAAGTAGAGCTACATTGAAAGGTAGATAGATATAATGGTCAGGCAACTTACTAGTCCCCACCCAACCCAAGGTGACAAAAGTTCACTTTTTAGGTAATAGGTTCCACTTTATATTTAAAAGTGTATTTGAAGACAGAAGTGTGGTTAAAAAGAAAGGTATTAACTTTGAATAAGCCCCCCCCCCCCAAAAAAAAAAAAACAGCTCAAGAATAAGAATTTGGCCTTTTATTTGCATTTACTTCATTTTAACAGAATTTCTGTTACATATCATGTCTTTGTGTAAAAGTTTACTCAAGTTTCAGAGAGGCTCTCACCTCAAGAAAAAAATCCTGGTTACTGGCCTAGTAATGCAGATTAATCATATCACCCTTATAAGTTTCTTATGCATGACTAGAAAAAGAGTTTCTATGGTTAAAATGTGTCAAGAACTCCTGCTGAGTTTTAGTTATACCTTGTGCTTTTATGATAAATGCCAACAGAGAAACTTCCAGGGAGCAGGTTGATGGTTGATGTTAATGGTTTTTTAGCCATGGGACAAGAAGAGCTGTATCACTTGCAGATCAGATAGAATAGAAACAGCATCCTCAGACTGGAGGTGTGCTTTTTGGAGTTATACCATTAAAGGGGCTCATTGAGTTGATATCGATTATTTTGTGACAAGTTTGAAGGAAATCATTGCACGACAATGCTTCTAATTAGCCTCATTGCTCATGTTTCACTTCCTATAGTAACCAAAAATGTGAAAAATTGTAATTTTTATGGGTTTTAGAGCTGGCAGTTCACCAAGCTTGTCCAAGCCCATAATAGACCAGCCTCTCTTGAGTAAACAACACTTATAAACAATTTTGACCTTCAATCACAGCAGCTGTTGGTTATAGGAGTTGCAAGCCTGTCAATGCAGTTGGGCTAAGCCTCACTCATCGGTTGTCTTTGAACAGGGGTTATGATTAATACCTAACTGTAAAAAGTGTCTGGTCACGAATTTGTAAGAAATGATTTTAATCATTAATTACCCTATCATTACCATTTCAGTTGTGTGTACGTCAGATGTGCAGAATCTCTTAGTTTGACCATTTGCTGTCAAGATGTGAGTAAACCTCAACAGGTGTGATAAAAAATCATGATTACGTTAACCAACTCAATGTGCCCCTTTAAGGGGATAAAGGAAAAACATTCAGCTTCATTGTAAAACAACTCTCACTGTGTCACATATTCTTAACAATAATTAAAACCGTCTCATTTGTCCTTTATAGATAGCATCTTTACTCGGAAGTGTTTATCTTATGGGCCCCTGTGACTCGTCTTCAGCTACAACTGAGTTTAGTGGTTTTATTGTTTTTATATTTCAACTTCCGTGAGGCCCCTTGATGCCTCCAACACTTCTCATTGCATTAATGCCTCCATATTTTAAACTGAAAGTCAATTCTTGGCAAGAGAAAAGTGTAGTGCTACTTTACTTTTGACAAATGTCAAGGTAACTTGAATGAATTTAATTCACAGTAAGAAAACTTTGAAGCCAAATAACATTCACCTCACTTTGAATTTATAGTCTGTACTGTGTAGGCTTAAATGAGAAAGTATGGTCTTTTCAATCACGTGATCAATAGGCTAATGAATTTTGTTTAGTTATGCTTGATAACTATCAAATAATTGGTCTATGAAATGCAATATTTGTGATACGATGCATCATGACATGTATTTTTCAAAAAACTGAGTAAAATTAGACTTCACACTAAACGTTAACGTGAGACAGAGGTTGACAGACCCGTCGGAAAGTTCATGTGAATGAGAAGGCTAAGACGTTTTATTTCCTGGATCTTGGCATTTTCTGTGGTAATTTTTGGCCCTTTTTGACACACCTATTAAATTTTTGGGAATAAAAACTATTAACCGAAAATAAATGGGGGGGGGGGACTGTAGCCCCCGACTCTGACGACCATGTTTGATGCTGTGAAGATCTTTTGATTCTAGTAAACGTCTCCTCTTCCTACTGAGTCAACAGGGCTATATTTAAACCTTGCGGGGACTCGGGAAATTCATATCCGGTATGCCCCTTATCAAATAGTGATGAAAAGAATCTATTAGGGAAAGGGTCTAATGTTATGTGATATTTTTAAGCTGGGGCCACTGTATATTTTTAAATGGCATTCCTCACCTCTAAACATATTTCTAGTAAGTTTTGTCGACTCCAATTGAACTCTAAAATCTTAGTTCCATTTGTACTTTAATAGAAAAGAAGTGTTTTGAAAAATGAAACTTGTTAAAGTGAAAACAGATCATGCTGGTATGATTTGCAGCTAAGACCCAAGGAGTTCTTATATTATGTCATGTTCAAAGACCATGCAATGGCTCAGCCAGATTCTTAAGTTACGGGAAGGGCAGCACCTAAAAAGGAGCCACGCTCAAAAGATAATGGGACTTAGCAGATTAAAAGGTGCACCGCAACCCAATGTTCCATACTTGCTCAAACAACGGTGAGCGGTTGCACCCCTTCCCCCTGCACTCCCGTATTTAAGCCTACCCTATCTCCCCAAGTCGGTTTCAACTTCCACGTAACAGTTGGGACAACTTGGGCGAAGTTTATATTTCCACGAGGAATTCTACCTTCATTCAGAAACCCTTTCAGAGGTCGAAGGAGATGGTTCACTAACGCTTTCCCGTATAACATTATTGGCTTCGTGTATCGTGTCTTTTCCGTCATCTCCTTTTCTTTTAGTGATTCGTGCACACATCAATGCAGTAAAAAGATGTGGGGGACTGGTAACGATAACAAAAGAAATTCAAAAGTCTCAAACAACTTCCTTTTATTTTTGAAGTGACATGAGAACTCGACCAGTGGGTCATTTTCAGTTTATATACCGCAGTGCAGACACAAAGAGGCGTTAGCAATGTGTCCAAGTTTGCAGAAGATGTGTGACAGTTAGACCAGGCTCGGTTTCTTATTAATATTTTAGGTTCCTCTAAGCCACCTTAGTGCATTCACTTCGCTTGCCGCCGCTGGAAAAACTTTTTCTCATTGTGTGTTGCACGATAAAAAATAGGCCTAGACTCTACGTTTTCCAGTGGCGGTACGCGACATGCATGCACTAAGGTGGCCCACAGAGATTAGAGGCACATTCTATTGCAAAACTCAACTTCGATTTTAAGTTCCAAAATGATTGGTACTGGTTTCAGTGAGTCGGACTGACAAGTTGGAAAGCTGAAGGGAAAGTATAATCAGTCTGCAACCAACCACTTATACCCTTACTACTACGATAAAAGATACCACGGTGAGTTGCTTATATATTATAACAATTACAAACGTCTAGGAAAGGATGACTGGGACAATCCGACCCCTCCCTCCCTCCTACTGTGCGGCCAGTGTCCCAAAGTGGTCAATACAGGGATCCTGATATGTTCAATTGTAAAAAAGCTTCAATAAAAGAGTTGTGTGGTGCAGTGGTGGAAAAGTACTGAAAGGGGCCACAGGCACTTAAAAATTTTGGAACCCTACGGAATGGCAGCTGTCCCACGAACTCAGTTCTTAGGGGCCCCACAACCTTTTGGCCATACGTAAGCCTATTGTGTCTCTTGTGTAGCTACTAGTCGATCTATTGGCAACTTCAACCATAAGCGGGATTACGGAGAGCAAGGGGCACTTGCCCCCGCACTTTTTCAGACCTTAAAAAATAATAGAAATATTTAAAAAATGAACGGAAGGAAGAGAGACCAGAGAAATTAGGAGGAGATTTTCAATATTATGGTAAATTTTGCAATGTAACATAAAGGAAAACGTTAATTTAAAATATCATAACAATGCCAGAATATTTCTTGTGGCGCGCTTCGCGCGCACTCATACTGAATACAAACTAATACAGTGACGGAGCTCAAAGGTGGAGAGGCATGGGGCAACTGTTATTGAAAAGTTTGTCGGGTACCTTGAGTTAAAAAAAATCTTCCAAAGCATGTGGGTGTTGGTGCCCCGTCACACTTTTATGATATGAAGCTCTGAAGCACTCAGAGCACTAAATGTACGTCATTACACGCACCATGCATCATCCTTGCATGCTCAATTCAGAAATCTACGCCCTGTATGTATGGAATTGCGATTCTCAATAATTTTTCGGCTTGCCTCGTACCAGCTGAATGGAAGGAGGTGTCTCGTTAGTTCTGCTGCCCGTAGTAAACTGTTGTGGAGTTGCCTTGTAATTACTTTCGTGGGATCAGTGCCTGACTAAAGTACTATTTTAAACCCTAATTGCAACTCCTCCTGCTGTTCGCTTTCCCCACCAACGACCACCATCCTCATAAAATTGACTGACGGTTAGTACCTGAAATTCGCAACCATGATAAGAAAACTATTTCATTAGCATTTCAAATTATACCTGGGGAGAGGGGAGTTTCTCTAGAAATGGTCCAGAATGGCCGCAAAAGTCATCACATTTAAGAAAAATTCTCGGGGAGGACCCTCTTCCGTTTCGCGCCTTCGGCACTCGCTATTAAAGGCTTGGCCGGCCATCGCAGCCTCCACTAAAACTTGTTTCCCTGGCATTTTGCACTGCTGACGCCCATGGCCATGTCTCTGAAAGAACTACTCATTATAACATTTCATTTATTTTGGAAAGTATTAACATCAATAAATTGAAAAGAATGTTGCGAAATGAAGTATTCTTAAGAAACCCCTTTTGGGCTTGAACAACAAGAGCACGTCCAGAAAAAGGGACAAAATTAGAAAACAGATATGACAAAGTGACAGTCCTTACCTTACCAAACCCATCCCCACAGAATCCCACAGCACCACCCGCCCTCCAAACTACGACATTAATATGTACTGTGCTTGTAAAATAGTAAATCTTTCCTTGGAGCAGGCGCGTAGCCGAAGGGGAAGCCTCCCCCTTTAGCATATTTTTGGTATTTTTTAATGATTTTTTTTATGATACTGCTAGTAACTCAAAATAAAAAAAACGTTTAGATGTAACTCACAAGGCCTGGGAAGTGCCTTTTCTAGCGATCTGGGAGGTATTTTCGGCCAAATTTTCTTGTACGCTTCGCGCCAACCTGTGGTGGCGCTACGCTTAGATAGTTTGCCTACAGGCTTCGCCCCCCCCCCCCCCCTGGCAAATTTCTGGCTACGCGCCTGCCTCGGATAAGTTACTGATGGACTAAGCTGATACTTTTGGGGTGAGTGTGTTCCAAGTTATAATTGATCGATAGTTTAGACTTCTTTTGTAAGCATCTTTATCAACAAGAATAGAAGCTGGCTAGACTGCCAACGTATGGTAATTATGTGCAGACCTGTTGATTACATAGAAAGAGGGATATGTATTTGGACGTAGCTCGTTCAAACAGCGAAAATGAAACGTTTGAAGAAATTAGCTGGAAAATGGAAGTGCAAGAAAACGAAAGATTGAGAGAAACCTTTCAATTACAAACAAAAAGCGAAAAGCAGGGACGAATACATTTGAGAGCTTAATTGAAACCTTAACAAACTGAAACGTTATCCCTGAATACCGAATCCATTGCACGGAAATAAGTATTGCCCTTCGATCGCTTCACGGAAGCCCGGACAATGCGATTTGTCATCGACTCTCTCCTTGAATGTAAATTAAAACAAATGTTGTGTCCCACAATCGATGCAAACGTATTCAGTAGGCCTAAACATGATTCACCGTGAGTCATGAGATTGTTAGTAGTGACAAAATTTGTTCTGAAGAAGTACGAGCACTGTAACATTCAACTGAAAGAAAAAAAAAAGAGAGAGAAAAGTTGAACTTAAAATGACAAAGTAAACGTAGAACTTTTTAACCCCATTTCATAACCGTAACAGTTGTCCCCCCATGACCAGTCTGGTGCCCCCAAATACAAGAAAAATGCGCCCCTCTTGCGTCCTAAGAAATTAAGTAAAACTACCACTTGGAGTGGCGCCCCCCCCCCTTTTCAAACTGCCTCCCATGAGCTAGAGGCTGGATCCGGCCTTGTGCTGTTCTTAGTTGGGGGCTGAACATTTTAGACCGCCGTCTTGAAGGAGGGCCAGTGGATGAGATGGCTCCCCATTGATTTTTTTTTTTTTTTTTTGAGGGTCATTAGATGTAATTTGATATTACATTTTGTGCACTTTTTATTGAAAAAAGTGTGATAAATTTCATAGGATGGACAAATAAGGGATTTTCATCCGTAAATGGTAGAGGCGGGTGCGGAAACATACATTTTAAAGCCCATTCTACCTCCACCCACCCACCCCCGCTTCGTGGGCCTTTGTTCACAACGATTGTGCGGATAAAGGGATCTATAGTCTAACATTACAAAAATATTTTGTATTTGGTTCAATGATGAACCATTTAATGCGAATGGTTAAAAAAAAAAACTTGATATTGGGCAAACTTTGCCCGTTTTCAGTTCGCGCCTCTATTTACCCGATTTCCATATGGTATTAATTAAATCACGGCGGAATTCTAACCAACTTGCACATCAATCAGGGAGTTATGGGGGCGTTATTTCAAAAATTTCCCCAGGGGACGTTCCATAAACCCATCTCACCCAATCGAAGCCGTACGCCTTCAGAGCCGGCACAGATTCGGACTTCGCTCACTTAGATCGAAGTCTTTTCTCTTTTATATTGAAACCTTGATGTCTAGTGTAGTCAAACTTAATATTCTGCGACCTTTCTGTGATATAGTTTGAAAGAGTGAAAGTCCTGAGGCTGCTGATTAGAGAGGGCAAACTGGGCCGAAAAGGTTAAGAACCCTCTGGGGTACACGGACATAAGGCCCTCTCCTGCTATTCACATCCAGAATATGCCTGGAGTTCAAATAGTCAATTCCCACACATAAGCTTACTGGGCTACTTTCAATCAGGCAGGGGGTGGATGCAAGGGTTAGGGATTGAGTACCTTTGACCAGAATTTTAAGCAAAATGTAACACTCTTACACGAAAATGTCAAGTATTTTTGCCCAAATTAGCAAATAATCTGCCTGAAAGGGTGGGGGCTGCAATCCATAGCCCCTTCCCTGATGCCTAGTTCACACCCCTTCCATTGTATTCACATCTTACGGTGATGACTATCACAAAAAGAAAGTATAAAGGTCACTGTGGCAAGAGCAGTAAAATATATTCTCGACTCTTCGGTCTATGTCTGGTTTCGAGAGACGATTTAAAAGTCTGATTGCCATCGGAAGGTTCTAGTAGGCCTCAAAATCATGAAATGTCCTCAGTATTTTAAAAAAGCAACTGCACTGTTCGATGGATTATACAAACATGTTAGTTTAATGTTCATCATTCATGACTATGTGATCAGTGGATATAAACATTACAAAGTGGATATGTGCTGTGTACTCTGATAAAGAACTGTTAAATACAGCTAGCAGGGTACTCTCAACTTACAAGGGTGTCGGTAAAACTGTTGCTTCCTCTACCCCCATCCCCAGCCCTTTTCTTAACAAGGTAAAGTATGTGTCTACACGTGCATTTCATCTTACATGAAACCGTTTTCAAAGCACAATGTGATATAGCTGGAAGGTGGTTAAACTATCAATTCAAATTACAAAGCATAACAAGTTGTCCAATCTTATTTTAAAACATTGAATAAATCCTCATGTTTCCGCTACATGTGTATTTGATAATGTTTCAGAACATTAATATATTTCATAAGTGAAACTTAGCAACAAACATATATGTCACGTGATTGCAAACATACATAATGAATTAGTATACTTGCAGGGGTACATACTGTCAATTTAGACTAGAGTGACTGCCATTGCCCTTTAATGCTGATAAAGACGTAGGCTATTCAACTTAAACCACACTTGATAAATGAACAATAAAGGTTGGTAAAATCTCGTCTTTAACATACTTCTTTATCACCAAAATTAATTTTCATGATAGTCTACATTACTCGCGGATCCATCAAGGTTTAACAGTTTAATGAGAAAGGCCCTCGATTTGTGAGGTCAAAGTCAACCTTTGCTAGCGATGCAGATGCAAAGCCTCGATTGGATGGTATGGGACTATGGGGCCCTCTCTCTGAAATATTTTTTAAATTGAGTACACTTAATGCCATTTCCTGACGTCTAGTGGTCAAAATAGGTGTACAGAGTTTATAGTTCACTTAGGGATCTTCTAAAAGCGTAAACTGGAAATGATAAGGGGACTGGGCCGGTAAATTCCCCAACACTGGTGCTTGAACACAGTGGCGTAGCTACGGGCGACACTGGACACGTGCCCCCACGACAAAGCTGTGCCACCCCAGGTTCCCCCGTGAAAAATTTTGCAATGCACAGTGCTGTAGGTAAGCCCTATAGAGAGGAAGAGAATTCAGAATTTGTGCCTCCTAGAGAAGGTTCGTGACCCCCCAGTGCCCCCTGCTCAAACTTGAAAAATCCTGGCTACGCCACTGCCTGAGCATTCAGATAGTTACTAGGGACAATGGGATAAGATTGGTTATTACTTGCGAAAATGCATAATATATAGTTACAAGAACTCCTGACAAGGAATCCGTAACACCAACTAAGCGTACCTGAGGGGATGGACGAATCCAGTCTAGGTTTCAGGTTGGAGAAAGGAGGATCATCATAAGTGCGAAGCCCATTCATTAGAGTACCAAAGATGTATCTACGACTCGGGTCTACGAGGCCTTCCCCGAAAATGAAGCAAATAAGCCCTTACATGCGATTTCACTAGCTCTTAGCGCCTTCATATAATCAGGGTATGAAATTATCAGTCTTTTCATCAACGATAAATGTGCCACCGAATTCAGTACAGACTGAACGCCTGAAAATTAATAGAGTATAAAGCATTTTTCTAAAGCCTGCGAAGGAAACATACCGAGTCGGTTGTACCAATGGATCGGATTGAAAGATCAAGCAAATGCAGTTTATGTATTAAATCGATCAATATTTGGAGATAAAATACAATTTGCTTAGAGAAAAGGAGTATATCCTTCAAGGATGCTGTCCTTGTTATAATCGATGATATTACTTAATCCCAATAAATCGAACGATATCTTTTCTGTGAATATAAATATCAAACACGAAGGCCTGCTACTGGCAAAAATCGCAGTGCGAACTTACTGGGGCTCTAATGTTGAACGTTACACATCTAAAACCAAGTATTTTGGGAAATATTTTGATGAAAAATCAACCTTTCCTGCTTATATATCCAAACTTAAGAAAAAATCTATTAAATTGTCTCTGGATTATATTGTTTCATGTTTTAGTGTAATGCCAAGGAAAGTGTTTTTCAGTCTGTAATCCTCCTGCATCTCGTTTATGCAGTGCTAGTCTTGTATCATATTATTTTGCAAAAAATAAAGACAAAATTTTGAAGTTTTAAGTATACTTCGAATAGTACTCACTCAGGTTACGAGTGCATAAAGGGAAACGTCAGTACCTCTAACTAGGGCTGAATCTCTGAAAGTGGTCATAAACATTTATAACGACCTAAATAATTCTTCGCATGCACCCTAATGAGTCTAAAGGTAGCATGAAGGGCTGGAATGTTGCGCACTTAAGCAAAATATTGGAGATTGCGGAGACAAAGATGGAAAATGACACAGATATCGACCCATGCATTTCTTTTCTATGCCCTAACTTGCGAATTTCTGGTGCTCTGCACGATTTGGTGAAAATTTTGCCACGTTTTTTTACAGGTACCGTTGAGCGATTTTAAATCTCGAGAGGGTCGTAATGTTGCGCACTAAGGTAAAAGGGCTGCTGATTACCTCACAACGACCCCGCCTACTGTCAGAAAAATATGGTTTGTAGATAAGATGAAAAGTATTTGTTCCCTACACAAATAAGTTAGAAATTAGCAGTCTGAGCCACGAGCATCTCGATTTTTGGTGCCTGATTGGTTTGACCGTGCCCAATTTAAGCACATGAAAAGCAGCGGAAAATAATCAAGGTCATAATTTAGCCACATTTAGGCTAGGCATTATCCCTTGTTCATTCATGTTACGTTATTATTAACTGAATATTATACCTTGTGTGTAGGTTTGTGAAATTGTCTTTACAATTTCATTGCAGTGGAGAAATCCAGGAAATTCAAGGGGTGCGCAACATTATGTACTGCGCAACATTGTGTATCGCGACTATACAATGAAACAGAAATCTAAGAAATCTAAAAATATCGCTAAAGTACAAAATAGTTGTTTAAGATTCCTTTACATGCAGAGCTGCAATGTTTTAATTCAATAGGAAAATTTAGGCCCTAGATGTTTTTTCTAGATTCTAGGTTTTCTATTTTTGTATGTATGACCTAAGACATTTCCAAATTTTGTGAACATAAGCCCGAAACATAGGACAAATTATGTCCGAAAATAGCAAGTTTTATTATGCTCGAATGTCGGGCTGTGTATATACCCATCTCTTGCATAGTATGCGACTTTCTATTCATATTTTTTTTAATCCTTTATATTGTATTTCTTTTACTCCTTGTTATAAATATAAAAAAAATTATCTTGGATTGGATTAATTGAACCTTTTCTTGGATCCGTGCCTGGTATAAGTTACAACCAACACGAATCTGATGTTGATCTTATGTTGATCCCATCAAGCAAGCAAACATAAACTATTTGGCTTCACCAACGTCACGTGATGGCGCGTCTCTTTGGTTTTGACCACGGACTTCTCATATATATGGTCAGAGGATCACGTAACCAATACGGTCGCTACCGTTCGAACAAATTTAGGCTTACCAAGATGGCCGCCGGACTACTACTATTTGCCCAATTTGACGATGAATCTGCAACATTTCAGACAAAATATAAACATGAATGGAAGAACAGTATCACAGTCCTTCATTCTATTTGTTGAATTTGACCTGAGCTTCCATTCTTTCGAAAATAATACAAGTTTCTCACACAATCTGTCGATATGAACCACTTGAGCAAGTCCAAACTTTTACACACACGCCTTCAGCAGGCAGCCATATTGGTAAGCTTACTCGTGTATACGTACGGTGGCGACAATTTACGCATAGGACGTTAGTGCAATATGCTCTGTCCATATATGTAAGAAGTCCGTGGTTTTGACAAAGATATTATAAGCATAGATTCCAAACTCCTACACCTACACTGCTACGGAAATTGACTCCTCATGGAGACGCAAATAGACCTTATGCATTGACATCACACTGACGTCATTTTGGGTGAAAACAATGAAGCACACGTGCACGAACGGCGCGGATTCCGCCCCACGTGTAGTAGACTTACACGCATATACGATTGGTTGACAAATCAGCTGTCTGCATTTATTGGTGTAACTTGCAATGATACGCGCTTTTCCGTCATTTTCCTTCAAAGGGAGGCGCACTTTCTCCTTTGTGACAAAGATATTATAAGCATAGATTCCAAACTCCTATACCTACACTGTTACGGTCAGTGACTCCTCATGGAGAAGCATGTATCTGAGCGGAAGTGTCAATTTGACATGCGCGTCGTTCTACTGCGTACAAAAATAAGAACGCGTCACAGAAAATTCCACTGTTCAAAGAGGTTAGCGCCGGTGCACTTTTACAACGCGTTCTATACGCGCATAATAAATTTCTCTGTGTATTATACGGAATTTTTGACGCACACATATGAGCGCTCGGGAAACAAACGGCTAGTTAAGTTGATCTTTCGCTGTGGGCGTGTAAGAAAGTAAACGCGCATATAAAGAGCGTCACTTAAAGATACCATAGAAACTGACCAATGAATATAGACGAATAAGTCTATGAACTTTAAACCAGTCATTGCGCGTTCATGTTCAAGTGTACTTTTGTATAATGCCGTCAGCAAGAAGTAAAATTCTTGTAAGTGGAATTTAGTATTGAGGAGTGATACTTCTTACATTTACAATGTTTCGAAATAACAAGTATTAATACTTTTGTAAGGCATTCATTTCTCTGAACTCTGTCAAAACGGCTGAACAGTGATCAGCACTTCCGCCCCGATATATTGGGCTCCATGGGGAGTCAACACCATGGAGCCCAACGAGAACATAACCATGAGAAGAATGAAATGGGTCGGTCATCTCATGAGACTGCCAGCCGAAACACCAGCCAGGCAAGCTCTACAAGAATCGCTACGTCCTACCAGAAGACCGAGAGGGAGACCGATAACAACTTGATAGAGTAAACAGCGACCTCAGAAACATTAGACCGGATCTACATCTTGGTTCGGACTCTTTGGCAGAACTTACAAGTGACAGAAGGATGTGGAGAGCAATCATAAGTGGTAATGCGCAGTGCCGACAAACGGCGGAATAGCGTTTCAGACGACGATGGGGAGTCAACGCGCCATTTTAAGTTTGGAATCTATGCTTATAATATCTTTGTTTTGTGACATCATATGCATTAGGTCCATTGAGCTATATAACTGGAGGACGCAAGTCAATGCAGAATACGCGACGAAACTGAAGCCGACCTGGAGGGTCACGTGATGTAGGTTAGCTTACTCAAGTCGATTCCATTGCCCTAGAAACGCGCAGCTACAAGTGAAAATAATGTAACGCAGAATCATTGATGTACACGCTAAAGCAATCCTTTGTTACTCATTACATCGCTAGTGCTTTTGTTGCAATTACTTAGTAGGACATCTCTATACTATGATTTATGATTGTGTGATCAAAAGATTTTTTTTTTACAAACTTTCCTTGTGTTTAGGAGTGGTCCTGCCTGTTTGAAGGACAGCGCGTGTGACCGCATTTCGTATGGTGCGTCGAGACGCGATGACTGCGTAACATTCGCGATAGCACCGTCACTGAACAGTACACAGAGTTGACGCGCTTGTTACTGACTGTCCATACCTGTGCACAGATAATCTGTACAACGCGTCGAACGCGTCCTCTTGACAAAAATGGCGCACGAAGGGAAAGTAACACGCGCTCACATGCACGCGTGCATTTTGACCAATGATGTGCCTCTAAGCTTCCTACACGGTAAGCGTTTGGTGCTCTGTATGTTATACGGCTATTGTGATGTATGCCTTTTCAGGAAGTTGCTAAGGTAACTTTACCTCGGCGCAATGGTGTGCATGCTAACGCGTGGTAGCCGGCAAATTAGCGTCCAAGAGGCTGAAGAGACGCTAAGGCCGACTACGGCGCGTTATCATGTACATCATTGCCTAAGCGTTTTCACTTCTAGTTACGCGTTTCTATGGCGGTGGCGACTTGAGTAAGCTAACCTACATCACGTGACCCTCCATGGTGGCTTCAAAACCTTATTGTGGAATGATCCTTCCTAGCATATAGTTCAGTGATTAGGTCTATATCCGGGCAGAAGTGTCAATTTGACATGCGCGCTGTTCTGTTCGGTGATCTGCATACAAAAACTAAGAACGCGTTACAGAAATTTCCATTGATAATAGAGGTTAGCGTACTTTCACTTTTCAACGCGTTCTATTCGCGCAGCATACATTTCTCTGTGCATTAGCCGGAATACTTGACGCACACTTCTGTGCGCTCGGAAAACAAACGCGCGCTAGTTGATTTCCCGTTGTGAGCGCGTAAGAAATTAACCACGAATAAAACGTCCCCTCTTTGGCGTAGTGACGAATGTTGAAAAATTGAGTTTCGAGTAATAGCGGTTTGATTGTTTTATTGTTTTGAAAACATGATTTCGATCTTAAAATATTGTTGCTGTAACTGTTTCATTGCTTTAAAATAAAGAGAAAATATTAAATTTTGTTGCTAAACTAGTTTGCAAAATAATGAAAGCAGAATGTAGTCTATAATGGCATTAAAAGACATTCGTCACTATGCACAATTTTTAAAACGCGATTTCAGTAAATTCAGTGTTTCACCCGTATGTTTTAGCACAGGACATAGTGACGAATGTAAGATTCGTCACTACGCGGAATTGGAAAAACGCCCGGTAAACATGGAGATGAGCATTCGTCAAGAATATGATAAAATTACTGTAAATCCGTAAATTTGCAGAGAGCCAGACCTTTCTCAAACAATTTTATATACCCCAAATATGTGGAAAATGTATTAAACTCATTTTCTTCAAGCAAGACGTGGTTTATAATTAAAAAAAAAAACAACATTCGTCACTACGCCGAAATGATTTCTGTCATATCGGTACATCAGGTATATGTTGCAGCACGGGGCATAATGACGAATGTGAGATTCGTCACTACGCAGAATTGAAAAACGTCTGAAAACCATGGAAATGAGCATTCGTCAAAAAAATAATGGGAATAACTTCGAATCCGTACATTTTTAGAAAATCAGACCTAGCTCAAACGATTCTACGCCCCGAAAATAGGTATAAACTGTTTTCACCTCATTTTCGCTAAAAATGCACATTCGTCACTACGCCAGAAGGGGGACAAAAAGTGCGTTACTTAAAGATACCATAGAAACTGACCAGTGAATATAGGAGGAAAGACCTTATGCATATGACGTCACAATGGAGAAAGTGCTCACTCTTTTGGAGGAAAATGGCGGAAAAGCCCGTATCATTGCAAGTTACACCAATAAATGTAGACAGCTGATTTGTCAACCAATCGTATATGCGCGTAAGTCTACTACACGTGCGGCGAAATCCACGTCGTTCGTGCACGTGTGCTTCATTGTTGTCACCCAAAATGACATCAGTGTGATGTCAATGCATAAAGCCGGGGTCCACGGACTTCAATACATGGACAGAGGATTGCGCAATCAATACGGTCGCCACCGTTCGAACAAATTTAGGCTGACCAAGATGGCCGCCGGGCTACTACCATTTGCCCAATTTGACGATGAATCTGCAACATTTCAGACAAAATATCAGTATGAATGGAAGAACAATATCTCAGTCCTCCATACTATTTGATGAATTTCACCTGAGCTTGCATTTTTTCGAAAATATTACAAGTTTTTCACACAATTTGTCGATACCGAGCCACTTGAGCAAGTCCAAACTTTTACACACAAGAGTATAGCAGGCAGCCATATTGGTAAGCCTACTCGTGTACGTACACGGTGGCGACAACTTACGCATAGGACGTTAGTGCAATATGCTCCGTCCATGTATATAAGAAGTCCGTGCCGGGGTCACACTAGCCTTTGTCAAGGCTTTTCTGCCGTTTGTTATCCCTCACTTTATTTAGGCCTACTTCTATTTGAAAGTAGCCTACGCGCTCCAACCATTGAAGCTAGGCCCTCGACTGCTGAGCAAACGATCTCGCGCCGGCATCAAAGCCTTTGGACAAAGTGTTAATATATGCATCTATGATATTCACGTTGCTACTACTTACTATTAATTGTTATTATGCTGCTATGTCGTCGAAAGGAAATTGACCAATGAAATTGCTCGATCCTTTATTATTGTTGCTTGAACACTCGCAGAACCAGTCCCTGTTGTTGACCTTGCGATATTACGTCGACCCAACGTTATCGCTCGAAGAACGGCGGACACTGGTAAATCAAACTCTTACCAAATCCATACGGCAGATTCACAAATGTGTCCGTCCCGTTTGAAACAGAGCTTCGAGCTGTCGATTTATTAATGAATTCGCGTCTAAACTAAGTAGAGCTGCTGAATGTTGTGCGCTTGAATCATCCCATTGATCCCAGTTGTTGTTCGCCATGGAACGAACAGACAAGGTACAGTCGTGCATATTCATGAATCATTGAAACCGAAGACTCTCTGATTGGTTCCCACTAATTACTACCGATTTGGTAGCAGATTTTAAAGGTTTAGTTAAGCAGTTTGTGCATGAAATTAACTTTGTCCAGAGGCTTTCCTGCGTAGCGATTTCCAGGGGGAGTACAACACCCAGAAGGTAACAGCCAATGTTTCCTGCTAATGTTTCCAGAGGGAGGAGGAAAACTGTCGCAGGAAAGACTCGACAGAGGCTAGGGTCACACTACAACGAATTCGGATCGGATTCCGATCCGATTTTTGTGATTTTTTATTAAAATCTTCTCCATCTCTGGTCAGAAAGAGCCCAAAAATTCCCAACCAGTGTAAATATATGATTTGCATCAGAGGTCTATGAAATAAAATGTTAACTGAATTTTTCGTGACGTCACACCGACAAACAGCTTTTATTGGACACGCGTAGTCCGATAAAAGCTGTCTGTCGATGTGACGTCACGAAATAATTCGTATAAATTTAATTTTCGTAGTCCTGCGATAAAAACCATATAATTACACAGGTTGGCAAATTTTGGGTTCTTTCTGACCAGAGATGGAGAAGATTTTAATAAAAACTCACAAAAATCGGATCGGAATCAGATCCGAATTCGTTGTAGTGTGACAGCGGCTTAAGGTCTATAAGTCTATGAACATTAAACCAGTCATTGTGCGTTCATATTCAAGTGCACTTATTTGTAATGCTGTCAGGAAGATAAACTTCTTGTAAGTGAAACTTAGTATTGAGGAGTGATACTCGTTACATTTACAATGTATCGGAAATAACAAGTATTATTACTTTGGTAAAACATTTATTTGCCTGTATGTTTTCAAAACGACTGAACAGTGATCAGCACTTCCGCTCCGATATTTTAGGCTCCGTGGGGAGTCAACGCGCCATTTTAATTTTGGAATCTATGCTTACAATCTCTGGCCTGAAGGGCAATATCGGGCGCTTCTCTTTGGTTTTGAAAGGTAAGTGTCCATTGTGTCACAGTAGTATCTTTGGTTATGCCGTGCACGTGCTCTGTAAATACGCTTACTGCGTGTGTGTTTTGCCCTTCAGTGCCTGGCAATCCCACTCACGTGACGTCACATAAAAATCCTTCTGTAGGATGAGACAAAAACTTCTATCTTTAAAACTAAAAGTTCACCGGTAAGAAAAAAATTCCCCAGTTAAAAACGACTGCCATGTACTTTGTATTACAAAATTTGGCGGAAGTGAAATCTTCACAAGAAAAAGTTCATCACTTCAAAGTGGGACATACAACTTCAGCGAATTCATGTGTACATTTCATTAACAAAACGGGAATAGTTTAGAAAAACATTAAAATAAAGAGAAAACCATTGAGGGTTGTTTTTTAAGAAACAACATGTTGGTTAAAAGACAATTTTACCACAACCTTTATTCTGTTTGGAAATAATCCTCCACAGTTTGGGCAACCCTGGAAAGATTACACTTAAGTCGTTCTCGCTGTCATTTTAAGGGCCTGAACTGTTTATGTGAGGGGCCGGGTTGTTGGGGCGATCCACCTTTTCGGAACATCGCTTCAGACCTGTAGAATACATGTCCGCCTTTTTTATTTACGAGATCAAATGTTGGATGTGACAATACACTAAACGTTTTGATGAAATGTTGTGGCTGACCATTATTATGTTTAGGTCACTTTGGTCATACAGAGGCCTGGAGGACACATTTGAAGTACATCTGTGGATGAGTGATCCGCATATTGCTGTACAATCGTTTCATCTAATTCCCCTCTTTTTGTTTTCTTCACTTTGCTTTCCGTTCAATTTCATTTGTTCTGCTAAATTGATGCAAATGGGGAACCCCGCCGTCTTTTGAAAAGACACTTAACTTCTGGCTAGATATTTTTATGATTATTTTTATTTTAGAATGAAGACAGGTAACCTTTACACAGGCGCCAAATTTTGGGAGGATAGACGGAGGTGCCTTGTAACGTCCGTGCTATCAAATGATGTGTATATGAAAGGAGAGTATGCTTGACTTAAAAAATCGGGTAAGTCGTGTTAATCGGGATCCTCTTCAGTTAGTTCCAGTGGCTGATCCAGACTGGGGCGTAACAGGCCCGCGCCTTCCCTATTGGTCGTCATGCGTGAAAAAAAAGTTGAGGCAAAAAAGAAAATGCTTCAAAATGTGTCCAATATGGCACCATTTTGCATCTCAGCCCTCTTCCAAAAGCAAATATTTTCCAAAGCGGAGGGGTACATCCCCTCCCCTTATACCCCTACCCAGGACAGCGATCAATCAAACCCTGCGTCCCTCTATTGAAAATGCCTGGGTACGCCCCTCTGTTGGTCAGCTGCTGGTGATGTGTTGTCACTATGGATAACCAAGGAGAAAGTGTCGGATCAATACAAAGTAAGAAAGGAAACAAAACAAAAGCAGTACCATGTTCGGCATACATACAGTATCACCAGATGAAAAAAATAAAGGAAGGCCACTGCCATGCAGATCCAGGGCCTTCAAACTCACTGGGCGGGATTTGGTGTGTGTAAGTAGAGGGGCAAACTCGGTTGAAATACCAAACGGTGTCGAACGTGCCGCGGGTGCGCGAAGTCTTTTGAAGGGGTGGGGCCCGGGCCCGCCCTAGGGCCCTAATGAGATAACACCCTGGTGGTGGTCCAGGAGCAACGCCCCGAAAACCCTGAGGTATTAAAAGAATTAAAACCATTATAATGAAGCATTTGGCTGTCTTAAAACTCATCGGATGTGCACTATAAACGCACTATAAACAGACAGAAGAATCACATTTTTACCTTTTTAATAAAAGCCTCAATCAAAACAGCAGGACTATTCTCTCTTTTTGTTTCACTTTTGTCCATGGTCTGCATGGGACAAGGGTCCGGCAAGTTTTTCATTTCTTGTGAAAACTAAGATAGTTTCGAAAATACAGTTTAAAGCATAAATTTGTAAGGACGATGAAAGGTTGAGGGTGATGGTGTATATAATACTTTTCAAAAGTACTTTTCTTATCGTGGTTGAAAATTTCAGATAGTGACTTTCACTCAATTGTATGAGGATTGTGGAAGTTGGTGTGGAAAGTGAACAGCAGGAGGGGTTGTAAGGGTTTTGAAATAGTAATTTTCTCAACACTCATCCTACAGGGAGTAATAAGGAGACAGTTCCACCGACAAAGGTTCTACTACTGAATACGGACAATAGTGTAAACCATACACCTACTTCCACTGAACTCACGAGAAGCATGCCGAAAAAATTATTGAGAATCACGATTCCCTACACAGGGGTAGGTTTGTGAATTGTGCATGCAAGAACTATGCGTGGTGGGTGTGACGTACATTTTGTACTCTGAGTAATCCTTATTTCAGGGCTTCATGTCATAAAAGTGTGGCTGGGAGCCACACTACCAAGCTTTGGAAGAAGTTTTAACTAATGTACGTAACAAACCTGCAGTTGCCCTTTGCCTCTCCACCTTTGAGATCAGCCACTGTATTAGTTAGTACTCATTGCGGATGCCCGCGAAGTGAGCCGAGGAAAAATATTCTGACATTGTTTGATGTTTAAAATTAATGTTTTTCTTCATTTTACATTGCAAAAGTGACCATAATGTTAAAAATTCCCTCATAATTCTCCGGTCTCTCTTTCTTTCGTTCATTTTTTAAATTATTTTTATTCATATTTAAGGTCTAGGAAAAAGTGGGGGGGGGGCAAGTACCCCCTTTCCCCCTCGTAATCCCGCCTATGATAACACACACACACAACATTGTATTATAAGCAGTGTAAAAATTGACCATTTGAAAATTCCTGTATTTTAGTGTACACATTTCCATAGAGGGACTCGGACTCGGAGCTTGTGACTCGGACTCGAATGCCAGTGACTCGGTCTCGGACTCGGAAGGTGGGGACTCGACTACAGCACTGGTGGGGGGGGGTAGGAGAAAATTTTTGCTTGAATTTAGGAAAGATTTCACATATTTTTCATCCTTAAAAATGGTCTGGGCAAAAAAATGGCCCTCAAATTTTGGGTATACGCGCGGGTAAGATTACTTTGTAGCGATTGTTCCCTTAAATTTTGGAGGGTTTTTGCCTAACTTTGGCTAATCCATGGGCTGAAAATGGGGGTTAAACCTCTGTCCCGACCAGTGCGCTTATATGAGAAAATATATTGTTTTTCTTTCTAAAATAGAACATTTTTCATCCTTTTCTCAACCTTGACATTGAAAGGTCAGATGCGAATCTTTCCGATGCAATGCTTACTCTTCTAAGTGATGACGATTTCTTTCACGCCCGTTGTTGGTAGCGATGTGGAATTAACATGGCCTGTTCCGTAAAAACTTCAAGGCAAAGGCTCAATCTGGCCCGTAGCCAGCCCGTAGCTAGTAGCGACCCGACTTACGTACATGGGAGAATGTATAATTCGGAACACATAACAAACGAACATTGTATTAAATTAAAATTAAGTTAACACTGCTTTCCATTGAATTTTGCTTTATGGTAGGGTATACAATCCACAACACATGCTAATTGCGTTAAAGGCCATGACTATTCTCATAAGGGCTGCCGAAGCTATTTTAGGGCCGTTAGCCCCCATCACCGCCATGGTGTCAGTGGTGTATCTCATATGCCTTGACAGGGCTGCAAAGTAAAAAAGACTATTGACCCTGTGTTTAGACAAGAAACACAGAAAGACACAAAAAGATAAAAGTGTGTTAAGTTCACCGAGAGGATTTTATGAAGGGGCTGGGATTTCTATTGGAATTGCACAACCGAAAGCTCCGTTATCCCAGGAGGGAATGGGGTAAATATATGGTGGGCTCAAGTTTTAACACCTGGTTAGGTATCGGGGGTATCGGGGGGCGATGTCCCGGAAGCTCTTGAGTACACACGAAATTGCGAGCATGAAAACGAATCATTTAACTATCTTCAGACGGCACTGGACGCGCACTAAACAGACCAAAAAATCACAATAATACATAGTGGCAGAGCTTCCATATACTTAGGGCGAACACTACAACTGATGGTCTCAAGTTGATTGCTGGAGCCCATTCGAGTGTTACGGTGTTTTCATCCAGTGGAAGTATTACGAGTGACTATGGGGAATTTTGCCCTTTATTTTTTCCTCGACCTGGGAAAAACAAAAGAAAAATGTAGAAAAGGGAAGGGAGGCCAGAAGAATTAGGAGGGAATTTTAATGTAATGAATATCTTTTGCAATGAAAAATTAAGAAGCACATTACTAGTAATGTGATTCTCAGTGCGCGTTATTTAGAACTTTTACATCGTTTAGGAAGGAGATGTTGCCCAAGGGGATGGGTGACACCTCTACTCTTTGAGAATTTAAATTCTTGTTATAAGGTTTCCTATAAATCCAAAATGGTGTTATTTTTGGTACAGTTTTGGATTGATTAGACGATTTGAAATTCTACCATACTTACTGAATTCTTTGGCTGTGGCATGGCACATTTACAAGGCTGGTACCCGGTGCTGGCTGCTCCCTCTTAGTACGTCACTGGGGGAGCCACTATCGGTCAGCGCGTAGCCGTGGGGAAGGCCTTGCAAGAAAATGTTCAGTCGAAATGCCTCCCAGATGGGGGGGGGGGATGACACATTTCAGACCTTTTTAGTTGAATCTAAACATTCTTTATTTTTAAATTTCCTTTTTAGGAAACAAAGTAAGATTTGAAGGAGAAAGGTTAAATTTGAATTAAAGTAAAGTTGCTTTTACAAGCTTATTGAGTTTAGCTTATAATTAAAGGTAATCATAGTCTATTTCATAAAAGTATGCTGTGTTAAGGTATGAGAAATAAAACTAAAGACGTTTGCAGGTGTATTCAAGTGACGTATCATCTAGGAAGAAGAGGGTTTACTCGTCAGGAAAAGAAATTCACATAAGGGCGCATCCATAACGGACCTCCCAGGGAAAAGTTGGATAAAACGAGGATCCTCGATATGCGATTTTCCAGGTTCTTTGGGCCTTGAATCTAATAAGAACAGTGAAATTTTCAGCATTTCAGTATTTTTCTCAATTAGGCCGACTTTCGTTTACGGTTTGGAAATCTCAGGGGGAGGGACGATGCCCCCTTGCCCCCCTTGGAGGCTACGGCCCTGCTATCCAGCATCAATTCTACCCACGTTAGCCTATCATAAAACGCATGGTTTAATCCTTGCTTATGTGGTACATTTAGTACACTGCTTTAGTCTAACTCTATTTTGTTCACTCAACGTTCCAAGTTTTCTGTGTTAAAAGGAGGAATATTTTCAGGAATTTTTTGGTTAATTTAGAAGAATATTCTCTGTGAGAACCTATATATCATTGTAAAGAGCAAAGATTGGGAATTTGAATGAACATTTTATTTTTGTGAACTAATCTCATTATGTATGCAAATATGCAAATTAGATGACGTCATACGGTTTTTCATTGAAAATCGTACAAAATAAAATACAGATCACTATTATTTTGTAATTTATGGTGCAGGAGATTGTTAAGCTTTCTTTTCTCTTTCATTTGATACCAAATTTGAGGAAATTGGACCAAAAATGAGGAAGATATGCCCATTTTTCTCTTGCTATACAGCCCACACTGAACTAACACACACTGACCTTATGTGACCTCTACACATAACGCTATGGCTCAGTGCACAGTGGAATGTAAACAACTTTGGATCTAAACAGAGCTGCGTGGGCTTTGTAAGGTAGCTCTAAATGGACATTTTAGTGAGTAGAAAAGTCGGAGGGGTGTTGTGGGTTATAATTTTTGATATTGGGAGGGGATTTTTGGGTTAGAAATGCATGTTTTGGGTCAAAATTGACGCATTTTTGAAAACTGAATATGTCTGGTCCTTTGAACCTCTCTAACTCACCCTACCCTTGTAATTTATGCATATCTTTTGGTATTTTTTTATAAGGAATCTTGTAAGGGACATTTTAGTGTTTGAATGAAAAAGATCGGACTTTCCGTTGTTGAGTTATGATTTTTTTTGTGGATTGGGTATTTTGTGACTGAAAATGTAGATTTTGACCGAAAATGACGCATTTTTTGAAAATTATACTTGAAATATCTCTAAACTCCCTATACCTGGCATCTAATCACCTCTCATGGTGTTTCTCTAGGTTCTAAGGTATTCAGAAAAAAGTAAAGGAGTAGGGTGACCTTTTCCTAAGTGCCTGAACTTGACTTTTGAAAATTATGACGCCATTTTTAGCATTTTTTGAGTTTTTGGAGCATTTTTTGAATGTAAACAACTATTTATCGATGTTTTGTGAAAAATTTGCAAATACAACCCCCCCCCCCCCCAAAAAAAATAGTGGCATTGCACAGAACTTTTTGTAAGCTTTCTTTTGGTGGTTAAATGAAGGCTGAGGAGTGTATATTGACAAAGTTATATTTTTTTTTAACAGGCAGTTTTTTGGGGTAATGGGCTTACCCCGTTGAACAAAATAGAGCTAATACCCAAATTTTTGCAAATATTCTTCGGGTGAATGTGAGCTCACTGGGAAATTTAAACCTTGCTGTAATTTGAGAAGAGCGTGGAAATATAGGTGGGAATGGTTTAAGAGTTCTGGAATCTGATGTGTTAAGCAGACTCTGTTTTCCCTATCTTGGTCATTTTGACAGTTGTATAATCATACTTACCGGCTTAACTATTCCAAAATTGTAGAATGCGTTATCTTGAACCCCAGATGCCAGGAAATCACATCTAACAGTGATAAGTTTTTTTATCAAATTTTTCCTGGAGAATGCCCAGGCCCCCTCCGTTGTTTCTTGCCTTTGGGCTCTTGTAGGTCTAATCATCACCCCCATTAAGTGTTCCGCTTTTTCCAAAAAAAAATATAGGTCACCGTCTGACAGGTAACGTGATTGATAAATTCCAATGCCCGTCTCAACACTAGTATGTGCAAAAAGTTACACAGCAGCATCGTCTACCGGGTGAGTTTTTGTGGAAGGGAAGGGATGGGGAACAGTTCCTCTTACATAAAAGTAACAATTAGATAAAAGTAATAATGAGAGTATTAATATTCGATTTTTTTACTTCATTTTAAATATCAAAAGTTACCCACTATGTTACAATTCCGTCCCTCTTTTTGTTTCCCTTTGATTTGCAGGCCAGCCCTGTGTAACTTTCCATAATTTCAGCACATGGAAATTACTCCGTACTGCCGTAATGATATTTGAAGAGCAAAATTTGCATTGTGCCCTTTAGTTTTTATTATTATTTTTTGACCTGTCTTTACATCTGGGCTGTAGTTCACCTTCGTAACCGAATGGCATCACAAATATGGTTAAACGTGTACTACCGATTACTGTAGTGTAACATATTGCCCAGATGTGTGTACACAGTAGGAGTTTCAAAGTCTTTTGACCCACGGGCCACTTTTGCAAGAGTTTACACTTTATAATAATTGTAGCTTGCTAGCATGGCCGCATCCAGGATTTGGAGAAAGGAACGCTGGTCATTAAAGAGCTAGGGCGAAGCTCATGCACAAGGGCACCGAAGGGGTTTCGGAAGTAACAGTGGTAGATTCGGACTTTTTCGGGGGGGGAGGGGGTAGGAAAACAAAGGTGATCCAAACAATTGGTTGGGGCCAAGAATGGCAAATTTGGTATTCCAGACGTAGAAGACTGCTGGTGATCGAACTTTAAAACATAAATTAGTCACATTTTTACTATATTAACGCAAATTGTAATTTGTTAGTGCACATCGCGGACCGCCAGTTGGGAACGTACTGCAGACTTGCCAACTCTCACGGTTTCACCGTGAGTCTCGCGGTTTCAGGCTTCGTCTCACGGTGAAATGCCGGATCTTACGGTGAAAATCACTTTGAGCCAGATAAGTTTCCTTCCATCACTGGTTAAGTTACTTCTGAATCGCAGATGTATCATTGTCACAAAAGTGACTAAAAGTGTGACAGCCCTTTTATATATGTCAAACTAAACCTTTCACAATTTTCAAACAGTCTGCTTTGTAGATTGCACCTTAACTTTATTAAGAGGGTGAACAAAAATTTTTTAAGTCTTTCTACTTTAGAAAACTTTTTTCATAATAACGTATGATACTTGTTTAAATCTTCAGGTTTGAGAGGTGATTTCCAGGTTTTCTTGAGAGAACCTCAAGGTTTGCCATTTTTGAGGCTGGCAAGTCTTATAACCTGACGGCATACGACTTTGTGATAAGCGCCAGATGTAGCCCTGTTGCATTGTAGTACCGGCTCGTATTTTTGTGCAGACATAGGAATAAACAATATATGCTTAACACCATGTGATGAGCTCATTTTTATACAAATAACGTTTCATTATGCTCCTGTCATCCACAGCAGAAGTCACACAATACCTAGATGATGATAAACTTTTGCGAAGTATGAAAATCATATATACGGCTATGCGACGACCCGGCAGTGAAAAAGTTCTGCCTCTCTCGAGCAAGTCTCAGATAGTCACTAGTCCGGAATCAGAATGCACCGTACCGAGTCCGAGTCGCCAGTTCTAGTAAAGGAAATCGTGACTTGACACTAGTCTCGGGTCCAGTCTTGAGTCCTGCAGCACTTGTTCTACTTTGAGGAGAAAATTTTGTGTACATCTTGTCAATTGCATAGGTCCATTATGAATATCTGTAACGGAAGTAAATGTATGGGAAGGGGGATAATATCTGGCTAAACTTACTTGGCCTCCTCACTCTAAGATAACCCTACCCAGGTGCGGCATTAAAGCTAAGATCATGTGTAGTATCTGTTCTTTTCAATCAGTCTAGAACGGAGCCATGCATTATATAGGTCAATGATGTAGAGGTGTAAAGATTCAGAGGTTGGCCACATTAGGTTTGGTGTCCCTTTGGAGGACTTAGCTCCTTCTGGGTAGTATTTGGCTTTTCACCCCTCTGCTTATCTTATTGGGACTTTGTTAAAATAATGCTTTAACTTAGACTGGTATCAAAGGAATATTGAAGTAAAATTAAGTTTTTGTAAATTTTGGTGCTTCAAATTTATTTGCACCAATTGCACAAGGATAAAAGACCCAAAACTGAAGAACGAAGCGTAAGCATTTACTAGCTCTTCAAGATCCAACTTTGACAATTTCAAACCCAGAAGAAATCCCGGAACTTATGTAACACTTTTAAACACTAAGATTTTAGGTTTTCTGGTTTAGTTTTACATGGTCACTTCTTTAGATAACTTAGTCTCTTCCGGTTTTCAATTTCCTTTCATATCTTCACTTTTCATTTTTTTTCTTTTGTTTGCTGTATTACATGTAAGTTGTTAAAACATTCAAAAAAGTAATTCACGTTATTTGACTGAGCTGATTGTTTACTCACTTTGTATCCTTCATTCACCAACACATTTGCTCTTATTTACAAAGAATACAAATAGCTCGTCGGTGAAAAGAAAAGCACCTTGAAATTAGCTCCTGTACATGAGAATTTACAAATCTTAATTGTCCTTATGTATATGATGTCACCGAGCAGAAAGTGCTCCCTCGCTTTGAGGAAACTGGCGTATCATTGCAAGTTACCCCAACAATGCAGACAGCTGATTTGTGCACCCGGGGATACACGTGTAAGTCTACTAAGCGTGGGAAATCTAGTACGCAGTGAGTGCACGTGTGCTTCATTGTTTTCCTCCAAAATGACGTGAGTGTGATGTCAATGCATAAGGTTTATTGTTCTGTAAAGATGTAAGCAGCCACTCCAACTTCATATCTCGATACATCAGCTAAATTTTTCAAATCTCTGTGTCATTTGCAGGTATCTTTATAATGTTTCTGATCATAAATCGTGCATATTAATGTTAGATCAAGGAATTAGGCCTATTGTTAAAATAAACATGCATAAATTATGTTTCTCAAATTTGGGTGTGTACTTTGAGGCAAATAAATGTCATTTGTACATGTTGTAATGATCATTGTTATATACCGTATGCAGTGACGTCACCATCTACTTGACAACCAGTCCAACGTCATATTAGAGGACATACAATTTGTACAATTTATGTAATGTATTCTATTGCTAGTTGCCGGATTCGCTCAGCCGAGAGCCCACTTCGATTTCTAAAGTACTACGATGTAGTATATATGCATACGGTCTATTTGTCGGTTGAAAGGTTTTGAAAATGCCTTGATATGTGGAGGCCATCTTTGATTGGTGAATATGATAGAGCTGATAGTTAGATCATGAGTCTGTACACACTTATGCTGAAGGGAGTTGTTTACTCCAACCATCGTATAAGTCGACTATTGTGACTGTCTTTGCTACAGTGTGGTAGTCAAACGACTTTAAAACTCAGGGTCCCCAAAGATGTACCAAGTATCAGGCCCGTCGGAACCGCTACGGTAAGTACGGTATTTACCGTACCACTTTTCAGCTAAAAGAGAGAGAGGGAGAAGAAAAGGGGTAGGGCAGTGGTGGGAGGGCAGTGGTGATTGTTAATACACTTACGACTAAAGTGCATTCTGAAAACGGCCTTGCTAGTCCTTCACACCTTTGCTATACTACGATCAGCTCCAAAAATATCCCAAAGATAGCACCATTTTGCATCAGTCTAAGCAACCTTAAATTAACAAAAAATTCTCAAAGGTGAGGGGAACGCCCCCTCCCCTTAGACCCCTATTTCAGGATGATACTTTTATATAGTGACAAAGGAAGGATCCCCACTGCTGTATACAAAAACGCAGGGTGCATAAAAAAGGTGCAATTTACGCGCCGCCACTGCACTTAGTAAAAACATCCAGCCAGTCGGAAAAATTAGAATTCACTAAATTATGGACATTTTCCAGCCATGTTCGATCAGCTCCAAAATAATCCTAAAGATAGCACCGTTTTGCACCTAAGCAACCTTAAATTAACAAATATTTCTCAAAGGAGAGGGGGACACTCCCTCCCTTCAGACCCCTCACCAAAGACGACATATTTATGTAGTGACAAAGGAAGGATCCCCACTTAAAATCAATATTCCACTTGTATTAACTTCCCATCGAAATACGCAATTTCATTTTCAAAATCCAAAAGCTTCAAGAGAGCTTCGTTCCCTCGAACCCCCACGAGGGGCTCTGCCCCAAAATACCCCGAAAAATACCGTACCACTTTTAAATACCTTCCGACGGGCCTGCCAAGCATCTTCCTAACTCCAAAGTTGTTTCACAACTTTGCAAACGACATGGACCCTCCGCTGTAGCACAAAAACCTTCCGGAAGCAAAGCATTTAGCTTATTTAAAGAAAAGCTTAAAACCATTCGTTTATTCCGTTGTTGTCATGTGGTTAGTTAATTGTCAAGAACAGTTGTTTCATCACACTGCCAGCTTCTGGAAGACATGATCCGGTCATCGATGCTTAATAATGTGCCTCAAATATGGTGAATGAGTCCCGGGAAAGAGAGGAATACAAGATCCGCTACTTTTGCTTTTCGGGTTAAATCTATGCTTGGGTAAGACCCGCTTCGCCCTCTTCCAATGAGAGGCCGTATTGAAATCATGACATCAAACCTACGCATTTCACGGATAGTTCTGAAGAAACTGCAACACCCAACATCCACTAATCACTATAGCAAAATATGCTGCTGACAAAATTCCCTGCTAGCAGAATATCCTGCTAACTTCAGGAAAAATATGCTGCTAGCAGAATATCCTGCTAACTTCAGGTGGGTAAGGAAGCGGTTAAATAGCTCAGATTGGAGAGCACGAGAGGGTACGACAAGCAGACGTCGCCTGCTTGATTCTCGTTGCAATAGATTCTTCAGTTTTGCCTGACCTATACGCTATCCTATCAGATGTCCTTATGGGTTTTTTTTTTTAACCTTTTCTTAAAAGAGATCGTCAATTATTATGCGACTTGCCCCATTGTTGAGGGCATTTTCTGGAAAATTTCGAAAGAGATCCTGCCTGAGAGGAGAGAAACTTTCATCAGAAATACTTCAAATTCAGAAAATTTCATATTATTATTGTTTCATTGCTTTGTTAAGATTTCCCGGAAGCCTGCATTTATCATGGGGTACCTTCAGTTTTCCACGAGGTTACATAATGGGATTAAAGAGGGAAATTTGCCTGCCTGCCCTGCCAAATCTTATTTTTTAAATTGAGCATCATATTCGATTTTAAAATGTGACGCGGACGACACTCAACTTTATCTGCCTTACAACATCGTTGATCCTGAAAATGCTAAGCGTGCTGTGAATCAAATGGAGTTGTGTCTTTTGGACATAAAGCAGTGGATGACAGACAATAAACTGAAGTTAAATGAAGATAAGACTGAAGTATTGAACATTACATCTTCTTACTTCAAACATAGTAATTTTGTTCAGTCTGTTAATGTTGGTGACACTAATGTTCCAACATCTCCATATGCAAGAAATATCGGTGTTGTATTTGATAGTACCCTTACCATGGATCGACATATTAATACCGTCTGTAGTACGTCCTACTTTCACTTAAAGAATATTAGGGCTATTCGTAATCTACTTACCCGAGCCGAAACTGAAAAACTTGTTCATGCCTTTGTTACTCCTAGGCTGGACTTAAATAATTCTTTATTCTAAGGCATTTCTCAGTCTTCATTAGCTCCCCTCCAACGTGTGCAGAACATGGCGGCCAGGTTAATTACAGGTGCCTTGAAATACCATCATATAACCCCATACTAAAGGATTTGCACTGGTTACCTATTTCTTATCGTGTAAAATACAAGATTGTCTTAATTGTTTATAAGACTTTAAATGGTCTAGCCCCTGAATACATAAATGACTTGGTTATTCTCTACAAACCCGTCCGTACCCTTCGCTCGTCTGGTGACAACCTACTTCAGGCCCCCAAAACAAGAACTAACGCTGGTGACCGTGCCTTCTTGGGTGCGGCTCCATCACTGCGGAATAGACTCCCAGCTGATATTAGGCATGCCCACAATTTAGAATCGTTTAAATTAAAACCTAAGTCTTTCTTGTTTCGTGAGGCCTTTTCTGTGTAAAGCGCTGCCGAACATATTTCTTATGATGGCGGCGCTATATTAAGTCATTTATTTATTTATTATTTATTATGTGATACAAACTTGGGATTCCTCGGAAGTATTTAAGGTATATTTAATGCAAAACTTGAAAATACAAGGGGTGCAGCATAGACCTTTTTCCAAATAGCAATTGCAAAGGATTATGGGATAGAACATTGGTATGTTTCGCTTTTACCAATGGCATTTGACTGTGGCTAAAACTACGCATACCAAAACTCTAGCCCACAATTCTTTGTAATTGTTATTTGGAAAAGGGTCTATCCTGTACAGCGGTGTCAACGTGATAAAGAAATATAACGTTGTATAATATCAATCTGTCCAGAAGAAGAAACAGATTCCACAAAATTCACTTAATTTCTGAAAAACTATATCACCTTTTAAAAATTTATCATATTCGTAGCACGGCATACACTGATACGGTTACAATTGTTCAATGCACGAAACAGTTTTCTGCTAACTTTCGAAGTCATAACATAATTATTTGTTCTCTTATTATATGTGCTTTTAACACGAATAGTATATGTGTCAATTGTATAAATGATCTCTCCCTCCTCGTTATACTTAGTTATATTGCTTAAGGGCTACGGTAGTCCATTGACAAACTACAACAATTTTTTTATGAAATCCGGGATCCTTTTCTCGGTGCATATCCCATCTAAAGAGCATATTGGGTTTGGAAGTTATGACTTTCAGGGTAAATATTCATTTCATAGTAGTGTATTGCATGTGAGAAATCTGTAATAATTTACCAGGGAGGTATTAGAAAGGAGAAACAAAGACAAATCCTTCAAAAATCTGTCGGACGATTTGTACTTGAAAATGATTTTAATTCTTTTACAAGCACCAACTTGATTGACAGGTCCCTTTGTTAAGTTTCTGTGGACTAAACCCTTTTAATGATGGTCTACACCTTTCTTTTCCATGTTATCCCAAGACAAAGGCCATTGTTTGCACATACTTTGAAGTGAGGTTTGTTTCCATCAATGACCAAGCTTCAGGCAGGATTTTCAGTAAAACGACTGGCAACAAACGTTTAAATAAGGTACCTCCATTGTGCCGCCACGATTTTAATACGTCATCTGCTTGAAACATTTCTCTCAATTTTTTGCAAGTTTTCCCCTCATTACGAAACATAGTCGAAAAGGAGTTGTAAAGAATTTTTTCTCTTACATTATATAAAATGATATTAAGTGTGACGAATAACGGCGAAAGGTCAAAATTTCACATTTTTGCATTACGGCTGGCAACGAAAAGTTAACGAATTCAACGTAAAGGGTGTATCATCTCATTGTTATTTTGACAATATATCACTGATCCTAGTTAATCTAGGAATTGAGATAAGAATTTTTTTAGAAGAAAGGCAAGATTACTCTCGGAAACGAACATTGCTTCAAAGAGTCTATGAAACGTTGGATCTCCTTCCTAACACCTCCCTGGTTATACAGACAGACCAGTTAAACATCTTTACCTGTCTATGTTAATCAATTATGTAGACATTTAGGGTTGTAACCCTTTATTCTCCCAAAATTTCAAGCTAAATCTACAATAAATGCTATTCAACTTTCACTGGTGTGAAGTTTCAACGTCCAATTGAACACTCCACAAAAGACAGGCGCGGATCCAGGATTTTGAAAAAAAGGGGGGGGGCGCACAGACCGTCGGCCGAAGGCCGACGAGCGATCGCCGAAGGCTCGAAGCCACGAGGGGGGGGGAGGTTGGGGGTCCTCCCCTAAGAAAATTTGAATTCTGGATGCGCTTAGATGCGATTTCCCATCTGGGAAGCATATTTTCCATATCTATTTGCTCATCTTTTCAAAAAAATCGTTGGTCATCGAAAAAGGGGGGAGGGCGTGCGTCGGGTGCGCCTCCACCTGAATCCGCGCCTGAAAGACAACAAATGAACAAAAGTTTTGGAAGTAATATGCTAGTATACGTAATGGGATCCGTCAGTCATCCGGGTCTTTTTCGTTACCCTAGCAACTTTGGAGTGAAAACAACTAACTGCAAGTATGAATATATTATATGGGAACATATACGCCCGACACTGCTTGAGTGAAAACAATCCCTGGAGTACACTACGTGCCGAATACGCGAAATACATTGTTTTCACTACAACACTCTCTTGTCAAGGGGAATTGACGTGACACCGACCGACCCCATAGTATGTGATCTTTAAGCAACTGGAAATCGTTTCTTCACAACAGGAATATACAAAAAAGTGGGAAAGAAATTTGAAGGCTATGTGATAAAAATATTTTCTCTCATTCAGGATCCTCCCATGTTGTCAATAGTACATTTCTTCAATCTATACCTAGTGGACGTATACGTGAAAGATTTTCTTTTAAAAAGCTCGCCGAGCAGACCCTGTTTGCTGAATTTGCGGCTAGGGAGGTAAGTGAACAAGGACTTTGCTGTGTTCACTGCTGGGATAAGCAACCTTTCGAACTAGACAAGTGTACTATTCAAAACGTTTTGGTCAAAATCACTGTTTCAATGCCGTGATTTCTCAGTACCGTTTGGGATGAATCAAATGGTACGACATAGTAAAAAATTGTTTCGTTTAAGTCTCATTCTAATGTAATTAGTGTTAAAACAAACAATGTAGATCTATCTCACGTGCCATGTTTTATTTTCCCTTGGAGTTAAACGTTAGGAGATTACGCACACTACGAGGAACACGCTAAAATATTGCCCGTGTGTAGTAGATATGGTTTACGGTCGTTTCGCCTCCCACTAGTTCGCTCTCTAGTGCTGACCAGTTCGCCAATAGCCTATACCTTTGTTATTGACGGCATTTCATTTTGCCTTTATATTTTCCTTAAAGAACGCTTTGTTTGTTCGGCAAGTCTTTTATGGAGTCACATTTTCTCTTTTATTATCGGCATTCTTTTTTGTCTTTTGTGCAGCAAATCTTCTGGTATGCTGTGCCTATATGTTTCAGGGTCTTTTCATCACGACCACCCATGTTTCAGGGCCTTCTTCCCATCACGGTCATCCATGTTTCGAAAAACAATATCAACTGTATTTGATTTTTTTACAACAACTAGTATTATTAAAATCTAGGGGGCGAACTGGTAGGTATTTTGGAGGCGAAACGACTTACACTTTGGGACGAACGGGCAAAGGGGCGAAACGACCAGGGCAAACTGGTTGAGGGGAACTTGCCAGGGGGCGAAACGACCAGGTACCGTATATATCCTACTTTGTTAGTATAGATATATACACCAGTGTGTTGTTGAGACCTTTCATACGGGGTGGTAAAGGGAGACCACAGTGGCGTAGCCATGAAAATTTGGATCGAGGCTTCTGAGGTTCCACCATTCCATGGAAACTTAAAATATGGAATCGTTACATATTTACATACATTTTCCCTCTTAGATTTTCCAGTGAGGGCTTCTGGGGAGGGGAGAGACTTTTCTGGAGGTTCACGCCCGAGCCCCTCCCCTGCTAGCTAGGCCACTGGGATATCCTGTGGGAACATCAAACTTGATTTCCAAGCGATTCCAAGAAGTCTCAAAAGGTTAGGGAATGGACAGAAGCAGAGGATGGATGCCACAAGTTTTGATATAATGAATAACTTTGCGATATCAAATGAGGTAAAACACCAGTAAAATGTATTAAGATTACTCTTTTTCGGCAGGCACCCATTAACGACATTGATCTTGCTATACGTCCATACGTCCTTTGCAAAACCCTATTGAAAGTATTGTTCCAACCCCCCCCCCGCAACCCCTATCAACATTCATCCTCCCCTCCTATGAGCCTTATACATCATCAAATCTTCCGACCGTTAGTAGATCTTAAGCTGTTGTAAACATGATGGGTATTGTAGGTTCTGTAGATAAAAGAGTCCAGACTGTGATTTCAGGAGTCTGCTTAGTGCACACTGATATTTGAAGATAGCTGAGTGCGTTATTGCCCACAATTTTGTGAAGACCTCGGACCTCAGGGGGCTTTGCCTTAGCATGGGCGTAAATCCCGGGGAGGGATGGGGGATATACCCCCAACATTTGACTAGGGGGGATGGCCCATGTAATCACCCCCCCCCCCCTCCAATGTTTCAGTCTACAAATACATGTATGATGGAAAGTATATTTTATTCTTCATTTTCGTAAGAATTTTTTTCAATCTCGTTTCGCTTTCTATCACAAATGTTTCTCAAACTATCAGAATTTTAGCAAATCGTTGGCAATCTATCAAAATTTTCGCGCGCTCCGCGCGCTTACAACTTTACGTCAGTGTCACTTATATTATCAATATCTTCCGATAGCAACTTTCGGAAAAGCACAGCAGCAAAGAAAGTTTACCAATTAATAGGTAAAAGACTGGCTTATGGCAGTGGCATGTAGGTTTGTTGGGCAATTGAAAGTGTCTCGATGTAGAGTCTGAATGCAGGTTTTGTAATGGAAATATTATTCGTCACTGTTTACACTCCATGTCATGACCATTATTAAGGTAATAATACACGAAACTGTTCTGATCACGGAACTTTCCGAAGAACAGAGATACATCTCCTCTTATTAATATGTGATCTTTCAGTCTAATATGTAGCATGATGTAGAAGGTTGAAAGTAAGTATCTGCCGTTATACATTTTTCCAAAAATTTTTACCAGAGCTTCGCCAGTTCGCGCTGAGCCATTATCGGTATAGATGGTGATTGTTAATACACTTATGACGAAAACAGCGCTCTGTAATGCTCTTATTAGTCCTTCACCCCTTTTGCTACACCTATCAGGGAGGAATATCACCTCCCTGCACCTATACTCTCCCTCCCTCTCATTTTCCATTGCTGGCAGCTGTTCGTCCGGATTTTAGTTCAAAAGTAGTAAAAATACGATAGTTGTTAAGTGTTTGGCTGCGTACTCTATTATCATTTGGATGTCAGGTAGTATACGCATTATGTCATTGCCCCCCCCCCTCCCGCCCCAATTATTATGTTATTATGATTAAAGCAGAGTTTCCAGGAGGTCCTATTCAGGTATCTGCTAGCCTTAGATGCCCTTTCATAATGCACAATAAAGGAAAGGACATATTTCGTAATAACTCAAGAATGTTTCTGTGGACTCCACGCACACAGTTTTGTGTAAAAACTTTCCCGAAATAGAAGGCAGTAAAATAGACAGAAGGGAGGGGGCTTCAGGAGATTTGTTGACAACGTATCTGTCTCTTAATAGAAAACATATTCTCTTTTACCTAACCAAAAATTAGCATTCACTAAATTATGGACATTTTCCGGCCATATATGATCAGTTCCAAAAACATCCCAAAGATAGCACCATTTTGCATCTAAAAGACCTTAAATTAATTTAAAAAAAACTCTTAAAGGGGAGTGGGAACCTCTTCCCCAGGACGACACCTTTATGTAGTGACAAACGAAAAAAAAAGGTGTAATTTACGCAGACTTGGGGGAACTGAGGTATTATTACGACATCATCTATGGTGCCCCCAATCACAAAAAAAAAAAAAACCTGGCGACGCCACTGATCTCAAGCCAACTTGCAGGTCTTGTAATGATCTCCGAATTCAAAATCCAGTTGTCTGGGATGACCCTACATGTTGATCCCTACCTTTTTAAGCTTGACAGGACATTGTTGCTCTTGTACAATTTCAATCCGGTGCAGCTTATCGACGAGATTTGTGCTCAAAATAACAGTTCCTAAACGTATGAATATACCAATAGCCAACCAAAGAACATTACCACTGAAATTAACCCCTTAAAACAGTCTTCCTGACACTTCTGAGACATTAAAACCCAGGAGCTTCCGGGGGCTTCGCTCCCTGGACCCCCACCGGGGTTTTTCCCCTGGACCCCACCAGGGGCCCTAAGGCGGGTCCCTGGACCCCACCCGTCATGCGCTCGCGCTTCGCGCTCGCCGTGCACGCTTCGCGTGCACATGTTCCACATTTGCGATAGTTCACCGCATCCCCCCCAAAGTTGAAAAGAAATCTACGCCCCTGTGCCCTAGTACCCCATCGGGGCATTGCTACTGGACCTCACCCGGGGATACAAAGCGGCATCTGGACCCCAAACTTTCCAGCAATGGCTTCGTTACTGTTTGTCATGTTCAGTCTGACTCATGCACTTTTTAGTTGTTATTGACGCCCCTACATCTTGCAAGACAGAAGAGATATAGCAGCTGTATGTGTAACTACAAGTGACGAGCTCTTCCACTTTACAGCCACGCGAAGTTTCCGACCCTGCGGCTTAGTGACGGAGGAAACGGAGCCCCGCATACACAAGATACCCAAAACTGTCCCCTCTCTTTCCTCGAATTTGTTCGTATTTGTTTTATTTTGTACTTGACGAAGGTCTGCTGCATGCATAGGTCAATAGGATAGTTTTTTTTTTTCAAGGAAGGGGGTGGCTGAGTAGTTTCTGTCCAACAAACCTGTGCTACCTGAAAAGTATGCCCGATGTGTTTGAAAACCTGCCCTAGAAATAGGTTTTTTCCAAACCCATGGGTTGCAGTCTCCCAGCCAACCTGGCTAGTACGCTTTTAGTATTGTAACTTTGCTTCTTTTTTGACATCAGTCATAGCTCAAAATGAAGTTCAAAATAGAAAAATGAAGATATTTAACACAAGTCACAAATGTAGTTCTCTGCAATATACACTGTATTTATGAGCTCGAATATCAAGTAAAATTAGAGTAGATTACTTTGGCATTTGAACATAAGTCTTTCGAAAGGTTGGTACGTCCATACGGAGTCCAGCCATTTTTACAAACTGTTCGGCTCTGAAAGCACAGAACTAGTAATATAATTTTTACATAGGGAAAACAATTTCCATCAAAGATTTGGAGATACCAACTTTGCTTGCAGGTTTCTATGTTCATTTGCATGATTGAGCCATATTTTCTTGTCAATACAGTATTCGAGTAGTTAATATACTTTTTCTTAAGACATGGTATAATATAATCTGACTAAGTACTGTAACATATATATTTCCATCAGGTGCCAATTGCCAATCTTGGAAAAAATTGGTCTTTATCATAAATAAATGAAATAAATATGTTAAGTTTAAGAAATATGTGATGCTAATATCAACAAATCAGGCTAATATTTTAAAAGCTTTAAATAAGTATGTGCAAACATAATACGCCTTCATATGTTCAAGGTTTGTAGTGCTTAATTTTATAACTCATTCTCTCTCTTATATGGCTCAGTTTTTCTGCCTTCACACCATTAAAATTTTCTTATTGTACTTTTTGCTTTTGTTAAGAGCAAAGTACGCTTGCTTCCCTTCGTTTCATGTTCCACTGGCCAATCATGATAACCTGGTTCTTGAAATCACTTCAAATTTTCGCTGCAAGGCATCCAGCTATATGTGGGGCCATGATTTACTGCTGGTCACACTCTGAGTGACATTCACCTAATTCATTCGTAAAAGTGTTGACTGTGCTTAACACTGACCAATACAATACAATTTCTATAGTAAATTAAATGACTGAAGTCGCTGAAGGCATTGCATGGATAAACCGAATTATCTGTTAAGAGTTAGGCTGGTAGGGCAGTTCTTTTCGTTAATTAGCATTGTCAGGAAGATACGAGGCAATTAACATCGTAGTAATTAACAACTTGTCGTATGGGCCGATATTATGATAGTTACTTACAAAAAGATAAATGCCAGGAACAAAAGCCATTTATAAGTATTACCATAAATAAACGTGATTACCTTCAAATGTGTGATAAGAATATACGTCACCGCGTGCTACCAATGTGTATATGACGGTTCAGGAACCACTTTCCCTGTAACTTAATTGTTTAACAAAACCAAGACTGAGGGTACCTTTCATGTCAATTTCAATCAAGAAACTATGAGGTGTACTTCGTATACATCTTGTTCGATAGATATATGCACGGCACTGCCCATTGGCACAATCGGTCGGCTTGAAGCAACTTTTATCACAGCAGTCATACCGCATGAAGATCGCCGTCTAAGTTATGGAAGACGGATCATCTGACAGCCTAGTTTCATTACATCATATTAAATACGTGGTAGGCTGTACTTTTGCGTCTGTGGACCAGCTGTCATTTGTAGGATATGAAGTGAACACGTTATAGAGGAGCGATGTTAAGAGTACCAGCATCGTCGGTATGTTTTCTGTACAAATAGTAATTAACAAACTGATGATGATGCGGCTTTTGAAAGCAAAGAAATCCCTTCAGTCCTGAGGTGCCGACGATTCGACCGTTTATTTATGCCTCAAGGTATCTGATCTGTAAATTAAGAAAAGAAAATTTCGTTACTCGAGTTTTCACAGTTTTTAATGTTTTAAGAAGAATGAACAACTTAAATGGGATATGGCATCCCCCAAACCAGGGAGTTGATAGCAACTCTCTGTCCAAACATATTTAGGAATAGCCCTATAGAGTTCTAAATACAGTTGATAACTGCACCTTGATTAGCATTCATTCAAACAATACAGTTTCTCTCTGGTTGGTCTACAATAACTTGTGCAGTCAGTTGTGTTCTCAGTTAAGCTCAAACACTGTGTTGGACAATATTGCCTCGAACAATTTAAGCTCAGTGCAGACTACTGTGGTCTTAGAGTTAGAGTTAGATGAGGTTTTACGGCTCAGTTTATAACCAATTGGTTCAAGTCGGGCCGGCCAAGGCCTTTTTTCCAGTTGTGGCACACTGGCTTGTTTTCCCTACTCCATTGCTTATACTGAGCACCAAGCACAATGGCAGTAGGTTCCATTTTTAGTCTTTTGTATGACCCGGCCAGGAGTCGACCCCAGACCTTCCGGCTGCAAGTCGGATGCTCTAACCACTTGACCATGCAGTCGGTCTTAGAGGTGTACTAGACAGGAGGTTCGGGTTAAAATTGGAGGAGGGGCTAGAATTTAACTTAGTATGGAGAATTGTTACTGTCTGGGGTGAGATTAGAGAGAGCATGGTTTGCTTTTCACCTGAATAAATATGTAAGCTAGCCTTGAAAGATAATCTCAAGTCATAAATGGTATTAATAAAGAATAAATGTGCATAAACAATTTCGAAAACACGTTGGAAAACTTCCTGATTTCCACATGTAATTTAATAACATACTGATCTGAGTCTGTTTATCGAACACAATATCTAAAGGAAGATTTCTATTTGGTCCTTGGAGAGAATTTTGGTTGGCCAAATATCATTCCTTTCTCAGGACGGCCATAACTGAAACACTTTCGTACTTTTGTTTCTTGATCAATTCATTCATGAGGAAGACATTAACATCGTCGTTAAAAGGACAGTTGCATGGTTATTTTGACTGTTTGACGTTGAAAAAGTTACTCAAGAAATCTTCGAGATTTTTTTCAACTTTATATGTCTCGAAACTATAGTAGTTTTTTGTAGTAATTTTCATTTACTCGGCCATTTTGAGGGTGATCAGAAGTATAAAAAACGACATTTATATGCTACTTGCCTTGCTGTGTACTGTGAACATTGATAAAGTCCCCCTTCACTGACTTTCATGCATATAATTTCTTTGTCGCCAAACAATGGAAGCAGCAATTCTGTCGGTAGCTGTTGCTGTTCAAATCCTAGGTCCTCTGAAGAGTCGACCTCAAGGACATCTGTAAGAGTAAAAGACTAAAACGGTAGTATATGAATCCAGCCAGTGATTACGTAAGATACCTGTTAGAAGGTTTATAAGTGGACTGAGAAAGAATCTTTTAGTTTCTTAAGTTGTTTTAACTCAGTAATAAAAAGATTTGATCGACTTTTGGTTTAGGAGTTTCTTTAGATACGTAAGTTGTATTTTGGAAATGTCACGTCGATTTTAGTACAAAGTGATCACTTTTCTAAGCGACAGCCAATGATTTTAACTGATTTGAAAAATATTTTTTTTTTCATGTAGGCCTATTTGAATGCGTAGCAGTCTCCGATTGAAATTTATTTACAATTAAGTAAGATGTGCAGATGTAATGGTATAAACTCGTAACATTTCATTCTTCAAAAGTCACAAGACTAACTTGATCATGTGATCACCTAATATCGTCCAGCGAAGATGAAACACTCAAGTTTCTACACCAAGACAGTACTACAGCTGAATGTCAGTGGGCGCCTACTGAGAGGCACTGTCTTAAGTCGAGATGGATATTTATCACGTTCTATCCTTACAAGTGGCATTTCCGCTAAATCTGTGGCTACGAAAATTAATTGAAACGTGTCTAAGGGGAAAGGTTGTAATGCTAAGTTTGTTTGTGTATCTACTTACAAGGCGTATCAAAAAGGTCTATCAATATTTTGAGTGATTGAGTCACTTTTGAAGTTTACGTAAACTGAGTTTATGCAAGTGTCACTCATCGAAACCAGCTTACAGTGGTCGGTGGAAATGTCAAAAAAAGAGAAACACCAGCAAAATATTGAAAAACTTAGTGGAAAAGAACAATAAAAGGAAACTAATTCATGCAGCAGGTTGCAATTTACGATATGAAGTGATTGCTTCAAATACTATTGTTCAAGTACTGCCAACTACGTGTACGTGATTAAGTATTGCGGAGACAGTCACGCCCGAATTCACACATTTGTATGACGAATTACCCGCCAAAAGACAGTCGGAATTGTGACATCACCAAAAGTCAACAAGCGGTTCTTCCCTAGAAACAATGCACGCTGCAGAACGTCAAGGAAATATCACTTTTTGCATAATGAAATTTAACACGACAAAAGAGAAAAAAGGAGGCCAATGTGTCGTTAAGTTGGCAATTTATATGTTGAACAGATCGATGAAGTACTCGTGTTGGGGAAGCCACTTGAACCGACTACGTCAGTCCGTTGGGAGTTTGGATGCAAAGTCACGTGTATACTCCACCGGAATGACCACGATAAATGCACGGATGTAATCTCGTCACTCCACCACAGGCAAATTTGTTCCCTCGTCCACAACAAAAAAATTGAGGTCAGTGACTGAAGGAAACAGGGGTGGCTCTGCCTCCTGTCAAAAATTCAGAATAGATAATGCAAGTCTTTTTAAGTTAACCCCCTAGATTGAATCTTTTTTTCTGCCCCGAGTTTTGATCTAGAATTCTATCCACCCACAAAAACAGTCAAGTATGTGAGTCTCCAAAATGTAGGTACAACAATTATCAAATTATGGCAATGTTAGGTCGTTTTTAAGTGTCTACTCCGTTGCCGTTCATTTTCCTTAGGGCAAATTTTGCAGTATATTTAATAACTGGTATCTTATTATCACGTCAAGTTAAGCACTTTCTTGAAATTGTTATTCCACGAAAACAAAACTGAAGTGGGATAAGCTCACTTGTTTTGTTATTCATGCATGAGTACAGGGAACTAAATTTTTACACTTTGTACACGATTAATCAATGTTGCGTTTACTTAGTCGTTTTAGTGTAACCATTCAAACACCCGGATTTTCTTAGATGACAAAATGTTCTGTGACCTTTTATACCCTACTTTAGTTTCTTTCAAATGTTTACTATATGTGTAGGAGCTATCATTTCTTAAAATTATCGAAAAACGACTAGCTTTAACTTCCTTCCGGCTTCCAATGAAAGTGTATATGGTGTCACAAAAAGAGTTACTAATCATTCAAAGGACTTTCTAATCAATCATAAAATGGCTTGTTTATGAAATTCTATGGTTGCATGCATCTTATCGCTAAAAATAGGCTTATACTCCCACAGCAAATTAATATGCTGCGTTACTCGACGGATGGCTTTGTCCATGCCCTTCCGAGAAGCATGACTATATTCGAAGTCTGTGTGAAGCACGGAGAGTGACTTCTGACATGATGATGTCCTCGTTTACAAACCAAAGATGAAATTTATCATGATTAGAATGTATCAGCTGATTGGGGCAAACTCGATAAAAGACAACCATCGATCTTATCGTCTTTCTTTTTTCGTCTGTATAATATCTTTAGCAGGCTTAAAACGTGACAACTTCGACGATCAGCTTCTGAGCATCTCTTTCAAAAAAATCAGAATTAATGACTGAAGATCTAAAAAGTATCCTTTTAAGCTGCTTGAAAAAGGTGAAGTAATTACGAAGATCAGCATAGTTACATTTAACCTGGATAACCAATAAAAAATAGTTAAGTTTTATTAAGTTAGTTTGAACAATTGCACGGATTTAAGTTACGGAAAAAGAGGCGAATATAACCGCGAAAACGACGAATGTAGCATGTACACAGAAACCTATGGCATTGCTCTTCCAAGTTAGGCCTTTGCGGAAACCAGGGCGTCAGGGGAAAAATGGTGTCGACGTGACAGTACCAATTTTCAGACAGTACTTGATCCCCCATAGGATTGTATTTTTCGGATGGAAATGCAACAATTGTATAATTTCTGACGATCGCCAGACATAGACAAATCAATTTCGAAAGGACACGTGGTCGCACACGCTGAACTCGACGCGTGTCGCAAAAGGGCAACGGGAAGTTGCCTTGTGCTTCAGCGACCATGACCTAAGCATATTGCCTGTAGCGTCATTTATGCAGGATGGAAGTACCACGGTGAACGATAATGCAGTGTACAAATTATTAAAATGAATAACAACATACAGTAAAAGAGCAAATGAGCCATTCTTTGAAGAGCACACTATGGGTAAAAATGTTGAACATATAATTCAGTATATTATTGGTAAGACTAGTTCGTCATTCCTTTCAGTGGGATGGCGGGTACATATATTATATATATATATATATATATATATATATATATATATATATATATATATATATATATATATATATATACATATATATAAAATAAAAAAAGAATGCATTCCTTTCTTTATTTTATTGTTTCCTCGGAGTATACGTGGAACTTTTCTGTTTTACTATATATATATATATATATATATATATATATATATATATATATATATATATATATATATATATATATATATATATCGCTGGATGCACTCGGGCTTCACCCTCTTGCATCATTTACATTACTTCCCAAACGTGAATTATCCTCTACAAAATGCACGAGCGAGCGAGTCAACACATAACCTTTTATTAGTTATGTGTTGACTGCTGAATATACCAAGCAGTTTCGTGCACAATTAAAAGTTCGACTGGGAAGCGAAGATATGTTCTTCATATTGTTTGCAACTTGTTGATGATGAGCTTATGTATGTACACATGTTCTATTGGCCTTCAGCTGCAGATGTTGAATGGCTATTAGTGATTGTTTACTTGTTTTAATGATTCTCTGAGGGAGTTCTAAAACAATGATATTTGAATAGCCATTGTGTTTCCGTCTTTGAAGAAAAATGAGCACTGTTATAAGACACTGATAAAAAGGGATTGTGACCACCATTTTCTGTGGCCAGATAATGTAGAATTGTATTTGTCTTTTCTCATTAAGATTTTGAAATAATCTTACAAACGTAAGAGTTTGCATTGAAAATAATGTACGCAACGTATATGTCACCGGAAAGAGGGGTAACAATCAGCAGTGACGTAATCAAAACGTCAAACGAAAAACCATCCTTCCTGTAAAGTCCCCCAAGTAATGTATTTACAGAGCATTTCTGATTTTATATAGATGTGTATTTGTGTTTAAAACTCCGCAATTTTTATGTGAATGAGGTATTTTTCCAATAACTTGATTTCTCTCGAGCTTTGAATTAGCATTTCGTCAACAACAATGATTAGCCTAACTGAGAGCGGTCCACTGGTCAGTTTTACGAGTATGTTAATGTGATGTCTTATGTAAAATGAGTGTTATGTCTGTAGAAGACTCTCCTAAATTATCCTTGTAATATTTCAATGTGAGATAACATGATCCCCGGCCGTAATTATCTGTTGTAGGGGTATCAATGTTTATAAGCTTTTCCAAGCTTCTTGTGTATACCCCCGGTCTGTCACTAGTCTATGCATGTATAGTGCTGAATGCAAATGACAGAAAGTTTATAAACTGAATCTGACAAAAGGAGGTGGGTGCTAGTGCTGAACCGATAATCGGTATTCAATATCGGTATTGGCCGATATTCATCATTTTTGCCCACAATCGGTATCGGCAAAATCTCACTAAAATGCCGATAGTCCGTTACCGATAGTTTGCCACTTAATGACATTTACTTCGTTTTATTTCCATCATCATTTTTCTCTTAATATTTACTTCTTATCGCTCTCTGAGGTATGCTCAGGGAGTATTCATAAAAAAGAAATGTAGGGTATACCATAGCTTAACCCATGGTTTTGTACACAGTTAAAGGTGATCGGTCGTCTTGAAATATTCTTTGTCACGTCAGCCTTTTCTTGACATGTTTCTGCAGTCGTCACTGTTCAACGGATATATCGTACAAGTAGCTATGATGACATCGGTATAGCTAGTAGGTATGCAGATACCATGCTTGTACAGTGTATCCGTCGAACAGTGACGACTACAGAAACATGTCAAGAAAAGGCGGACGTCACAAAGAATATTTCAAGACGACCGATCACCTTTAAGCTCATCTCAGAAATATCGGTATCGGATCGGTATCGGCCGATGGTGTGAGTGGAAATATCGGTATAGGTAATATCGGCGATTGGTGATATCGGTACAACACTACCACATACCAAAAATGGATTTGGTTGAAAGAAAACGAAAAGAAACGACATAAAATCCACAAGCACTGAGCTATATAACTGGAGGACTCAAGTGAATGTGGAATATGCCTCGAAACGGAAACCAACATGGTGGGGGGGGGGGGCGCTCATTTGATGTAGGTTAGCTTACTCAAGTCGATTCCGCTGTCACAGAAACCGTAATTTCGATGAGCTGTTCTCAACTTTTATTTGTTGTCTGCCTATGCTAATAGCCTAACTGATTGCATTGCCCTGCACAATACATACATACGCATTGGGCTTTACGTAGTAGACCCATGCAGTCGCCTGCGCCACAATAGGCTACATGTATACAAAGCACAGCCTGCAACGAAATCTCTTGGCCTTAGGCCCCTATTATTCACAGGGTGTTTCTTCTGCCTGAGTATTCACAGGGTGTGTCTTGTCAATTTGCGTGAGATTTTCGACACCCAGTGGATCTCATGACTAGTGCTGGCTTAAACGTTAATCCTACAACGTGAAATCTTGACGTCCGTGTGGTTGTCAAACAATACAGTTTTTTTTTTTGCAGTGGATCAACTTGCGTAAGCTAACCTACATCACGTGACCTCCGTGAAGCTTCAAACATTGTGGAATGACCCTTCCCTAACATATAGTTCAGTCTGGCCACAAACGTAGCCACGTACGGGCCAGGGGGAACCACCCCACTTTCATAATCCCGTAGGTATTTCTAGTTGGTACATCTTAATTTTTTCTGTTACTCCCATGTAGCTCTTGTCACTCTAACTACGCTATTGCATATAGGCCTACTGATGAAATCCGACAAATTTTACCCAACCATTTACCCCTCGGTTTGGTATTTGGAGATTATATATAACCCTTAGAGATATAGGCTATACAACTCTGGAGGCACCGTCAGTAGCGTAGCTTAAAAGCATGGTCTGATGACCAAATTTGATGTTTTCAAAAAAAAAAAAAAAAAAATTATCTGTGTTAGGCAGTGAAAACCCCATCTCAATACCATCTTGCATTCGGAAGATACAAATTTTTGAAGAAATACTACATTTTCAGTTTCCCGAGTGCATGAAGGGAAATTTGTGATGTCATCTGGGCAAATGGATTTGATGTAGCTTTTGCATTTCTTTATAATGTTGATATCACTATATTGAATATTCCATAACTTTATTTGCTGTCCCATAAGTATGTCACAGTTTTTCCACATATCTACACAGAAAAACATCTAAACATTCCAACGGTATCAAATTTCAAGGACAAACAAGGTAGCCAATTACAAAGAATAACAAAAGGAATCTGAGGCAATTTGCCCACTTTGGATCATGTTTTGTGACCTTTTGGAAACTTGGAGGTATTTCTTATTAAAAGTAACCAATTTTTAGGAAGAGATATCTTGAGTTAGGAATGGAGTTTTGATATGGGGTTTGGATGACATGTAATGAAAAATTTTTATCTTTCATATAAGACCCCTACAAAATGCCACCAGACAATGCCTTTAAGCATTTCCCACCCGAGCGGTCCTTGAGTTTGTGGCCCCGTGTTGGGAATAACGCACATTTTCTCTTACAGTAGGTCAAAAGCGCAGCCCGCAAAATTGTCGATCCGGGCAAGCTCCCCGCCCAGAGCTACGCTACTAAACGTCCGTGCCAATATCGTGAGTGATTCAAGTTTTACTCAAGTTCTCTCTGATTATTTCATTTTCAAGCTATCGTAAGGCCTATCATACGGTAAAACATTCCAACTACTTTGATGACTGTCTTAATAAATAAATAACGTGGTTGCAATCATTTCTGTACAACTACGGTCATACACTTGCAAAGCGTGTGTTACATCTAAATATTCTGATAAGCCTAATGTAAATAAATCTGGCACACAAAGTGAACCACTGATGGTCACACAGTTACTTTCCCCGCTTGCTCAACGAGATACCCTGACGGATACATCTGAAAACGGACTCTGTGTTTTCATGGTATACCGTACGATGTCCCATTTAATGACAACAGTAGAGAACTTTTTTTAGGCTACCATATAGGACTCTTATGGTTTGTTTATATTTAACATATGTGATATATTACGAAAATCAACAGGCCTTTACACTCAGCGGCTCCGGCAGAATTTTAGCGATTGAAGAGCCGACCTCCATTAGTCGGCATGGCCATATGGGTTTGGGTTGGGGGTTCAACCCACGTGACCCAAGTGCGAAAAATAATGCCCCAAATCACTTGTTTGGTTGGAAGTATTCCGAAATGACTCATTAATGCCCCTCCCCCACCTGAACAGTAATCCTTACAATCAAGAAACGCCCTGAGGCGGGTCCTTGACCTCGCTCCCAAAGTGAGAGCTTTGCGCTCTGGTGGTGCCTCTGGCCTTATTGGGTTAAAGTAGTCCGAACTTCCCCCTCCCTGAAACTCCCCCTCCCACCAACTCACTTAGTCTGCGCGCCTGGCCTTCGAGGTGTCGAGAAGCCACTTCAGCACAGATGGAGGAAAGTAACGAACTGTCTCTTTATTTCAATTGTGTGCATGTCCACAAACATTACAAACCCTGAAGTAAGTTTTACAAATCAATTGACAACTAGCTCCGAATCCTGTAACTATTCATATATAAAATTGCTCCATGATTCCCTCAGCTCTTTTCTCTCCACTATTTTTCTTTTCTCAACCCGCTAAATGAAAAATTAGTGGTCAAAACCGGACATTCTAAACCTTTTAAGGGGGGTGTCTTCCTACGACTATTCTGACACTTAATGTAACCACTAGAAACTATAAAATTTACTGACAAAATAGTTAACATTAAAATCATGTTTGCTCATTTTCCGGTAGGGCGTAAGCACTGCTGATTGAGCCGCCTTTACCTCTTTTGGAAAATCAAATAAAAAATAAATTGATTTGGAATTACGAAGGAATTGTGATGAATAAGAAAAGAAGGTCTGTATCCAGACAAGGTACTGATAACTTCCAGGAGAGGCGAAATATTTTCAGGGGGCGAGATGTGTTGAACTGTATTAAGGCAATGGTAATCTAAATTTTTCTTGGGGGGAAAATTTATCTTGTGGGTGCCACCCCTGCCCCCCTTAGCTTAGGGTTTGGCCGGAAGAAGGACGGGTATATGGGATGTATTTGGAAACTAGTTTCGGAAAAAATCCTTCCGTGCCTGATTGTTGTAATAACATTCAGGCAGGTGTGTAGTGTGAAAGGGTCTACCTAAAAAGAACCCAAAATATGTTTCAAATCAGTTTCTTAGCTCTGGCTGAAGTTTCCTTGTTAAACATCTTTAAAATACAATGGGCCCTATGGCACCGTCTTCCGCAAATACGTTCTGGGCTAAGAGTGCCCAATGATTTACATTCGCTTTCATTTTTTTAACAAACAGTTTGGGAGTATGGAATGTTCTTGTTCCATCCACATCCCAGTAATCATTGCGAAACGTCTTTTGGCTGGTTGGATGAATAGTGCAAGAGACGTTTGCAATCGAAAAGAGAGGGAGAAAATTTTTGTAGCTTTGCGGAAGGAGGTTCTTTCAATCGCAAAATTATGATGTCCGTCAGTAGCCTATTTAGTTAAAATATCTCTCCCAATCCTCAGTAGAATACTGTGGCTGAAATGCTTTTTGTCGAATGTGGGACATGGCACTGAGCCCCATATCAGAGCCTCTTTGAAATGCTGTCAATATGCAGATTGATCTGCAACAAATATTGGTAACAGTGCATGTGTAATGATCTTAACACTGAGGTCACTCACGCGAAGGGTCAGTGCCCTCGGAGCCGGGGGCTGGGGGTCTACAGCCCCAATAATTTTCAGTCTGAAGATTTTTTGTCTTAAAACGTTCAGAATTACCCTATAAAATACCCCAAACACAAGTAGAGTGGTTCAGCTCCCCTCCTCCTAATCTTGGTACCTTCCAACGGCAGTAAGGTTTAAACTTGCGTGTTAGCCTACTAACATGCTGTTTTTATTTTATTTTTCGTGCTATTGTTTGGAACCAGAAATAAGTTTATGTAGGTATGTAGCCATAGAGAAAGGATAGACCGTCAATTTCAAAACTATCTTGTGAGTGTTAGAAATTTCTAAAACCGAAGAATTAGAACATTGGAATATGATACGGCAGTAAAATGCCTTCTCTAGACATGAAGTTGTAAGACGTGTTCTATCGGTGACTCGTTATCTCAGTATCGTAAGTTCCCAGGTCAATTTTTTGTTGGAAATGTTGCCGATTTATCTTAACCAATACATTTAGGAACATCTCCCCACATTTTATATTATGCACTGTAGAAGTTGTGATATTATGTCTGTTTAGAGAACGTACTAACGTTGAAAAAGCATTTTATTTTATCATCAAACTTAAGATCCATTCCTCAAAATAACTGGCAACATTAATTTATCAACAATAACGTTTAGTCAATGACAACGAAATTAAACTTTTCTCGAGAGTAGTGGTTTGAGTGTACTGTCTTGCATACTAGAGGTCCCAGGATCAAATCTCGATGGAATCACTAAAAAATTTTCTGGGAACTAAACTTTTTTCTTGTTCGGCATAGCAGTTTGTGGTGATGCTGAGGGGTTAAATTGGTAAATTAAAATTGGGTATCTGGTTGGCCGTCTTAGGAAGTTGTCTAAATCAGGAAGTTGTCCGATTCAGCTAATTGTCAGATTCAGGAAGTAGTCCGAATCAGGAAGTCGTCCGCTTTGTTCGGTCCAGCTGTGGGACAGAGCAGGGATCCTACACCCCTCCCAGCCTTTGAGACAGTGGCTAAAGACAGGATGGGGACATTAAATGGCGGTCCCCGGAGCAAGATTGGGAGCGATTAGAACACACCTCCCTCTTTACTCTCTGAGCACTAGTCAAAAAGAGAAGGCGCATCTCGCCGGTGTTCATCATCTCGATTAATCCGGTAAGGGATCATCGACGAGCCAAGTGACTTCTTGACCACAAATACGTTAAACTTTTACTTAAATTTTTCCCAAGAAAATTTTTAAAAGCATAGAAAAGCCTGTCATGTGTAAATATGTAATAAATCCTCAGAAATCCCACAAAGTGTCAGGCTAAAGTCAAAATGGTTGTTAACTTGACAAAGAGGTGTCTTGAAAAAATTAAGAAAGACTTCAACTAATCATCACTAAACAATGGCGGGGGTGGAAGCCAAATAATTGTTTAATATATATTTGCTTTATGTTCTCGTTAATCATCTCAAAGAATAAAAAGAAAAGGTAAACACGACAGCCAAAGCACAAGCCTCCAAATTTACTGATGTAGTATACTTCTAACTTGTAATGACAACGTCATCTATCAACTTAGTAAACGTACTCGGACCGGCCTTATGAAAAAAAATTATAATAAAAAAAAAAAAAAAACTAAAAACTAAAACACTTCGTGGAAAAATTGTTGCAAACTGTTCTTTTTAAGTTAGTGCAATTATATGCTTTTCAAGTGGAGTTAATAGCAAGCCTGGGCTATGGTGTTAACGTCTAATATCTCAATTTTTTCTGATTATCACGGTCGATATTGGACAACTGTACAGCACCGTGGTTTAAGATTGACCCAGTTTGAGAAACAAGCGTCGGATCTAAGTATGATTTTTTCTTGCGATATATGACCTTTGACCTACATCTTTAAATGCAAATAAGTATGATTCCGACAGAAACGGCCAAGCGCAGCCATGGGTGAAACATATCGACAGAGTTTCAGGAAAATCAGAGATGGGAAACTGACTATTGCTTGATGTTTTGCGAACCCTTTCCTTTACTTAAGAATAAACTACGTTTTGGTTGTCTGGTAACTTACGAGTAACGTATTTCCATTTTCTGTTAGTATCCTGTCGAGTAAGTAACATTTTGGTAAACCACCCGCTTTCTCTTAATATATAGTTTTCACACTTTCTCGTGGAGAGTCTCATAAGTGTACGAGGTGGAGGTGGAATATGCTCTCCGGCAAATGAGACAGCCAAAAAAATAAATTATGCCCGTTTTTACTGGTAAATATTTGGGCAACTTGGTCCAAAATTCTAAATTCGGGCAAAAATTATCCCTGCCCCAGAAATATTGACACCCCGTACGACTATGGAGAGTCTAATAGTGCGTCACTACTGTCAAAACGACGACTTTATGTAAACTAACCATAACTTATTGCAAATGCAGTATGGCCGATAAAATGAAACCTTATCTTGCAAGTGTAGCATTCTTAAATTAAACTAAAATGTTTACTCCTTTTCCAGGAGTGTCACTGGGGCTGTGGACTGTTGCACTTTATACTCCAAAGCTACATCTAACTTATTCTGAAAATGTTGCTTTTAAAAACGTACCGATACACTTGGTGCACGGCTGTAAAGATAGACACGCTACCCTAAAGTTGACACAAACTGTTTAATGTTAACTCAGACAACAAAGTGCATTATCAGGGACCGAAAAGGGGCGATATTCTTGCTACGAATTAATGGACGGGAAGGCGGAGGGTTGTAAATACCCTGTGTGCGATCCTCACCTTTTCTTCTCCGAGCAGCCAAGCTGAAGGGAGGGGGAGGGGCAAGGACTCCGCTGCTTCAGCTGCTGCGTTAGTTTCAGAGAGAGGAACATTTAATGCCCCAGAAAAGAATGTATAGAATCGCCTAAAACTTGGTCATTATTCCCTCGGTTTTAACTTGATAAGGCCCACAAGGTAATAATTTTTGTAGTGATTACTGGCAAGCACAGTATACAGTACACTAAAAACGAACCTAAGGAACGAACAATGTATGTGTATTCAATATAACACAGAAGCTTGATGGGACCTATACCGTAGTTTCGCAGGAAAAAGGATGCGAGAAATAATGTAACCGACATGAAAAACCCTTTTACAAAAACATTACGGACGAGACACAATCACTTTCTACTGGCATACAAGTACGCATCCAAAACACTCCTAAAAGTCATTTACACCACGTGCGAGACAGACAATTCCATTTACGAACAAACTTTGTGAGAAAAAATTCTCTGACACTCTCAATATACGAGTTACAACGCATCTTCCGCATGTTATTTACGAACACAATTACTACAGGCCAACTTGAACATATTTCTGCCCTCGCAGATATAGTTCTTATTTTATTTTACCTCGACAAATATGCAACAAGTGTTTCCTTAACTACTTTGGGATGCCTACGGTGACCTATATTTACTTCTATGCAACATATGCAACCATCTATACATGCAAAACGCTGTAGCTTGTATACCAAGCCTTTTATTCAATATGAAAAATAAATTAATTAGTTAAGGTTTAAAAACAAAAAAACCTCTACTCAGTTTCACGCTTGTGCGTTCCTTGAGGTTCAGATGAATAATAGCCTAGCTCTTTTGTTCGCAAAACAGTACTTTCTTAAGTCCTGTCATTTGGACACTTTACACATTTAGATGAGAAAAGGACAATGGTAATTAAAAGTAGTGGATATGATATACAGTCATGGAATAATTACCTGTGTCATCGTAAAATCTTTTTCCCCACCGCATAAACTTGTAAGGTTTCCTCTTTCTGCTGGCTTCCATCGATTGTGCGGATGATAATGGAACCATAAGAGCCGCCAAAATCAGCAGAATGGCGCACCAGCAGAAAATCTCTGTTGTCCGACATCTTGAAAGAGCCATTCCTTAAAGTTGTTCTTCACCAATCTCTTTTTAAAGGACGTTTTGAAGTTTTGCTTTTCTTTTTCACAAGTTTGCACTGACAGGTGTATATTTTTCCTTCATACAGATCTTGACGTTTCTTCGTGCTTTCCTCTGTTTAGACTCTCCTATTTTCTTCGTGAGTTAATCTGTCCTTTCCTTTATTCTAAACGAACAATAGCTAGAAGCTTTTCAATTCCTCTCCCTCTTTCTCCCTTTTTCTTAAGTGTGTCATTCCCCAATAGGACTTTTGTTTAAATCTGTGTCCTTTTCTCTGATTGTGCAATAAAGAGATATTTCGACCTTCACTTATCTGTAATTCTATAGGCTGTTTAGAAAATCCGATCCACCAATCACAATCGCCTGACGTTAAATTTTTCTGTCTCATTCTCAACAGAACTCTCTCGAATACAATGACAAGAGACGTTAACATTTAAATGGATAAATTTATCAATTACGTCTATAAGGCAGTGACGTAGATAAAATAAGCAGGGGCGGCTTCAAGGAAGTTATTAGTAAGGGTCACTTGTAGTATCAGGGGTGAAAAGTAAGATCGTGATCAAGTGATTAACAAACATACCAATTTGTTTAGTTTGTTTTAACTCAAGGATGGCGTTAACGATCTTCTTAGAATTCTATGACGAAAACAGTTCTGTAAATATTTGTCAGCAGGATATAAAGTATTATTTATACACTATATATCATAGAAAAACAGTTTCATTTTGGTACCCATCTAGGTTTTCGAGTGAAAGAATATATTATTTTTGGTGACACAATTTTGTAATCTGTATCAGTTCGATACCACTGACCTAAAATTCTCTGATGTAGCAAAGTCTGGCTTGGCCCACCAAAGTTCCACAATAGATATAATTGCGAACCACTTTCTTTCTTTGATAGGCATCAACTGGATGGAATAATAGATCTGGATGGAATAATAGAAATTATTGGAAAGGAGAGAACAAGAGGTAACTTTTATAAAATAAGACCCAAGTATGCCAGATTAGAGTGCAGAAGAAATGCATACTTTCATAGAATTTGGAAAATTTGGAATGAACTGCCTGATGCTGTGGTAAAGAAAACATCTGTGAATGGTTTCAAAAAAGAACTGGAACAGTATATGATCATTAAGGGCCTTTTGCCTCCTATCATTTAGTAGCCAGCCTCAACCATATGGAGATGTTCCGTTATGGAGAGGGTGGCGCTTCAAGGTAAATCAAGGTAAACTTAATTGTCACAACTGATAAAAAGAATAACAGAAAAAAATTGCTAAATTCTTATTAAAGTTAGGTAAGGAATACCTATCACTGTTCTCGCATATCGTCAAGCTAAAGTACGTTATTGGTATACGTTTTTTGGTTTATTTTATATATACAGTTGAACAATCACATCGAAGTTACCTTCCATCTAGTGAACCTTCGGTCTAGTGGGTATCCTCGTAGCATGTATCAAACTCGGCACTAATCGCCAACGATGTTGCGGTGACAATGCGGGACCCACGAGCTATTTTTTTAAACTAAAGTCTAACAGATTGCAAAATGAAGGCGTAACTCAGTCATATCGGTGTGATGTTGCCGGAGAGCGCAGTTACAACATTCATCCCCTTATTATGTTACATCTTTTTATTTCATAACAATGGCGTGAGTATTGATATTGGTAACGTCTATGCAGACCGAGGAGCTTGAGGCGGTTACTTCTCGGGTAGGAGCAAGAAGACTACACTTTCAGAGCTTTAGCCTAGGCGAAATACCTAAGGAGGCAGTTCATGATAGCTTCCAGTGGCGTACCTAGTTTAGTTGGCACCCAAGGGCAGATCCTTTCTTGTCACCCAGTGCCCCCCGAGGGAGGGGTCTAAGGGGAGAGTCGGTAAGGGAGGACGTGGTATTTATGTTAGGTAGCTAAGGTGCAAATTATTGCGGGGGATGACACACCTACTCTTTAAGTAGTTTTGCATATGTAACATGGCCAAGATGTAAACTGGTGCTAACTTTGAGATAGCTGTGACTGGTTACATGTTTAGAAATTTTCATCTTTAAGTACCGTTTTCTATTTTCTTTTTAGATGAGTGTAAGGGATGGGGTGTTGTCTAAGCCCCCCCCCCCCTTTGGAAAATATTTGCTTTGCAAGGTTACTTGGATACAAACTGGTGCTATCTTTGACAAAGATTGAATTGGTTATGTGTTTCCGAAAATCTCATTATTTAATGTTTTTTTTTCGGCTGTGGCATGGTACGGTGCCATGCCAAAACCGAAGACTGAAATCTGATAAGGGCTAGTTCCCCCTCTTAGTGCAATAGGCTTCTTGGAAGCCGTATAGGTTGATGCGTAGCATAGGTCTTATGTTTTTTTTTAAATACTTCCCAAATTGGCCGTAATGGAGCTTTTTATACCTCCAGAGTTGTTTTGAGACTTCAAGCTTTAGAAAGTAAGACTTCATGAAGAAGACTTAAACCTGAAAAGCTTACCCAGTAAAATCACATTGTGGAAGAAAACAAGAATAAAAGGTACACTGTTAAAAATGTCTCTAAATTGTTGTAGAATTACAGAACAAAAAATAAAGAAATACAAAGAGAATACAGCAAAAGTGCTGTCAATTTTTGAAACTAATTGACAGTACTTTTGCTGTATTCTTTATGTATCTCTTTATTTTTTGTTCTGTAATTCTACAGAAATTTTTAACAGTGTTCTTAACAAGCCCATAGTTTTAAGCACGTAATTAAAGGTATTCATAGGCTACTTTATGTAAACATGCTGTGGGAACGCATGAGTTGGATCACCTTTGGCTTTTTTGGTTATTTTGGGATGGGTTATAAATTTCAGTAGAAGAAAAGTTACACAATATCTGGAGGAGAAATATTTTCAAGGGGCCAAATATATTTCAGGGTTCAGATATAGTAAAGCAATACTTATCCTTTCTTCTCAAAATTTCCTAGGTGACAAACTTTTTCTACTGTTACTTTCCCTTCGACCTTGACTAAGGCCCTGTACAAGTCATACAAAAGTTCAGAAGTAGACCTCATAAGATTTACAGTATTAAAATTTGCCTATCAAAATAATTAAATTTGATTTGCAAGAGCATCAGTAATATGCTAATGTTCTGTAGCTCAAAACGTAATTACGAACAGCAGAATGATACAGTTAAACTCTCTAAAACACATGAAATTTGCGTGATTTTTATGCATTCAAAGCTTCCAATCATCATTGCTGAACATAACTGTGTCACAAATTAAATATCTCCTTCTCCAAGATGAGCTGCGCTGAGCCCCTTCCTCCATGCCCCAACTAATGGTATAAATAAATTTCTCAGGCGATCTTAACCTTCCGCTGTTGTGAATCAAAACGACTTTTCGGGTACGTTTAATTCCCACGCATTTAAGATGTGCATGCTTAAGTGTGTTTATATATTAGTTGTATGCCTGGAAGTTTAACCTCTCAGTTTAAAGTTAAGCAGTTTTGTCCTCCTACGATGTACCACTTTCGCGTTGGATGACGGATGAGGCGTCTGGGGTTCTTCTGATATTGCCCGAATTGTCACCGATGGTTCTATTTCTTCCAGGAGGATTAGCAATTCTAAAATTTTATGATCTCTGTCATAAATTAATTTGAAGTGAAGAGACTCAGAACCTTTAAAGTTAAGGTCAAATAATTATACTATTTACAAAATTGAAACGGACAAGCAAGAATGAGATCAGACTAAACTTTATCTTCAAGCCGCCAACCTTATGTGCAATGCATCATTTTTATTGCTCTTAGTTTTATTAAAATATTTTCCCGTGTATGGTAAAATGAAATAAGAAATGAAATTAAAGCAATGCAGATCAACCAAATGCGCATCCAGTCTTCATATAAGTTTAGGAAGTGTGCATTATTGTCATTTGCCCTGCAAATATGCTTGGACAGTGCACATAGTGCAGTAAAGATAATCGAAAATTTGAGTGAACTTATGACAAATTCCTGCAGATCTTTTTTTTGTTTTTTTTTTGTTTTCTGTTTTTGCTTTGGGCCATTTAGATGGCTCCACTGAACATTATATGAGATACTTTTCAGAATCTCACACCGGGAGACAAGGTCATTACGTAAATTCAAAATGGTTGTCATGGATAACTTTCTTGCATATAATTGGAAACGACTGGTTATATACCCCATAACGTATTTTACATCGATCTTCAGTTGCAATTTGTTCTAGATTCATTCATACTTTTACTAGACTTAAAGATACGTAGAGCAGTTCAAGATAGCTTTGAATGACATCACAATGCTTTCACCCTTGGGCCTACACCGGTAACCGTTAAGTCCCAAATATCGCCTAATTTCGCTTGATACCAGTACATTGATGAAATCCAGTACTGTTTGGCTTCCTCGCACTGAATATAGCTTAACTGAGGCCGTTGGTCTGTAATCATATATATATATATATATATATATATATATATATATATATATATATATATATATATATATATATATATATATATATATATATATATATATATATATATATACATATATATATATATATATATATATATATATATATATATATATATATATATATATATATATATATATATATATATATAAACACAATTGGTGACTTTGATTGACATTTATTCAAACAATAGCTTCACTGGTTGGTCAATGTGCAGTCAGCTGTGATCCCAGTTGCTCACACAGTAGGTGTGTGGATATAGCCTTGAGCAAGTCTCTAAGTGTAAAAGAGTGAAAATCTACCAAAAAGATTGACTACAGTGACCACGCTCTGTTTCGAGTGGAATCCCACTCTCCATCGAGTGGCATTTTCACTCCTTTAGAGTTAAGTACCACTCCGGACAGAGTGGAATTTTTGTGTATATTTCCACTCGAAAACGGAGTGGTCACTGTACGCAATCGTCAAAGGGTGAATTTCACTCTTTTGCATTAAGAGAGTTAAGTTAAACTCAGTAGTGCAATCTTCTGCATTTAACTTCATCTGGGAGGTGTATTACACAGCCTTAGACAGTTTTTTTTTTTGAGGAGGCGCTGAAAGTAAATTTAGTATGGGGCCTTTTTACTATTTGGGCGAGATTTCAAGGCCCTTTAAAATAGCCATACAGAGTCTCGTCCACTCATTCAGGAGTAAGCCTATAGTCTTGTCACGCATCGAATCAGTATCTCCCTATAGAAAGGTACTCTATCACCAAAGGCAGACTGGGGACACATCTCAAAGTTATACTCAAGTCACCATTTCACTACCATAGCTACTACGATAACCATATAATGCCCAGTACAAATATCCGGTACCTTGAAGATTGACAACCACACAATTTAACAAAGGATGAAGAGGACAAAAATTCTTTTTTAAAGGGGTCAAGAAAATCGTCACTATTTTCTTAACAGATGCGAAGAAAACAGGCTAGTTTTTATCATTTTTTTGAAGAAGTTAGTTTGTGGTATCCGCTGTTCTGGTAAATTTTATCGATACCGATATGAACGATATGAGCGACATCGGCCGATACCCATACAGAACACCGGTAATCGATCCAACACGATGGATCAAAGACCAAAATTAGCGCCATCAACATTGAACTGTTTGACGAATTTCGACAGCATCAAGTTGTCCAACTAGTGTTGTTCAATTAAACATGCCTGATTACTGTGACATTCGATGTACACTTTTCCGTATTGGAATAATCTAGCCATTTCTTTCGCTTTGTAAACAAAATACTCTTGGATAAAAATTCTGTGAGACTCATTAACTGAAGATGGTAACGTTTTTATGCTCAAGTCAACATTCTTCAAAACGATTTTTATCCCATGACTGGCCTCTCGCTTACTTCAATCTATCAAGATATCGTGAAGAAATCATGTTCATAAATGCAGCCTAAAGATTCAAGATTTCGACTGCTTTTGTGACGAAAACACGGATAAGCGCGTCACAACCTTTAGGAGTGGTTTTGAAGCGAATACGCAATTTTACCGCTAAAACACGAACCTTTCAAGTCATGCAGTTGGACCAGCAAATACCAAACCTCTTTGTTGAAACTGGTAGTGCTTGGAGTCAGTATACAGCTCCAAGGGGGAGTCTAATACATTCGGAAATGTCTACAAAAAAAAAAAGAAAAAAGAAAAAAAAAAACAGGAAATGGTGTGAATCTTTACAAGTAGTATATTTTCATTATTATATGAAACAGAAAAGAAAGGGAAAGATAGGTTGGTGAGTGTACATGATTGAGATGTACCTTAAATAAACTTAATTGTGTGAGCAAATATAGGTTATATTGAATACAAATGTCTTGTGATATTGTACTGATACCACACCTTTGGTTGTTAAATCAATCATAAGATATTCTATAGGTCTGGGCCCGAGACGTTCTCGGGGAGAGTAAAAATCGTGGTTTCATCATGAGCCCTTCAAATATTTATTCCTCTCCTCAAAGACACTGTTGCGGAAGGTGAATTTTATAGACCGGGTTTTAAGTGAAACGTTTTGCAGGCTGGTCCCATTCGGGACTTCTGGAGATAGCCTTAAACTTACTCAGGAGGACTACAACCTGACAAGCCTATTGAATCATGATCTGTTTAGCATCAGCTCTGTTATACGTGACTCTATCATTTCATAGGGAGCTTGTCCCAAAGGTCAAAAGGTCAAATTCAGTGAACGCGCAGGTTGTTCTGGAGGACACCGGGCCACGCACCACATTGGTTTAGTACATGAACTAGCGTCCGCGTGTGCTGTTTGTCCTCCAGAACGCGGATGCGTTAGTTGACTTGCGCACGTCCCTGTATACCTTATGCATATGACGTCACAGAGCAGAAAGTGCTCCCTCGTTTGGAGGAAAATGGCGTATCATTGCAAGTCACACCAAAATGCAGACAGCAGATTTGTCATCAATCGTATACGCGCGTAAGTCTACTACACATGCGGCGAAATCCATTCCGTTCGTGCACGTGTGCTTCATTGTTTTCCTTCAAAATGACGTCATAGTGATGTCAATGCATAAGGTCTATACTACAAGTAATTAAGACCGTCGGAACAGCAGAACATGAGAGTGTAGGTGTATAACGAAGGTCGAATGGGACGAAACTGGCAACCCTTTCCACCTTGAAGCCAAAGCACATTTGAAAATGAAATGCCAATTTTCACTTTAGGTTACTAGCATGCAGGCTGAAATACTTGTTCGGTCATTGAGAGAGTCATACAAGGTAGATTTTTAATTAAAAAGTAGGTATTTATTTATGTTTCTTTAAAGGTGGGCGCAAACTGCACCAATCCGACTGCGACACGACGCATCTGAACCCGACTTCTCGTCGGGGTGAGTTGCATGTAGTTGTGACCAGTTGCGTCGGGTCGCAGTCGGATCGTACGTTATTAGCCGCACACTACAAGACCCGACTTCGACTGCAACTCATGTTGGTTCCGGCGTTTCGAAACAAAATGGCAGGTATCGCCAGCAAATCGTTGTTTGTACGTCGGCTTTATTGTTACCTGATGAAGACTTTGACAGTAAAATTAAGCCGATAAGATTTGCGAGGAAGTGCACAAAAGAGCGAGACACACAGGGAGCATACCAGGACCTTAAAAGAGTTTAATTGCCATAATACCGATGAGCTGCGTCATGTAGACATGGTACTGACTGCCAAAGCTCCAATGAATTCACCTCTTGTTCTTCTGTCCACGTGGGGGCCGCCATTTTGCTGTTTCTGCAACTGTCACGTGATTTCACAAAGCTTTGTCGTTGGCTATACATTAATATCTCGTCGCAGTCGGGTCAGTAAAAGTCGCACACTGCCACGACCCGATTCAACTACGATGCAACCCCCGACTCGCTCGGTCGAAAAAAAAAAACCGTTTAGACCCGACCATGACCAGACAGGTTTTCAGTCGCGTCGCAGTCGGGTCGGTGCAGTGGGCGCCGGCCTTTAAGTTTTAATTTCTGTTTTTATGGCTGAAAAGTGGTACAGCAGCTGCCGTACCTATCATTTAGGTTCAGAGAGACCTGTGTTATGTCTGTGTCTGTTGATAATGTTAGTCAAACAGGTATCTCATATTGCTCGCTGGTTTTGATTGACGGTCTACATTTGTTACAACCTCAGCTATGGGGTCGGTCGGTCATCCGGGTCTTTCTACGTTACCCTAGCGACTTTGGAGTGAAAACAACAACTGACTACAGTTTGACCATATGGAAACACACCTGCACAATACATTGTTTTCACTCCAACATATTGTTGTCGTGCGGAAGTGACGTGTCACCGACCGACCCCATATCTGAAAGCAAACGGGAATTAGTTTTATATGAGGTAACAAACAGTTTGCCCGCGCACCCACTGTAACTAGGTTTCTCATAACCACCGTGACGGCTTTCTGTAACACAATTTGAGTGGAGTTTCCTCGTTACTACTTTGTGTACGACAACTTCGGTGAAATCGTCGTTTCAAGAACCCTCCCAACCCCCGGTTTCATTTCCCAGCTCGCTACATTGCCCCTCCATCAACTCCTGCGACATTTTAGTCTGAGGTATTTCGTAAAATGTGATAAAATGATGATGTTTGTGACAATCATGCTCACTGTGTAGTACATGACTCTTGCAAAAAGAAATGAAAGTTACATATTAAGTTCCACAACTTTGTAAATACTGTGGAGCTTTCGGGGCTTTGCCAACCTGAGCTTATGTAAATCCGGACCCCCACCAGTAGACCCTAGATCGCACCCTGGTTCCTGGAGCTCCACTGGTGCCCTTGCAAATTGCGATAGGCCTTCTCTTTTCGGTCAACACCTGCTCTACCATCATCGTCGGCCAAAATCTCGGGGAGGACCTCAGACCCAGGCCGGGCTTCGGCATATTCGCACGATTTGCTGGCCACACCTTGCGAGGCTGCACATACTCTGGAGTAGCCAGGAATTTGTCAGTGGGAGCACTGAAGGGAATGAACCTTTTCTGAAGCACAAGATTTCTGTGGTCATCCCTCAAAGATTCCGGGTGTTGGAAGGATGGCGGCTGAGGAGGAAGAAAGGAGGGATCATGCGTTGCAAGGCGGTCTGGGGTGGCAGCCACCACCCACCAACCCCTACTCCAACCCGAATTTAGGGCACTAGCATAGTTTTATATCACAGTTCGCTAGCCAGTCTGGACAAATTTTCAGGCAAACTGCAACCTTCGACCTCGTCTGAAATAACTTGTCATACATCTCTCAAGTTTGAGAATATATAGAAGAATCCACATACAGATCACACTTTTTACAAAGTGGGGACTCACTTTATGAGAACATTACCCAAACCTTTCAGTGTTGAAGGTACGAATACTCAGCAAAGAGGGTGGGGAACCTTCCTAAGGAAAAAAAAGATGAAATCGAACACTATTAGATGCTATTTTCTGGCATCTGAAAAGTACACAAAGAAATACGTTTCCATTGAATCGTCCATTGTTATGCATTGTGTGACCACTCTACAGGGTCGGGAAGTAACGAGTTACAAGTAACGCCGTTACTGTAACGAGTTACTTTTGTAAAACGAAGTCACGTAACCATGGTAACGAGTTACATTCGAAATCATGTAACAGAGCAAGTAACTAGTTACAATTCTGTGCAAAAGTAACTGTAACGGTGTTACGGGAGTATAATTTAGGTTCAGACGACCAATACTCCATTTCCCTGCCAAGGAAACCTGTATTTCCTATGCAGTGTGGTAAAGTAAGTTACGAAATATTAGGGAGTAGTCACACCCATCCCTACCAAGCTCTGTCCTGAGATAAGATCGTAACTATATCCATATTCTGAAACTGCATCGACTCCTGCAGTTTTCAATACAACCAAAGCTCGATGCCAGAAAATTGCATCTAACAATTTTTTATTTCAAAATTTTCCATGGAGGAGGACCTGCAGGCCCCGTCCCCGATGATTCGCGACCATTAGTGTTTTTGTAACTTGCAGTATAGAACTGAGGGTCAACGCAAAAATAAAACTGTCTGCTACGGAGCTCTCCGTTCCCCCACAGTGTCGTAAGGGGAAAGCTGCAGTTTTCTCGACTCCCTTTTTACACCAAGGGACCCCAAGCTTTCTCAAAAGATGCTGACTTTGTACATCACCCGATCTGCGGCATCAGGGGTCCACCCTTGTTCAACTCAATAGAAGAGTGGCCCAACCTTTCTTAAATCTTCATTAAGAAATTGTTCAGTTCCAGTACTGAATTCTGAAATGTCTTAAAAATTCTTTTTTTCCGGGACGCCCTGCACGCACTCACCTCGGGTATATAAGAACTCCATACACATCACATGAAAAAGGACCATAAGAAACCGGTGTAAGCTTGTGCACTAGTACTTGTGTCTTCAGGGGCCCATTTTTATTCAACTGAAGTGAATCGGGCCTAACTCCAGGAGCACACATTGCAGATACATGTTCTCTGATAGGACTTCTACCAATACGACATGTAAAATTCTTGTTCCAAAGCCCACTGCAACCCCAGTCATCATTCATCCTACCCGTCCACAACTCCATGCACGCATCGAATTGTGCAGCCTCTAGTTCGAGTATTATATCACAAAAAACCTGTGACTTTTGTGGTAATGTCGTGCACATTAAATGTGATTTGAAGGTAGTCAAATGCTTCATTCTAATGTTCACACTTATAAACTTATTCCAGGATCTCCTGGGGTTTCTCTCTCTCTAGGCCCCATCGAGCAATGTAGGTTCCCTGGATCCCACCCCTGAGGAGAGCGGTGCATTCTGCTCCGTTGTTGGGTCATTTCACCTTTTCCATTACTTCATCTTAGAAGAGGGTGGGCCCCTTGGGGTCGTCTTCGCCCCCTCTTACCCATAAGGCCAGTTACGCCACTGTCCTCGATTGATACGTAAGTAGGTAACTAGTTAGGTACTTTGAGTTGTAACTAGTTACTTGTCAGTCAAAAGTAACTGTAACTAGTTGCATTTTCTACATTGTAACTAGTAACTGTAACGAGTTACAATTTTAGAGAAATAACTGTAACTATAACTAGTTACTTCCAAAGTGTAACGGGTACAACCCTGCCACTCTACAACTTCGAAATAGACTAGCCAGTAATTATGATCATGAATCCGTCAAAACGGTCACGACACGGGGAATCTGGAGGTATTCCAGGTGGAAAATGTTGAAATTAAACACTGTCAAATGCGATTTTCTGGCATCTGAAAATGAAGATAAATACACGAACTTTGTAGAGCAGCTTTGGAAAGGTCTCAAAAAAGGGAAGTGGAGGTTTAAGTCGGGAAAGAGCGCGTTTGAATCTATACTGTGAAATTTGCCATTGCGAGCGAAGATAGGTCAACTGTCAGGATGACTGACTCTTCATGAGGATAACATGTTGCGACTACGCTAGCGACTACGCTAAAACTGTTGCTTTTAATTTCAGGTTGGTTGTCACTCTCTAAAAGTTTTCAAACATGCAAATTTTCAAGGTCAAAGGTAAAAAAGGTCAATTTTATTAAAATGTAAGTATTTTTAACATACTTTTGCAAGACGGTACTTACAAAATGCTGTGAATCAAAATGAACAATTTACACAAATTTAAAGCGCTCAAATTTTAGAGAAAATAAAAGAATTATAATCTGTTTATAGAGTGTTTTCATGGCCTTAACAAGGAAATTTAAATACGGACATACACATTTTAAACGGTCTGTTTTCGACACCTTTCAAATCAGTTCTAGATCATTGGTGATAATGGAGAAGAAAAACGCCCAGAAACTAACCCACACGTTCCGCTTAAAATTTAACTTTGAATGATTTTTAAGTTTCCGAACATAAAAAGCTTTAAGGTCAAAGGTCATTAAAGGTCGCACTTTTTAAACTTGATCTTCATTTTACGTCTTTTCCCATAAGAGCCCCTTACAAAACCGCCGAAAATTTAATTCACCATCCTTCCGGTGATCCGTCATTTTTTCAGGACTTTGGGCTGTCCCCCCCCCCCCCCCCCCCGCCCCGTACCACTGTCGAGAAGCTCAGTGCAATCCTTGAAATTTAGTGGGATGTACTGGAAGCATTTATAATTTGCAATGTATTTTGGTAGTTGTATCAGAGAAATCTGTACTTTTGTTTCGGTTGTCAGCATGTGTGGAACCATTGAATTAATTAAGGTAAATGTGCAACAATCACGTTAAAAAAGTAATTGAATTAATAATTCCTTAAATACGTTACGATGTTTCTGTCTTTGCAATTATAATATTATTTGCCAACATGAACCAGGTAAGAGAAATAGCGTAGGTTGTAGCAATATCCCATGCATAAAGTGTACAGGTTAGTCTAAATGTGTCCGAACATGGTGAACTTTATTAAGGCAGGTAGCGTCTTTGCTCGGAAAGACATGCAAGTAATACATTTAAGTGTTGCAAACTTCGGATTTGTTTTTGTTTAATCACATATTTCTCGCTATCGGGTTTTTGCTTCTTTTTGGGGGGGCGGAACTTATTTGGTGTCCAGGTTTTGTTTGGTAAATTTACGGGTGATATGAACACTTCTTTATGGAGCCTCCGTTAGAACATTGTTTCCAATCCATCGTCATTCCGAAATTTAAATTTATCTAGGTAAATTAGTTGTCCTTTCATATAGGTTAAAAACTGTGCTCTGGGAGAACTTTTACCTACTGATATGGTAAGTGTCAATGTGTTACCTGCGTTTTCCGAACCCTTTAATTTTTTCTTTGTTAAAGTTCTTTTGAAAGTTAGTGGGTATGTCCTCATGACCTTCTCGGCGCTTCAGAAGATAGGATCTTATTTCTTTACAGTTTATGCGAATCTAGGCATTTATGTAATTATGTTTCTCTTTGAAAGCATTTTCCTTTTAGGAACTAAATAGTCCCCGTTTACTGACAATTGAGCATATCTAAGAACATCTCCTATGATACCAAAAAGCCAGAATTTGATTGAGAGGGCAGAGGTTCTGTCAAGGTACTGGTAGTTCCTCTTTCTGTTGACAATGTGTAGACTTCGTTGTCCAGCAATCGTTTGCGCGGTTCTTTCCATTGAAAGTTGTTAGGTCTAGAGATGTTACTGATCATTAGACTCTTTAATAGTACACATGTAAATCATAGGCGTACTAGACCGGGGTTTGGAGGCTGTAGTCCCCGGAGTTTGAAAAAGTCATTTTTCTCAGGCGCATTTTGGGAAAATCGGGCCATTAGTCGGATTTTAACGGTTTTGCGGGCAAAAGGGCTTAGCCCCGCCCTCTAGAAAATGTTCCGTACACCCATGGTAAATGTGACACAAATTTTATTCATTTTGTTCTCTGGTAAATAAAACTCTTATTGGTTGTAATTGTAGAAATAATTAAAAGTTGTTTCCTTCTATTGCCAGTGAATGATTCTCGCATCTGTCGATGCTGTCTTCAAGTCTGGACATGCATGGAAACAGCCACGTATCCACGACAAGAATTGATTTTATTTGCAAATCATATCCTTTAAATAAAACAATTCGCTGTTCTCAAAAAGTTATCCTATTGAGGAGGCTTTGTAGAGAGGCTTTTGATACTTAACATTTCACAGATGCCCTTACTCGCATTTTTGTGAAGTTATAAAGAGAGTGTTTAGTGATCACACTTAGGGATAACTAGTTTAATTCCAGCCATATCTAGCATTGTGAGGAGGATTTTTAAGAAACAGAGTTTCTTCCAAAAGACTGAAATTATGGTTTTTGTCTAGCAGAGTACATTTTTATCGACGAAGGATTGGAGGCAGGAATCAACCAACAAACTCGTTTTTTTCGGTAGGGGTGTGTTGCCATTAATTATTCTTTTGGCCTGGCAACAAGTATAAACTGGATGGCTAACTCAGGGGTCAACCAGATTCAGATATTGCCTTAAAACAACCATGTGTTGACCAGATGACCAATGGGAAGAAAGGTTACATTCGATAATACAGGTCCATAATCAGGAAAGAGGAGTGGGAGGGGCCTACAAAAATTTACACATGGTGGCTATTGTGACAGCAAAAACTGTTTTTGCCGTTTAACTCATCTCGTCCCTTAAAGATAATTTTCCCTCTGGAAGTTTTCTCGCCTCCTTCAGCACATAGGCTGGCTAAGGGCCTGGAAGAATTGGCTCTCAGAGCGCTTACTGATTCAGATTTTCACGTGCAGATTAATGAAGCCAGTTTCAATTCACAGGATATTCAAAAATGCTTCTTTAAAAGGCAAAGGATTTGTTAGGTGTATACGTTTAACATGGGGATATCCCAATGAAGTGCATTAATTTGAAAGCCCTGAAATACGGTCGTTGACAAAAAAATTGAGAGGCAGATGAAAGGGATTCGGTCCCCCTCAACCAAAATATTAGTGATCATGCCTTTTAGAGCCACATGTACATATAAGCATACATTTCTTGTGTTGGCAAATTGGTAGAGATTTCCTCCCCTTTCACCAAATTATGGGAGGGGACTATATCTCACATATACCAATTTTAGCAAATATCATTGCAGTTGACCAGCTCTAAGGGAAGATTGAAGAAAGGTATTGCGTTACCAACCAAATTATAGAGGGAATATGTATAAGTGTCTACGAATGATAGTGTCTTCTTAATTACCGAACAAGCAACCTGATGAGTGTGCCTACGACGCACCCCGGAAAAAAAATCGTTTTTCACGACCTTTGAGTCATCAGAAAGTCTAATATTCACACTATATCAACAAATATTACGGGCGTTACCAGAATAGCAAAGACTCTCCGTGCCTCTCAACCACGTTATTGGAGGGGATTATGTCTCACACTCACAATATCAGCAATATTATGGCCGTTGATCAAATATTGGGGGGGGGGTGGACGAAGGTGGTCCGTCCCCCAATCGAATTATTGAGGGACCATGTCCCCCATCCCCTCGCTTTCGCCGCCCTTGATGTTATCTCAAAAATAGTCAGAGGGCACTCGGTCGTACCTCCAATTTTTTTTTTCGTTTCGTGACCAACGAAAAGCAAGTGCTGTATGTTTGTACCATTCTAAAAATAAAATTACAGAGAGCAACACATATCTTTTCACAAGCTTAACTCTGGTACATGAATTACTAATTCAATTTTGATTACCTTATGATGGACTTGTGTGAGATAATTTAAAATACCCTGCACCTAACGTGTATGTTGATGGTGTAGGGGAGTTAGAGTTAGATGAGGTTTTATACGGTACGGCTCAGTTTCTAACCAACTGGTTTAAGTCGGGCCGGCCACGGCCTTTTTTTCAAGTTGTAGCCCACAGGTTTGTTTTTCCTACTCCATTGCTTATGCTGAGCACCAAGCACAATGGCAGTTGGTTCCATTTTTAAAGTCTTTGGTATGACCAGGCCAGAAGTCGAACCCCCAGACCTTCCGGCTGCGAGTCGGATGCGCTAACCACATGACCAAGCAGTCGGTCGCTGGTGTAGTAGAGTGCTTGGTCTCCCCCATGCTGACAGCTCGTGTGCGAAACGCAATCAAGCACTTATGTTTTCAGTTTTTGTCATCTAATGTTTGTCTTCTCTTACTCATCATACTTCGGATACAGATTTTTTATATTGAGAGTTTGGTGTTTTTGGTGAAAGTTTTTTTTTTTTTTTGTTTTGTTTTTGTTTTTGGTGAAGATCAAAGTTCGTTTGGAGTCACTAGAGGTCGTCTGGGAAACCTCGTAAATACTATATCTTTTAAACGGTAGTCTTGATAGAACTCGTAGTTAGCATGTGGATGTCCCATATTGCGTTTAATAATTTAATTGTTTATGGCGGTAGTCAAAAGTCATTGTAGGTGAAAAGAGGTCAAATTGTAAAACCTTGTGTGTAACTGTGAGGCTTCTAATACGTAGCAGGCGGACGATCCATGTTGTCTACAAGTACCCCATTGTTTTTGGTGTGAGTCAAAACTCATGGAAGGATACCAGAGTTTAAATTGCGAAAACATCGTAAAACATATCTCAAGCAAAATTGCATCCACGTACATTGTTTAGACACATATGGTCGCTTTTATATATGAACTACCCAAATAGCACTTCATTCGTTTTGGAAAGGGTCAGGCCCGTAGCCAGAAAAGGTACTGGAGGGTGCCAGAATTTTTCCAGGGGGGTGAAAATTTTTCGGGGAGGGGGAAATGTGTACAAATGTATTAAGTCAATGGTAAGATTCAAACTCTCTAGGGGGGCAAAAAAATTTCAGGAGGGCTTCGCCCTCCCTACCCCCCCCTTGACTACGGGCCTGGAAAGGGTACCTGACCATCAAACCTTGATAGTCCTTACAGAAATATACTTAAGCTCACATTTTTGAGATAATATCATTGCTTTTACAAAGTAATAAAACCGTTTGAAAGGTTTACAGTGTCCTAAAATACTAGTGAAACACACCAGCACCATTTAGCATCTAATCGCAGAACAGCAGTCAAGTTTCAAGGCAACCTCCTCCCATCGCTTTTACATCAAGTCGACTACCTTGTTGCTGATTGATCATTAAGCTTCAGGTGCCGTTTTTATTAACAACAGTATATATTATTATGAAAACATTTGTAAATCAACTATTTCAAGAACTTACAACACAAGCAAAGCGCGGCGCTTACAAACGTCCGTCGAACGAATCAGTCCCCCATAAGTTGACATCATCCTCCCAGGGTAATTTATGGCAAGCCAAAACAGCAAAAAGCGTTTTGTCCATCACACACTGTCATAAAAGGGGCTAACACGTACAAGTCAAACAGTAACATCAAAGTGCAATTACAGAATACGTTTCCTTCTTTAAATGAAGGAAAGGACTTTTACGTTGTATTTGAGGAAGAGAACCGTGCAGTAAACATATTAAGACCCACATGCATGACACACAATGTATCACATGTACACAGGCTACCTTTAGCATAGCCAAATTATTGTGATGACGTGCGCACTGTGCCCAATCAAGACACTTTGCTTGAGGTGACTTGTTCTGCCCTCAATCCTTCATAAAATCTGTTTAAGTTGACATTCAATGAAGTTAAAATTTAAAACTTGAGATCACTTTCAGTAGCTCCACGTTGACATTTCCTGAGTAATTTCAAGTAGAAGGAAATTGAAACAACACGGTTATTGAATGCGTAATCGCCTTTGGTGATTTCGATGTAGACAAGAGTATGGGAAAGGTTCATATTATAAGAACAACCACTGTTTACTTTATAGGTTACGTTATAGTCCATTTACGTTTGGGTAGACATAAACGTTTCAATAAAAAGTGCCCAGAGAACCTCTAAATCATCAATTGCTCGGAAGCCATAAATCAGTCATTTACTCCTTCATGCTCAGCTTTTCTGGCTCCCACGTTCGACGGAAGTGTTCCCCTCTTCTTCCGCATCTGTTGCTCTGTAAGATGCGGACGTGCTGCTGCATACGAGGATGGGGTCCGATGCATCAAAGAAACGATGGGAAGCAGTACAGCGGTGGAATCTCACATACGATACTGTCTTTAATGTGTCTCAAAATATCTCTTCAAAGCAACGAAATTTCTCCTTTGTTTTCTATATTACCCACTCAGGCCTTCCTTAAAATTGTTGAGCTGAATTATGCATGTACGTAGCCCAACTTAACTGTATTAACATAATTAATCGAAAAGTTAAAGAAAATTACTTTCAATTTCCGTGTATGACATTTTTGAAAATTTGGCATCCGTTTTCAGGTGTGGACAAACAAATTGAAGAACAAATTCTCAGTCGCTACAGATGGATCTAATTCTCCAAAAAAAAAAGTTTATTGTTAGCCTGCTATCCACTGCACAGACCTTAACAACTGTGTTTACACCTGCTATAGCAATTAAATTGCTCAAAGCCAAAAATTCAGGTGAGACTGTATTAATTTGCCAACCTTTCCCAAACATTCTGTTTTATACTCTCTCGTAGCATGGGAATTGTAAATCTGAGTAGTCTGCACAACGTACGTTCTAGGTTTCATTCTATGCACTAGTTTCGAATGACTACTACTAGACATTATGAAACATTTTCTAAATGAGATGATAGGTCAATTCAAATTGGAGGGAGTAGTGTGTTGACCGGGGCACAGCCCCTCCGTGTCCAGTCGGGGAAAATCACTTAGTCGGGGGGTTTAACGCAAAGGGGAAGAGAGAGATTGCAGACAGAGAGAGAGAGAGGGGGGGGGGACTGAAGAGACATAAGAAACAACCAAAACTTAGAATTATCAAACCGAGTCATATTATTTTGTCGTAACTCTTAATTTTTTCGTACAGCACTAGGCTAGGAAAGTTCCTTGTCCCCTCCCGAAAATCATCAGTAAGTATCGATATCCGGCTCGTGATCTATTTTCTACTAATTTTTTTCGCGTTTCGCACAGGCTTTGGTATAGGGTATAGCTGGTATAGCGGAGTATATAGTCAGCTTGAGTAGGATACAGGATGAAACAAAGCACAACTGCGCTGAAAAATTTGTCAAGATGATGGAGGGGCCGATTTACTGTATTATGGCGTGTTTGGCAAATACGGACGTTGTGTTCATGATAGTCTTCTAGGGGAATTCATCCTCCTTTTTTGTTCTGACTTTGCTAGCGGCCTCTGATTTGCGCTTAACCTTGAGTATGTACCGCCCTGATTCCACGGCCGCCCTCGGAGTGAATAATTTCATGGAACAGCAACAAGTATAGAGATCTTATTACAGAGGGAGTAAAAGGAAAATTATCTGAACATATTTTGCAGAGTCTAGGTAGACGCACAATTGTGGCAATTTGTGTTTTAGAAATTTAGGATGCAATTTCCTGCAAATCTTGGGATTTGGGGATGTCAGATTTCTCCCGGATGTTGGTGGTGACAGCCTTGTAGGATACGCAGGTTAAAGAATGCCAATGCATGGCATAACTGTAGTGACAAATTCGTATTAGTGACTTAGAATGCAGTTTCTTACAATCTGGTGCGTTTGGGATGCCGGATATTCTGACTTCAATCCTAACCTCGGTCAGGCTGAGGTCGGATTTGGTCCCATACAGCCCCCCTCTTTAGGAGTCGCCCCTGTGACAGTTTCTTGAACCCGATAACGTATAAGGATTAATGGTGGGTCCATTCGCTGTTAGGAATACATGAAAATGTGTCTAATTGTTCTGGATGACGCGGTCAATGATCGAGGTGCAACGAGATAAATTTGTAGAGTACCTTCTTCCCCATTGGCGGAAACAATTCACTGCGCCTGCTTCAATACCTCTTGCAGCCTTTGAAACTTAACACCGTAACCCCATACCATGTGTTTTCCTTGTGCAATTACATTACGTTAATGCACCCAAAACAGCACTTCTGCTAAGGAGTGCAGAAAGTGATAAACGTGTAAATTATCCAGCCGATTATATTCCTCTGTTCATCTATGTCATTTAACACTTTTCAGCATAAACAAATATTTTGCCAAACATCCTTAGAGGGTGGGAGCTCCCCGACCTGGGTACCAGCCGATGCTATGCATGACTGTAATTAGCTTTTTTCAGCTGGGGGCTGAATGTTGTTTCGGATGGCCGTCCTGAGGGTCTATCGGGAGGGGTGTTCCTGCCCTTTGTTCAATCATTGAATATTTAATGTCCTAAGATACAATTTGGTCTGATATATTGTGTAAATTTTAAGAAAGATTACTGAAAATTTTTAACATTTTTTAAAAGAGGAAACAGATAAGGGGTTTTCGTCCTTGAATAGTAGGTGCGGTAGTATACTCCCCCAGCCCCGGCTTTTCTATGCATATGGTGCTATGCCATAGTTCCAAAAATTACCGAAGAAAGAGAATTTCTTAAAGTATAGGCAGTTCAAAGCTTTGCCAAAAATAGCACATTTTGCATCAAAGCGATCTTACATAAACTAAAAATTTTCAAGTAGGAGGGGACTTTCCTCTGTTTAGCCCTTCCCCCAGTGGGGCTCGTGCTTGGAGTGACTAAGGAACGGCTGGGTGCCAGCAGGGCCGTAGCTAGGGTCATATGTTTGGGGGGGTGTGAAGGTCCCCAATTCCGACTGGATAGATATATTTTCCAACTGAATGGTGGCGCGTAAATTGCACCATTTTTTTTTATGCGCCCTGCGTTTACATACGGTAGTGAGGATCCTTCCTTTGTCACTACATAAAGGTGCCGTCGTGGGGGAGGGGTCTAAGGGGAGGGGTTGACCCCTCCCCTTTGAGAAATTTTTGTTAATTTAAGGTTGCTTAGATGCAAAATGGAGCTATCTTTGGGATATTTTTGGAGCTGATCATATATGGCTAGAAAATGTCCATAATTAAATGAATTCTAATTTTTCCGACTGGTTTGATTCTTTTTCCAAATGAGTGGCGGCCCGTAAAGTGCATTTTCGTTTTTATGGGCGTTACTTTTGTATGATACAGCAGTGGTGATCCTTCCTTTGTCACTTCATAAAGGTGTCGTCCTGGGGGATAAGCCTAAGAGGAGGGAGTGTCCCCCTCCCCTTTGAGAAATTTTTGTTAAGGTAAGGTTGCTTAGATGCAAACTGGTGCTATCTTGGGATATTTTGGAACTGATCATATATGGCTGGAAAATGTCCATAATTTAGTGAATACTAAGATTTGGTGAAAGTAGAAAGTATGTTGTCTAAGAGAAGAATACGTTGTCAACAAACCTCCTGAAGCCCCCCCCCCCCCACACCTTTTGACTACTTTAATGTCTTCTATTCTGGTATCTATTGCTGGCATATACCTGTATAGGCCTCCTGGAAGCTCTGGATCAATAATATAAAATGGAGGCAATGACTGGCATCTAAATAATAATATAGAGTATGACGCCAAGCAGTTTACATCTATCGTATTTTTACCAATTTTGAACGAAAATCGAGACGAACAATGGGGATTGGGCGGGAGGGAGAGTATAGGTGCAGAAAAATGATACTAGACCTCCCAGACAGGTATAGCAAAAAGGGTTTAGGACTAACAAGCGCGTTTTCAGAATGTACACATAGTTTATGCTATAAAAGTTCACTGGTACGTTGTGCTTATAAAGTTCATAAGTGATACAACGTGGATTGCGAGGATTGCGTGCGAAGCGCGCCGAAATTTGGGGGTATACTTGAATGCCAAAATGAAAAACCTGCACGCAGGATCAACCAGGGGTGGTGCTTTGATTTGCCGACACGGGGGGGAAGCGCCCTGACTGGGGGCCAGCTACTCTAAGTCCCGACAGATGCAATGGGTTGCCGAACTCAAAATATAAGGCGCGCGAAGCGCGCCGAAAAATTTGGGGTTATATTGAATTTTCATTAAGGAAAGTTGAAAAAGTTTGGGCTTTTATTGAAGAATCTGGACAAAACCAGGAAATTTCTTCGGGTGACTGCATGGTCGTCGTCGGGGATTACATTCTTTATCTTACCCATTAAGGATCTCCTACGAAACTGAAAGATCTTTTTCTTACAAAATATGTTTGCCACGATGGCGAGGCTGAAGAAAGAATCTTCTAAAAGTTAGGAAAAAGAGGAAAGAACTTCGGAATGATGCATGCATTTTCGTGTTTCTCTAGAATCACGCCTACACGGAAGAACAACATTTGTGGTGTTTGAAACGGGGGCGTTACCACTTGATAGAACTAGAGATGAAAGCGCGCGTAGCGCGGGAAAATTTTTTGAAGTTATAGAAAAAATCGTTACAGAACTTACTGGCTACTGGCCTGATAAATAGACGTTTGGAATATTTTCTGAGTATATCTATGTCTTCACCAATATTAGCCTATAAAAATATTGGGGAGGGCTAAAGCGCCCTAGCTCCCATAGAACTGTGTCTGGTATAATTACCTTAATAATGTTCATGAGATTGATTGTAAATCGTGACGCATGCGCGCCCAAATTTTCATTAAATAAGATTTTCATAATAAAACCTGCATTCAGAATCTCCATCAAAATACGTTCAATTGCCCAACAAACCAACATGCCACTCAAAAAGCCAGTCTTTTACCTGGTAATTTGTAAACACCTTTCAACTTCTGCTGTTGTGCTTCTCCGAAAGTTGCTATCGGAAGATATTGATAATAAGAAAAACACTGAGGTCAGGTTTAAAGCGCGCGGAGCGCGCGAAAATTTTGAGAGTTTGAGAAGAATTTGCGAGAAAGGACAGCTTTGATTTGATTTTACGTGAGGAAAATAACGTTTGGTATTATTCTTACTTGGTCTAGTTGGAAAATATATACAAAGTTGACATAGGCTCAGTCGGAAAAATGTGCTAGACTGAGATATCAGAAATTCCAACTAGCATTTCAGATTTTCCGACTATCGTCGCTCTGACGAACTTTGGGGGGTGAGACACCCCCCACACCCCCCGGTCGCGACGGCCCTGGGTGCCAGCCATCCTAGGTAAGTCATTGCATACATTGACAATAACGGTGTGCATAAACCTCCCATAACCGGGACCATACCGAAACTATCTCTACCCTGAATCGGTTTTGGGTGGGGGCGATCTCAGACTGATGATTGGGTAGTCTGACCTGTTATGAGACCCACATCATTTCGGTCCCGTCTGGTCTGTCTGTATTCGACCCAAGCCGAGAAAAAACGAAACCGGTGGTTCAATTGATGTAATGTAATGCCTTTTTTGAAGGCACAATAACTACTCCCTCCCCCACCGTGCAAAAATGTTAAAACCGTAGTTATAATCTTTTTTGTACGGGTATAAACCCTGTTCAAGGTCAGCATAGCCCCCCCCCCACTTTTTCAGTAAATTTTGTACTTTTTAGTTTGCATTTTATGTCGGAGATTTATCAACTAAAGGCCCTATGCTTGTTCCATGGAACCTTGCATGGAGTTTTTCGGGTTGGTCCAGGGTGGTTTGAGGGCTTTGTCGGAGTGGGTAGTTTGAAAGGGGGTAGGCGGTTCACTATCTGACTTTACCAAGTCGGTGAACTGTTACATTTTTGGGGAAAACATCCGATCATGTTATAGATGATATGAGCAAAAGCTTTAAAAAATGCCACTCTTTTGGAGGAATGTGAGTTGTTGTGAAGTTAACAATTATAAGCGGTCTTTTTTTTTTCAAAACCAACCAGACCGGTTTCTGTTCTTCGCGCTGTAGGCAAAGCGTCATCAGTAGTAGCCTTTTACAAACAGCTTTCAAGTTTTGTTGCTGTGCTTCTGCGGGAGTTGCTACCGGAAATTAATGATAATAAGAACAGTACTGAGGTACGCGGAGCGCGAGAAAATTTTGATAGTTTGCGAAGAATTTGAGATAATTCTGATAGTTTGAGAACAATTTGTGATAGAAAATGGTTACAATAGACCCATCACTTGGTCGAAAACACACCTCACCCTACCTCCTACAGGAATCTATAGCTTAAAGGAGCTATGGTACCCCCGAATATATTTAGACATATCCCCATAGTTCTAAATCCAGTTGGTGACTGTACTTGATTAGCATTCATTCAAACAATAATAGCACAACTCTGGTTGTTAATGATGACTTGTAGGCCTACAGTCAGTTGTGTTCCTTACTAGGCTCACAGCCACAGTTTGTTTTTCAATATTGCCTCAAGCAATTGAAACTCCGTGCAGGCCACAGGCTCTGTCCTGGAAGTGTTCTACTGCCAGACAGTTGTTGTGTTTAAATTCGAGACGGCGCTGGAAGTTAGGTTAGTTGGGAGAATTGCTACTGTCTGGGGAGAGCTTAAAGGGCCTTTAGAGGTCGTGTGACATGAAAATAACATAGTCGGATACTTGATGTAAAAAGCATTAAAAATCCAGAAAATAGCCGCAATTCCCATTAAATTCCATCAAATATTGACCATTTTACAGGGAAATTTCTATTTCACACTTGTATCATGGATAAACATGAGCTAAATATGCAAATATGTGACATCGAAAGAGGGACATACCATATATGGCACATGTTAACCTTCGTTTTTTCAACCTTGATTTCAACGACACTGGTAGCATTGTTATTCCCTGAGGGGCTTATTGTAAGAGTTAAATTTTTTCCTTGAAAAATATTGATATCACTCACCAAACTGTAATCTATAAGATCGGTAATTAAGAGATAATTTATATAGGGTTAACAAAAGAAATCTTAACACTGTGCAACACTACACATCATTATTTTTGCATAGGCAATTAGTTTCTTTAGAAACCATCAAACTTTGAAGACGTACATTTTGAGAACGGTGAAAGATATTGAAATAATTCCAACAGATCTTTGATTGGAGGACTTAATTATTTAACTGACAAGTGAAACAGCTCTTTTTTGTGGCATGTCACACGACCTTTAAACGCCTTTTAGGACCATTTTAAAATTTTCAAAAAAAAAAAAAAAAATTCTGATATAGATTGGGAGGGCACGCGCCCCATGCCCCCCTCGCGCCGGCACCACTGCAGACGATGTTAAATTACCTAGGCAGACAGAATAGCTGATTGGGAATGACATGTGTTTTTGTTATATAGGAATATCGAAGAGTTTAACACGGTAAGTTTGTTCAATGTTCCTACATATGTAAGTGAAGCCGAACTATCAGATAAGCTTATGAAATATGGCTGTCGCATTAGGTCATCGTGTAACAGAAAACATTACTTCAAACTTACCGATATCGAGAACGGTACGAGATTTGTCAGGTTAGAGCTTTTGATCAATGCTAAAAGACAACCCAGTGTGCCATCGTTATCGGCGGCAATCACCTCCGACTCACAAGCACAATGGGCAGGGCCGTGTTTGCAATAACTGCCAAAGTGAGGAACATTTGATGCTGAGTTGTCCACGGTGCCTATGTTCTTCATGTGGGCAACAAGGCCACACGAAATCGAGGTGCCCCTCAGTAAAGTGTTTCCGCTGTCAGCGACTGGGAGACAAAAGCTTTAACTATCCTGACATTAATATTAATGGCGCTGAGCCAACTTGAGGAAATGGCCACAGGAACCTTTACCTTCATAGCAGGTGTCGAATACGTACTCCTCTTTGGCGTACATACTCTAGTTGGTATTACGAGTGCAGCCAATATAGGTGCAGGAGTAATACACGTCCGCCGGGCGGGCAACAGGAGAATGAGCAAGCTGTGGTTCGGAAGAGGACACACAACTCTGACAATGCAGAACAAATGGATACTGAGAGAATAACCGAGGATGGGCCAAATGACTAGCTAGAGTTCGTTGCAAATGATTTGGACGAGGAAGGGGAGTCTGATAAAATGGTCCCAACTCCTGTCAATGACACCGTGATCGAAAATGAAGTACAGAATTTGAGTGTTGTAGTTAACCACCAAGTTGGTGCTTGTCAGCCTGGTACACAGTCCAGCGTAGTGAAAGTATAAGTGACAGTAAAGGCTTAAAGGGCCGGGCATATTGAGTTGATATGGATAACTTAACTAGGGTGTTGAAGGGTACTACTACCACTTGACTATGATTATTATTGGCATAATTAGTCAAGTTTCATCCAATAGTTACGCATAAAGTCAAAATTGTGAACTTTTTGGTATCATGGCTTGTAACGGTTGTGTGCATAATTTGAAAAAGTGTCTGGTCACGAATTTTTGAAAACCGAATTGAATTGTTTATTACTCACTTATAAAATATTTATTTGTATGCAAGATGTGGGGATTGTGTAATAGTAGGTGAAAAAACTTAATAGGTTTGACAAAATTTGGTGAATTTCATGAAAACTCAATGTGCCGCTTTAAAAACACCAGAGAAGGCTAATCCTGCGCAAAAGAGAACGGTCTCCAACGATGATGACGGTCACGTTAACCTGATTTCAGTAAGCGCGAAAAATAAGATGGCAAGAATCACTCCAACGCCAATAGGAAAAATGCAGTCCCTCGGACTTCAATTAGTGTACCCCGTCATCCTAATTCAGGATTGGCTCCAATCAATCATGTGACAATATGTTTGTTACTTATTTGTTAAATTCATGCAGAATAACTCCTTGGTTTACCTTCATTATGCAATGTGTTTTTATACAGAAACCATAGAAATAAAAGTAAGGGAGAATGACGTCTGACGATCTGGACTGAAGCCATTGGTTTCCTTAGACTGTACGGCAACAGAGCACCTGCGCGTAATACAAATATCACGTCATTGCTTTTGCCCCAAGTATTGGCAAAGAAACTACAAGTTTTCAAGTTAGGAGTATAAAACAAAATACTTAAGGTACCATGACATAGTCCTGTTGTGAAAATTACTCCTAGTCTTTCGAAAAAACGTATAAAATAAGCTATAACTTCTGCAGCAGAATGCACACTGTACGTACGTAGACACATCAATCAACCTGTCTTTTGCCGTACAACGAAAGCGCCCTCACAATTTTCGTGGCTTCACCGGTTAAACATGCATGGATGCGTTGTGTCACCGACTCACCGTTCTCCCTTACTTTTATTTCTATGACAGAAACATAATGAAAGATACTTGTGAGCAAAATAAGAGGATATTTGTAAGATTTAGCAGATTCTTGGAAATAAACTTGGGGGAGACTGCCACCTCCCTTTCGTTGTCCATGAGTTTGCCCGTCGTGAATGGGAGGATATGTTCTGAAATTAACCAAAGAGGTGCTCCTGCTTGGTAATTACAAACAGCGACATCGATATCGTGAGTTATCATTCAGTGATGGGCGTCTTGTTCAAATTAATATTAGACATATTCTGGGATGATCAGGTTTTTACAATTTTCAATGTGCACGTCCCGTGCGTCAGCAATGAGCCCAAGTACTTTTTAATGGATTTACAAGAGAGCATCGCTAAAACAACCAGTCAGGTAATTATTGGTGGGGATTTCATTACTGTATTAAACACTTGTTTAGTTAAATATCCCCAATGGATTATTCTGATCCATCCAGAAAGCCTCTAAAAGATTTCATGTAAACGGGAACTTAACAGATATATAGAGATATCGGAACGAAGATTTAATTGCTTTCACTAAGTCAAGAACTAATAGTAATACAGTAGTCGTGATGCTTCACATATCGATAGATTCCTCATTTCTAATTCAGTCATTCCAAACGTTTTGCATTGTAAATAAAGTATCCTTTCTCGGACTATGAGCTGCGCCTTTAGTCTCGTTGCGAGCCAGGAGGAAGTCGTATTCATGGATGTTTAACAATCAACTTCTTGAAGGTAAAGTCTTCTGTATGGATATCAGTAAAGTCACTGATTCGATGACAATGAATAAGGATTTTGAAAGCAACCTTCTAGAACGGTACGATAACCTAAAAGGCAAAATGAAGCTTCACTCCATGAAATTTAGTAAACAAAAACAAAGAAAGCAACGAAAAGAGAGAAAAAAAAAAAGATATTGGAGAAACAAATAAAGTATGAAAGGTATAAAGCGCAAAAATTCTGTGACTGCAATCTCACGAGGCTACAAAATCTAGAAGATAGACTTGTCGACATTGTCTCAAAGGAGCTGAAAGGCGCCGCCTTAAGGGCAAAACTTCAGTAATTCGAGGAAGGTGAAAAACCAACCCGACTTTTTCTTAATGTCGAGAAAATCAAGCAAAAGAAAAGGGTCATGAAGAGTTTACTTAAAGACGACGGGACGGTTGTTACCGATCGCGAAAGTATTATGTACTTGTTGAATTCTATGAAAATCTGTATAAGCGTGAGCCGACTATAACAAGAGTGCATTAAGTACTCTGATTAAGGTTCCCCGACGAAAATGATTTTTCCCCGACGAGGGTGGGACAAGGCATGGCCCCTGCCTCCCCTTTGGTACCACCCCTGTTTAGCAACATGGTCCGCATAATACCCCGAAAGCTTTCAGGGATTACGTTTTTAAATTAACATTTTCCGCAGATGAAATCTCCTATAGATGGTATAGATGGTGATTGTTAATACACTTACGACGAAAAACATTCTGAAACGCTCCTCTTAGTCCTTAACCCCTTTTGCTTTACCTATCAGGGCGGTCTTATATCACCTCCCTGCACCTACACTCACCCCATTCCCCATTGCTGGAAGATGTTTGTCTGGATTTTCGTTCAAACTTAGTAAAATTCGATAGTTGTAAAGTGCTCGACATCATACTCTATAGTATCATATTTAAATGTCAGGTAATAATCATCACACCAGTGCCCCATATAACAATCTTTGGAATTCTTGGGAAATTTTCCTTTTTGACCCTTCAAACATAATCTAGCGGCTGAAGGGTAACAATTATTTACAATGTTAAAATATTATGTAAATGAAGAAATGAAAAATGAAATAATTTTTACATGCTTTCCACTTTCACAAACACTTTTAGCATCCCTTAGCAACTAAAGAACTCGACAGTTTCACAACTTTAAAACAGCAAAACGAGACAGTACCAGAACTTACGTCTTTTTTATTTTTTAAGGAGAAAGTGTATTTCTGACCATAAACACATTATACACTATTTACAATTATTAAAAAGTAAAGCAAATTCCTTGAAAATTAGAATCATAAGCCAAAATATTCTTCATTTGGAAGGAACATTCCGGGTTAACTTTGATTTTTAGAGAAACCTTTTTTTTTGGTAGCAGAAGCTTTGTTTCCGTTCAGAAATATAAATAGGTCTGCACTATTTACAATAATTTTTGCAGGGTATAGCGATAGAAATAAGAAGTATTTACATACTTGAAGAAAACCCCTTGAAATCTGTAGTTTCAATATAAACCTACTTTTTTGAAGGAAAAACTTTTTCCATCGTTAAATGTGTTTTTTTCGTTTTAGGCAATTACAAAAATACACATCACCTCCTTATTTCAATCATTTTGCACATTCAGAGCATATCTATGTTAGATGTGACATAATAATTTTTACAATACATGCATCATTCAAGATACTGCTAAGATTGGTTCAAGTAAAAGCTTTAAATCTGACAAATTTGAAATGAATCTTTTCTCGGCAAAATGAAGCAAAGGAACGTTTCCTTGTGAAGACTTCCTTCAATTTAACCTGAGAAGACCGTCGGGCATCTGATATATCGGCTCTAACTCTCTGTTTAATATAATTAGTAATTAAAAATTGTATTTCTTCACTGGAATGTACACGTGATCGCAAAACATGAATGCATCTCTGGATGTCCGAATAATGAATTTGGAGACCCATAGTATCTACCAGAGCCTATTAAACACTCCCAGAGGAAGATTAATACTCGGGAAGCCCATAAGAAAGAATTAAGTTGCATTGAACTTGAAATTGTCGTCGGCAAGACCTTTGCTAAAAACTTCTAGCCATAATACAATTAATTCCCAAAAGATATGTTACGATAGTCCCTATACAATTCAATTGACCACAGGGAAAATGCCATCGTCCATACCCCAATCACGAATCTTATAGCACCAGTACACAGTACTCTCTGTGATAACCGCCACTGGAAATCCTTCAGGCTTGTTGTCTTAGGTACAGGTGAAGGCTAAAGGCCAATTTTTAACCCCAAGGAAACATTGGTAGTCCGCGGAGTCGGCGAGTGCAAGTTACAAACTGGCCAATGACAATATGTGCTGCCAATGTGTAGCACTATAATACGAGATCTAACTCAGTGTGAAGCATGTGTGACATACAAGCAGAAGTGCCGGGTGGGTTAGGGGGTGGGGTTGGGGGTCCTGAGCGAACACCCCCTTTGACCCGCAGTGTACAGTACTCTACATTACCTGAAATTAAAAGTTGCTTCAATACGCTTGAAAAGTAAATTTTTCTTGTTAATGATGTTTATGGCACGGCCTGTATAATGTTTCGTAGTTTTCCCAGAATAAATGACATCAATAGGGGTGGGAGTGGGGGAGGGGGAAGTCAGGGGAAAGCACAAGAAGCCGTGGTCTTTCCGGTCGCAGAATTTTCCATTTTCTTCGGAAATCATGTAGCAAGAGCTATCTGAAAAATTAACTGAAGGAAATTTGACAAAATTGAAGGAAATTGTGAGCTTATTTCAGGAAACTGTGTTTTACAATGTGGAACGTTGCGTGCTTGCAGCGGCAGTTCAAATAGTTCTAACAACTTTGTGCCAGCTTCTGTAGAGTGTGCGCCTCGACATTCAGCGCAACCGAGGTAGGTTGGATGGAAAATTAACCTAGGCGTTCATAAGTATCTTGAATACTTCTAGCCTATTTGAATATATGGACCTCTTATAGGCCAACCAAAAATTTGTGTTCCGTTTGTTGAGCCTTCAGTTTGCACCTCTGCAATGCTAGGGCTAACGTTACACCATATGAAACCAACCCTACTACGGAGTACGGGTACAGTAGGCTATAGCCTAGTCCGCAGTCTGCTGACCTACTGTAGTATAGAAGCCATAGAACTGCCCATACTCCAGTCTGGAAAGTTCGTATCTGCTACACCGAATTTTTACGCCAGTCTCCTGTTTTCTCAACTTTTACGCCACGCCAAATTGTTGTACTGTGTTTTAAGTACAGTGCGTACGTAAAAGACAAGAAAATCACGCCATGAAATTGGCGTATAAGGTCTTTACTGCACGCCGAAGATCTTCGGCGTAACATACATGTTTTCCAGACGGGCCCATACTAACTTAGGCCTAACGTTAGGTCTAGCTCAGCAATATACTCATTGGCAAAATTGGGCTAGGCCTACAGCACCTTCAGAAATTTTGAATGGTCTCTATCTTTCTCAAACAGGGCTTTCATTAACTTATTTTACAAAAGAGTTTTTGACTGCCACTCAGAATTTTGAAAGGGTCATAGATCTTATGCCAATTAGCTGTAGGGCCTAATACTGCATGCTGGGAAGGATTATTCCATAGGCCTATACAGTACCGAATCAGCATTGTGACCATTGGCCTTCTCCATGTTAACGATTCACTCCTGTGGTCCTATACACGGAATAATCGGAGTAACTGCAGAATGCCCCGTCCCCCGAAATACTCCACTTCGACCATTGGACGCAGTCGTAGTGGGAGACCTTATAAAGCAAGCTTGAAGCCAGCAAGCATAGACCTTATGCCAATTAGAAAGAGGGGGGGGGCTTCAAAACTGAATCCTGGGAAGGATTATTCCGTGTACAGGACCACAGATGTCCTGTACACGGAATAATCCTTCCTAGGATTCAGTATTGCAGTATTGCAGTTCATTGGGATAAGGTCTATTGCCACGCTTGACTATCACGAGAAGCAAGTTTGAACGACTAGAACATCGACTAAGGCTTGGACGCAGTCGCAGTTGCAGTGGACGATCGACAGGGATGACGTTACTTCTTAAAATATCTATTTCTATCAGGAGAAGCAAGTTTGAGTGACTAGAACTTCGACTAAGGCTTGGACGCAGTCGTAGTCGCAGTGGACGATCGACATGTGGTGACGTCATTTCTGACAATATCCATTACACTAAAGAGAAGTAAAGTTTGAACGACTGGAACTTCGACTAAGGCTTGGACGCAGTCGTAGTCGCAGTGGACGATCGACAGCTGATGACATCATTTCTGAAAATATCTATTTCTATCACGAAAAGCATGTTTGAACGACTAAAAATAGTCTAACCCTAACCTCGACTAAGGCCTGGAAGCAGTCGTAGTCGCAGTGGACAATCGACAGGGATGACGTCACTTCTTAAAATATCTATTACTATCACGAGATGCAAGTTTGAACGACTAGAAATAGTCTAACCCTAACTCCGACTAAGGCCTGGACGCAGTCGTAGTCGCAGTGGACAATCGACAGGGATGACGTCATTTCTCAAAATATCTATTACTATCACGAAATGCAAGTTTGGACGACTGACTAAAACTTCGACTAGTACTAATGGCCTGGACGCAGTCCCAGCAGTCGTAGTCCGCAGTGGATGACGTCATTCCTCCTTGTGAAGAATATAGAGGTTATGCACCGACGTCACTGTGTCGCGCGTTTCTCTATTTTTCCATCCAGGCGTGCATTGTGTAGGGCCACCGATTTTCCGTGAAAAAAAGAGTCAGTTTCCGTTACAGCAATTCCAAATTCCGTGAAAATCCGTGCAAGCAATTTGCCAAATCCGTGACTTAACGTTCTGCATTGATTAGTGTGTTAGGCCAGTGCAGCCTAACCAGGCTATAAAATCCAACCACCAGCCTAAAGTCTGCACGTATCACAATGAAAAAAAAACCCCAAACGACTTACGATTGTTTGAGTGAGGGTCCCTTATTCTTCTTACATAGTAAAAGATCCATATGAAATTATATCCAAATGATATGCAGGTACTAGCTAGCCTAATTCCGATAATTATTCCACAACTAAAAGTGTAACTTGTCAGTCGGAACGTTATGATCGTACGATCATGAACAACACAGCAAAATATGGAACTTGAGTAACGTGCACAACAGTTTATGACGCACTCATGCATACAGTATATACATGTAGTATGAGTTACAGGCAACGGGATCGCGGGAAAACTTTGGGAGACTGAGCACACACAGACCAGGCCTAGCCTAACGCTAGACCAAGCGAAGCCTAGTAAATGCGCAACCCGCACCTGGTCCCACATACAGTAAGCATCAGAGGCCGGAAGGGTGATTTTTCAATTGTTGTCCGCTAGAGCTATCTATGCAGTGTTGTTTACATACAGATTTTTAATCCTTTTTTTTTCTTTTTGCCGTTTCGATTGCGTACTTTTTAAGCATTTTGAAAGATTTTTGAGATTCCGTGATTTTCCGTGGAAAAATGAAAATTCCGCGATTCCGTGACACTTTCCGCGATCGCGGAAAATCGGTGGCCCTAATTGTGCAACAATTGTTACTTGGTGCTATCGTGCGCGCGTATCGGTAACACACTTACTGCGCATGATCAGTTCCATCCAGCAAAACGCACTGACGTCACGTGCATAACCTCTATACGTGTATGTACGTATACTCTGTATTGTATTGTAGTATGCTCCTTGACTACGTGTGCGTTCTGTGCGTTCAGTGCGTTTTGGCCTCGCCATTTACATTTCAGTTTCAATCCGTGACTACGACTGCGTCCAAGGGACGAAGTGAGGTCTTTGAAGGGACGGGGTATTCTGCAGTTGTGCCGAATAATCATTCCCAGGTTGCAGTTTTGAAGCGCCCTTTTTTTAATTGGCATAAGGTCTATTGACTGCCACTCATCATTTCCAAAGCGTATTTGACTCCCAATAAAAATGCTCAAAGTGTATTTACATTACTTCCTTTATTTAAAAAAAAAATAAAATTATTAAAGATAAACCAGGTAGGGCCCGTGCTGACACTCGCCTTGAAGTTCTGTCAACGCTTTTTACTTTACACACACCATACACCTGCACTGTACAAGGCCTTCTCACTACAAACTTTTTAACTCAGGGCCGACTGCATGTGTCACGAATAGCCAGTGTTTCCACACTCTAAATTCATTTTTCCTGAAGTGAAATCTAAAATTTCCTGTAATCGGTTTGGTATTTCCTGAAATTTTCAGTAACGCTTGTTTAATGCTAACTTCAGTGGCTGATCCAGCCACATGCCGTTTCCAGATTTCCCGAAATTTCCCAAAATAATAACCAGATTTCCTGAATTTCGGGTAATTTCGGGAAGAGTGGAAACACTGCGAATAGCCTACACAACGTTACAACTGTCTGTGACTCCGATCTGGTCCCTTGAAGTAATATTTTTAATTCTGAAGTTTGACCGGTTGTTTTTCTCAATCACATCCCGTCTGAGTGACAAAACTATTTTATTAATACTACCAAAAATGATGGTAGTCGAAACTGATCGTAAATTTTCCAAAAACGAACAAAATAAAATGTCTCACACTATATTACAATCACCCCTCATTCAAAGTACGCAGATCCAGTCAAAGGTCTATATTTTAAGACATAACTTTGAGTATACATGACATACCTTAGCAGGTTTGGACTAGAGAACTGTATATGTGGGTAAGATGACTTTCACACGCCGTTTGAGTCGGACTGTGCATGCTGTTGATAGGTACAAAATTAGTACTAACTGTTAAGTGTTCTTCCAAGTGACAGGCTATAGCATACAGGTGGACTGTGTACAGCTCTTAGTACTGTGCTGTGAGTCTACAGTATAGTAAATAGCGGTAGACTACTGTACCAAAGGTATATCAAGTTCGTGAGAAGAACCAACCAGTATTCGAAGCATGTATGCTAGTGCACTCGAAGCTCGTAGGTAGTGACTAGAAATACGCAAAGGGGGGTTATGCCGTGTGTATTTGACCTCATTACAAAATGTGAATGCGTCAGTTTACTCTTTCTTTTCATACTTGGGTGCGTATAATTTGACTCTTTATTCCACTTTTTTAATGCGTATTAGGCCTCGCCAATACGCGCAATACGCAAATACGCACACTAATGAAAGCCCTGTCAAATTCACGTTTACTCCTATAGATGCAAGTGACCTCTACGGGTCCTTTACATGTTTAAGACCCTTCATTCTAAGATTATTTGCACTAAGCCTAGGCAAGCCTAGGCCCTAGTGTCCAAAAAAAAAAAAAAAAGATCAAAAATTTTGATTTACACAAACGATCCAGTGTTGTTCTTTAAACATTCTATCAAGCTGCTAAATCTTGTTACTAGGACGTACACACTATAAGGGGCAGATTCAAGGGGGGTTTTAGGGGTTTAAACCCCCCTTTGTTTTTCGAAGATTTTTTCTTTTGGTGTAATATATTTTTTATTTTCCCAGGTATGTTTGAAGTTTATTTTCAGTTACAACAATGCAATTAACATGTCATTATAAGTTTGCTGACAGCGTATTTTCCTTCTATCATCCAGATTCTCTCATATTCAAAATCCTTATAGAGTCAGTGAGTCCTTCAAGAGGAGGTCCAGCTCTAATGTTGGTTCCTATATGCCATGAAATCGCATCCAGTAGTGCCTAACTCTGTTTTAAAAAATGGGAACGCGACTTCAGCTTTTTGCTTGTACTCCTTTTTTTTTTTTCCTTTTTTTAACATATATATATATATTTATTCCATCAAGTCAAAACTATACAACAACAAACAATCAACAAAATAAACCAAACACATAATCTACAATGACAAACAAAAATTATCCAACAGGCAGTGAATCAACAGGCAGTGAATCAACATCAACGCTTGTACTCCTGCTGAAAAATTCAAACGTTGTGTTGACTGGTAGTGGTTGTCGTTGAATTGGAATCACTTAATATAATCAGAAATCGAGAAGGCAAATTATGCTTTGGACATCCGTTGGATGTAAAGACGTTCAGGGAAAATAGACTGTTCAGTGGGATCATACATCTAAAGAAATTACCATTGTTCTGGAAGGTATTATAATCCAAAATTCGCATATATACTGGGTCCCGTTTCATTACTGGGGAACAGTGAGAGAGCCTTGGGTACCATGATTGAGTCAGGACTCTAACCCGGACCTAGCTCTAGCTCGTGGGTACTGTAACTCCTGTGTCACCACCATTGATATTCCTTTTTTATCCAAGAGACTGTTATGACCAAGATCACGTTTAAACATTATTCCATGAAGAACAGTGGGTGTTTGCCTGGAGTTTCTTGCACATGGGAAGTGCCAGTGACTTGTAGGCGGTATTTTAGCATATTTTCCTTCTTGGCTCTAGATGACATGGTTGTATGTACAGCAAGGGAGGGTATCAAAGAAATGTAATGTTTCCATGGAAATGACAAACATACAAAAGGTGGCCTTAGTATAGATTGTAAGGTCTGAGAAGGGTCAATTTTTCTTGGTTCACGCCGGGCAGTGGTGGCGCCAGGTGGGGGGGGCAGGGGGGCCATGGTCCCCGCGGGGGAATTTTTACAGTTTCGTCTGGGAGTCTTACAGTAGTCGATACGGTAAAGTAAGTAGTCCCAGACGGCGACAAGTCGCCCGACAATTTACCTGTTTTTGCTCTCAAGAGGACAATTTCTCTTAAAAGAACCCACAAGTTTCGGCGCGCTATGCGCGATAGAGTCACTCCAGTTTCTTCAATGCTTACATTCTACATTGCTAGATAGCACAAGACCTGTCAAACTTAAAACATGTAGGCAGAGTACACAGTTTATGTAGAGGTCGTAAATTCCATTCCGTATCGCAAAGCCTAATTGCTGTTTTCGATATGGTCTACAACCCCTACAGTTTTCCTTTTTTCTTTTTGTTCTTAATGATTACATATATTTTTTGTGTAAAACCAAAAAAATTTTCGCGCACTTTGCGCGCTTTACAATTTCATGTTTCAGATTCAAAAGTACACTACCAGTGCGCAACTCGGCTCATAAAGAATTAAGTGATATTATGCAAAATATGCCCTGCAATACTGTAGCTTAGGATATTTGGGCTCCTTCATGTCCCCTCCTCACCACCCCCTGGGACATAGGGGCTGTCGGAACTTCGGGTCACTGCATGATCCGGCCCCCTGTCGGGAAAATGCTGTCGCTACAGACCTGGTCGGTTTACTTATTTTGGCTTTCAAAAGGGTCATTTCTGCGATAAAACCCAAAATTTTCGGTCCACTTTGCCCACTCTTCCTCAGTTCCGTTACTAATAACTACACTGTAAATATAGTACAAACCGTTTCCACCTTTTCAAGTAACTTAATATTAGTAGAATACATGGATTTATGTAAATGTCGGTCATTTCATCTCATTTTGCTAAACCTAGTCACTGTTCTCTTGTGTATATCGTGCGGTAAGGCTAGTGACTCGAGGAGGGAAGTACGGTGTAGGTTATGCTCGATATGGTCCAACTGCCTTGACAATTGACCTATATAGGGTGTCTCAAAAATGTATACAGTTTCATTACTTTTTCAAGGTACTTTAAATCTTTGAAATTTGTATCTAATGCTTGGTTTGTTCTTCTAGAGACATGGAAGTTTTGTTTGACAGCCATTAATGACTTATGAAAACGCCAAGGATTGCTAATCTCCGTTCACGAGGATGTTGAATGACCACCATACTCCCCCTGCCTCACTCCTCCAGATTTCTTCTTGTGGGGCTATCTAAAGGACAGGATCTATTGCAATCCAAAGCCAGGTACACTAGATCAGCTCAGGGATAATATCAGGACAGAGATCAACAACATCCCCCAGGAAACATTTCCTGCAGTAATTTGAAACATAGCAGTTTGTATGCAATCAGTTATTGGATGTTGTGGGGGTTATATCCAGCATGTGGTCTGAGGGAGAAGAGTTAATTCATGACAGACTGTGCCGGACAACCACAAAATGACAGTGCAGAAAAAAACTTCTACCCTTTTGCTTTAGAATAATACCAATTTTATTTCAGGAAACTCAAATTATGACCATGCATTTTGATCCTCAAATGTATACATTTTTGGGACACCCTGTATATGCTTTAAATAAGTACAGATTCTTTTTAGTGTAGTCCTAGCCAAAATAATTTCGCGCGCTTTGAGATTTCACAGTTTAGATTCTGGGAAAAAACGATAAATCAGGGCCGAAATATGTTTGTCTAGTATATACAAATATTATTAAATATATGCCCCGCAATGGCATAATCTAGTACACAAGTTTTCTTCAAATCTCTCCTCACCAACTCCTTGACAACATCATGGCTGTTGGGGCTTCGGGTCGCTGCCCCCCTTTCCGTCGTGCAAAACCTGGCGCCACCCCTGATGCCGCGCCAGCAGATGGTGCGCTCCACTTAGATAATGAGACAACCAAAAATCCCATGACTACCAGTTTAATTTTGAGGTCCCAACACCAAAATACTTGCAGAAGATTTAAAAGAGAGAAACCAAATTTTCTTTATTGAGCATTAGCGAGTCACTGTGAATGTCTAGAGAGAGCACAACAAATGACTCAATGCTCCGAACTCCTATCACCCAAGATCGTTATCGGGCTGTAGAGCATTCATCTCGCACAAGAAGGACAACAACTTTCTGACAGGACATTTATCATAAAATTTCTGACACAGGGAATTTCAATAAAAGCTTGTTTTTATGCGGATCAAAGACCCTAGGAATCTCGTGGGAAATGCCATTTCCTGCAATCTGGGGGTCGTCTGGACCAAAAATTTTCTCTTTACGCTTTGTGGCAACTCATGGTGGAGCTCCACTTAGATAGTAACTATATCGCAAACCCCCCCCTTTAGTCAAAACCTGCATCCGCCCCTGCACTATTGTATGCTAAATAGCACGCATTACTCTTCAGTTGTGACAGGTAGGCCTAGTCCATAGCTATGGTTACGTTCATACATGCGCATACGCGTATACAGCAACAACAGCAAGGCATGCAGACGATGTTACTCTCACAGTAACATGCGGTCAAAAGTTTGGTTGCAATTGCCTAGGCCTAGTTCAAGGAGCAAAGTGTATGTGAGAACTAGGCCTAGGTACCCTAGGCTAGCTATAGCCTCGACCCACAGGCATTTGGTTTTCTTTAAAGTTGTAAATGGAATGCAAGTAGCTCAGTAGAATTGCTTTGTACAATTCTAATGATGTAAATAATTCTCTAAAATTATTTTGGAGGAAACTGCAAAATTTCACTCACATTCATTTAGTGTAAAGAATGAAATGGGCATATGGACAAAAAAACAGAAATACTCGCAGTGTATAGTGTTGCTCTAGATCAGTGGTTCTCAAACTTTTTGAGGGTGAGGGCCAAATGGAGAGGATGGAAAGAGGTCGAGGGCTGCAGGGGAGTATCTCAGGTTTAGAGAAACAATAATTGGAAATCCTTACTCAAGAAGTCCCGGAGCTGTATCTTTGGTATACAGAGGCAGAGGTACGAAAGTTTCATAGGAAGAGGTTCCTTAAGAGGGCAATCTGCACTTTTGTAGCATCCAAAAGGAGCAATCAGACATCATTCCCACCATGGTTGGGGCTGAGGTCAGAAAATTTTGCTTTCTAAGCACTCTAGATGGCAGGAATCGCACTCTTCGCCACAAATTTGCCTCTTTAATCAGGGGTGGCACCAGGTGGTGCCAAAGCTCTGCGACGGAGCAGCCGAGTTGTCCAAATGGTTGCAAACGCATCTTTTGAGGTTACTACTGAAGAAAGTATGAAAAATAGTGATCTTGTTTATTACACCCTACTCAGGACAAAGTCAAGAAATTGTTGCTGTGGCTAGTCATCGTCAGGGGATTACATACTTTATTGTACCCAGTAAGGCTCCCCAATGAAAATGGAGTTTCCTGACAATAGGGGTTTTGGCCCCCTGCATTTCCCCCATCTGGCGCCACTCGTCTACATTTTTGCGTCACCAGTATGGACATTTTGATGTTTATCATGTGTCGGTTTGCGGTACAGGAGATACATTTGGCATTCAAAACAAAGTAGGTTTCAGCACTCTGAAACGGATGAAGTCACAGTTCTGCACTAATCCTTCGTTAGTGGCCAATATGTGAGGAAGCTCTTCATCAGTTATTCTAAAATGCGGTCAAAGAGAGAAGTGGGTCTGCTGAGTTCGAGGACCGCATTCCCAAAAGTCGCAAAAAGGTTTGATTGAATGATTATATTTCGTCTTAAAGAGCTGTGGAAAGAGCGAGATCATACTGTACAAAATGTCACAAACACATTGTTAGTACTGAAATATAAATTGCAGAAATATTTATTTCAGTGACCAATCAACAAACGTTCAACATGATATGTTTTTTAATTGTACAGTTACCTCACCTCGCAATTAAATTTTGGGATATATTTTTTGCTACAAATGCTACAAACTTTGTCACTACAAATACTGTAGGCCTACAACCACTCCACAATGCACCACTACATAAACATGTGCCATTGTGTACATAAGATCATTGTCAACAAGGCACATGGAATTTTTCTTGGCTGGATATTACTGAACAAGGAATACCACATCTATGTTACGTAGGCAACCTGGCCCCCTTCAGGAGAACAAACTGGAAGGAGTCAAGTAGTGACTTTATATCACATAATTTAATTTCCTAATTTGTTACGTTTTGTTCTTGTCAAATATGATTTTTCTCCAACCTAAAATCAATTCAGGGGCGGCACTGACAGTGCCCAGGGGCTGCATGCGGCCCTAAGGGCCGCGTTTGAGACTCACTGCTCTAGATACAGTACTATGAACAACAGTCCTTTTACAGCAATTTGTCTCCAACATGGAATATCAATGTACAGCATATTTGACAAAATTGGCCATGACTTAGCTGGACATAAACTTAAAGTTATTAACTGTTTATTTCTCTGTGCTTTAGGAGAGAGGAACAAAACATGGCAGACACAGCAAGTCAGAGAAAAATTGTGATCACTCAGGTAAGACAAATGAGCTAACAGTGCAAACTTTGACTTAGACAAGGCTAGACAGGTACTGGTTCCAACAATATATTGTTTGTTTGTGAGACATCATGTAAAAAGTTTGCTCATATGACAAGGCTCCATAGCTTATTATGCAGTTACAAGCTTACACAGACTGCAGGGTTTCCCCTGGCTTTCCTTTTGTGAGGCGGCCACCTCACAGTTTTTGGCCACCACCTCACAGAAATTTGCTATAATTGCCATCTGTACTGTACTAGCTATAGGAGTATTACTAGTTCTCCCTCACTATTGGTGCCAAAGCTGGCCATGGACTTAATACCACCTCACACTCTCTAAAACCCAGGGGAAACCCTGGACTGTTGCATGCATATACTGTACTGTAGTAGCTGAGTAACACATGCAAACAATGCACACTGTAGCTACAGTATATATGAGCTCTCTTGTTTCAGTGTCACCGGCCATGGATCTGCCGGTTTGGCTAATTCATCATATGAAAGTGATTATTTTGATATTAAATCAAGTTAAATGTATTTTAACCACTAAGTAGATATTAGGAAGGCAGCCAATTTTTGTACCTGATGCACTGATATACAGTACCAGTGTGCTTTCTTTGAACTTATGTAACAATACAACAAGTGGCAAAAGACTTCATTTGGCATTATCCTGAAATTACCTTTGCTTTTTGCTTGCCCTTGAATCAAAAATGCCTAATAAATTTTTTGCTCTGAAAAGAATACCATAGATTCAGATTGCCTTGGACAAAATATAAGGTCATCTTGTTTGAATTTTCTCCAACAACTATGATCAAAATTACTTACAAATTTATAGAGCAGCTGCTGAGATCAGTAAATTTTTCATACTTTGTTTATATTAGGAGACTGTCTTTTCAACCCAGAACCCGAAAAGTTTAGATTCCACTTTGCCACCTTGAAACATCCTGTTTGTATTATTTCAAACACAGTGTGTACTGTACATTAACATTATGTGGGTGACTGTCCAAAGTTTAAAAATAAAACCAAAATCTTGAAGAGAAGAGAATATTGAACTTAATTTGGAAAATCTACACAAGGGACTCCACATAACCATGGAACAGCACAAACTTTAGTATACCGAAACAACATGTGAGCTTCACATTCGACATCCCTACTAAATTGCAGATCCGTATTTTATTAGGATAGGAGAGAAAAGGCATATGAAAAGAATCAAGCCTTGCAACATTTCAACCAACCTGCTCTTGTGATTGCGTTACTTCAATTAGTCGATCTGGTGAAAGCAAGAAACTCAACACAAGTTTGCAGTCTTCATTTTAAAACTAAGTTTTAGAAAAGGATAGTAGAGTTACAAATCATAAAAGGTAACATGAATGTGTTGGCCTAGCTTTCTGTATACATGTTCAACATCAAACTTTACAGTGTTTGTACCATGCATTTTGAGACTGGATAATTGAGCACACTTTGCATAACATACTACCAGCATACATAACTACTGTAGTTATCATGTTTTGATGTACAGTAGACTACTATTCATTTGCCAAGACTGGCATTTGCAGTAGCCAGACTCATTGGCTTGCACAATACTAAGCTTAGGCTATTCCAGTATTTTGAATTGGTTACTCACAGTGCTTTTAGTGGCTGTTCTGAATGAAATCATGACTCCTGTAATTTCAAATTGATGCAGGAACATATAGTACACCAGGGCTGGAAAAAATGCTTATTTCCTGGGGGGTAAGTCCAATTTTCTACATTTCTTCACACCTTTCATGTACAGTACAAAAATGCCAAATTTTCCTCCAATTGTCAAAACTTCTTTTCAAATACAGTACCCAAATTTCCCTGGATGGAGCTTCCCCACTTCAAAACTTTTTCCATCCGTGCAGTATACTGAACCTCAGTAGCTTGATTGATTATTAAATACACTAGTGCTGTAGGCTTACATGCTTCTCAACAGCTGAGATTCTAGACTGCCATGTTGGAGAATAGTAGTGATCAACTGAAGAGAAAACGAAAGGAAAAGACCAAACGAGTCAGTTTTGCTACAATCCTTTATTAAAACAGGCCTGCAAACATATGCAAGTTATTGAACTAAAACAATATATTTGATACTGTAGCATTGCAAATTACTCAGGAGTAGTGATCCCAAGGAAAAAGGAGCCCTGCTTAACTTGTGGCCAGGAGTCACAACTCTTTATAGTAGAGTCAGGTAACCCACTCAAGCCTGTATAGTACATATACTTTACAATAATATCAACTTAACCCCTTATACGCAAACTTGTACTTTCGAATGAGAAGTGACAAAATACTTTTTTTCTGTATCTTCCTGAAGGATCACAAGTTCTCCATTTAGAACATATAGCACAGAATAGTATGTGCTTGGGTGGAAAAAAGTTGGGAAGCTGGGAGGATCCTTCCTGGGAATTTTAGCATTTGGAAGGAAATTTTGACATTTGGAAGAAAATTTCACTTTTTTGTACATGAAAATGCTGAAACAATTGTGGCAAATTTTACTCCCTGGGAAATACAGTAAACATTTTTCCAGCCCTGGGTACATGTGCTTCCACTTGTTCATGAGAATTGTCACATTTTATCTTTTGTTATTGTTTGATATTTGCAGAAAGATTTGAAGCAGTTACACAGGTTGAGTAGATCACTTATCAAAGATCTTCAAGAGCTCAAGAAAGACCCCCGTCTTAACAGGTAAACTGCTATTAACCACTGTGTGGAACACATTGTCGCATTTCTTTGCATGTACCCTATGTTTTGTACGGGGAATTTGATTTACGTTGAAATAAGTTCTCAAGCTGGGATTGATTTCAGAAATGACATTACCATATCTATATGGCAGAAAAGTGCAACATTAGTAAGAAGTCCCTGTGCTATTGTGTATAAACTGTACCTGATGTACCAATATTCTGCTGTACAGTACAACATGTGATTGCACTGATATAAATTGTAGAATTTTTTTGTTTCTCATTGTCCAAGGAATTGACCTTATGCCTTTGCTTAAGTTTTTGTTTTCATCTTCTACTTCAAGTGTAACTTAAATCAAAAACAGTGAAAACGTGTTGCAAAGGTTGAAAAATGAATCTTATTAGTCAAACTCACATCTTCACAGGACATTCCTGAGGTGAGATTATATCAAATGTTGAAGTTTACTTACTTAATAGAAAATTGTTGATTGCACAATAATTTGTGATGTCACTCTTGTAATACTTGAATTACATCCATTTTCCTTGAAGCCACTTCACCTTGTTCCAAGATGTGATCACAGTTTTATTGTCATAGAATGACTTGGTACTAGTCCTCACTCCACTCCTCACAAAATACTATGCCAGAAAAGAGTAAATTTTTGTGGGTCATGAACATTTTTGTTTCAGTAGGAAACAAAGGCAGGTGATATGAGTTGTACAAGAAGGACATAACGGATTATTACATCGTTGACTTTTTCAAATTAATTCAATGAATTTCAACATTTTCATCTGACCAATGAAAGAAGCTACAGTATGATGAAATTGATTTCTCTAGCCTCTGTTACATATTTTTTATTCTTTTTGAATTTATAGACTTCAGGTGCATTTTAATTTGCAAGCTTCCATGTTAAATATTGTTTTTAATGCACCTGTTAGAATTGTTGAAGGGAGGTATAAAAAATTTTGAAAACTACAGTATTTATTACAATTGCATGTTTCAAGTTTTAAAAGGCCAGTATTAAATTCACTGTAGTTTTCCTACTGTTGCTTAACTGTACAGTGTCCTCACAGAATTCTGTAAGTTTTCATGAAGTAGAAACTGGTGCACCATATGTTTGACTAAAAGGTTTAAAAGTTTGTCTTTATCCATTTTTGCCTTGGTATAGTTACTGAATGTGTCATAGATTCAAAAGTTGTGCTGTGTTGTTCTTTCTTTGTCTAAACATAAGGTTGGACAAGGTGCAATTCATTTCTGCCCTTCTTCCTCCCTCCCTCCCCCCTCCCCCTTCTTATAGCTAGCCATATAAACTGTATGCTATCATTAGTACACAGTTCTGTGTAAATCATCAGAATAATAGTATAGTATCCCTCACAGGTGAAGAGTATTGCAAAAATGAAAGTTGTATCCTGTAGTCATTTCATTGTGGTGATATATGCAGAAAAATACACGTATGCTTATAAACAGCTAGCCCCCTGGACAAAAGTTAGTTGCATTGATGTAGTATTGTACCTGTGCTGATATACAGTAGGTTACAAGTAATTGCATGTAAGTAGTGAAAAAGTCTGTTCATGTATGCCTCTGCATTAACCAGACATGCAAGGTGATTATTTCTTTATGGTATTCTGAAATTTGCTGGAAGTTTCTGTAAATCAGAAATGAAAAATTAACATTTTGGTACATTTGAAAAATAGCAAGTAATCTAAAAACTTACAAATTATGCCACAAAAATGGCAGTTGCCCATTTGTTTAATCCCTAATTTGTATATCACAACCTTTTTCCATGTCATGAATCTTATGACTAGTATTTAAAGGCTGTCTAATCTCACCCCAGACTGTAAAAAAAAATCCCTACTTAGTTTACTTGAACTAGCCCTTCCTCCAGCTTAAACAAAAATACCTGTCTAGTACATCTACAGCACAGAGCCACAGAAGCCAGCACTATTAAAGTTTCACTAGCTTGAAGCTATGTAGTGAGACACAAACATGTGTAAGCTTAATTGGGAACACAAATGACTGTGCAAGTCATAACAGACCAACCAGATTGGAGCTATAATGTTTGAATGAATGTCAATCAAAGTGCAGTCAACTGTATTTAGACCAATAGCACTAATCCTAAATGTTTAGGTAAGGAGTTGCTCGCAACTCCCTGGTTTTGGGGGAAATGCTAGCAACTCCTTGATTTTGGGGGGGGGGGGATACCATATCCCCTTTAATTGAATGATGTATTTTACATACAACTACTGTAGCTCCTTTCTGCCCTTGTATTCGTAGGAAAGATGAGATTGTTCGTCAGCTAGACGAGGCTCTACAAACTGCTAGAGACACTAAGGAAACATTAAGAGAATTATACATCAGGTACTGTAAGAATATTTTATTTATCAAAGAGATCACATTAGAAACAGAAATGATTTTTACAAAACCAAAACACATGTTGTTATGTTAATGTTATTTTATCAGGCTGTTTATGAGCCTCCCTACTTGAGCCCATGGGTGGAAAAAATTGGGAATCTGGGAGACTTCTTGCTTGGAAATGTTTGCAGTTGGAGGGAAACTGGTTTTTTGGTTTCGATGATAAGAGAAACCTATGCATTCATGATGGCGTGTGTGTGTATGTATGTGTGTATGTACGTGTGTGTGTGTGTATGTGTGTGTGTATGTGTGTATGTATGTGTGTGTGTATGTGTGTGTGTTTGTGACACTTTGCTCGTTAACACAATATCTCAAGAAGGGAAACTCTGACAGTTCTCAAACTTGGTACATAGATGCCCCATATTGAGAGGAAGAACCCTATTGTTTTTGGTGGGGGTCAAAGGTCACCTGGGGTCACCGGGGGTCAAACTCTGAAAACCTTGTTAACACAATATCTTGAGGTAGGAAGCTTGGATGAATTTCATACTTTGTATGTAGATGCGTTATGGTATGAGGAAGAACCCTATCATTTTTGGTGGAGGTGAAAGGTCATCTGGGGTCACCGGGGGTCATACCCTGAAAACTTTGTTAACACGATATCTCAAGAAGGGAAACTCTGACAGTACTCAAACTTGGTACATAGATGCCCCATAATGAGAGGAAGAACCCTATTGTTTTTGGTGGGGGTCAAAGGTCACCTGGGGTCACCGGGGGTCAAACTCTGAAAACCTTGTTAACACAATATCTCCAGGTAGGAAGCCTGGATGAATTTCATACTTTATATGTAGATGCGTTATGGTATGAGGAAGAACTCTATCATTTTTGGTGGAGGTGAAAGGTCATCTGGGGTCACCGGGGGTCATACCCTGAAAACTTTGTTAACACGATATCTCAAGAAGGGAAGCTCTGACAGTACTCAAACTTGGTACATAGATGCCCTATATTAAGAGGAAGAACCCTTTCATTTTTGGCGGGGGTCAAAGGTCACCTGGGGTCACAGGGGGTCAAACTTTGAAAACCTTGTTAACACAATATCTCGAGGTAGGAAGCCTGGATGGATTTCATACTTTGTATGTAGATGCGTTATGGTATGAGGAAGAACCCTATCATTTTTGGTGGAGGTGAAAGGTCATCTGGGGTCACCGGGGGTCAAACCTTGAAAACTTCGTTAACACGATATCTCAAGAAGGGAAACTCTGACAGTTCTCAAACTTGGTACATAGATGCCCCATATTGAGAGGAAGAACCCTATTTTGTTTTTGGTGGGGGTCAAAGGTCACCTGGGGTCACCGGGGGTCAAACTCTGAAAACCTTGTTAACACAATATCTTGAGGTAGGAAGCTTGGATGAATTTCATACTGTATATGTAGATGCGTTATGGTATGAGGAAGAACCCTATCATTTTTGGTGGAGGTGAAAGGTCATCTGGGGTCACCCGTGGTCATACCCTGAAAACTTCGTTAACACGATATCTCAAGAAGGGAAGCTCTGACAGTTCTCAAACTTGGTACATAGATGCCCCATATTAAGGGGAAGAACCCTATTGTTTTTTGGTGGGGGTCAAAGGTCACCTGGGGTCACTGGAGGTCAAACTCTGAAAACCTTGTTAACACAATATCTTGAGGTAGGAAGCTTGGATGAATTTCATACTTTATATGTAGATGCGTTATGGTATGAGGAAGAACCCTATCATTTTTGGTGGAGGTGAAAGGTCATCTGGGGTCACCGGGGGTCATACCCTGAAAACTTTGTTAACACGATATCTCAAGAAGGGAAGCTCTGACAGTAGTCAAACTTGGTACATAGATGCCCTATATTAAGAGGAAGAACCCTTTCGTTTTTGGCGGGGGTCAAAGGTCACCTGGGGTCACCGGGGGTCAAACTTTGAAAACCTTGCTAACACAATATCTCGAGGTAGGAAGCCTGGATGAATTTCATACTTTATATGTAGATGCGTTATGGTATGAGGAAGAACCCTATCATTTTTGGTGGAGGTGAAAGGTCATCTGGGGTCACCGGGGGTCATACCCTGAAAACTTTGTTAACACGATATCTCAAGAAGGGAAGCTCTGACAGTACTCAAACTTGGTACATAGATGCCCTATATTAAGAGGAAGAACCCTTTTGTTTTTGGCGGGGGTCAAAGGTCACCTGGGGTCACAGGGGGTCAAACTTTGAAAACCTTGTTAACACAATATCTCGAGGTAGGAAGCCTGGATGAATTTCATACTTTATATGTAGATGCGTTATGGTATGAGGAAGAACCCTATCATTTTTGGTGGAGGTGAAAGGTCATCTGGGGTCACCGGGGATCAAACCCTGAAAATCTTGTTAACACAATATCTTGAGTTACAAAGCTTGGATGAATTTCATACTTTATATGTAAATGGGTTATGGTAAGAAGAAGAGCCGTATTTCTTTTGGTGGAGGTCAAAGGTCATTTGGGGTCACCAGGGGTCAGACCCTGAAAACCTTGTTAACCTGCTATCTCCAGGTAGGAAGCTTAGATAAATTTCATACTTTGTTTGTAGATGCCTTATAGGTAGAGAAAGAACCCTATTATTTTTGGTGGGGTTCAAAGGCCATCTGGGGTCACCGGTGGTGAAACCCTGAAAACCTGGTTAACACAATATCTCAAGGTAGGAAGCTTGAATAAGTTTCATACTTTGTATGTAGATGTGTTATAGAAAGAGGAAGAATCCTATCATTTTTGGTGGAGGTCAAAGTTCATTTGGGGTCACCGGGGTTAAACTCTGAAAAACTTGTTAACACGATATCTCCAGGTAGGAAGCTTAGATAGATTTCATACGTAGTATGTAGATGCATTATAGTGAGAAGATGAATCCTATTGTTTTTAGTGGAGGTCAAAGGTCATCTGGGTCACCAGAGGTCAATGTCTGAAAACCTTGTCAAGACGATATCTCCAGGTAGGAAGCTTGAATAGATTTCATACTTGGTAAATTGATGTGTTATAGTGAGAAGATGTACCCCATTGTTTTTGGTGGAGTTGAAAGGTCATCTAGGGTCACCAGGGGTCAAACACTGAAAACCTTGTTAACACAGTTTCTCAAGGGAGAAAGCTTGGATAGATTTTATACTTAGTATGTGGATGTGTTATGGTGAAAAGATGGACCCTATTGTTTTTGGTGGAGGTCAAAGGTCATCTAGGGTCACCAGAAGTAAAAAAAGCAAAATTTCCCAAGAATTCCCAAGACTAAATAGGAATACAAAACTGTATTTTTCCAACATGTTAAGATAGCATTTGACCATTGACTGAAAGATATGGGACATCATATGGCTTTATATGGAATAGAACATATATCATCGAAACCTCAATGCATTTTTGCATTCTGGTTTGTACTTACATGAAAAATTGTTGAAAATTTGGCTTTTTTCTTGGTAATAAATATTTTTCCAACCCTACTTGTGACACCCATAAAAGTGCATGTGTTGAACTCAGCTTTTACTACAGGCTTCCAAGTGACTCTAAGTATCTTACTTTCTTCTATTTCTATTTTATTCTTGAAATCCTACTTTATTCTACTTTTTTCGACTTGCCATACTCAAGAAAATTAATTGTACTACATAAAAATTCATTTTATTCTTCTGTCTCACAGATTATCTATGAGTCTCAAGCAATTCATACATGTATACCCTTTTAGCAGATTTCACAGTCATGTAGATGGTCTAAAAGCTCCCACAACATGGCAAAACCTAACCATTGTTTTATTTATTGCAAAAAGCAGGTTATGTTTGGTTAAGCAAACCTAACATACAACTTTTGATTTTCTAATGTGGTTGTTATGGACATCTTTTAAGTCACCTCAACAATATTTTAAAAGTCACTAGAGACAAAACATTTTTTGAAGAAATGCATTTCATGTTTACTGTTTCCAGCGGTTTATATTTGAATTTCTCTCCATTTCTAACTTTTACATATGTAGTAATTATACAAGGCGTATGTTTGTGAGAGTTTAGTGCATCCAGTTATATATAATGCAATTTAAGTAAAGTTTTATGCTAGATTTTCTCTACAAGAAACCTAAAATCACAAATACAGTAATTTTAATTTTCAAGCATATTTTTTAAAGAAATATAAAAATAGCTTTTATAAACAGTGAGCAGTTAGTGCTTGTTTGAATTTGCTGTGTTTGTCTGGCACAAGGTCATACAGAAATCCCACTAAATGTTACAGAATCATGATTGAAAGTCTTAGTTTTACATTTAGCATTCTATAAGTCACTTGTTCATTACAAAGTCGTGGAAGTTTATTTCCTTCAGTACTGACATATTCCACAAATATTAATTTCTGATAGGAAACACTGTGTAAAGTGTAGCCGAAATTATCTCAAAGTTGAGTATTTGCTCTCTACACAGTGAAAATTGTTAACTTTTCTCACCTCAGCCTCAACCATGATGGGACTGATGTTGGCTGTGTGTTGATGCTATAGTTAAGGTCAACAAATTCAAAAGTTCAAGACAGGACTGTGAATACTGTAATTGCTCACAATAACACAATACAGTACCTTAGATGCAGGAGTAGAAAGTACTTAGCAGTTGCAAGTTCAAAATGTGAACTGTGGGTGAAGCTTGTCTGTTACTGTAGAGGCATGTGATGCTGTCTTCATTTGTATCAATGAAACTACTGCACAGTGCACTATTAAAAAAACTACAGAAGTCCTGCTTTTGTACTACTTTTACTCTTGAAAATCCTACTTTATTCCTGTTATATTGAAAGTGTTGATCCTGCTATTATTCTACCATACTTTTTCACTTGGATCCACTTGAAAGCCTGTTACTGTATCCACATTCGATTTGAAAGTTTGGTCACTTATGAGATTGCCAAGTTGGACTTAATAATTGGCACAATATATGATTCATTAACACACCTTGGAGCTATCTGGCATTATTAAAGTTGCAAATTGTTGTACAGGCTGCTGGTAGTCCTATTTTAGCACAAGTTTACTGTTGTACTCAAGCCTCACTTGTAACTTTTTGATACTTATCCACCCACTTAATCACTACCGCTTCTTTGCTTACCCATTTTTAAAGTCACCTACCCACAGTTTTTGGCATGCCCATAACTCATAATGTAACAACATTGACTTTTACATCTCACATCAAGATTATATAATATATATGTATACCAGTGTTCGCGCTAAGGAATTGAACCTGGGAGGGAATTCCCTCTCTAGAAATTTTTTTGGGAGGGATTTTCAAAATCAAGGAGGGGGTTATCACTTGGTAGAGATACTACTGCAATTTAATGTATGTATTATAATTGTAGTTACGATCTCAGCTGCAGAAATGTGTGCGGGATTTTCCCGCATAAGATTTATTTTTGTGCGGGATTTGAAAGACAAAAGCGGAATTCATGCAGTCCCGCGCCTTAGCGCGAACACTGATGTATACAACAAAGTAAATACAATACAATCTTCTCATTTTGCATTTTTTTTCTTTTTGATCAGTATATAAATTATTTGGACACAATTTTAAGTGTAATACTATGTGTCAAACCATGTGTGTTTTACTTACCCATGAGCAGTACTTACCCACATTTTACATCGTCACTTACTGCCAGAAATATTCACTTTATATTGCTATTAAGTGGGTAATCGTTAAATGTAAGCCTTGGTTGTACATATCATGAAAGTTCAACCTTCTCAAACATGTGTGAATTGAAGAAGCAAATAAACCACTCGTCAAGGACAATTTTGGTGAGATTTCATGTCACCATAGGACAGTCTTATATATTAAATATTACACCAAGATCTAATGCCACCATGTTTATTACAGTTTGTGTATGTTTAATGTAGCCTATTTATGTGTAAGCAATGCCAAACACAAATTCTAGCATCGTCTTTACCAGCATCTTAAGAAATAAGAGGATGCTGAAAGGAATGAGAGGAAGAGGAAGACAGGAATGATGATTGAAACTTTAAAATTAAATTAAAACTTGGAAACTAAGTGAAATACCGAGTGCCAAATGTTAAGAGTTTCCTAAACGAAATAATGCTTGAAAACGAGAAAGGCCGGTGTGCCACTGACAGATATGAGCTTATATTAGGGCTGTTGTTATTCTCCTAACATGTACAGGGACTCAATATGGCCAGCAGCAAGGATTTCACACAAAGCAGTCCAGACTAAGAAAGTGAAACTTGACACAGGAGAATCTCATTCTAAACATTGGAATGGTGTAGGACAGGTAAGTGAATACTTGGGGCAGCTCAAAAGTAATTGAGTGAATAGTGCCTGTCGATATATCTGCATTTGTTACCTTAATGGATGAGGGAAGAAAAGATGTAAAAACAGGTCAAGTATTGAATGACTGGGTTTTACATTGTACTTGATATACGAGAGAGGTTTTGTTGCAAGGAAGAAGTGAATTAATGCCATTGAATCACACAAAACCAATGACTGTGCTGAAGTGTGGCATTGCAGGACTCTTGCACCCGGGGCAGATCATTCTACAAAAATAGTAATGGTATGTGGAAAAGTCTTGCACATTTTTACTGAAGCTGCCTTAACCAGCCATTAATACATTAGAAACTTCTACTGCAGTGTAAAATATCCCACACAACATAAAAAAAATTCCATATAGGGGAGATCTGCCTTGATTTCATCTTCTAATGCAAACCCTGCACAAAACCAACCTGACTTTCTATTTACAGATGATCTATGAACTGGACCAGACAGTAGCTAATGTATCAGAGAGGTTAGGACTCCCATTGGTTAATGAGAGCAAGTCCCATCGGCACCATGAATGGTGGTGTGAGCAGTCCAACCAACATTTGGTGCCAACCATAAAACACTGGATGGAACTTTGGGCCTCTGAAAGAGAACAGGCAGAGAAAGAAGAACACAGGAAGCGAAGAGCGGTATGGGAAGCCAACTTTTTAATATAGAGTAACAAATGATTAGAAAATAAGTCGATGCTTGGTAGAGCAGTATGTTTTAAGTAAAGGTCAAGTGATACAGTAGCTGTGGACTTTTACTGCAACTGTTGGGCCAATATTTTTTAGTATCTGCATGTTTTTGTGATAACAATTCAAAATGGTAAGACACTTGTAGATTCAATTAGCCATTTGGGTTATTTTCTTAAGCTTTACTTTCATTATGTTTTGAAAGGGAGCCCATTCTAATTGCCTACTTTTCAGAGTTACTGAAATTAGGTCTTTGGAGATCATAATGCTCTAAATTTGGGAATTGAGCCTATACTGGCCGGTACTAAAGGTGCTGATAGCTTCTAGCATACTGCATTGTGTTGCATAATAGTGTGGAAAAGTTGCAAAGCCAGTTCAGATGAAAGGGGCTTGGGATCCAAGGTTTATTGCATATCTGATTGCTTTGACTGAGTGAAAGCTCATGTACATTATCAGCAGTGGATTAATTCAGCATTGAAAAATCCCTTTTACAAAAAGATGATAATTTACATTGCAACTCACTGGGATCCCCCTTTGAACCCAAATTGTCCGAAATATTTTGGAGAGGGAAATGCCCTCCCTCCTTCTAGATTCCGAGGCCAAGGATTAACCCTGGATACCACCTGATGTGAAAATGTAATCCATAATCCCTCACAGGTTCCTTACATGTATATTCCTGGTTGCTTAGTGTTGTAAAATTATCTCTGTAGGCCTGAATTACTGTATAATTTCAATTAAAGAATTTGATGTATTGTTTCCATGAATTGAATTTGCTCCTTTGTAATTTTATTACTGTTTTTCATAGCTTTTCAACATCTTCATCCTTTCTGTTTAGTTACAGTATGAAATGATGAAGTATGGGGTAGTTTGTGATAAAATATAGATTGTGATAACCTTTGGTGGGATCTAGACTAACTTTGTCTAACTTTGAGGCCTCTAGTCTAACTTTGAGGCTAATTTTGTGGCCATGTCCTTGTACCTTTAGACCTCAGAAATTTATCCTTGACCTTTTCAAGGTATATCAGAGGCCAGCTAGTAAATGATACTTAATAATTTCTCAAAGGTGTCATACACAACACATAATTTTTGCTGGAAGAATCATTTTCCCCATTACAAATGTTTAAGACTAGTGCATTTCACCAAGCATATCTTGTAGTAAAGAATCAAGTGTATACTGTACATTGTAGGCTTCTGTTCTTCACAAACAGAAGTGGATTGGTTTAGGTCTATTAAAATCGTGTGGGTATACTGCTACCTGAAATTTTGCTTGGAGGGTGTGGTCTTGACATTGGCGGGTCTTGCCACACCCTTGGGAACTGTGTCTTGATGACAGCACTGATGTCAACTTAACATCCTTCCCTAAACATTCTCTGTGAATCATCATCTTAATTTTAATTTGCCACATTCCCCTGCCATGCCACAGAACACTCAGCTTAAACCTTTTATCGAGGAAATGAGATAATCCTTTAACATACTTGAGCCAAATATTGGAATAAAAGAGTAATTTATTAATCTGGTTTCATTTTACTATTATATATATTTCTTTTTCTGAAGAAAGAGGAATCGGTAGTCAAGGACAAAAGAAAGTTAACAGAAGCTGAAGAAGTGGTAGCTCACTTTCAAAAACTGTTTGACGTCCCTACCAAAGAAGGTGTCTACACTCGCCTCAATGATGTTTATAGCAGGCTTGGAGAGCTCATGAATGTATTGCATGTTTTAAAAGATATTTTAGGCTTAGGTAAGTGAAAAACTTAAATTTTAACTTATCTATCAAAGTTCTGTATTCATGTGTTCATTTAGTGGTAGGTATTGTAAAAAGACACCATTTTTAATTTAGCATGAAGAAACTTAAGACTTTTGTGTATTTTTTGCAAGTTGATATTAAGCCTTTCTTGCTGTTCTATTTCAAGAGAAAAATGGCATGATTTTCATGCCATGATAAACTTCACATGGCTTAATTCTTTTTATTTTATTTTTTGTCACAAAGTGAACATTCAACAAAAACAGTATTATTGTGTGTTATGTTAAATTTTCAGTATTTAAGAATCAGCCACTTTTGAAAAATTTGTTCAAGTTTTCTCACTCCATGGACACAGCTTTATGTATACCAGGGGTACCCAACCTTTCTTGACCCAAGATCTACTTTTCAAGTAGCCAACCTCCTGAGATCTACCAGTCCAGTGTCAACATCGCAAACCCACACACATTGTCTCCAACACAACATACACTGTCATACAGTCACACATAAAGAACTTTATTTTTTTCATTTTTTCCTACACACCTCACTGTTGACTTGAGATCGGTGCCTGGTCCACCAGTAGTCCGTGATCGACTGGTTGGGCACTCCTGATGTATACAGTAGAGATGGTCATGATATCAATCATTGACGAAAAGTGTGACTGTGTGTGAGAGTTGTTGAGGGGATGAAATTAATTGTTAAGTTTATAACTCCAGGTAGGAAGCCTGCCTCAGGCTCCTAGGACTCTGTCAAACATGGGTGGTTAGATCATGTGGTTAGATGTGACACAGCAAGGACCCTGTCAGGCACATCATGTTGGTCAAAGGTCATGTGCTGTTACTCAACAAGGACCCTGTCAAACATATGGTAGTGAAATAATGTAGTTAGACGTTACTGTAATAACATAGGCACAGTATTGATATAATTGATGCTGTAGTAATGGATCTTAACTTATACTGTTCTAATGTTGCATATATGCTCCATACAGACAGAGATGAACCTGTCAGTCGAGTGGTTGCAGTTGTCAAGAAGCTTTGTGATCTCCATTCAGAAAGTTCAACTCACCTTTTAAGATTCCTGCTCCAAGCAGATGATCTTGACAGGTTTGTATGCAATCAAAATGTCTGTACTGTAATAACAGTATTGCTTTTTTATTGCAACAATATCTAGGCAATCCTAATCAAAGGGTGCATTTCCTATAAGTCCTTGCTCAAAAGTAGATTATCTCCGAGATAGTGTCAGTTGCTGTAATGATGCACCAATAGACCCTTTTCCAAATAGCAATTACAAAGGATTGTGGGATTGGATTTTGGTGTGCGTCATTTTTGGCCACAGTAGAATGCCATTGAGAAAAACGCCCCACTTCAAAAGTGTATCCCACAATCCTTTGTGACTGCTATATGGAAAAGGGTCTATGCCAGATTACCTCATAAGTACCCATTTAACCCTGGGTGGAAATAAGCATTTCAGACTAAGCATATTGCATTAGAACACACTTTAATCAACCAGCAATCCTTGGATCACAAGTCCAGCACCCTATCCCAATGTCTGCCACTCTCTTTAATACTTTCAGCATAGACAAATACGTGATTTCAGTTTAGAATCCCTGCCAGCTGTACTGAATGATTACAAAGCAATGATGTCAAAACATGTGCAGTTGGTTCAGTTAGTCAGAACTTTGCAAAATGAAGACTTACCTTTCTTCATTTTTCACCCTTAGAATGATTCTGAGGATTGATGAGTACCATAAGTTTTTTCCTGTCTTTGAAAGAGTTGCCCTTGAATTGATGGAAATTTTAGGTGAGTATATTGAATTTTGATGACAGGAATGGTCATTCAGAAATTTAGTAAAAATTGTTTGATGTCATATGTCACATGAGGGTTGAATCTTCTACTTTAACCCAAATCAACAGGCTCTCAATCTTGTAGGTGAATATTTATCATGCTTTTCAAATTTTTTTTAACATGTCAGTGAATAATTGATAGATCTGGGGCCAAAATGCAGTCCTGTGTATCTGTAGTTACACTCTAAGGGATACTTTTAAAGAGGAATGGTTTTGATTTACTTTACTCAAGGTAAAGGAAAGCCTGTACACAAACAACATTGCAAATGGCCTTTGCAAGTTGGTAGTAGCCTTAGTAATCTGAGTAAATGCCTCTCAGACTCTTGTTTACATCCTTTGTGTGCAATCATTTGAGAACAGTACATTAGATAAAGAGACATTACTTATTCAGGCTTTGTCCAAGGTATAGTTATTCACAGGTCATAACAATCATAGATAATCTCTACCAGTCTCTCACCTTTCAAAGATATACTGTATGTGCTACTAGTAAACATCAGGCAGATAACATATACACCTCACGGATAACACCCTATACAGTAGAGCAAAAAGTGTGTTTTATAGCAGCAACTGAAGTTGTGCACAGACTGCCCTTTACTGGGACCAGCCTAGGAATACCCCAGTGGAAGTTGGTTTTGGTGGTCTGGACAATAAAAACTAGATCAATGCACACTTTTATTTCCATGCCCTTGGTCAACTCCATGCCTTCTCATAGGATCTCATTTTGAAAAGTGGTGGAGTTCTGAGACTGAATTTTCCAACAACAGTTATGATACTTTATTGAATTGTTTATTTCAATTTTCCAACAACAGTTATGATACTTTATTGAATTGTTTATTTCAATGATTACAAGAAAACTGGGAAGTATCAGTCTGTAATATGCAGTAATGTGCAGTATGTAAGACACTGATGTGGAAAATAAGAGCAGTTTGATATGTTCAACTGATGTTCAAAGTAAGGATGGGACAATGGTATGTGTCCTATAAATGACTGAGTACCTTAAAGTTCAGTGTGGTAACCTTCAAAGATAAATTGCTTAATTATTTTCAGAGGTGGACAATCTAACACATGTAGTACCAGCTGTCAAGGCACTGAAACTACTGCAGCCATGAGAGGATGAAGAGATGCAGGGAAAGGAAGAAGGTGAAGTCATCCAAGAACACGGAGAGAGGTAGCCTTTGATGTAGGATGGTCATTAGATATAACTTGATAAGGCCACTTCTGACCCTTATTAGGAAGCTGAGTGACCATACTCAAAGTCACTCACTGCAAGAGAAGGGTAAATGTGGCTTTCTATGTTGAAAGGAGAATGGCCCTCTGGAACTGAAAAGCATTTTCAATCTGTTTAAATCTTATGACCAGGGGGAAATGAATTAACAACTTGATTAACAAAAATGATTAAAAAAAAACAAGGTGTATAAATCTCTGATACATTTGAGTGGAATTTGTGCAATAAAAATTTCTTGTGTATCTCAGTCGCAGATGTATAAGTTTGCAAAAACCGCAGACTGTGAGACATTTTTCAGTGTTTTCTAGTTAAAAGGCTGGGGTAATTTTAAATTTGAAAACTTGAGTAGCAAACTGTGAAAATGTACAAAAGTCTGATACATTTCAGTCAAAGCTTTGCAGTACATTTTTTTCATCATAATTGCAGAGATACTAGTTTGCAATATTTACCTATCATGATGCTGCTTGCTGCAAAGTACATGTTCAAATTTTAAGATTAGAGTATGAGAGAATAGATTTAGCAATCCTTGGCTTCTCATACAGGCAAGGAAACAAGTTAAATTTGTTTTCTGAATTCCTCAGAGCTTGATTGGGGGGTGTTAGGAAGGAGATCCAATGTTCTATAGACTCTCTGAATACCTATAGGTCAACTAGAATCAGTGATGCATTGTCAAAATGACATTGAGAGGACACAACTCTTACTTTGGACTCATTAACTTTTCATTGCCAGCCGTCATGCAAAAACGTGAAATTTTAACCTTTCGTCGTTATTTGTCACACTAAACATCATTTCAGCAAAGTCAGTGAAGAATTTCTTTACAACTTCCTTTCAAATAAATTTCCAAATGATGGGAAAATTGGATAAAAACTAAGAGAAATGTATAGGCTTGAACAATGTTTCCAGCAGGTGACGTATGAAAATCGTGGGGGCATAATTGAAGGTACATTATTTAAACGTTTAATGCCAGTCGTTTTACTGAAAATCCTGATTAAATCTTGTTCATTGGTGGAAACAAACCTTACTTCAAAGTATGTGTAGGCAATAGCCTTTGTCTCGGGATTACTTGGAGAAGAAAGGAGGATATCATCGTTAAAAGGGTTTAGTCAACAGAGACTGAACAATAGGGACAAAGAAACCTGTCAATCAAATGGCAGTGCCTGAAAAGGCTTAAATCATTTTCAAGTACATATTGTCTGACAGATTTGGCTGTTGTATCTTCTTCTCTAAGAACACCCTGGTTTGATATGTAGGAAATTTGTAAGTGCAACTCTAAAACAGTTTGAGAAAGTTTAGCAGTGGTCAAAGGTTAGGAAAACAGCCTATTTGTTACTAGTCTCACTTAAAGGGTACCCAAATAAGTATGCTGGTATGCTAGTGGTATGGCTGTGTCAAGTGAAGTATGCTTTGTTTAAATGATTGTTTTCCTTTCACCAATTTAGTGTAGGTGAATATCCTTTTTCATTGTTTGGGAATAGGTGGAGTTTTTTGCCTCAAAAAGTTAGTCCAAATGGCTGCTGAGTGACTTCTTATATCTCTAAGCTCTTAATTTGAATTCAGCTGTTCTCAAGAATTGCTACCATGAATTTTAAAATATCTATTGGTATCTGTAGAAAGAGGTAATTGGCTCAATTTTGAAAACTGATTACCCAAAGGTCATCAAATGACCTTTGGGTGACCTGCAGCCATGAACTTTGTAACCTCTTTGGTTGTAATTAAGTTTGACATAATATTAAAGGCTTTTGCGTAAAACAGAACATACTGCAGTCATAAAGTGTGAGCTAAATAGAAACTGGACTTTGGAAGTTGCTTTCAGTGTCTCTGGTTACAGACCACTGCTTTTCTTCAATAAATGATCATTTAATAAGGAAAGTTGTAAATCTTTTCATCTCTTCACTCATTTTTGATTCCTTGCCAAAGGCATGCAAGGAATCTATGCATTCTTGATGGTGTGTGTGTATGTATGTGTGTGTGTGTTTGTGACACTGCTCGTTAACACAATATCTCAAGAAGAGAAGCTCTGACAGTTCTCAAATCTCAAACTTGGTACATAGATGCCCCATATTGAGAGGAAGAATGCTGTCGTTTTTGGTGAGGGTTGAAGGTCATCTGGGGTCACCAGGGGTCAAACTCTGAAAACCTTGTTAATACAATATCTCCAGCTAGAAAGCTTGGATTTATTTCATACTTAGTGTGTAGATGTGGTATGAGAAGAGGAAGAACTCTATAGTTTTTGGTGGAGGTCAAAGGTCATCTGGGGTCACCGGGGTTCAAACCCTGAAAACCTTGTTAACATGATATCTCAAGGTAGGAACCTTAGATAAATTTGGTACTTAGCATGTAGATGCCTTATGGTGAGATGAAGAATCCTATTGTTTTTGGTAGAGGTCTAAGGTCATCTGGGGTCACCAGGGGTCAAACTGAAAACCTTGTTAACGTGATATCTAACAGAGAACCTGCTGGCTGAACAATACTGTGGAATTTTTAATTATTAGCTCAACAAGTTGAGCTATTGTCATGGCAATGCATCTGTCTGTCTGTCTGTCTGTCTGTCTGTCTGTCTGTCTGTCTGTCTGTCTGTCAACATTGGACAAAAAGCTGCTGTCTGCAGGTGCTTTGACTGTTCCTTGTCAAAGTTGGTGTGGCTATAACACATATCAAGGGCTTGATAACTATTTTAACAGGAAGTAGGTCAAAGGTCATTTGGGGTTGTGAGAGGTCAAAGAGTGAAATCATGCAAAAGCCTTCAACTCCTGTGGTTATGTTGGAATCTTTCCAAATTTGACAGGAGTGTTTAGTAAATGATGGGTCATCAAAGTTGTACTTTTGAAGTAGATCAAAGGTCATTTGGGGTCAAAGAGAGGTCAAGCAAAAGGAGGTCAAACAGTGTAATCATGCAAAAGCCTTCAACTCCTATGGGTTATGTCTGAATTTTATCAAATTTGGCAGGAGTGTTTAGAACATAATGGGTCATCAATGTTGTACTTTTGAAGTAGGTCAAAGGTCATTTGGGGTCAAAGAGAGGTCAAACAGTGAAATCACTCAAAATCCTTCAACTCCTTGGGGTTATATCCAAATCTTATCAAAGTTGGCCAGAGTGTTCAGTAGATGACAAGTCATCAGAGTTGTGCTTCTGAAGTAGGTCAAAGGTCATTTGGGGTCAAAGAAAGGTCAAACAGTGAAATGTTGTAAATGTCTTCAATTCCTAGGGGTTATATCCAAATCTTATCAAAGTTAGCCAGAGGGTTCAGTTGATGACAGGTCATCAAACTTGTACTTTTGAAGTAGGTCAAAGGTCATTTGGGGTCAAAGAGAGGTCAAACAGTGAAATCACTCAAAATCCTTCAACTCCTAGGGGTTATATCCAAATCATATCAAAGTTGGCCAGAGTGTTCAGTAGATGACATGTCATCAAAGTTGTACTTTTGAAGTAGGTCAAAGGTCATTTGGGGTCAAGGAGAGGTCAAATACTGGAATTGTGCAAATGCCTTCAGTTCCTAGGGGTTGTGTGTGAATCTTATCAAAGTTGGCAAGAGTATCCAGTAGATGAATTGGTGGGTCATCAGACAGTATAATCAAGCAAAAGCCTTGAAATAGTCATGGTTGTGTCAAAATCTATCAAAGTTGTCCAGGGTGTTCAGTGGATGATGCAAAGGTCCACTTTGTGTTGATGTTAAATGGCATTTGGGGTCTCAAAAAGTCAGATGGTGAAATCCATGCCTGTGCTTTTCCATAAGTGTTTATGCTTTGTATGTATATTGCCATAGGACTCATTTTTTGACGGACCTGACAAATTGGGGTATATGTAGCACTTCATTTTTGTCAGCAGCATTACCTATAGTACTGTGCCTACAAACACTTAAAAAAAAGTCACAAGCCGGGCAACTAGGTGATATGCCACTGCTGTGACCATTTACATCTATAGTACTGAAGTTGTTAGATCATGGCAGTCCATGACTCCTTGATTTAGATCCCAATGAAACTACATAAAATTAACTGTGTGTGAGGGAAATTGTAGTTGAGCTACAGCATCATTGATGGTCTTGTATAATATTAGAAAGGAAATGTAAGGCAACCAATACAGTAGCCTCCTGCAGTGTCTTTGATTAAATGATTCTATGTGCGACATCAGCTTACACCTTCTCAACAAATTCCAAGTGCATTAAAACATTTTTGGAGTATTTGTAGTACACAGATAGTAAAAAACATTCAATGAAGTAAAGTATTTACAAACAAGCAAACTTTAACGAATAATAAGCTTCACTGGCATGACATCACCCTCGGGTTGATGGGAAAATGCCACATTTTCTTGGAAAACACATTAATTTACAGCACAGCTCAAAAAATCGATACATTTTGAGAACCTTTAATGGTCTCTGTTCTTATCTTGTAAGGCTGTAAAGCTAGTGCCCATCGCATAATACGATTGTTTGTCACTCGGGATTTCTGCATAAATGCAAGTGGTTTATGATCTGTTTGCAGGACAGACTCTTTACCATATAAATATCTCTGAAACTTAATTACACCCCAGACAAAACCTAAACACTCTCTTTCCATTGCTGAACATGCCCTTTCCCTAGGTAAAAGTTTCCTACTAGCAAATGGTACAGGGAATAATTCTTCATGGAAGTTTTGAAAGAGAACTGCACCAAGACCAATATCTGAGGTTCAAGTGTGAATTGTTTAGACAGGTCTGGGAGGTGAAGAATTGGTTTTCTAGTCAGCTTTTCCTTTAAAGGAGAGAAAGCAATTTCTTGGCAATCTCCCCAAACAGTTTGGTTTGGTTCTTTATTCTTTGTTTTGTCTGTAAGTGGGGCAGCCGCTATTGCTTCATAATTGAGGATAAAATTTTGGTAATGGCCCGCCAGACCGAGAAATGAGGGAAGCTGTTTGTTGGTTTTGAGGGCGAGGGGAATTCTGAAGTTTATTTGTATTACAATCGTGGGGGTATACTTTCCCTCTACTAATGATGTGACCCAGAAATTCAGTTTTCCATTCCCAGGCTACACTTACTAGGACGAATTGTAAGGTTTGCTTTTCATAACCATTTCAACATTTCCTGTAAAATTTCGACATGTTTTTCCCAAGTGGAAGTATAAATGAGAATATCATCAATATGACTGTCAACGTGGTCTAGGTCAATAAAATACACATCATACAATTAAATGTTGCTGAAGAGTTAACAAGGCCAAAAGGTAAAACCTTGAATTGAAATAACCCTGAAGTTGTTGAAAAGTAGTAGATGGTTTGGCATGTTTTTCAACAGGTATTTGCCAATAACCTTTGCTTAAATCTAATTTCGAAAAGTAATTAGAGTTAGCTAAACGTGCAAATATTTAATCTGGGTTAGGCATAGGTTCTGCATCGAAAATTGTCACTCTATTTAAATGTCTGTAATCCACATTAAACCTGTTACTTCCATCCTTTTTCTTAACAATTACAACAGGTGAACACAGTATGGTGAATTTGACCTTTCAGCAACATCCATTTCCAACATTTTTGCAACTTCTTTCTGTATCACATCTTGGGTAGTATGGGGGAGGGGGTATTGTTTCACCCTAATTGGTTCATCCAATGTCAAATTAAGTTGATGGGTAAGTAAGGGAGTATCACCCGATACATCTCTCAGAATGTCAAGAAAATTTCCCAGTACTCTTTAAATTTGTCTAATTTGCTCTGATGGGAGGTTGGGATTAATTTCAACATCTGCAATAGTTTTGGTAGGTTCCATGTGGGGGAGTGACAGTAAATCCTCGTTGTCTTGTCTAAAAGAGCCATCTAGATTCGCATCCATACTGTCTCCTCTTATGTAGTCACATTCAATAACTGCTGTAGCCACAATATTCATAATGCCACATCACTGAACTGACTCAGAGGTGTTTTCCTAAATTCTTGGTCAGTACTTTTTGGGGAGATTAGCATGATATGTCTTAATTGTACCATCAACATCAATACTATAGTCAAGAGGTCTCAGCCTTGGTACAACTTTGTAAGGTCCTCTCCATTGAGTCATTAGCTTGTTATTGTCAGCTGGCAACAACACAAAAACTAGGTCATCTAGCTTAAACATTCATTCCTTGCTTTTAGGGTCATAGTTTCTTTTGTACCTCTGAGCGGACTTCGACAAAGATTCACTTGCCAATTTACATGTTTGTTCAAGTCTGTTGCATAAGTTAATTACATATTCATATGAGGTCGTTACGTCCTGATCTTTGACTTCTCCTGACCATACCTCTCTAAGAATACTCATAGGTCCTCTAACTCTGTGCCGGTAAATTAATTCAAACGGGGAAAATCCCTTACTCTCATTGGGTGTTTCCCTGTATGCAAAAATAAAGGATTAATATACTGTAACAATCCCAGTCATGAGGTCTTTCTATACACATACATTTTAGCATTAGTTTGAGTGTTCCGTTAAATCTTTCCACTAGACCATTGCAGGCTGGGTGATATGGGGTAGTGGTTAACTGTTTGACTGACAAGAGCCGTCCTACTTCTTTCATGAGTTCGGAGGTAAATTGTGAACCACGATCCATTAACACCTCATGTGGTACGCCCACTCTTGTAAAAATCCCCACCAGTGCTTCAGCTACTCTAGTTGTTTCTATGCTTGGGAGGGGGACTGCTTCTGGGAAGCAGGTCACATAATCTACCAGAGTATTCTACCACATTTCTATAACGATTACCTGCATCAGTTTTGGGGTGAATTGGTCCCACAATATCAATGGCAATTCTTTGGAAGGGGGTTTCAATGAGGGGCATCGATCCTAACAGTAATTTCACAACACGCCCTTTTGGAGTTGTTCTTTGACAAATATTGCAACCTTTGCAAAACCTTGATATATCAGATTGACAACCTGGCCAGTAAATGTCTGATAGTACCTTTTGCTTTGTCTTTCGTGACCCTTGGTGTCCACCTAATATGGAATCATGTGCCAACTACCCTACAAGGTTTCGGTACGACAAGCTGTAAAGAAATTTCACCATCTCTATCTTTAAATTCTTGGTATTATAACAAGTCATTACGAAATACAAATCTACCATGACTTTGCTCGAATAGTTGTGTGTCCACTGAACTATCTGCGAAATTATGAATTCTGTGCTGGGTAAGATCATTTCTCTGAGCCTGCTTTATATCTTACTCATTAACTTGAGGTATACCTTTAACAACCTTTAATTTTATAGGAAGTGGTTTACCTGCAGCCAGCTTTTGCCTCCTCGTTTGGACTACATTGATGTGATCCTTTTCCTTTGTAAGTAAAGAATAAATTTCTAAGTCAGGATCTTTTGGATCTCGTGCTCCTGTAATATTACCAACTGTGAGATCGTAAATTGGATTACACATACACAAGGCTTTAACAGTACCAGTAAAATATGGTGTTTCTATGTTAATAACAGCTACTGGCACTTTCCTGACCGTACTATCTACCAAAATACAAAACCCTTCTTTTTCTGTAAATTGATTGTCTCTGACCAAACTGTGTCTAACAACCACTCCACTACATCTACTGTCTCTTAAATCTTTCACATGTTCATCATTTAAATTACCAATTGTGACAGGCATTTGAAATGTTTTAGAATTATCACAAGCGGCACTCATAATAGGTAAAGTATGACTGCATGTCAATTTAGCAACACTGTTTTCTGAACATGGTTCTAAGTAACTTTGCCAAGGTATAAATACACATGCTAGGGTTTCAGATGAATTAACAAAGTCATTATTTTCCACGACATTTGAATCCTGTACATAACGTTCACTTGCACTACTGTCTTCATCATGCATTGTTTGAAATTCTGCACTGGCTACTTTTGTTGGTTCTTGATTTGGACGGAATTAACAGTCATTAGTTGAATGACCTGGCGTTTTACATATATCACAAAATGGCCAGCGTTCATTATGCACTGGAGTATATTTGTTGTCTCTATTTGTGTAACTTTGCCCAGTTTGATCCCCATTTTTACCAGGAATTTGTTTTGTGTCTCAGATTTTGCCTAGAACTTGCAGAATGAGCAAACAAATCACCACCGTGAGCATCAAGATACTGCTCTGCTAATGTGGTTACAGAGTCTGTGCTACCTGGTTTCCTTTCTCTAATAAATATAGCAAGTTCTTTTGAGCATACATTCAGAAATTGTTTACAGATCAGAAGCCCTCTTAATAATTCAGAGTACATTGGCTTAATTTTGGCCATTTCTACCCATCTTGTCATGAGATTATCTACAGTAATCTAACTGCAAATTGAAAGGGGTTCTCACCTATTTCTGGTCTAGCCCATCTGAATTTTTGATGCAACCCTTGCTCTGTAAGGTTGTATTTGCAAAACAAGGCTTTTTTAAGTGTATCATAATCATATGATTTTAGGGGGAGTCTAGAATATACGTCAAGAGCCTTCTCTTTCAACAAGGCGCTCAAATTAACTGCCCATTCCATGCCCTTGTCCCAGTTCTGAGAAGTTGCATAGCGCTTGAAATGCTGTAAATAAGCATCTAAATCATCCATGGAATCATCAAAATATGGTAGTTCGGGAGACTTCTCTTTTTTGATACCGCCATGGTTACTTTTCGTATCACCTAAAGATTGTCTAACTTTATTCAGCTCTAATTGCAATTCCTGAAGTTCTAGCTGATGTGCCCTTTCATCCCTAGCTCTATCATCTTCAAGTTTCTTTACTGCTAGCAACTTATCTTGCTCCCCTTGAACAACTTTTTGCAAGAGGCATCACCACTTAATCCAAATGATTTACCAATATCAACTAGCTTTTCTAAATCCATCGCATATGAATTGACTTGTAGGGCATAAATATATAAAGCACATAAAATGCAATGGTAAACGTTCATTCTACACAACAGTATAATAGTTACTTTTTGTTTCTATCATCTCACACTCTGAATGAAATTTTCTTGGAAAGTTTTGGAAGAATTTAGGGAAATATGTATAACACAAAAATTCTGAAGTGGATAGGCCTCCAAATGTCATGCATCCCTAGTTCCTTCAAAATTTTAGTACAGCGAGTATGCATGAAGTTACAAACAAAAAATGACTAATACAACAAAATTATTTGCATATTACTTAATTATGTGTACGAGGAGTTTCCTTGCCCTCTGTCATTCTTTCCTGCTTTATTCCCTCTCTCTCCTTTTGTCCTGGTTGATTCCTTGCCGAATGCAGGCAAGGAATCTATGCGATGGTGATGTGTGTGTGTGTGCTTGCCACGCCTAGCTTGTAAACACGATATCTCAAGGTAGCAAGGATGGACACTTTTCATATTTGGTGTATAGATTTGTCATGTTGAGAGGAAGAACCCTATTGTTTTTGTTTAATGTCAAAGGTCATTTGAGGTCACTGGAGGTAAAAGACTGAAAAGCTCATAATCACGATATCACAAGATAGGAATGACCGACACTTTCCATATGGGGTATATAGGTATTTCATGTGGAGAGGAAAAACCTATCCTTTTTGGTTTCGATGATAAGAGAAACCTATGCAACTGTGCTGGCGTGTGTATGGGTGCACTCAGCAACATGTCCTTAAAAGGACACGGTACAGCTGGCGAGAGCTCCGCTCTCGCACGTCTTTCCTAGCTCACGCGGAGCTCGAAACTGGCGTAGCTGCCCGAAAATTCCATCGCTGCAATGAGAAGTCTCGCGCGGCTGCACGTGCCTGCCTTGGCAAGCAGCCCGCCCTCCAGTCACGTACGTCTGCTGGGTTAGTTGGAGGTCAGCCAGGCTAATGGGGAAATCCCGCGAATTCCTTACCGGTACATTTCCCGCGTACCGCTAAGGAAGGGAGGGTGAGTATATGTGTGTGTATGTGTGTTTGTGACACTTGCTCGTTAACACGATATCTCAAGAAGGGAAACTGACAGTTCTCAAACTTGGTGATGTCCCATATTGAGGGGAAGAACCCTATTGTTTTTGGTGGGGGTCGAAGGTCATCTGGGGTCACCAGGGGTGAAACTCTGAAAACCTTGTTAACACGATATCTCAAGGTAGGAAGCTTGGATAACTTTTATACGTAGTGTTTAGATGCATTATGGGAAGAGGAAGGACCCTAGTGTTTTTGGTGGAGGTCAAAGATCATTTGGGGTCACCAGGGGTCAAACTCTGAAAACCTTGTTAACACGATATCTCTATGTAGGAAGCTTGGATAAAGTTCATACTTAGTATGTGGATGTGTTATAGAAAGAGGAAAAACCCTATGGATTTTAGTTCAGGTCAAAGGTCATTTGGGGTCATCGGGGGTCAAACAGTGAAAACCTTGTTAACATGATATTTTGATGTAGGAAGCTTGGATAAATTTCACACTTAGTATGTAGATGCCTTATGGTAAGGCAGAGAATCCTATTTCTTTTGGTGGAGGTCAAAGGTCATCTGGGATCATTGGGGGTCAAACTCTGAAAAACTTGTTAACACAATATCTCAAGGTAGAAAGCTTGGATGAATGTCATACTTAGTATGTAGATGCATTATGGGAAGAGGAAGAATGCAGTTGTTTTGGTGGAGGTCAAAGGTCATCTGGGGTCACTGGGGGTCAAACTGAAAAACTTGTTGACACAATATCTCAAGGTAGAAAGCTTGGATGAATGTCATACGTAGTATGTAGATGCATTATGGGAAGAGGAAGAACCCTATTGTTTTTGGTGGAGGTCAAAGGTCATCTGGGGTCACTGGGGGTCAAACACTGAAAACCTTGTTAGCACAATATCTCAAGGTAGAAAGCTTGGATAAATTTCATACTTAGTATGTAGATGCCTACTGGTGAGAGGAAGAACCCTATCACTTTTGGTGGAGGTCAAAGGTCATTTGGGGTCATCAGGGGTCAGGCCTTAAAAAAGTTTCCAGTCACTTCATACTGCTGTAATTCCATGATACTGTGGGTATGTATGAACCATCGAAACCACAATGCATTTTTGCATTCTGGTTGGTGGAGGTCAATGGTCATTTGAGGTTACCAGAGGTAAAAGACAGAAAACCTTGTAAATTTGATATCTCAAGATAAGAATGACCGACACTTTTCATATGTGGTATATAGATGTTTCATGTTGAGAGGAAGAACCTAATTGTTTTTGGTAGAGGTCAAAGGTCATCCGAGGTCACCAGAGGTCCAAACCGAAAACCTTGTAATCACGGTATCTCAAGGTAGGGATGACCGACACTTTTCTTATTTGGAATACAGATTTGTCATGTTGAGAGAAAGAACCCTAGTGTTTTTGGTAGAGGTTAAAGGTCATCAAAGGTCATCAGAGGTAAAAGACTGAAAACCTTGTAATCTCGATATCTGGAGGTAGGGATGACCACTACTTTTCATATGTGGTATATGGATTTGTCATGTTGAGAGGAAGAACCCTATTGTCTTAGTGAGCAAAATTCCTGATTACTCTTCTACCTCTTTCGACTCAGCGACCAAAATTTCTAACCCTGATTCGTTTTTTTTCTCACCAACAAATGTCTCTGAAATAATTAGTCTAATTAATAAGCTACCAAACAAGGCTGCCCTGGTATAGATAATATTTCTGTGAGTGTTCTTCAGTCTCTTTATTGCCAGGCCGTTAACCCACATTGTTAATTTATCTTTTGCCAATGGAATTTTCCCTGATCACCTCAAACTTGCCAGAGTCACGCCTGTTTTTTCAATCAGATGATCCTATCTATCTCTAATTACCAATCTATATCTGTCTTACACATGCTGTCTCCAAAATATTAGAAAGGCTAATGCATACTAAGCTTTCTCAATTTCTGTAATTCTGTAAAGTTCTTAGGGCTTCTTATCGATCCCCACTTGACTTGGAAGTGCCCACGTTGACCTATTATGTAACAAAATCTCTAAGACTTTAGGCGTCCTTCATAAAATGAAGCATTTGTACCTGGTCATGTTCTGCTTTCTTTGTACAATACTCTTATCCTTCCTCACTTATCTTATTGCAATATTGCTTGGGGAAATACCTTCCAATCTTATCTTCATAGACTTTACATACTGCAAAAAAGGGCCATTCGTTTAATTACTTCCTCTCACTATAGGGCTAACACAGCTGAGCTTTTTAAAGAATGAAATAATTTGAATGTTTTCGATATTTGTAAGCACCAGACGGGTATCTTTATGTTTAAAATTAGTCATGAGTTATTACCTCCTATGTTTCAGAATATCTTTCATCTTAATAAAACTGTCCACAACTACTGTACCAGGCATTCGGAAAACTATCACTTACAGGTATATAGAGTTAATACTGATCTCAGTAAAAAGTCATTTGTTACTTCTGGCTCTCAACCCTGGAATAACCTTGATCCCCAGCTAAAAAGCATCTCCTCACTTCCCTTATTTACCAAAAAATTCAAATTATGTTTAACTGATAAGTATTAATGTCATTTTGTTACCTATGATCTTTTTTATTTTACTCTATCATGGGTGGTGGGTGGTTGGTGTTTAGTGGGAGGGAAGGGGGCTGTTACTATGTCTGTGTCATTTGATTATTTTTTTGTCTGTATTTCTTGTAAACTTGTTTTTTATAAGGTGGCCTGCTTTGTACAAGTATTTTACTTTTTCCAGGCTTCCTCCACTGCTTTCTGTAAATTTATGTCTATATTTTTATGTTTGTGGAAAATAAACAAATAAATGAAATCTCATGATAGCAATGACAGGCACCTTTCATATTTGGTATATAAATTTGTCATGTTGAGAGGAACAACCCTATTATATTTGGTGCTGGTGTAAGGTCATTTGAGGTTACTGGAGGTAGAAGACAAAAAAGCTCGTAATCACAATATCTCGAGGTAGGAATGACGGATACTTTTCATATTTGGTATATTGATTTGTTATGTTAAGAGGAAGAACCCTATTGTTTTTGGTAGAGGTCAAAGGTCATCTCAGGTCACCAGAGGTCAAAGACCGAAAACCTTGCAATTGTGATATCTCAAGATAGGAATGACCGACACTTTTCTTATGCGGTTTATAGATTTGTTATGTTGAGAGGAAGAACCCTATTGTTTTTGGTAGAAGTCAAAGGTCATCTCAGGTCACCAGAGGTTAAACTGCAAAAACCTTGTAATCAGAATATCTCAAGATAGCCGGAAGGTCTTGGGTTCGACTCTTGGCAGGGTCATACCAAAGACTTTCAAAATGGAACCTACTGCCATTGTGCTTGGTGCTCAGCATAAGCAATGGAGTAGGGAAAACAAGCCAGTGAGCCACAGCTGGAAAAAAGGCTGTAGCCGGCCCGACTCAAAGCAATTCCATGGTTAGAAACTGAGCCGTAAAACCTCATCTAACTCTAACTCAAGATGGCAACGACAGGTACTTTTCATATTTGGTATGTAGATTTGTCATGTTGAGAGAAAGAACCCTACCATTTGTGGTGAAAGTCAAAGGTCATTTGAGGTCACCGGACTTAAAAGACCGAAAAGCTTGTAATCATGATATCTCAAGATAGGAATGTTTCATATTTCGTATATAGATCAGCGGTTCTCAAACTTTTTTAGACTACCGCCCCCTTCCACTATCTTGAACTGTCCCAAAGCCCCCTCCCCCTACCCTCATCCTACTGTTCACAGTCGGATGCTCAACAATATTTTTTCTTAGTTAACGTTTTTTATTTGCAAGAACAACAAAAATGTGTAGAAGGCAGGCATACTGTGAAACTGGTAGAGAGAGCCCATGCAGATGTAGTTCAGTCAGTATGAAGGGTGAGCTTGGTATAATGCTGCGAGATTACAAATGTCTGGTTCCATTTAAGTGAGAAGCTGTGGGGAAGAACTAGTGGAGGGGAACAGACCCCCTGGATGGATACTATGCCTTAAATTGCTGCAGTGATGTGCTGTAATCGCCAGGGACCCCCAAATCAGTGCCAACGCCCCCCTATTCTCCGTGTACTCTATAGCGCCCACCTGAGACTTCACAATGTCCCCCATTGGGGGCATTGAGACTACTTTAAGAACCACTGATGTAGATTTTTCATGATGTAAGGAAGAACTCTATGTTTTTGGTGGATGTCAAAGGCCATCGTAGGTCACCGGAGGTTAAACGGCAAAAACCTTGTAAATGGCTTGTAAACACGATATCTCAAGGTAGCAATGACAGAAACTTTTCATATTTGGTATGTACATTTGTCATGTTGAGATTGAGGAAGAATCCTATTGTTTTTGGTGGAGGTCAAAAGTTATCTATGGTCACTGGGGGTCAAACACTGAAAACTTTGTTAACACAATATCTCAAGGTAGGAAGCTTGGATAGATTTTATACTTAGTATGTGGATGCATTATAGTGAGATGAAGCCTATTGTTTTTGTTGCAAGTCAAAGGTCATTTGGGGTCACCCAGGGTAAAACACTGAAAACCTTGTTAACACAATATCTCCAGATAGGAGTTAGAGTTAGATGAGGTTATACGGCTCAGTTTCTAACCAATTGGTTTAAGTCGGGCCGGCAACGGCCTTTTTTCTAGTTGTCGCTCACTGGCTCCAGATAGGAAGCTTGGATAGATTTCATACGTGGTACATGGATGCCTTATGGTACTAGGAACACTGCTTTTGTTTTTGGTGGAGGTCCAAGGTTATCTTGTAGGGTCACCAGAGGTCAAAAAGCAAAATTTCCTATGAATTTCGAAGATTGTCATCTGGGGTCACTAAAGGTCAAAAAGCAAAATTTCCCAAGAATTCCCAAGATCGTCATCTCAGGTCACCAGAGGTCAAAAAGCAAAATTTCCCAATCATTCCCAATATTGTCATCTGGGGTCACCAGAGGTCAAAAAGCAAAATTTCCTAAGAATTTTCAAGTTCCAAGATCCATTGGAATTTGAATCCCTTTCAAGACACTTCAGTTTTTTTCTTTGTCATATTTGGTGGGGTTCAAAGGTCATGTGAGGTCAGCAGAGATCAAATTGTTAAAACATCATAGTCAAGAAAGCTAAATTTGAGGGATAAACCTCAGTGCAACATAGCATCCCCATTTTGCAGGGAATCACTAAGCCTCTGGGTTTTCTGGATTATTTCTTTCTTCTCCGTTCAACCATAATACATACAATCTGATCATTCATCAAATAAGCTTTCGATAATACAGACAATTCTTGCCTTAACTTCAAATAATTCTCACTTGTAACTTCCGAATGAGTGCTCTGCACTTCGCAAATGTTCATTTTCTCTTGTTTTGGTGCAAAAATTAACGTTCACCTTCTGTTATGCTTCTAAATTAAATTCGATTTTTCTCTGTTGTAGCTTCAAATTAAAGTTCAATTTTCTTTGTTAATCTGATCATTTGATTTTTGTTATCTCTAAACTGGATTCTGTGGTCTACGTCTCCGTTGTTTTTACCGTTCAACACGGTGGAGTGTAGAGTTGCACCCCTTCAATACCTAGCTATCTATAATTTAAGAGCAAAAACCCGAAAATTTGTCAATGTCAATTTTCTCTCAATAACACCCCTCTTTTTGCTTTTTTTTTTTACATAAACCCCTCCTTTTTTAGATAAGAATATTACTAACGGTTTAATGATGTTGATTTTGCCTTAGAGGCCAGACTGTCTCCGTCGTGTTGGCTTGACGGGAATCAAAAGCACAGTGACCCTCCTAAACGAAGCACAGAGAACTCTCACTTGCTGAACAATACCATGGAATTCTTAATTGTATAACATTAGAAAGGAAACGTAGGGCAAACAATAATGTAGCCTCCTGCCGTGTCTCTGATTATACGGTACTACGGTGCCACATTGGCTTACACCTTCTCAACAAATTTCAAGTGCTTCAAAACTATTTTGGAGTATTTGTAGTACGCAGATAATACTTAGCAAACATTCAATGAAGTAAAGTATTTACAAACAAGCAAACTTTAACGAATAATAAGCTTCACTGCCATGACAGTGACTCTTCATCATTCTCTGTAACTTCCTCCACGATCTCTCCATTTGCTGTCTCTTCTGCTTTTTCATCCTGAAGACTCAACTTAGCTTTGACTTCTGTTCTTGCTCAATATACTTATATCTTTACATGAAAAAAAGGAACAGAAAATCAGTTACAGAGTAACCACACTCATCTCAACAGATAACATTCCAAATCTGGACTTGTCATGAACAATTACCAACTATATTTAAGATGCAACATAATCAATCGAACCTGATGAATGAATTTAATGTCATACTGAGATAAAACATGGTATGAAAATCAAACTGCCCAAAGCTTTTACCAATTAACTGCCTGAGCAGATATTAAGAATTTTTCTCCTTTGCTGTGGTATCAAAGTAGCTTCATATATTTATCCTTACCTTGTGATAATGTACATTCATGTATTGGAATCAGACTACAGTCTAGAAATAATACTTGTTCATGCCAATGATATTCGTGGTACAGTAAACTTTCCTGCTATGCTTTTACCTGGCTTTCAGAGATTGTGAAAGTTCTTCTGCATGATCTAGGGCTCGTTTGATGCCCGTGCTCCCAAGTAAGTCATCATAATATTTCTATAAGGAATAAATAACATGAGTTGGTGAATAAACTTGAATTCTAGTTTACAGAGAATCTTACAACTTTCCAACATGATCTTTGCATGTTTCTTATATTTTGTTCTTGTCCATTATATCTTAAAAACTGCAAGGTTAAGATACTTTTTCCATCCACTCTCTGTTATTAGGCAAATGGAATGCCTGAATTTCAAAATAATTTGGAAGCAAGTCTGAGATACCAATGACCAAACATCTAGAACCAGAGAGACAAAAAGGCTTAGTGATTCCTTGATAATGGAATGTAATTTTAGTACTGTTGTTCTCAAATTGACAGTTTCATTGTAAAAGTCTCCAACAACAAACCAAACTGGAACCCAACTGGGACCAAAATGGGCTACCGATTGAGGCCCAATCTGTTTTGTCACACAGATTTCATCAGGCCCCAACTCGGCTAACTTAGCCCAATTAATCCCAGCAGGGTCCAAACTTGGCCCAAATGAGTTAACAGCATCTCTCTCATGAGCCCAATTGGGCCCCAGTTGGGACCCGAAGTAAACACCAACCTCAGCTGCCAAAGCCCAATTAACCCCAAGCTTCCCAAGTAAAACCCAATTGGGACCCAATAGGGCTTGCTTGCTGGGGTATGAATAACTGTGTAATAATACTAAATATAAATGGGCATAGATTAGGCAGACTGATTTCACAATAAACATGGCCAAAAATCAACTTCCTGCTTTTAACTTTGCCTATTACATGCCAGATAGAGGTCTTCCCAAAGAAATGTAATGCTGTATATATCACAGGTTAGAAGGATTTCAAAGCTTGATCTCTGCTGCAGCAGAGATATAGATAATCACTACAAAGATTGCACATTACTTCCACTCATTATTAGGCGCAGCCTGTTAATACGGATGGACAGTTTGTATCCGAATTATGTGAACAAAAGTATCCCATACTTTCCGAAGTTACTATCACAATCAAAAATTCATACTAGAGTCGGTGTGGAATTTGAGGTAAAGATCTCTCGGTTGAGGCTTTTGCCTAGCTAGCTGAGCGGTGAACTTTTTGAAATGCTAGTGGCCCACTACATTTGCCTACATTTCTCAAAATCTTTCCTATGCCAAAAGTTGTCAAGAGTCATTATATCAATACCAATTAGGTGCTCATTCAAGCATTTGTCAATAGCCCTGAAGGTTGATATTTGATGGCAGTTTATCTCATATTAAACTGAAAGGTGATCTAACCTTCAATGACCATGAGTATTATTTGATCCCTATTTTATCAGCACCAATTCCAGGGCAGGATTGTTGTTAGCTGTAATGTAAACCATCCAATGCAAGGCAGTCAGGGTTGCCAGCAGTCTCCCTCCAGGGCCTGAAATATTTATCAATCTCCGGCCTGGGGAAGGGGTCTAAGGGGAGCGGGTTCCCCCTCCCATTTGGAAAAATTCTGAATATTTGAGGGTCCTCAGATGCAATTTAGTGTAACTATTGTGCGAATTTTTAAGGAAATCCCTGCAACATTTTTGAGTTTTTTGAGGTGAACAAATAAGGGGTTCTATCCTTGAACTGAACTGATGGGTTAGTAACATAGGCCTTAGGCCTAATAGGCCTAGGCTGTAAGCCTATAGCCTATGCTCTAGGCCTAAAGCTATGGAGGAAGTTTCAAAAGGATGAAAGGACCAACACACACAAACAAATACAAATACTGTATGGACACATAATGGAGTAGGAAGAGTCAAATTTAGCTCCTACCTAATACTTGCTATTGTTTGTCTGTTTCTGTTACGGTTAATCGATAGGATTAACATAAGGCCTACCGCTAGGCCTATGCTATTCCTGTAACACCTATTTTCTGTAGCCTACATATTCAGAGAGACAAACTCCGGGGCCACGGTAACCTTTGTTTTCCAGCCACTTCTAATAAGTCCTAAATCTACTGTATTCTTGACTGCGTCAATTACTTTCTTTCCACATCCATTTCGAATGATTATGATCACACTATTAAGTCTCGTGTACGTAGCATACATGTAGTACAGTAACATCTTTAAAGTCGCCAACGAAAATTTGTCATCGTGCTAGCGCTGACACACAGTCATTACACACCACCGCCCTGTTAGGCTGCCGTATGTTTGCACTAACATACATTGCCCTAGCCTGTGCACCAAGCAACACCTATGCACGTAGAATGAGCAAAACACTAAACTTGTGTGTAAATACAGTACAGTGCAGTGCCGTTACGACACACTTAGCTGAGTAACTGTTAATCTAGCCTTATTTAACCAGTCGCTTTTATTACAGTACTTATACACGTATGTACAAACATCGTAGGGCTTGCTCAATACAGTAGTATGAACGTATGTTCTGTATTTTTACATCAGGGAAAGTCTCGCCTGGGCCGGCACATTGGCTTCGGCTTTACTTCCAATTGGGGACGGGAGCAATGTGTGGGGCCGGAGCCAACTGAAAGTCAGACGAAAGCCGGAATTCTGGCTATTGCCAGAAGTCTGGCAAACCGGCATGGGGGCTACTGTTGTACCAGAATGGTTATCAAAGTTTTTAACAAAGCTGCTGATCATTGAAGCAGCTAATTGAAGTAACGAACCGGTGGTCGGGTACTTTGAATTGTATTACGAGTACAGTTTGGTTACACTTTTTCAGTGAATTTGTAGCCAGTCAGGCAGATAATATGTTTATTTGCCCACTCTGCCATATGCTGATAGGCCCACTCGAGTGTAAATATTTTGATTACAACTCCCTCACACAACAATGAACACAACAAAGAATACTGTCTTTGATTACACTTAAGTTACGCATTCACCATGGCATGGTGTTCATCTAGCCGGCCACAGGCAAGAAGAGGAATTCGGTCTTTTTTCCTTATTGTTTTGAAAGAGGACTCAAAAGATACAAAACGGTTAAATCTGCTCTTTATCAGTATTGTTAACTTGCAAAATTGTTGAAGTATTTGTTTTGAATGTTTGGGAGGAACACATTTTCATTTATTGGAGTGTCACAGTGCCCACAGAAGAATTTGATTGTGAGAGGTTCCATGCCATGAAAATGCCCATAAGCCTACAATCCTGAGTAGTCCCCCACAGCCCGGGAAAGTCTTATTAGTGATGGTCAGTAAGTTTCACATTCTGTGGTTTTAGTCCAGCGAGTTGTATCTTCACTACCGTGCTTAATCCAGACATATGATCCGGATATGATTAGGATTCACCGTCATCACAGCTCATGTGGCAGACGAAGTTTTCTTTCACAGCTTAGCTGCAACAGTATAACCGTAAGGCTAAGGAACTAAATCATGGAGAAGTTATGCAGGCTAGGCTAGCAAGATACGTACGTAAAAACGCACTCAGAACTTTAACACACTGTGCAGTACATGCAATGAACTCCGAATAAGACGTTGTTGTAGCCCATGCAGTCCCTTGATCTTTGATCTGTAATACTGTAGTTGACACAGTGCGCTCAAAAATGTGGGACTTCCGCGAGGTCATCTCCCTTGTCTGAACACATGACAGTCTTGTAAAACTACATCAGCCAGACCGAATGTGAAACCGCTGCGATAATGTGCAGATCATGCATGAGCATCAGACCAGGTGTAGTGGTAAATCGTGAAGCAGGTGTACCTTATGTGCTCTAACCCAATAGCGTAGACATATCTGGCCAGGTTAGACGTGTGCCCCAGAATCATAGGGCAAGATTTTGTGCTAAGTGTACAGTGATTTCAAAATGAATATTAAACTATGGTGAAGATGGCTATGTTGAGTCACACCTTGATTGATATGACAGTATGTTTGAGGATCAAAGTAGTAATGATTATGTTAAAGGTTAAATTTTGTAGATACCTACTCAGAGGAACACATTGGTTCTTACACAAAATCTGCCTCACAAAAAACAGCAGTTGCACTCAACTGTCCGCAAAGTACCCACATTCACATGATAATGGCCAAGGAAACAACCCACCTGATCTTTCTTGTATTCACCTGAACCTTTCACTAGTCGCCACATAAGAGCATATCTCATGTACAATATGTAAGCCCTCTCTTCATCTTGAACTCTATATGCTTTATCTGCTTCTAGGATGATCTTGGTGGCTGAATTGGCAATTCTAAATGAAACAGAAAGTGCATCATAAGTTATATTGAGAACAAGACGTAGTACTGGAAAATTCTTCCTAGAGCCCTTATAAGCATCTAGCTTGTTTTTTTTTCAAGCTTTTTCTTTCAATGACTAATGGCAACAAAAGAAAGCCCTTGATTCTATTATTATATAGTCTCATCTGTATACTGTATCTACCACTCTTTACATGTAGTACAGTATGTAATACTACTGTAGCATTATTATCATACTACAATGGGGCTATATTTTACAAAAATACAGTAGTTTACCAAGTGACTTACACTCTAGGCTTTGCTTTATTTTCACTGTTGTCAACTAGCTTGTTGAGGTCTGACAGAGACTTTCCAATGTAAATATTTTTCTTTGTCTGTCCAGACATCATAGATCAGTCAGCTTAACAGTGCAAGATGATACTGAAAGGTCTCAGGACATCTGAAACAAAGGAATCAATTGCTTGTGTTTATGCAAATTTATACTGTCCAGTACTTGACCTCTATCTTTGAACTATTGCAAAACCTGTTAGATTCTGAAGTACCTATACTAGATACAGTATGTTTCAACATTTATTCTCCACTTCATATTGCATGAATCATTGATTATATACATAAACTTATGTTTGACATTTCTTTTACTTAAAAACATACAAATGTATACCAAAAGCTACTGTAGTTTGTCAGTTTTATACTGGAGTGCCTTATTGTGGCATATGGCATATTTCACAGTAATGGGGTCCATTAACTCCCACAAGGCTCCAAACTTAGAAAATGTCAGAATTTTTTTGCTGGTGATAACATTTCCAGTACAAAAATCTACATCTTTCAAGACATTTTTGACTTTTGTTACTTTTAGGCACAGTGTTTCTACTGTAACTTTTGGACAAATAAGGTGTTGCTAATGGAACTTGTGGATGGACAAAATTTAGAATTATCATCCCATGAATGTTTGAAATTTCCAAATTATTTTTTATGACAGTTCCTAAATTTGCAATAATCCGTTTAGACTTTGCAAATGGACTACATAAAAAGTGTGAAAATAAAAAAATCACCCCTTTTTCAGATTAGTTTTTGTGAAACTTATAGGTGTAATTGATAATGTAACTTTTGGACGGACAAAAAAAAAATCACGAAATAGGTTTGGATGAATGTTATTTTGCTGTTGCATGCACCAGAGAGGTGTTAGGAAGGAGACCCAACATTCTATAAAGACACTTTGAAGCAATGTTTGTTTCAGATGATAATCTTGCTTTTCTCTTCAAAATGTACTATTACAATGACCAGGATCAACTAGGAAATAGTTACCAATTGTTAGAATGGCAGTGAATAGGTCTACTCCTTACATTCACCAGTTACCTTTTCGTTGCCAGTCTTCACACAAGCATACAAAATTTTACACTTTTGTCGTCACTGGTCTCAAAACACGGCATCTTTAATAACTTCATGAAGACTTTTCACACAGCTTAAATGTTGAGAATGTTTCTAAGTGATGAGGAAATTTACTAAAATTGGGAAAAATGACGTAGGCTTGAACAATGTGTAAAGCAGATGATGCATCAAATTTGTGGGACGCAAAGGAAGTACACTAGTTAGACTTTAACTGGCAGTCATTGTGCTAAAAATCTTGACTGAAGCTTGGCCTCTGTCAGTAACAAACCTCAAACCAAAGCATGTTTTAACAAAGGCAATTGTTTCAAGATTACTTCGGTGTGAAAGGGGCAGATCATTTTTAAGAAGGGGGAAGTCAACAGGACTAAACAATAGGAACAAAGAGACCTGTCAATCAAAGTCTGATCCTAAATGGGATTAAATCATTTTCAAGTACTTACTGTCTGAGGTTTGGTTGTGTCTCTTTCCTAACACCTCCCTGCATGCATGTACTAATACAAATTTGAAAATCCATAATTTCAGTAGGACTACACATGCTGTACAGTACTTTACCTTCTTTTTCCCCATTGCTGGTTTTACTATAGCAAAGTACCAAAACATTGCTGTTGAGACCTCTTACTCACTGCAGGCTTGGCCAGGATCTTTTTAGTAGGGTGCTACGGGGTGGGGGGCTCGACGGTGCCATTCCATGGGAGGGCTACTTTTTAAGTCTGATCGCCACCACTGGTTGGTCTGCAGCGTACCCTGAAATTTTAGCTTAAGGAAATAACACTTCCAAGGCCTTGCAAGTTGCTCAAATGTTTTCTAAACATCCTTTTTTTTTTGAGATCTCATGTCTTGATATATGGTCATCAAACAGTTTATTGCAAAAGAAAAAAAAAGTCAAGTAAGTCAGTTTGAATTTCACATATCTTTTGTAGGACCAATGATTTTCTGCTTCACAAATCACAAAATTCCGTTAATTCCAATGCTGTGAAATTCCATTTCAAGCATAACTGCTTTCCGTGATTTTCGGATTTTAGAGTTATTATGTTGTAAACAAGTTCTAAACTTGTCTGGTTACAATCCTCAGCTGAAGGCAGCAAACACTTGTAACACGCAAGTGACCTACAATCCTCAACAAAAATGATAGGACAAAACAAGCAACGAGGGGATCACCATCCCCCTATCTGCACCACATTCCTGTTTTCAATGTTGTGGCAGCCCACTGTGTTCTAAAACTTCAACATTGATACAGGGAGTGGGGTTTGTCCCATGAACTTTTGTCCAGGATTGTAGCCTAACACACTATAGCATAGGCAAACTGGAGCCTATACCGGCAAACTTGCCGATTTTCGTAAATGCATGTCCAACTGTACCTGCTTTCTGATGTTAAATTCAAGGGGTTTTGATGATATAAAATGAATTTGCCACCACCTCAGATGGTAAAATGTCTGTGTATGTCTTCGGTATATGCAGGCATTCATTTGACATGGTTTTGAAGAAAAATAACTCAGTTTCTTGTCAAAAATTTACATGCATTTTGAGCCTGATAATTTTTGCTAAATTCCTTGAAATTCTGTGCAGAAAAGTAAATTCTGTTTTTTCTGCATTTTTCCGCTGTTGCAGAAAATCCTTGGCCCTACTTTTGTGAGTTTGATGTCAGGATTGACATTTTTTGGCAGATCTGTATATTGCACGTAGAAAGTAAAGGAAGATTGACTGGGTTTTCACCCATGTAGCATACAGATGTACAGCAGAGCAGGGGCTGTCTAATAAAATTTGTGCACAATGGGCCAAGCGAAAGTGAACTGGACTAAAAGTCCAGAGCTAACCTCAAATTTTGGATTGTGGAATAAAATAATTTTGTTGCATATATACATATGGGTGCCATGATAGTACTGTACTGCCAGAGAACACAAAGACTGAGATAAAAGTTAGAATAATAATGAAATGTATTAGTCTAAATGATTAATAGACCAGAGCTTTTCTTACCCGGGGGCCCAAAGAGTCATCTCAATCAATCATGCAGTGGTAACAACATAATAAATATTGTGTTACACCTGGCCTACAGGTTTGCCAGGACACCTGAAAATGAGGATAGAGTGACTGTTTATTGGCTAAGGAGTCAGCTGTTTATCAATATCGCCAACTGCACCAAACCGTAGAATATAGACCTGTACAATAAAGGGAAAATGCAGTCACCCCAATCAGAGTTAGTATGCCCCGCCACTAAAGTTCATGAGTTGCCTATTTTGATCATGTGACAATGTTTTTGTTAGTGAGTTGTGGAATTCAAGAATTTCTCCTTGCTTTACCTATTGTTTGTAATAGTTATGTTCAAAATGTCTTCAGAGGTGCTTAAAATGCGAGTTTGATGATTTTTCAAAGCAAATTTTGGGCCAACTGCCTATTACCTTTAACTACATGCCGCTATCATTCAATAGGCTCGTTTAGCCAAAGTTCCCTGGGAAAAGGCCATTTTCCTGGGTAAGAAATGATGAAGTATGAAGTTGCCTGATGGCTAAATCCTCCTATTGAATTCTAGCCTCATGGTGCACAACAGCCCTTAAGTTACTGTACATAATACTATGCATAGCAACATTGTACAGGTTATGTACATAACAGGTTAAAGGGCAAAAGAGGGCCAATTAGGCCCCATAAGATGCCGGCCTGAAGTCCATAAAACCTAACCTGAAAACAAACAACCAACCAACACCAAACGAGCCCAATACAATTAGATTCTACCACAGTCATGAAAGAACTTATCAATGTTAACCTTAAAGCAGTACACTGATGTGGAGTTAACTACCCACTTGCTAACAACTGTGAGAGAAGCTGAACTTCCTAATGTCAAGTCTTGCAGAACACTTTACTAGCTTCTTAAAATGGCCTTGAACCTGAGAATTACTTTGAACCTTTAAATAACTACAAGATGACAAAGGCCAATTCCTTTCAGAGAGAAATTTGTACATCTGGAGCATGTCCCCCCAATTAATCCTTCTCAACTTAAGGGTGGTAAGCCCAAGATGTTTTAGTCTAACATTATAAGGTAGATGTCTCACTAATTCAGGAATAAGGCGAGTGGCTCTCCTGTGAACTTGCTCTAAGAGAAACTTGTCCTTTTCATAGAAGGGACTCCAAGTCTGAGCTGCATAGTCGAGGTGGGGTCTTACCAACTGCTTATAAAGATTTAGTACAATTTCTTTACTAAAACTACTGAAATTCCTTTTGACCAATCCAAGCACCCTATTAGCCCTAACAGCAGCAGCTGCACAGTCTAGATGGCTTTAATTTGCCTGTAATAACTACACCCAGATCTTTCTCAAAAGTCACATCACTCAAAACACTACCATTCATGTTATATCATAGCAGGAAATAATTTAGTGTTCAAAATTTGCATAGCAATTTTGAGGTTTCTGGGCTTCTCTATCACAAACTCATAAAAGCTGTTATGTTGTATGTACAAAATCTGCTACACAATTTTGCATTTGTATAGCAACTTGTCCATATTGTGTAGCAATTGTGATATCAGATAAATTATTCCCTGCATAGGCCTAGCTGAAATTTTTAGGGCCAAAGTGGATGACTAATTTGCACTTATATAACTGCATTAAAGGAGAAATAAACCCTAGCTTTTTCTGCAACAAGACTAACATTTTAATGTATGCTTTTTCTGAAAGGAGCGCATAGGAGGCTTGAATATATTTATTTCAACCTTAAAAAATGATTTTTATGTTGCTAATGGTTTGCGCCATTGTTGTTTGAATCCTACCAGTTCCCGGATGTTCGATGACGAAAGCGAGCCTCATATCACATAACAGCACTGAGCAGAAAATTTACCAACCCACCCGAAGTACTTTGAATTGCACATGCTGTGGTTAATAACTATAAAATGCTTGACAAAATTCCTTTCGCCACTTGTAATAGGGAATAAAAGTCAAACTTTCTTATTAAATATATTTTCATGACACATTATTTCAGTAAAAGGAAAAAAAATGTTTTCACAAGTGTAGCTGAAATAATTTGTGTGACTTGGCAACACTACTGTAATTCACCATACACTACAACACTGATTTACACACAACAGTACACAGACTATAGCACTCTGTGTAGAATTGTAGGCCATTATAAACAGAGTAACGTTAGAACCACGGCAGCACTCAGCAGGACGTAGTCGTAATCTTTACCTTACACGGTCAAACTTGAAACAGTAAACCTAGTTATATCACTTCGTCTGCAAATAGGTCTCTGGCGTTTATCAGAAGGAATCTATACTCCTGTCCCAGGAGTGTTAAAGCTAATGCCTACCTTACTCTTGTCAGGCCTTTATTGGAGTATTCATCTTCCGTTTGGGATCCCTACACCGTTTCCCTATCCAATAAGGTTGAGCAAATTCAACGTAGGGCTGCTAGGTTTGTCTGTAATGACTATTCCCCCCATAGTAGCGTGACTGAAATGTTAAAAGATCTAGGGTGGGATAGCCTTAAAGTCAGGCGTACTGTCAACAGGCTAGCAATTTTTCACAAAGCCAGATTGGGTCTCCTAGCCTTGCCAATGAACAACCTTCAACCGGTCCGGCGGCCTTCTAGGCATCATCATTCAAATAGCTTTTTACATATACCAACCAATAAGGACTGCTACAAATACAGTTTCTTTCCTCGGACCGTCAGGGACTGGAACCTTCTCCCCCAGAACATAACAGATCTCGAGGACCCCAAGCAGTTCAAGAGCGCAGCCTTGAGGATTCTCAGACGGGACGACTAACTTCATGCGCACACCCAACCCTGCACGTTTGACTCCACCAGGAGTGTTGTGCAGTATTTATCCAGATCCAGATCCAGATACTTGTAGGTAAAAGAAAACATGGGAGCAAACAGACTCAATTCTTAAAGTATCCTTTGGAGCCTGAATATACTGAGGATGGATTTAAACATCGACACAAAGAGAGCAAGATCAGGATCTGTTGTGAAGGTGGTTGCCTATGATTAGCACTTGTACTAGTACCAGTTCTGCAACTGATCGTGAAACTGTGTGATTTTGTTTTCTACGCAAGTGGGGAGTGAGCTAACGGTATTGTAAGCGACCATGTTTTTTGACGAATATACCCAATTATATTTGAGGAAAATTCTTTTTTGAATTCCCATTTTGATCAGTTACTGAGGCAAAGAAAAGAGGACTGAGTGCACCTAACGACAAGGTAGGTAGATTACAGTTACTGGGGCAGTATACGGGCTTACTTTAGTGGCATGGAATAGTCAGTTATGTGAAGCCCTAAAAATCGCCTGAAATTGTCAAAGCTGTTGACAATGGATTCTAGTCCTTGTAGGCCAAGGTAGGGTATATAACGCTTTTTCAACTGCTCTAGGGAAGCATCAGAACTTGTTTCTGTACAGATCCTTTTAGTATATGTTAGTGTGCATTCCATGTGCAATGACTGAGACATCGTGTTATTTACGATGTGGCTCTTTTACGTCATATTTGAAGCGCCCTTTTTTTTGGAAACAAGAAAATGGCTATTAGCATCATATGTGTGAAAAAATAATTGGAAAATTCATGAAAATTTGGGGCAATGCTGTTTTGACTAGCATTTTCAGAAAATGCGTTTGAATATTGGTCTCCTCTAGTGGTTTACTTCAAAATCCGTGGGTTTGCTTCTCCTTTAAAAGACATCTGCAAAGTCTGAGACCATGAAAATAACCTAGACAAGTCTTTTTGCAGTAATGAGGCATCATCCTTATCATCAACCTTCCAAAAGAGCTTAGTATCATCAGCAAATTTAATTTACTTAATACTGATGTGAGAGAGCGCGGCCTATCAATATCAATTGATGCAAATTAATTTAAGAAAAGAAGTGGGCCAAGAACAGAACCCTGTGGAACTGCACTTGTGACTTCTTTCCAAGAAGAGAAGTTACCACTAACAACAACTCTCTGTGATCTACCATTGAGCCATGAATTTACCAAGTCAGCACAACTGCCCTTGATGCCTAACCATTTTAACCATAAGTCAGTACCCTTCACGTTTGGGCATTCCCCTAATTTGTAACAACTGAGCATACTGGTCATACTGAGGGGGTTCCCCTCTTTCACAACAACTGCACATTTTCATACTATATCCAACCGATGCTCACTCAGCGAACAACTCAATGGCAGACATTTATACAGCCTTATCCATGTTTAAATCTAGCTAGGAAATAGCAGAATAATTCTTTTATGACCCATACTTGAAATTAGTGTAAAATCTGAACATTCAACTCAAACATGTCAAAGTCAAAACTAATGAAAAATACGATTATTAAGGGAAATGCGATACATGAAGACCTCTGTCTGATTCTAAACATGCGAAATCACCACTTCCCTGGCCTTAGCCTAACGTACATTACATACCGCTAGGCCTGAAGGTCACTGAGCCAAATATTTTTCCTAATTTTGAGCGAATATTCCTTTGACAGTTACTAATAACTTGCTAAGGATAATAAATGATACCTTCCAAGTAAAACATTCAACTTTTTGCACAAAACGAAGTATTTGGTAATTTTTTACGAACCAGAATTTTAGTGAGTGACGGTAATCGGTCGGTGTCAGGAACAAATCTGCCACCGAGCTCTCCAGCCTGAGTTCCAGCAGCCAAATTTTTTAAGGGGGGGGGGGGATATTTTCTACCCGCTACAATTGATACACGTGTTCAGACAATTCACTATTTCAATTGAAGGGGGTTACCCTAGTGTGGTATTAATAAATAACATCAGACACAAGGATCCGAAAAGGAACATGCATAGTGAAGTTTACTGTTCTTAAATAAAATTCTCTGGGGTAAAAAGTTCTGCTGTTTTCTGGACACCCCCCCCCCTTTTGAAAAATTCTGGATCCGCCCATAGGTCCGGACTCAAGTCCTCCAGCCCTAGGGGATAGGCTATCAAAATTTGGAACGGTAGCAAAATTTGGCGGTCCACCGGTGGCCAAAAGGCCGACGGAGGGCCATCGGAGGTCTGCTGGCTGGACGAAAACTTGCATGACGTCATACAGACTTTTAACCAATCAGCATCGCCGCCATCGGCGGACCGTTGGTGAGCCACCGGTCATTTCTACTGGCGGACCGCCGGAATGGCCGTCAGCGGTCCGTCGTCGGGCCGACCAAATTTTGCTACCAGGGATATATGCATGAATCCTCGACACAATCTAAGTGTAGTTGGCGTGTAGCTTACCAAGAATTTTTTGTCTTAAAATACCTCCTAGATCTCTGGAAATGACACTTCTCAGGCCTTCACTTTCCAGGCAAGCAGGGCCGTAGCTAGGAATTCTGATAAGGGGGGGGGGGACACTGGCACCGCACAGGGGGGCACCGAAGAAGGATTATGTTTGTAGGCAGTAGCCATAAACGTACGGGACTCTTCCAATTTTGGGGGCAGAAAATTTTTTGCCCGAATCTCAAAAAGTTGCCCGAATTCTAGGGCGTGGGTTCATCTCCGAAGACGGGGTGGGGATTTTTCACCATTTGCGAATCGCCGTCCTGTGGGAGGGGTCCCCCTCCCCTTTGGGAAAAGTTTTGCTCACGTAAGGTGGGCTAGATGCAAAATGGTGCTACATTTAGTGCTAAATTTGAGTTGGATATATTTCCAAGAATTTCTACTTTTTTAGGAAGTCTTTTCGTCTTGCTTGTTTAAGTGAATTTTTTACTCAGTTAATTCTTGGTGTAAATCAGAACCACACTGCGTGAAGTGAACAGTAAGTTGTTAGACTACATATACCATTAGCATGTTTACTTATATCTTATGAAATCTGAATATGGAAGTGATTAGGACTGTGCATGTCAGAGCCTTTTTTCGAATTTCGTTGCAGTTCAGGTGCATAAAATAGAACACCAAACAACTACATGCGCGCGAAGGGCGTGAAAATTTTTCCACATTTTTCAGGAATTCGGTCAAAAATTCGGGAACTCAGTAGAAAATTTGGGCAATCTTTTCACTTTTTCTTCATCTCTGCCGGAATTTCACCTACTCTGTGACTGAATTTTTGTCATTTTCTTTGCCCGGAATTTTCGACCTCAGAAATTTTTTGGGGGCAGTCTTCCCCCTGCCTCCGCCTCGTACGCCTATGTCAGTAGTGCTGTCATATGATAACCAGTTTGCGGGGACCACATGGGATGATATCTCAAGCCTAAAATAGATAGCTTAACGATGTCGGCTGTACGTGTGCACATGCGCGCGAAAATTTCGCCCTTCTCGTGAGAATTTCCCGCTCCTTTCGCAATACAGAGACATGGAAAGTCTCGAAAAGTGAAGGGAACAATGCTATATGACCACGATGATGCTTTTTCAGCTCCGCAAGCGGAGGCATACAGGTCAGGAGTTGAGAACTTTGCAAACAGCGAGGGGACTAGGGACTGCCATAAAGCAGACTTGGTGTGGTCAAGTTTGATTTTGATAGTATCCAGAGGGAAATTCCCCGAATGTCTGAGAAATTAACCAAATGGGAATACTAGCATGGAACTTTGAGTAGGACTTTGAATGACAACCAGAACATACCAAGCTCTTTGCAGTTCACAATTCAGATAGTAATTATCGTATTTTTATGAACGAAATATTTCATGAAGGGAAGAGGTAAAATTTTCGGAAAAATTGTGGTACGAGTAAAGTTAGCTTCGAATGTATGAAGTCATCAGGTTACGGATGTTACTCAAGGTATTAGATTGCTAAAATGAAACCCTCTTGATGATACACGATAACTTTGAGCCGTCCCCTAGCTTTGGCTGGAATAGTTCACGGGTAATAATGTTCATCGGTGGTGTAACTTTGTGAGAATTGCACGCGAAGCGGGCCGACATTTTGCAGGAAATTTATTTGCCACTGGTGAAAACTGCTTAAAGACTTAGTAAGGAGTGGTGAAAGGATATGCCCGACGGAGGGGACTAAGCTCTCGTTGGGGATCCACCAAACCCCGAACCCCCGCCAGAAGCGGCGGTTTGCCGAAAGGATGCCGAACGCATAAGTTTGGGCGCGCGAAGCGCGCAAAAAAATTTAGGGCTCTGTTGAAGAAAAATTGAAAATATTTCATTCCTCTTAAGGAAAGATAGGAAACTTGGGTTTCGGTGGAAGACTGTTCCCCCTCCTCATCCCAGACAAGTTCCAATTTTCTCAACTGATATAATCCTAGCCAATCCCAAAATTGTCTTGAAAGCCTCCTTGTGTAGACTAAATATCTTGGAAGACATACAATGCCATAATATGTAATCAAAATATTCTGTTCATGTTGTGTTATGTGAGACCAGTCTTGCACCTTTTGACTTTGATGCTAATTAAAGAACCAAAAATGTACTTGGGATGATGAGTGCCTGTCTTTAAGAGCAAAACCAAGACGCCGGGCTACTGGTCGCGGGGGAATAGACCTCGTCCACCACCCCGGACCCAACACTAAGACACTTCCACATTTCTTGAAAAATATGATGTTGCGTCTAAATTTAGAATCTTCCAAAAATAACACAAAGAGAGCAAAACTTCTTATCGATTCATTTTTGTGTTTCTTTAGAATCACGCCCACACGGAAGAAAAATGAAATGATTGTGGAACCTTTACTTATAATTAAAGCCAACATATCTGAAACGGGTGTTTGACAGTTGAAGAAAAATGTAACTGAAGATGGAAGCGTATGAGGTGCCGTTTGTGCCAATATTTTATAATATAAATATATTTATGTTATGATATAAATTCAAAATATATTGATTATAGTTCAAATATATTTAGGTTATGTTATAAAAAGTGATATAAATGTGTTATATTATGAATCCAATATAAATGGATTATATTACTACCCATTATAAATAGGTTATGAGTTATTTCCGGTAGTTTACGAGTAATCCATTATAGTTTATAAAATTGCAATATATATAGGTTATGACTGGAAATGCAGCTCTAACAAACGAATGGCATTACGTCACGAAGATAGGCGTGATCACAGACGGATGGGCGTGACAGTGTGTACGAAGGCGGGATGAAGCGATCGAAGCTGGGCCGGGCGAGCGCGTTAGCATAGCAGTGTTACGAAAGGTATAACTTTCAATTCACTACGCTCACGTCGCTGGTTATCGAAAATGAGTTTAGACGAGGAAGATTTCCGTAGACTAGTGGAGAGGCTGGTAGAGCCCGTAGCCAGAAGGGTTAGGCAATGGCAGAAAATCGAGACAGGTAGATATGCCGTTGATAGATTGCCGTTGGAATTCCTGTCAGTTAGGACTAACAAGTTACTGTAGGCCTACAAGTAGCATACAAAGAGTGAAAGTGTGGACCGTGGGTCATTATCCTAACGTAGGCCAATGCCTAGCTACCAGTTAGCCTAGAGGCTTAGGCCTTAGTTACTAAACTGCGAGAGATGCTTAAATAAGTACAATTTTAACATATCAAAACTTGATATGAGCCTTGATCCTTCTTTTAAGTGAAGATGTCTATGTCACATCTTGCTTGATATGACAATGTAGTATGTTTGAGGATCAAGGTAGTGATGATAAGGTTTGTAGGTATCCACTCACAGGAACGCTTTCCGTCTCTCACTAAAAACAAATTGCTCCTGCAAAAAATGGCAACCATACAGAACTGCCTGCAAAGTATATACATTTATATGATAATGGCCAAGAAACAACCCACCTGATCATTCTTGTATTCACCTGAACCTTTCACTAGTCGCCACATAAGAGCATATCTCATGTACAATATGTAAGCCCTCTCTTCATCTTGAGCTCTATATGCTTTATCTGCTTCTAGGATGATCTTGGTGGCTGAATTGGCAATTCTAAATGAAACAAAAATTGCATCTTACAGTAAGTTATATTGACAACAAGATGCAGCACTGAAAAAGGCAGAGCATTAGGTTTGGCCACAAATGCACACCTTAAAGGCTCTCTAGTCTCAACCCTGGACAGTAATAATTCTCCCTTACTACATTAACTTCTAGCCCCTCCTCCAGTTTAAACCAAACCTGTCTAGTACACCTCTAGGACAAAGCCACTGTAGCCTGCACTGAGTTTCAATTGCTCCAGGCAATATTGTCTATTACACACAGAGGGTGTGAGCTTAATTGGGAACACAACTGACTCATGTACAAGTCACTGTTTACCAACCAGAGTGGAACTTTATTGCTTGAATCAGTGTTGTAAGGAGTCACTCAATCTTGCACCCGAGTCATTTACTACTTTCAATGTGACTTGAGTCATTGTATTACTGTATTTCTATGAGGAAAATTATGACACAATTGCTCGAGTCATTTCCCTTTTGCAAATTAGTGACTCAATTCATGACTCGTTACAACACTGGCTTGAATGTATGTCAACCAAAGTGCAGTTATCAACAGATATGTTTGGGCAGATAGTTTCTAGCAACTCCCTGGTTTGGGGGGGGGGGGGAGGAGATGTCATATCCCCTTAAGTACAGTGCCTGCACATTACAGAGTACATCCAATGCTGCTGTATAATGATCTAAAGTAGTGTACTTAACACTCTAAGCAGTACCTGTGCTTGAACTGTGTAAATTAGAGTACCTTCAACACAGTAAATTGCACTACTGCTAGCATGGTTCTAGCTTAACTTACTTAAATGACCATCACCTGGTTATGGTAAGAACCATGTTTGGATTTTGTGCTTTCTTCAAAAACCCTGGAGTACTGTACAAGTACAACCCTATGTAGCACAAATCCACTGCAGTGATTGTGTGGAGGTGGGAGGGAGAGCCTGAGGTTAATGCTGATGACACTGTACTGGCATATGACTTCTACAGTAACAATCAGTTAAATTCTGCACACTAGTAGTAATGCAGTTAATGATGTCATCAAAGTTATGTATACGACTGACTACTATGTCAGCACGTTATGGCCTACACTTACATATTACTGCAACACCTGAAGTACCTTTGATTCCATAACCTTTATCTGTAAAGTGTAAATATACCAGCTTTATATATTATCATACATATCACTACTGCAGCATTATAACATACTACCATATGATGGGCTACATTTTAAGAAAATACAGTAGTTTACCAAATGACTTACACTCTAGGCTTTGCTTTATTATCGCTTTTGTCAACTATCTTGTTGAGGTCTGACAGAGACTTTCCAATGTAAATATTTTTCTTTGTCTCTCCAGGCATTGTGGATCAGTCAGCTAAACAGTGCAAGATGATACTGAAAGGTCTCAGGATATCTGAAACAAAGGAATCAATCGCTTGTGTTTATGTAAATTTATACTGTTACTTGAACTATTGCAAAAAGCTTTGATTCTGAAGTACCTCTAGGCCTAGAAGATGTTTGAACATTTGTATCTTCTACATTTTATATCGCATACTGTAAGTCATTGATTACCATACATACTGCACTGTACATAAACTAATGTTTGAAAAGCTTTTTATTTCAAAACATTTCAAATGTATTTACAGCTACTTCAGTTTATCTTGATCAGTTTTATACAAGAGTGTCTTATTGTTGGCCATGTCACAACATAAGACCCAGGCTGTAATTAACCTTTTCAAGGGATTTGCCAGAGGCAAAATTCAATGACTTCAAAAAATGCAGAAAATTTTCTCTTTTAGGAGATGAAAACCACATTTTAACAGCTTTCAGTGTTTAAAAGATACTAAGTTTCAAAGAAAGGCAATTTTTTCTCAAGGTAAAGTGAACTATGGGAAATCTGTGTTGTCATTTCAGCACATTAATTTGACAAAGCATTGAATTTTTTTATGACAGTGATGCTGCTATAGGGAATATTTGGCAGCTTTGTTTGTTATACCCTACATATGGTGTAGACTTCTGCTAAATCTACTGTACATGGAAACATATGAAAACATTCTAACAGTAGCCTATCAAATTTCAAGGACAAACAGGACATTCAATTATAAAGAAAAACAAAGGAATCTAACACAATGTGCCCACTTTACAGTTTATACAATATTCTGTGACCATGATGAGACCTTGAGAAATTTTTTTGACAAAAATAAAGAGTACTGCTATGGGTTTTGGAGGGCATAAACTGGAATTTTTTTCTCTTTCAAATCCTTGTGAAAAGCCACTGGAATGTGCCTTTAAGCTCTTACCTATGTAACACCATTTTAATACATTTTCAAACCAGAAGAAAATGACATCTAGCTTCTATAATTATAACAATTCCTCCCCCCCCCCCCCCCCAAAAAAAAAAACAGATACTGCACATGTTCAGGTTTATTTAATTCAACAGTATACACTTGTTTGGTCCCCTTGACTCTCTGGTTTCTGTTACATTCAAGACATGCAGAACTAGAAAGTGCTGATGCTACACTATGTCAGTTTAGCAATGGGCAGTGGCATGATTAAGAACAGTCAACATATTGCTTACTCAAAGGCCAAGAGGAGGGAGTTAAATCCGTACTTCTTTTTAAGGGTTAACATACATTATATTACCACAGTACTTCTAACACAACTAAAGCAGACACAGCATTTCACGACATTTTTCATTTTCCCATCAGTCCGTACTGTACCCCTCCACATCTGGATTTTTGCCAACCCCCTTGGTGTCTTCAATGACAGCTGGGTGCAACAACAGAATACAGCCAATAATAAACTAAAGCATGATTTCTTTTGTTTCCGCAGAGCAGCACAGCAGCACAGCAAAGACCATATCACGTGTAAGTGATAGGGAGTACAAAAGGACACTGTAGTCAAAGGTTTGCATCTTAATTGTACGTTAACACCTAAACAGCCTGCTCACTCACAGAAGGGTTTTCAGCTACAGACTGCAGTATCCTTGAAATGATTTAACTATCTTTACTTACAGTAGAGTACAAGTTTATAAGTAGCATAATGGCTGCAACTACTCAAATACACTGCACAAAATTAAATCAGTAGTATTCAGTACCATATAATGTAAGCTTGCTTTTCAATTTGCAGGGCATCTTCTCTTTTTCTTTTTTTGGAGGAAACAGGGGGGAGGGATTCTTTCATCATGTACAGTACTGTACAATGCTCGTACAATGCATGCATGTGACTTCCTTGTTATGCATGACTGAAAGACAGACAATTATCATCCCACACACATAGTGTCTTGTACTGTATCCTCACCAGGGCATGGCCCTGTGCAATTAACTAGGTTTGTGTCTACACATGGAAAAGCTTTTAAGATGATTTTAGGAGGTGCTAGAAGTAACTTACTTGGGAGAACTGAACTGTTTGGGATGACAAAATTTGCCCTAGTGCAGTATTTCATCACACAAACTTTCCAAGCTTGCTAAAATCTGTTAACTGCAAAATGAAACATAACTCTGTAGATGGGTGCAGAGGGTCTTGCAATCTGACATACTTTGTTCTTTTTTGCTTAGAATAAACCATAAATGGAAGTTTTCAAATTTATTTCACAATGCTAAGATCTGCGATTCTTATAAGATGTAAATATAAAACATGCTTGCCTGTAAATTTTCTAGTCTAAAAGACACTAGTAAAGGGTTGTAGCTAGCTCAATTTGAGTGCCGGCTAAAATCCCACACGAGCACACCGAGTCCTGCTTGCAACACAGTGTGGGAATGAAGAGCTGATCAGTGCTGCATAACTTTCACTAACGTTATGTGCAGGATAATGAATGATAGGTCACACGCTACCAGTGCTGATGCCTTGCCTTATAAAATCTGTGCTGAATGGGGTTTGCCAGTACGTATGGAACATGCAATTGGGGCTCATAGTATTGGAAAATATTTGTTGTTGAAACTTTGTTAGCGTGTTCAACTGATGTAACATTGGATTTTGGTCACAGATATTGAGCTCTGGATTCAGAATATACTAACGGGACAAAGAAAATATTGATTTTATTCCAATATACCACCACTTTAAGGAAATTGGGTGCTGGTCAGTACGCTGACAAATTACTTTGAGTGGTGGTCAGGAAGCTTGAGTGCGGGTTTGCCCGACTGGCGCCAACCGGTGTACTACAACCCTGCACTAGCAGCAATCCCTATGGCTACCCAACGATGGACGTGTTCATCTCTTGATCAGCAAATCTGAAAGTTTGTATGACACAGTAGTTATTATCTATGCCAACCACAATGTATCTTATACTGAGTGTAAATAGGATTATGAAAGTGAGTGATGTCTTCACAAGAAAAATAGGCATGCATATAGTTCCTGCTGTTTTGCTTATTAAACACTGTACTGCATGTTTAAGTGAGAAAGACCACACTGAAAGCTACAGTACTGTATGCAGGCTACATGTAGACTACCATTCGTTACACTTTCCTACATCTCTAAGTTTCGACACACATAACCCTAACAGTCTCACCCTAATCTAACCCTTACCCAAAAACTGATCCTCAGGTAGACTTAATTCTGAAAATAGAGATGTTGGAACAAAGGGATGTCAGAACAGTGAGCAGTTTCTTTTACAACTCTCAATGACCAATGCCAATAGGGAGTGCCTGGTACTATGTATGGTACATTTTTAGGAATTTAATATTCTGCTGTGTGTGGAGGGGCATAGGATAAGCTGCTTCAATGAAGTATGTAATTGAAAGATAAGGTTCATACAGTAGCTGGTGTACAGAAGCAAGGACAGGCCAAGTTCCTAGCTTTGTTAGATCTGTCTCACCTTGTTACTGTAATATTGCACATACTTTTCAGTATAATGATATATTTTACAGTAACTTCAGTAAGCTAGTAAGTAGTAAAGTGCTGGGGAAGCTTGTGTGTGTAATGCATCATAGCCAAAACTGCCTGCTAAAAAAGCTAGGCTGAATAAACCTAGCCTAGCCCTGGTATGGAGCTGTGTGTTTACCCTATGATTCCCTCACCACAGCTCTATTGCACAGAATGGACAAACTTAAGCACTGACAGTCTAAGATGGGTACCCTGCAAATCAAAACTTTCACTCCGTAGCAGACCATGAGGTGACATGCTTGACACTTTCAATTAAAATGCACACCTTCTGTACACTACAGGTCACAATACCGAATCCACAGCTAAATATTACCTCAAAACTAGCATTATGTCACATTTTTGAATTTGAACATTACCATGTAGCACAAATTGATGATAAAAAATACAACTCAACTTTCTATCAGAGTAGTAAAGCCACTCAGAGAAAGATAGGAACTTTTACATAGATCTCACTGCTGTAGTCGAGTCCGCACCTTCCGAGTCCGAGTCCTCACTTATTGAGTCCAAGTCACTGGTATTCGAGTCCGAGTCTGAGACCGAGTCACAGGGTTCAAGTCCAAGACCAAGTCCCCTCTATGGAAAAGTTTACACAAAGAGAAAGAATTCATAGCCATATAGGATGGTATCTTGAAGTGTGAGTGTGGGGGAGGGGGGGGGGTTGAAAACTTATGGTCAGTGGCTTCTTGAAGGGTTGTGATACTATCTAAGCAGAGCACCAACTTAATTTTGCGTGCAGAGTGCAATCCAAATTTTCGCTTAAAGTGGCTCCCAAGTTGTAGGAAATGGTACTTTCCAGACTTCAAAAGTGAATCTAAACGTACCGTACTTCACTTTGATGTGTCATGTTGTAGAAATTTGGTACACTTCCAAAAGAAAGTTACATTATCATTACGCCTCAGGTATAATCCTGAAAGAATACTTGGACATTCGAGCCCACCGTCCTTGCAGAGGGACTTGGGAACAGGGTTTGCCCTGGCCTCAGTGAAAATTTTTTTCACCTAGATGTCGCTTAGTTGCAATATTGTGCTATAATTGTTTTATTTTACACACTAACGTTGATCTGTGTGGTCATGCACTAGCACTACAGCTTTTAGGGTCCAGGAAATGAGCATATTTGTAAAACAAAGAAAAATGTATGTAGGAATAATGAAAAATGAACACTTTTTCATCATGAGCCCCCAAGCACTGTTTATTCCCCACTAACACAGACCTTTCCCATAGCAGTGTAGTACTAACTGGGTGTTATTATAAATGAGTGTGAAAACTGCCAAGGGCTGCAAAAGTCAAGTGGCAACAGGATTTGCCAGACGGGGGAGCAGCGACCCGAAGCCCCAACATCCCCGATGCCGTCAACGGGTTGGTGAGGGAGATTTGAGGGAAACCTGTGTACTATTCTATGCCACTGCAGGGCATAAAATTAGAATAAATTTAGTTCTGCGCTGATTTAATGTTTTTCCCTGAACCTAAACTGTGAGATTCCAAAGCACGCGAAGCGCGTGAAAATTTTTGGGTAAGCCTAGACTAAAAAGAATCTGTACTTATTTAGAGCTTATACAGGTCAATAACCGTCAATTGTCCAGGTACAGTAGTTGGGCCCTACACTGGTCATTCCATGCATTGCACTTCCCTCTTTGAGTCACTGTCCCACTGCACGGCAGACATAAGAGAACATTAACTAGGTTTAGCGAAATGAGATGAAAGTCCCAACATTTCCATAAAATCCATGTATTCTACTTATTAAGTTACTTTAAGTAACTTAATTTATTAAGTTAAGTAATTACCTTTAAGTAACAGAACTAAGTCAGAGTTTTAAGAGTTTTAAGTAACGGAACTAAGGGAGAGTGGGCAAAGCATACCGAAAATTTGGGGTTTTACCTCTTAAATGACCCTTTTGAAAGTCAAAATAAGTAAACTGACCATGGGGTGGCCGGGCCAATAAGCCAGCGACCCAAAGTTCCAACAGTCTCTTTGTCAGTGGGTAGTGAGAAGGGGATATGAAGGAGACCAACTATCCTATGCCATTGCAGGGCATATTTGCATAATATCACTTAATACTTCAAGAGTTTAAGAGCCAAATTGCTCACTGATAGTGTTCTTTTTAATCTGAATCGTCAAAAAAAAACAAAAAAAAACAAAAAAAAAAAAAAAATGTAATCAGTAAGAACAAAAAGAAAAAAAGAAAAACTGCTGGGAGATGTATTCCATATTGGGGATAACATAATTTGTATCGAAACGGAACCACCTGGACTACCCCATGAAATGGCCAATTTTTGCTCCATGAGTCACTTACCAAATGACCGTACAGCATGACACACAAGAGAACAGCAACTAGGCTTTGCGATATGGGATGAAATTTACGACCTCTACATAAACTGTGTACTCTGCCTACATGTTACTTGGTAAGGTGGACAGGACTTGTACTATCTAGCTTTGTGGAATGGAACCACTGAAGAAACTCGAGTGACTCTACAGAGAGTGTAGCGCACCGAAAATTTTGGGTTCTTAGTAGAGAAATTGTTCTCTTGAGAGCTAAAACAGGTAAACTGTCGGGGCGACTGAGAGTCGCCAACGAGGACTGCATACATTATCGTATCGACTAAGACACCCTGACAAAGCTTAAAATTCCCCGACGGGGGGGGGGGGGTTGGGTTGGCCCCCTGCTCGCCACCCCTGGCAAAGTTGAAATAAGTGTTAAAAACATGTATTACTGACAATGGGAAAGGATAGATAATTTGTTTTGCATGGTAACGTGCCACATGCTGACATGCAAGAGACAAACTATGTGCGAGTTAGGGAGTAATTTTTCCAACAGGAAAAAGTCCAGGATAACCCAGCATGTCTATGGTTCTACTGTAGGAAAGGTGGAAGAGTATTTACTCTAAGTAAAGTCATGCAAGCTATTTCCCAATGCAAACCAAAGCTGAAACTACTCCCAAATGGAGTAACGACCCACTTTGCAGAGACCACCTGATGTGCCGTTTATCTATATGCCTACAATGTATTATTTACTACCTGAAGGCACCTGGTGTGCTGTTTATTTACCATTTCTTACGTGAAAGTAAATTATAAACGAAAATGTTAATTTAAGAACTACACAGAGCGTGAAAAAACTTACTTAAAGGATTTGCGTTCCCTGAGAAAAACAAAAGATAAATGTTGGGGGATTGGTCGCTATTAAGGATTCACACTATGTACCTACTGTCTTGGAGATGCCTCGCAAAGAACGTGAAGAAATTTGAAAATTCTCCCATGGGGGCATCACTGCCCTTGTATCGTTCTTGTGCCACCTCTGGTGAAATGGTGGTATAAAAATAGTTATAATATCAATATTTAATGAAATTGCAATAGTGAATTGTCTCACGGGTTGGATCAATGTTCTGTGGGTTGAGTGCTCTCAAGGCACCCCAGATGAAGTTGGTAGTTGTAATTTCCAGCTACATTCAACAAGATCATACAGTATGTGAGAGTGTCAAGCAGCCAACCAACAAAAATTACAGCATAAGCATATGGCTAAGTTGGCAAAAGGATATCTCTAAAAAGTGAACCTCTTTACTCTTTCACTGAAGATTTCATTAGCCAGATGAAAGGTGAACTTAGCTTTTGTTCATAGAAGGAAAACGGAGAATTCGTGCTCGCAAAATAACTGGTTTTCAAACAAGAGCCCAATGGGCACTGTGGTTCCTTGCTGAATGTAATGAAACTGAGCCAACTACTAAATGAACCAGTATTTCTGTTGATTCACAAAATCTGCTCTGTAGACAATGCACATCTTGTGTTAACACATTCAAGCATAAATAAATTGTTCTGAAGAAATACAGCCTACAGGCACTTCAGGGGATAGCAAAACAGACAGGATACAGTTACAATTTGTTTTATTCAATTAAGCAATCACAATTCATGCACGCTCAGTGGTATCTGATCCAAATGATCAGTAACTTGGTTCTCTTTATAAAACTAACAACCCATAGTAGCATTTAATTAACCAATTCCAATTTCCAATTCCTGCAAGCTCACATGTCCTAATCTAAGGACAAATGTTGTCTGTCTAGTGAACTTTCACAACAGTCCTCTGCTTTGTGGGCAGAGAATCTTCTGCAATATTAAAAAGCAGTATTTGATGCACGTTTTCATAATGGCAGGATTATGGATTAAAATCATAATACTATAATTTCAATTAAAATTGAGATACTTGGCATCTCTGAAAGATGTCCCACATCTTTCGGTCATTGGGTGAATGTGATCTTAATGTGCGGGAATGATACAGTTTCGTGCTTATATTTTTGACTTGAGGAATTCTTGGGAATTTGCTTTTTGGCATCTGGTGATTTCAACTCTGACATCCAACAAAACTCATACGGGTTTTCTGCTAGATTTAATGCAACACCTCAAAGCGAAGATCTATTCAAGCTTCCTACACTGAGATATAGAGTTGAAAAGGTTTGCAAAGTTTGACCTCCAGTGACCCCAGATGACCTTTGGTCTCCACCAAAATATTTTTCCCCACCATAAGGCATCCACTAAGTATGAAATTTATCCAAGCTTCCTACCTTGAGATATTGTGCTAACAACAAGGTTATCAGTTTTTGACCCTCGGTGACCCCAGATGACCTTTGACCTCCACCCAAAACTGTATGGCACAGCTTCTCACTATGGTGTATCTATGTACTAAGTATGAAATCTATCCAAGATTTTTTCCTTGAGATATTGCATTAACAAGGTTTTCAGTATTTGACGCTCAGTGACCCCAAATGACCTTTGACCTCCACCAAAAATTAAAGGATTCATCTTCTCACCATAAGTCATCCACATACCAAGTATGAAATCTATCCAAGCTTCCTACCTTGAGATATTGTTTTAACAACAAGTTTTCAGTATTTGACTGCTGGTGACCCCAGATGACCTTTGACCTCCACCAAAAGCTACAGCATTCATCTTCTCACCATAATGCATCTACATACCAAGTATGAAATTTATCCAAGCTTCCTACCTTGAGATATCGTGCAAACAAGGTTTTCGGTCTTTGACCCCTGGTGACCCCACATGACCTTTGACCTCCACCAAAAACAATAGGGCACACCTTCTTACTATGACAGATCCATATACCAAGTTTCGGTTTAGTCCAACTTTCCCTTGTTGAGTTACAGCGTACCGAAGCAAGTGTCACACACACACACACACACGCACGCACACACACACGCCAAGCTGACTACATAGGTTCCTTTTGCTAACGCAAGGAACCAAAAATAAACGTTCTTCATATACAATGTACAAAAAAAGAAAAGTGATGATGAAAAGTACCATATTAGCTTGTTGCAGACAACATGAATTATGATACCATTATTTGAGAGAGCAAGGGCAAAAAGAGGTGCTTTTCCCGCATACTCAAGTGTGTGGGATCGACAGTCGTCCCTGATTCCCCACTTTTTCAGCACCTATGGGATTAACAAGTGACCATGAAGACAACATGGTCAATTCTTGTACCAGTGAACCATTGCAACACACGTAGATGTGGGTGATATTTAATGTATATCAAACCAGGGAGCTGCCTCTACCTGATCAAACAACCAACCATACATGAAATCCTTCTACTCGAATAACATTCAGGGTGTCCTTAGCTTCTCGGGCTACGTAGGCCACTGTTTGCTACATGTAGAAGCCCACTTAGCTCACGTGTTTGTTCAGTGGCAGACCTTGTATCATCTGCACAACACATGGTGAAAAGACGTAGTTACCGTGTGGAGTTGCACACGAACTGCAGAGAACGAGATAAATGGTTTGGGACGACAGGTTAAGTTGAAAATGTAACCAAATTTTTGCCAGTCTCGAGCCCGGCCTTGGGAATTTTACAACCGAGTCACGAGTCCGGACTGTACGAGACCGAGTCCGAGTCCTTGCCTTCAGAGTCTGAGTCAGGAGTCCGAGTCCTCAAAATCGTGACTCAAGACCAGTCTCAAGTACTACAGCACCGATAGATTTCTAAGAAAGGATATCAACTACAGTCATGTATGCACACAAATGAATTCCTGACACCATATCAACATCAGCCATTTCAAAGCTCTTTCTTAGAAGTTTAGACTTAAACACTCCAGTTCTCCTTTGCTAGGGTAAGGGTTTATAGGAAGAGGATATAGTTGGCTAATTGTTTCAGAAAATAATTTCCGGTATCTGGTAAATTGCATTTCATTTTACTGCATAAAATTTTCCAATAACTACACATATTCTGCAGCAGTCTTTTTGTTTTGCTAGTAACGCTACATTTTCCAACCACTTCACCAGGCTCAAAAACCTGACACATAAAAAACTATTTCGCACACACAATGTAACTACAGTATTAGGCTAGAGTGACTCCATTATTTCTTGAGTTGGATACCCACCGCTCCATTACAGTAGCTGTCACTCTGAACTCCTACAATGGCATCATAACTGACATATTAACATATCACAGCAGCTATAGACAGGCAATTACTAGCCTTAAAATGAGTACTTACAGTATCTTTGAAGTTAAAGTAAGGGTGAATGACATACGTATACGGTGATCTGGACTGAAGCCACTGATTTAGCTCTCTATACGGTAACAAAGCAATGGTGAGTAATACAAACGTCACATCATTGCTTTTTCCCCAGTGACTGGTGGAAAAACTACAAGTTTTCAAGTTAGGAGAATAAAACAAAATATGGTACTCAAGGCACCATGATATTGACTTACAGTATCCCTTTTGTGAAACTAATCCTAATCATTCCAAATATAGATAAAATGACTGTAATTTAACTTAAGTATGAAGTTAGCATTGCACTTTACACTGCACACTTGTGCTATACTTGTGCATTATTTTGCATTGGATGCAACTGGGGCCAAGACGTCCAGAGTGCCAAGATGTCTCCAGTGCTGAGTTGTCTTGGGGAAGACATGTCTTAGGGGCCAAGTTGTTTCGGCTAAGGCTGTGCCGAAAACTGGTTTTATGGGGAACACCGCTTAAAACCGGTTTCCGTTCGATTCGGTTCGTGGAAAAATATAAAACCGAACTTAATACCTAACTCACCTACAAATCTGTAAGTAAGAATCCAACAATTGGTACAAATTCATAAATTTCAGCTACTTCAACCCAAAAATTTTAAAACAAAAAATGGAAAAACATGACACAACTTTGGCACCAATCTATTGTATTTATGATTGTAAGTAATCATATTTTCATTCTTACGATTGTAAGACATCTCCTGCAAACTTGCATACCTCAGCATTTACAGCTACCGTTTTCAAGAATAGTTTGCATATAGCCTAACAAGGGTTGACTATGCGTAGGTTTCACTGCAAAGTCTAATGTTACTAGGTCATCAAACACACCAAGATTAGACACCTCGATTGGGGATAAAATTTGCCTTTACAATGCACATCAGTCCTTTTCTATGTGACAAATTGAACAATCAAACTATCGATACTTAAACTTGTCTGTTACGAGTAATGAAACCAGAAAGCCACAAGGCTTAGTGATTCCTTGCCATATGGATATATTGTAACAAACATGGATCACCCACATGACAAGCATGAGATCCTCACAGTTATCTTACTTGAGATATCATGTTAATACGGTCAAACCTTTTGAAATCTTGGGACCCAAAATGACCTACATGTTTAAACATGAACAATCCACAGACCAAGTATGAGATTCCTCATAGTTATCCTCCTATACATATCATGTTCACTAGGTTTCAACCTTTTGTGGCCTCAAATGACCTCTGACCTGCACGACAAATCATAGGGATCATCGACTCAATATGAACAATCCACATGTCAAACGTGAGATCCCTCTAACTTATTCTTCTTGAGACATCATGATTACAAGGTTTTGACCTTTTGGCCTCTGGTGACCCCAATGACCTTTGACCTCCACCACAAACGATAGGGATTATCTACTAAATATGGGCAATAGACAAGCTATGTATGAGATCCCTCACAGTTACCCTTCTTGAGATATAGTGTTTACAACATTTTGACCTATTAAAGGCATTTTCCAGTGGCTTTTCATTAGGATCCCATGTGAAAGACAAAAAAATCCCAGTTCATGCCCTTCAAACCCCGTAGCAATACTCCTTTCCTAACTTGAGATATCTAACGTTAAAGACTACTTATTTTTGTCCAAAAATACCTCCACTTCTCATCAAGGTCACAGAATGTTATGTAAAGTGGGCACATTGCCTCAGATTTCTTTTGTTTTTCATTATAATTGAATGTTGTGTTGTCCTTGAAATATGATACTGCCGGAATGTTTGAATATCTCTCCATGTAGATTTAGCATAAATCTACACCATATGTATGGCATAGCAAACAAAGTTGCTATTAAAACATTACCTACAGTGGTGTCAATTTCATAAAGAAATTCAATGCTTTGTCAAATTAATGTGCCGCGATGACATCACAGATTTCCCATAATGCACTTCGTCTTGAGAAAAATTGCATTTCTTTGAAAATGTATATCTTCCAAACGCTACAAGCCAGATGCGGTTTTCACTTCCTAGAAGAGAAAAATTTTCTGCATTTTATAACGGTACTGGTTTTTGTCACTGGCAAATCCCTTTAAGCTCTGGTGACCCCAAATGACCTTTGACCTCCACCAAAAATGATAGGGATCATCAACTCAATATGGACAACCTGCATGCTATGTATGAGATCCCTCACAGTTACCCTTCTGGATGTATCATGTTTACAAGGTTTTGGCCTTTTGACCTCTGGTGACCCCAAACGACCTTTCACCTCCATCAAAAATTATAGGGATCATCTACTCAATATGGGTGAAAACAAGGTAAGTATGAGATCCCTTAAAGTTACCCTACTTCAGATATTCTGTTTACAAGGTTTTGACCTTTTGACCACCGGTTAAGGCTTTTCGGTTTTCCGAATAGTGAAAACCGGTTTTTCGGCAGGCCAAAAAACCGACTCTTAGTCAAAACCAGTTTTACGTCATAATCAGGGCTGTTAACTTTATGCACTTACACACGCAGCACATACGTGCACACAATGACTTCCCCGCACACAATGTTATTTTAAAGTAGCTCAGAAAAGCATGCGCATTACTCAGGGTAACCCTTCCAGCGAGAGGGAAAGTGTTTACATTTGGTCTTTTCCACTTATCCCTCCATACAGGGTTACCCTGACTAGTAAAATTACATGAAAGAGAATACCCTGCATAGCATCCCCTCAATGGTTAAAGCCTGAGGGACTTCTAACATCACAACTATTCGAGTTGGGCTTTCCCATAATGCCAAAAAATGCTCCTAAACTCAATATGACAAAGTTATGGGAACTTGCAAAGCTTTTCTGTTTTGCACTTGAAAATTTTTGGGTAATGATTTGTTAAAGTTTTCATCGGATGGTCTAGAATCACAGTGCTCTTTGTTGGATCCTTCCCCTCCCTAATCTTTCAAGTTTATCATCACAGCTGGTAACCAGATGCACTCATTCACAACTGACCACCTTTGATGGGGCCCATCTGGTTACAGTATATCATCCCATGTGCTCCCTGTACCTTGCTCATTTAGAAGTTACCTTCAGACAAAGAGGCAACTAGGAGTCAAAGGTGTCCATCCTTTTAATGGTCAACTAGTCCTTTGTTTGGCCAGAAAATGTTGGCTTGAGTTGTGCATGCAGGGAGCTGCCTGGTAGGTCTAAGAACACTTCTCAGGCAGTTAGACTTTAGCCTTCAAGCAGTTAGCATCACATCATCCTGTCTTCCAGCTCCCTGTTTCATCAATCTGTATTCTGTATCTAACATTTAACTGTTGTAAAGTATATCTGGTCTGGCACTGGAATTGGGAGAAATAAAACATGGAAGCTACACACCTCCTACTAATCTTGTGTTGATTGTCGTTCCATCTTTGTGGCACTAGAAAACGGGCGGGATATGGCAAATGAAAATCAAACTTAGAGCGCCCGATTTTTCTGTTTTATGTTTCAAGTACAAGAACTCGGGAATGACAGAAAATCTATTCCTGAGCCAATAATATACAAATAATGAATGTTTATGAGTGCGATAGTATGAATTATTTCATGAGTTGAAAGATTGAACGTTCTATTCAACGAGGCGAAGCCGAGTTGAATAGAATGTTAAATCTTTCAACGAATGAAATTATTCATACTATCGCACGAATGAAAAACATTCATTATTTGTTTTATATAACACCTTATAGTTATAACTATCTAATGTTACCTTTATCTAGTCCTTGGTTAACGTTGTGTTTTGGCCTTCGTCCGTGTAGTAGCTCCATGGTTTGTCGTTTGCTAGCTACGCGTCTACTACGTACGGTATGCAATGCGCGATCCCCAAAGCTGCTTTGATTTATTGAGTTGCGGCATAGTTTGTATGTATGCGCAGTCATTGTGACGTCACAGCCGTGTGTTATACTAGACTATTGCACGACCGTGTGTTATACTAGACTATTGCACGACCGTGTGTTATACTAGACTATTGCACGATGGATAACACACGACCGTGATGATAGTGCCGAATCACCCATTGCATGTGACCACCAATCCTCCAATCAAATGTAGAGAAATAAATAAGGTGTTATATAATACTTTTTAATACTGTATGCTCTAATGGTAAAACCGACCACCCATTAAACTTACATGCTAATGTACATGTTGGTTACAAGGATTTAAAGCAGTCTACTTCTTTCATTATTATCCCTCAGCGTTTGCAGGCAACTAAAATATGCCACTTTAATGTGAAATTATAGTGTGTGCATGATTGTATGTGTCATTAGGGGTATGTGCTGCATGTGTACATGCCTATAGTTAACAGGGTTATGACGTAAAACCAGTTTTGACTAAGAGTCGGTTTTTTGGCCTGCCAAAAAAACCGGTTCCCACTTTTCAGAAAACCGAACAGCCTAAACATGAAGGTAGGCCCTATATAGCACAGTCTAGTGCATACTAACATTTTTACGAACCCTGTAGCAATCAAAATCACTTTATTTCTCATAACATGAATTTGTCTACAAAAAATTTACAGCACGTGATGAAAATTTTCAAGATTTTGCACACTTGGAAATGTGCCAAGAAATTTTCAAACTGAAGAATATTGCTGCAATTAGGCCTAGGTTCCATTTTCTCAACAATTATGCCTAGCCTAGAAGGCTTCTTGTGCTACAAATGAAACTGTGTAAACTTCATACAGTAGACATACCTTTGAAACGTCTGCCTGGCGAGTAAAAAATAATGTATTCACACTCCGCCCTAGGTTATTCAGTGACTAGGCCTAGGTTATATACGACTGTCCGAGAACACCCGACATCCGATAATACCCAAAGTGACCCTACAGTATGTAGCAACAATCATTGCAGCAATGCATGCAGACGATGTTACTCTCACAGTAACATGTGGGAAAAACTTTGAATGGCAATAGCCTAGGCCTAGTTCAGGGAACAAGTGTACATGAGAACTAGGCCTACTGTAGGTCAGTAGGTACACTAAGCAAGGCAGTTGCTAGTCAAATCGCCCCCTAGCAAAGTCACCCCCTTGGCCAACAAAGTCGCCCCCTGACAAAGTCGTCCCTCAGAGGTACGGGCAAAATTTCTTAAAAACATTAATAATAATAAATACAAAGATGAAAGATACAGTAATAATTTTTATTAATTAGCTGTTATGAAGTGTCTACACACTTTTGTTGCTGATTTAAAGTCAGGCACAGCCTTACACATAACATAGGGCCTACAGTGTTTTGAAACCAACATCTAATTGCAATTTTTTTCCTTCATTGAAGTTTAGAAAAATTAATAATCCTGTAATTTTTAATTACTTAAAACATTAACCTCTTTTATACCTAATGTTACTTAACGTTGAATTAGATGTATAAATATGGCGACAATTCTGAGAATAGTGTACAGAGGCCTATATAGCTCAAACACCGTCGACCAGTCCATCACTTTCATACAAAATGCTAGCCTGCGGAGCAGACTCTGTAGCAGCCTTTTAAAGATGGCGCTCTCTCAGAAATCATAATACACTGCCTGTATATATTCTATACAGAGTCTGCAAACCTTCTTCCAGTTTTCATTTACGTGAATCCCCAAAATGCAGGATAAATTATTATTCATAAGAACGTCACATGGTGTTCACAGTACTGACTATTCATGTCTATCAATTGCCTGCCTGCGACGATGCACATACGAATACTTCTGAAGATCTGTGACATCTTACAAAGGTACGTTACTATCATGCATGGGCTAAAAATCGAGCTCATCCTTGCAGTGGAAAGTCAAGCCAAACGTTAGGCGTCAACAGTGGCCTGTATATAGGACCTCGCATGGACAAGACGACAACGTTCCTTGCTAGCTGTATATGTATACATGTACACGGTAGCAGCTAAGCCAGTGACTATACAGTAATAGCCGTACTGCACTGCATAACGTGTATACAAGTGTCTGCTGTAGCGAAGCAACCGGTTGCTCGTGCTGACTCCACCCCTTACCAACGCTGATGACGTGTGCATAATTATCATGAAGTTATTTTTGTCTCGGAAATGAGATTGGCTAGAAAGTTGGCAGGCTATTGTATTGTATTAAACTTCGTCTGTATACTGTACATTAACATAAGTGTAAGCAAATACTAAGAATTGTACTTGTAGATGATAAAACTCAGCAATAGCCTGCTTACAGCAGGCTAACAAAATGCAGGAGCACGTAAGTACAGTACAGTAGGTATGGGAACACAGCCTAGTATGCTCGTACGTACAGTGTACTGTAGATGTTAGATGTTAGGTTAGATGAGGTTTTAATGGCCCAGTTTCCAACCAACTAGTTCAGTCGAGCCAGCCACGGCCTTTTTTTCCAGTTGTGGCTCACTGGCTTGTTTTCCCTTACTCCATTGCTTATGCGGAGCATCACGCACAACGGCAGTAGGTTCCATTTTCAAAGTCTTTGGTATGATTCGACCTGGGAATCGGACCCGGGCCTCCCGTGTGAGAGGCGGATGCTCTACCACTAGACCAAACACGCGGTCGTACGCCAGTATAGAAAGTATGGCAATTGCTCACCCGAGATTTTTTTTCTAGATTTTTAATGCACACTTGAAAATTCAAATTGCACACCTGACTTTCTAGGCCGACGGGGATTCCCTCGTATAACCCTAGGTATATGTTATATTGACTTGGCCTATTGGATGATCACAAGTCGTGATCATTACATGCTGATGTAGGGCCACCGATTTTCCGTGAAAAAAAGAGTCAATTTCCGTTACAGCAATTTCAAATTCCGTGAAAATCCGTGCAAGCAATTTGCCAAATCCGTGACTTTCTGTTTTGCATTGATTAGTATGTAAGGCCTGTGCAGCCTAACCAGACTAAAATCCATTCACCAGCCTAACGTCTACACATATAGTGACATGACCTAATAAGGCCACTTTCGAATGTCGTGCATCGATACAGTCAACAAAGCGCGTCAAAACTGCTGTCACAATCAGTGCTTTAATTTCTGATGCAGCATGCGCATATAGCAAACTCCCTTGCTAATGCGCGTGAACCTGTTTTTCAAGCACTTACACGCTAAGATATGCAGTTCAAATTGAACGCACAAACTGCCTACACTGAACCTGTACATACAGCTCGGTACAAAAATCGTAAACAGCGCCCGCTGGCCTTATTAGGTTACTTCTGATTTTAGGTTTGAGCTGGAAACGCTGAACTTGTCGTAATGGTATCTCTTGAAAGGAAAAATCTGTGGTAAAGATTTATAGCTCTCAAATAAGGTCAAGTCCGCCAAAACTTTTTCAGGTACAAACAGATTCACATTCTTTTGTCTTGTTTTTTAAAAACGAAAACTTTCTTAGAGTGGCCTTGTTAGGTTGTGCCATCATATACGTAATGGACAGAAAAAAAAGCCCAAAACAACTTGACTTACGATTGTTTGAGTGTGGGTCCCTTCTTCTTCTTACATAGTAAAAGATCCGTATAAAATTATATCCAAATGATATGCAGGTACTAAATCCGATAATTATTCCACAATTGAAAGTGTAACTTGTCAGTCAGAACGTTATGATCGTTCGATCATGAACGTAACAACAGAGCATGATGAAACTTGAGTAATGTGCACAACAGTTTGTTATGATGCACTCATGCATAGTATACCATACATACAGTACACGATACAGTATAAACAAGAATCAGCTACAGGCAACGGGATCGTGGGAAAACTTTGCAAGACTGAGCAACATTAGACCTAACGAAGGCTAGTAAATGCGCAACTTGCACCTGGTCCAACATACAGTAAGCATCGGGGGGGGGGGGGTGAATTTCAACAGTTTTCTATCAGATTGTAGTCTGCTAGAGCCATCCAGTGTTTACATACAGATTTTTAAACTTTTTTTTTTCATTTTGCCCTCTTGAATGCAGACTTCTTTAGCATTCTGAGAGATTTTTGAAGTTCCGTGATTTTCCGTGAAAAAATTAAAATTCCGCGATTCCGTGACAATTTCCGTGATCGCGGAAAATCGGTGGCCCTACTGATGACTTGATTGAATGATGTATAGTAGAGACCCCGAAATTGGCGCACACCCAAAATTGACGCACCTGCAAAAATTACTAGCTGTCACTGTAGCGACGTTACTGAAGCGAGCCTAACGTTTTTGAACCAATCAGGTATTTTGTTTTTCACAATAATGAATCCATTTCAGGTACACGCACACCCTTATATGATTATTTTTCACGCATTTTATAACTGCATCGCACCCGTGTCAGTGTTCGCACTAAGGAATTGAAACTGTGCGGAAATTCCCTCTCTAAAAATTTTTTTGTGCGGGATTTTCAAAATCAAGGCGGGACCTTATCCCTCCCATAAATTCTTCTTGAGCGGGATTTCCGTCGCCATCGCAAAACTACTCCCCACGCAAGAGGTACTACTTGCTGTTAACGGCAGTTAATGCGTGTCACTAACGTTAGTGCTTCTCTCCAAGTTCAAAGCCTCCTCCGATACAGCTCCAATTCGTCACTAGGTGTTTTCCTTCTGAAGAATGAGTGAGTATAAATCCGTGAACTTGAAGTGGAAAATATGAGTGAACTTCATTGGAGATACACATACGATCAGAAATTAACGAGAGCAATGTACGACGTAAAATGAAGAAAGTACATACTGTACATATTCAATACAATTACACATGTAAGACTCCACAGTGCACTACAGCTCTACAGGTGTGTAACCAAACGTACTGTACACGATACAACGTTGCGTTTGCAACCCTGGAACTGTGATTGAATTTCAATCCAATCAGATTCGCTCTTATTTATACAACCAGCAGCCAGCATATAAGAGCTGCGCTGTGAATGGCTAGATTACGATGATATTTGTTGCTACCATAATCAGTGTTCAGCTTGGGAGTTGCGATCCGCTTGCTTGGGAACGATTCTATATTGCAATTTATTGTGCGTATTATCATTGCAATTTCTCTGTACAATCACAGCTGCGGAGAAGTGCGCTGGAATTTTGGCTGGATTCAGAACATCAGCTGCCCGCTTATGATTTATTTATGTGCGGGAGCAGACAAGGTGTGCGGGATTTTCCCGCATTAGATTTAATTATGTGCGGGATTTGAAAGACAAAAGCGGGATTCCCGCAATCCCGCGCCTTAGTGCGAACACTGACCCGTGTGTATACTTTTAATATCTAGAAATAATACTCTCTCAAAAAAACGAAAATTACCTCACCCTAGTGTGCACTGTCCCAAAGTACTGCTTCATCTGACGTATTTATGCCTGCACTGTGTGCTGAGTGTATAACCTAGGTTATAAGGTTATTAAACTCTATTTGTAACTTGACCATATTTCCCGTCTTTCTTAGGCACGTTAGGTCAGCAAGTTAATACAAGTTTTGCATGATACTGTATGTGAGGCAACTAAGCGCCTTCCCCGCGAAGCGGACTCTGTTGCTCAGCACCTCTACTACAAGAACTACGCAACACAGCTTGCTACGTAGGCATCTGTATGTAACTGTACAAAGTCAATGAAAATTATTGCACACTACACATATGGAAAATGCACCACTTTCGGGTGTTGTTAAGACTGACATCGAAGAAAATTTCGAGTCAAATCAAGCTTCCTTTTACGAATTTCTGGATGGGAGTTGGAAAAGAGTGGGTAGTGCTTCATCCGTAAGTTACTACACATTTGGAAAAGGCAAACAGGAGAGTGTTTGGATTTATTTTATTCTAAATATCGGCTTGGAAATGCTTGGGTGCATCAATTTCAGGGCAACCATGCTACAGTATGCAGTGCCGGCCATCACTCGGCCAAGACCCCTGGGATGAGGCATATTTGGAACTTATGATTCGGTATCGATCCCATGTAATATTGCTCCCAAGTATTTATTTCACACTTGACTTTTCATGTGCACACTTGAAGTGTGCATTTGACACCTTGTTGCACACTGCACACTTCATTTTTTTTTTGCACACCTGAGATCTCGGCGAAAAGTGCCATACTTTCCAATCTGGGTCTTACGTACTGTAGGCTCGAGTAAGCAGGCCTTGGGCCTAGACTATTGCACATAAATGGTGCATGAACATAGACTGAACAAATTTTTGTTTATTATTAATTTACTGGAATCATTTTTGATGAAATTTTGCCCATGGTGACTTAGCCTAACGGCTAACGTGAACTGAGGGGGCGACTTTGTCAGGGGGGTGACTGTCAGGAGGTGAGTTTGTAAGGAGCGACTTTGTTGGCCAAGGGGGCGACTTCGTTTGGGGTTGACTTTGCGCGGGGCGACTTTTAGGGGGCGTCTTGACTGGCCCCCAGCTTGGCTTCCCCATTGCTACTGTCGTTCCATGTTAACACTAGGCTACGGTAGCCTAACAACAGAGTCGTGCATTTCGTGAAAACTAACGAAGGCTTAGAGTAAGACGAAAATCTTTTCAACATAAAGCTACTGTGTCTTCGCTGTCAATATTTAACATGAGCTCATACCACATATGACATATATTCCCTCGGTTGTAGTACTGCGAATCCTCTAGCTGAATTTCGAAAGACTTTCCATTCTTACGATGTTTTATTACTAGCCTGTAATTTCAGTTTTTACAAGGACTGCAAGCAGAACATCGTAATCATAAGAACTTACGGTACACAGGGCGTGTCAAGACGTATTCGGGCAGGGAATAGTAAAACTGACTGAAATCGTATAAAATCGTCTTGCAATTCCTAAAATAAGCCCGGGGAGCCTCTTCTCCAAATCCTAGGGCGCCGGACTCGATTTTTTTCTTTTCGTTCGATTGTAGAAATTACTAGCTATTTGGAGACAGTTACGCTCAATTGTGACGGTGTACAGTCAGGTTCATGTACACAAGATGATACCGATGGTGTATGTGTGCATGGTGTGTATTCAGTGTCATATTTCCAAACAGAGGGGATGGGAAACAGGAGAGTGCCCTGGCCGGTAGTTTCGCCGGCCCCACCATGGGCGTAGATCGGGGGGGAGGGGTAGGGGGTATATCCCCAACATTTGGCTAGGGGGATGGCTGCACATATGTAACCATCCCCCCCCAATGTTAGTCTACAGATACGTGTATGCTGTGGAAAGTACGTTTTATTCATTTTCGTAAGAAATCGAATCACTGCTCAGGCGCGGTTTTACGGGGGGGGGGGGCTTTGGGGGCTCAAGCCCCCCCCCCAAAAAAAGTTCGCTCAAGCCCCCCAAAATTTTCAGAGGTTGTGTTATGCTATATTTGCGTTTACTGAGAAAAACAAAATTGCCCAATACACTTGTGCACATCTTGGTCCAGTGGATTTAGTTTGTCAACGGAAACTGTCCTCTGTGTCTCGAAATCACATATTAGGTTCACGATTTCATACAATGGAAGTTGGGTCAGATAAGTAACATAAGTAACATCTATGATAGTATGTACGTACATGTAAATCAAGTTAACGGATTAATCATCTGTTGGAAGTTCAAAACGAGTCATTTCGTCGCTGATTTCGTCAAGCTATACTAGCAGTCCTTTTAAGTCAAATCTACAGGCCGAATCGTTATTCCCATTAATGTGAACAGGTCCAGTTGCTCGTATCTCTCAGTAACGTTTAACATAACATAACATAACAGGTTAAAGGGCAAAGGAGGGCTAAGGCCCCAATAGATGCCCTGAAGTCCAAACAACCATAACTGAAAACAAAGAACCAACCAATACCAAACGAGCCCAGCACAATTAGATTCTACCGCACTTATGGAAGAACTTGTCAATGTTAACCTTAAAGCAGTGCACAGATGTGGAGTTAACTACCCACTCAGGCAGACTATTCCACTCGTTAACAACTCTATGAGAAAAGCTGAACTTCCTAATGTCGAGCCTTGCAAAATTCTTAACCAGCTTCTTACAATGGCCTCGAACCCGAGAATTACATTGAACCTTTAAATAATTGCAAGAGGACAAAGGATTCCTTTCAAAGAGAAATTTGTACACCTGAAGCATGTCCCCCCTAATCCTTCTCAACTCCAGGGTGGTAAGCCCAAGATGCTTAAGTCTAACATGATAAGGTAGGTGTCTCACCTCGGGTATAAGGCGAGTGGCTCTCCTCTGAACTTGCTCTAAAAGAAGCTTGTCCTTTTCATAGAAGGGACTCCAAGCCTGGGCTGCATAGTCGAGGTGGGGTCTTACCAACTGCTTATACAGATTTAGTACAATTTCTTTACTAAAACTACTGAAATTCCTCTTGATCAATCCAAGCACCCTATTAGCCCTAGCAGAAGCACACTGTCTAGATGGCTTTAAATCACCTGTAATAACTACACCCAGATCCTTCTCAAAAGTCACATCACTCAGAATACTACCATTCATGTTATAATCATAGCTGAAATTTTTAGGACCAAAGTGAAGGACTTTGCACTTATCTTCATTAAAAGACATTTGCCAAGTCTGAGACCATGAAAATAACCTATCCAAGTCTTTTTGCAGTAATGAGGCATCATCCTTATCACTAACCTTCCTATAGAGCTTAGTATCATCAGCGAACTTACTAATACTAGATGTGAGAGAGCTATCAATATCATTGATGAAAATTAAGAAAACAAGCGGGCCAAGAACAGAACCCTGTGGAACTCCACTTGTAACTTCTTTCCAAGAAGAGAAATTACCATTAACAACAACTCTCTGAGATCTACCATTGAGCCATGAATTTATCCAGTCAGCACAACTGCCCCTGATGCCTAACCTATGCAGTTTAACCATAAGTCTACCTAATGGAACTTTATCGAAGGCTTTTGAAAAACCAAGGTAAATGACATCAACACTGTGACCACAGTCAAGAGATAAGGAAACATCCTCAAGAAAGCTTAGTAAATTAGTAACACAAGATCTACTCGGTAAAAAACCATGCTGTGACAGATTGAGTAACCCATTATCTAAAAGATATTTAAGCAAACAATCCTTGATTACAGATTCCATAACTTTGCACACAACACTGGTTAAACTGACTGGCCTATAATTGCAAGGCAAGCTCCGATCCCCCTTTTTGAAAATTGGAGTAACATTAGCAATCCGCCAGTCAGCAGGTACAAAGTTTGAATCCAGAAACTTCTGAAAAATAATGCAAAGAGGAACTGACAAAATCTCGGAGCATTCATGGAGAATGACAGGATGGATCCCATCAGGCCCAGGGGCCTTACTAGCTTTTAAACTCTTCAACTTATTACAAACCACCTCTTCAGAGAAGACAAACGTTTGCTACATTCTTCCAAATAAAAAAAAAATATATGCCATGTATATATGTTACATCTATGTCATGGTCAGGGGCGGTGCCACTCAGGGGAAAGGGAGGCCTTTCCCCCTGTAATTTGCAGGAAAAGAGAAAAAGAGTAGGAAAAGAAGACGTAAAGGAGAAGAAAAGAGGAGGGCGGGGTAGGCCTATATCTGATCCATATATAGTTAATCCAGAGCTTCCAAGAGGCCATATTCCGGTTTCTACCAGCCTTTAGATACGATTTTATAATGCACAAATGAAGCAAGGCAATAGTTCGAGAATATTTGTGTGGACTCCACGCACGTATTTTTGCGTAAAACTTTCCCCGACTAGAAGGCAGTAATGTGTCCAAAAGGGGACTTCAGGAGGTTTGTTGATACATACCCTTAGACAAAAAAGGCTCCTCTTTCACCTAACCAAAAATATTAAGAATGTTTTGAACCCATATGATCGGCTCCAAAAACATCCCAAAGACAACACCATTTTTGCATCTAAGCAACCTTCAAGTAACCAAAATTTCTCTAAAGGGGAGGAGGACCCCTCCCCTTAGACCTATCCCCTAGAGCAGCCCTCTTTTAACCAATCAAAAATTAGAATTCACGAAGTTATGAACATTTTCCAGCCATATATGAGTCAAAACTGTCCCGAAGACGGCACCATTTTCCATCTTAGCAACCTTAAAGTTACCAAAATTTCTCACAGGAGAGGGGAACACCCCTCCCTTTAGACCTCTCCCCTAGGACCGCCCTCTTTCCCCCAACCAAAAATTAGAATTCACAAAATTATGAACATTTTCCAGCCATATATGAGTCAAAACTGTCCCGAAGACGGCACCATTTTCCATCTTAGCAACCTTAAAGTTACCAAAATTTCTCACAGGAGAGGGGAACACCCCTCCCTTTAGACCTCTCCCCTAGGACCGCCCTCTTTCCCCCAACCAAAAATTAGAATTCACAAAATTATGAATATTTTCCAGCCATATATATATATCATAATATCAGTCAAAAAATAACCCAAAGACCCCACCATTTTGCATCTTAGCAACCTTAAATTAGCAAAAGTTTCTCAAAGTGAGGGGAACACCGTTCCCCTTAGACCTCTCCCCTAAGAAGGCCCTCTTTCCCCAACCAAAAATTAGAATTCACAAAGTTACGAACATTTTCCAGTCATATGGTCAAAAAATTACCCAAAGAACGCACCATTTTGCATCTTAGCAACCTTAAATTAGCAAAAATTTCTCAGAGGAAGGGGACACCCCTCCCCTTAGACCCATCCCCCACGACGGCAATCACTCAGCCCATGTCCCCTATCAAAATAACCTTGCGCCGTCCCTGGTTATGGTACCGTTTTATTATCATTGGCTTCAGTGAGCGCGTGGCCGATTTACATATCTGAGAGAAAATTTTATGATTCTTCCGTTTCAAGCCCCCCCCCCCCCCAAAAAAAAGTCTCGATCTAGAACCGCGACTGTCACTGCTCCATTTTCTATTACAACAGCCAATTTTCATAGCATGTACAGTAAAAACTGTACATGGTGGAATACCGTTTCCAGTTTTAAACTGTGCCATGTTATAATTTTGTAACACGAGGAACGTTTAAATATCACCAATTTTCCCCTAACCCTAACCCTAACACTAAGAATAACCCTATCCCTAAAAAAAAATAAGAGTAAATCCTGTTCATTTTATAAGAGGAATCGAACCCAGAACCCTGAAAATCATGGTATCATGCCTTCCTTCTTGACCACTGTACCATGCGGAGAACTCGACAGCCGTTCTCCTAAATTAACTACTTATCTGTAAATCACTCAACCGTATCGTACCATTAACAGTTCTCGTAACACGTGTTACAGTTTCTGTAACACAGATCAGTTTAAACTGGACATGCTATGTGTATCGGGTAATTACAAACGTTTCTCAGACTATCAGCAGGGAGTTGCTATTTGTCAAATAGCAACTCCCTGGTTATTCTTATTATCGATTTCTTCCGATAGCAACTTTCGGAGAAGCACAGAAGCAATGAGTTGAAAGTAACAGGTAAAACACTGTCTTATGGCACTGTTGTTGGGCAATTGAAAGTGTCTCGATGCAGAGCCTGAAGCACACTTGTCGTGGAAATCTTATTTGATGAAAAATTCTTGTGCGCTTCTCGCGCATTTTTCACGGTTTGCACTCCATGTCATGACCATTATTAAAGTATAACACATGAAACTATTCTTGATCACACTGACACTTTCCGAAGAACAGAGACACATCTCCAAACATCTGTGGGGATCTAGCATCAATTTAATATGTTGCATGATGTGTAAGGTTGAAACGTATCTGCCGTTACAGGCGCGGATCCAGAAATTTTGAGGGGGGGGGGGCCCAAGATGGAAAACCTGACGTGCACCGAAGGTGCACCACGAGCGCGAAGCGCGAGTCCCTACGCGTGGGGTCCAGGGGCCCGCGTTAGGGCACCTGGCGGGGTCCAGGGGCGGAGCCCCGGTGGGGGTCCAGGGGGCGAAGCCCCCGGAAGCTCTCGCAATATTGCATTTTAAGAGCACGGAAATCGGCTCCAGTTCTTATGTCAGTGACATTTTATACCTTTTCATGTTGCATGGAATTTGATGTGTATGGCTCAGTATAAGTTAGTATATGTACCTGCAGAAGTTACGGAGAATCTAAGTTATCTTAAAACTTACACGCCAACATTATGAGCCCGTGTAGGTAACTTGAAATGATTTTTGCCATGATGAGTGTTTTATTTTCGCTATACGGTATTCGGGTATAGGACGTCAGATGAAACAATTGCGCGCGAAGCGCGCCGAAAATTTGAATTTACATTTAAAACCATTGCTATGACTAACGGTGTCAATTCCCTTTATGTGTGTCTATTAATTAGAAGGTGGGTTCGATACTAAGTTTTCAGTTCTCATAAGAAGAGGAGGGTGAAAAAATGAATATCAGTTGTTTTACATCCTTACAATGCTGACTCTGAAATCACGTTTATGCACACGAATATTTGGCTTATGGTAGAACCCCACCGATGAGTAATGCGAATACGTTTGGGACCTTATTGATAGTAAAAGGAGCAATTCAAGGCTAACAGTGCGCATATCAAGCAAAAAATCAAGAAATATTGAGAAGACTGCAAAAATCGTGAAAGATTTCAAATGATTTTTGGTAAAAAGTGATAAAAATAAATCCATCACTCAATAAAACGTACCTCTCTCTCCGTGAGCGTAAACAATTGCGCGCGAAGCGCGCCGAAAATTTTCGGTACATAGCCTCCGGGAGCTCTGCATTAATTGTACACTGAAAAGGGGGACCAGCAGGAATCTCACAACCTTACATCCATATGGGAGGAGAGATGACATATCACCTTCTTTATGGACTTCTGAAGGGTATACCCTTCAGAAATCTATGACCGATGGTGCCGGCGGGAGTTGGGGATTGGGGGAACCGCAGATAACTGCTAAACCGTGCCTTTTTAGGCAGTGGGATTTTGTATACGCTATATACAAGAGTGGCAGAGCCTTTTCTTATTAGTACATGAGAGTGCAATCCCAGGAAGGAGTTTACCCTCCCCTGTGAGAAATTTTTGTTAATTTTAGGGGGCCTATATGCAAAATGGTGGTATCTTTGGGTCATTCTAAAGTAATTGTACGTTTAGAAAATGTCCACAATTTAGTGAATTCTAACTTTTGTTCGGGTGAAAAGGGGAGTAAGAGACGGTTAACATATTGTCTTCAAACCTCCTTAAGTCCCAGGAAAAATCATGGGCGTGGATCCATCTCCAAAAGTGTGTGTGTGTGTGGGGGGGGGGGTGACTCACATTTGTGAATCGCCGTCCTGGTGGCGTGGAAGAAGCAGTTGGTGGTAGCCAGAATTTGCGTCACGGGAAGGCAATAAGTTTTGTGATCTTCGGCATGGGGAGGGGTCTAAGGGAAATTTTTCTAGAACTGAATGCTCTCAGATGCGATTTGGTGCAACAAAAGTGTACGATTTTTAGGTTACTTTTCTTCTAAAAATTTCGTTTTCCTAGGCATAATTGCAGTCTGTTCCATCATTTTTGAAAAAGTGAGGGGGACTTTTTGACGATGTTCCCCCTTCCAAAAAAGTGAGGGGGACGGGTCCCCCGTCCTCCATGATCCACGCCCATGGGAAAATTGTACACGCAATCATACCTGCGTGGAGTCCACAGAAACATTCTTGGACTTTAATAAAATTTTTCCTTTACATTTTACAAGGATATCCAAGGTTGACAGAGAACAGTATAGAGCCTCCCGGGAGCTCTAAATTAGTTACAGTATACAAAAGAGGGAGCAACGGGATTCTCACTACCCGACATCCATATGGGAGGAGATATGATATATCACCTTCTTTTAAGGTATAGCAAGAGGGATGGTGGACAGGCAAAATTCGTTTCAGAAAAGATTTTCGTCATTATTGAACGTCGCGATAAGATGTTTGGAAAATAAGCAACGGCAATTACGTACTTTCAATCTTTCAAATCATGTGCTAGACTAGATTAGTCAAAGATCCCATAATGATGAGAGCGCTACAGAGAAGGAGATGTACTTTTTACAAAAATGTTGCATTGGAATCATTTCTTGCGTCATAGCCTTGTCAATGGTATATAAAATCGGGTGTAAACCCTGTCGTATTCGCGCCAAGCGCGCCGAAAATTTGAATAAAATATTAGTCCATGACAAAACCTGCATTTCAGAACCTGCATCGGACACTGTCACTTTCCCACCAACCTATGCTATTCAGAAACGAATCTTCTGACTGAGAATTCTTAAAAAGCACTTTTGCGCCTTTGTTCCCCAGTGAGTAGTTACCGAAAGCTATTGATAATTAAGACAACTCTGGCACAAGGCTTGACTCTAGCGGAGCGTGCGAAAATTTGGAATTTGTCAAGAATTTCCAAGACTTATGATAGTTTGAGAACAGTTTGTGAAAGAAAATGGTTAGAACAAATAAACCAGTCATCAAAAATACATCTCACCCTACACCCTCTACAGAAATCTGTAGCTTAAACGACTTTTGGGACCATTTTAAAAATTTTCAAGAATCGATGGGGGAGGGGGACACACGTCACCCATTGCCCACTGTGCCGACGCCACTGTCTGTAGCTTAAAAGCCTTTTGAGTTCATTTTAAAACTTTTCAGACAGTTTTGAAATCGAATAGGGTATGCACGCCGCTTCTTTGCCTGCAACAGCTGGTGCCACTGTGCAAAATAGCACGTCACCTGACAGCTTATCTTCTGTATTCATTCTGCAAGATCTGTATGGCGAAAACTTTGCCTCTCAATCCCTCTAGATTACAAAAAATTTCACTCTTTGACACAAAATTGTTGCTAAATTTCAGTGCAGCTAGCCGAGCCCATACTACATATGTCACGATGTTTACTTATTTAGATCTTAAGTCAAGGATCATTACTCAGCTATTCACCTGTTTTCGAACATTGTAGCGCTCCTTTCGTCGCCAACCACTTTGAAAGATATATAAGGAGATAATCCAGCGATAGCTCCACCCAACCCCTACAGAAATATATACTTTGAATACGTTCTTAGACACTTTTATTCATTTTTTGCTCTTAATTTTTCTTTCTCCTTTTTTTTTTTCTTTTTTCTCCTTTCGTTTTTTTTTTCGTGGGGGGGGGGGGGGGCCCGGGCCCCCCAGGCTCCCCCTGAATCCGCGCCTGCCGTTATACATCTTTCAAATGTTTTTACCGAGCGCTTCGCATTATCGGTATACATGGTGAATACGGCCTACGACAAAAACATTATTACTCTTTCACCCCTTTTGGTACACCTATCATCAGGGAGGTCTAATATCACCTTTTCTGCACCCATTCTCCCCCTCCCTCTCATTCCCCAGTGGTGGAAGCTGCTCATCTGGATTTTCGTTCAAAATTAGTAAAAATACGATAGTTGTAAAGTGTTCGGCGTCACACTCTATATTATCATTTGGATTTCAGGAAGTACGCATTATGTTATCTCTTTCCCGTAAGTTGCGTGACTGTGTCACGCAAATCGAGTTGGCAGTTTCAGGTGTTCATAACTTCGTCTTGCAACGTCCACCAGCCTTCATTTAACCACCAAAATAAAGCCAACAAATAGATCTATCAAATGCCACCATTTTTTGGGGGGGTTGTATACTGAAAATTTTCCACAAAATACCAAAAAAGAGTTGTTTACATTCAAAAAATGCCCCAAAAAATGCAAAAATTGGTAAAAACGCCCTAAATTTTTCAAGGAGTCATTTCAGGACCCTAGAAAAGGGTCACCTTACTCCCTATACTTTCTCTGAATACCTTAGACCCTAAAGAAACATCATGAGAGGTGATTAGATGCCAAGTTTAGGGAATTCAGAGATATTTCAAGTAGAAATTCGAAAAATGCGTCATTTTTGGTCAAAAATCGACATTTCAGGCCCGAAATCAACCAAAAAGTAAAAACTTCTAGCTCAACAACGGAAAGTCCAATCTTTTTTATTCAAACGCCAAAATGTTCTTTACAAAATTCCGTACATAAAAATACCAACAAATATGCATATATGACCATTTTAGGGGGAGTTAGAGAGGTTCAAAGGTCCAAACATACTCATTTTTCAAAACTGCTTAATTTTTGACCCAAAACATGCATTTCTGACCCAAAAATCCCCTCCCAATATCAAAAATCCTAACCCACAACACCCCTCCGACTTTTCTAGTCAATAAAATGGCCATTTAGAGCTACCTTACAAAGCTCACAGAGCTCTGTTTACATCCAAAGTTGTTTACATTCCACTGTGCACAGTGCATGCACTGAGCCATAGCGTTCTGTGTGGAGGTCACATAAGGTCAGTGTGTGTTAGTTCAGTGTGGGCTGTATACTAAAAGTAAAATGGGCATATCTTCCTCATTTTTGGTCCAATTTCCTCAAATTTGGTATCAAATGAAAGAGAAAAGGAAGCTAAACAATCTCCTGCACCATAAATTACAAAATAATAGTGATACGTATGGGTTTTGTATGATTTTCTATGACAAACCTATGACGTCATCTAATTTGCATATTTGCATACATAATGAGATTAGTTTACAAAAATAAAATATGCATTCAAATCCCCCATCTTTGCTCTTTCCAATGATATATAGGTTCTCACAGAGAATATTCTTCTAAATCAACCAAAAAATTCCTGAAAATATTCCTCCTTTTAATTTTCAAAACACCTTATGGGAAAGGGATTGCCCCCATTTAATATGATTAATGCAGAGCTTCCAGGAGGTACAGGTATCTGCTAGCCTTAGATGCACAACGGAAGGAAAGGAAACATTTCGTAATAGTCCAAGAATGTTTCTGTAGACACCAGGCACGTATTTTCCCCAAATCGAAAGCAGTAAAATAAACAAAAGGCATTAGGCTTCAGGAGGTTTGTTGACAACGTATCTTTCACTTAATAGACAACATATTCTCTTCTTTTACCTTACCAAAAATTGGATGGTTTGCTAAATTATGGACATTTTCCAGCCATATATAATCAGTTCCAAAACCATCCCAAAGATAGCACCATTTTGCTTCTAAAAGACCTTAAAATAGCAAAACTTACTCAAAGGGAAGGGGTACCCCTTCCCATCCGAGGCCGGCACCTTTATGTTGTGACAAACGAAAGATCAAAACTGCTCTAAACAAATGCAGGGACGCATCAAAAATAAAGGTGCAATTTACGCAAACGTGGGGGAAATGAAGTATTATTACGTGATTATCTATGGTGCCCCCCAATCACAAAAATCCTGGGCTGCGCCACTGATCTCAAGCCATTAGAGGCTCGCCATAGGGGCACGGGGGGCACTTGCCCCCCAAAAGCTTGCAAAGCATGGTCTTCAATTTTCAAAAATAAAAATAATAAATAAAGAAAACATGTAATTCGAGATGGGTTAGGCCCAGGGGCGGATTTAGGGGGGCCCAGGGGGCCTGGGTCCCCCCTTCCAAAAATTTTTGAAGTTTTTTCAACTTCATAAAACAAATGACTAGGCCCTATTCCACTTAAATAAGCCTTTGTGATGTGTCAGAGTGAAATCCAGATTTGTTCATTATTTAAATTTCTACCTAAGAAAATAAGTCTTACATTAATAATTCTGTTACTGACCTCCGGCTGATAACATTTTGGCTTATACTGGTCACAGTAACTTTTTCTGGGTATTGCAAGGGGTTACCATGAGCAGCTGTATTGGATTGCTAACTTCAGTCTATTACCGGCCCGTCCCACAGCATTGGAAACACTGCTTCTACTTTCAAAGGAATTTCAGAATTCTTTAATATTTAGAGGAATATTTTCAACAACCTCAGGCTTTTGACTATAACTTGCTGCAACATTAGCGTCTTCTTTAAGCTTTGTAATTTACTTTAATGAAATATACTTCGAAATTAGGGTAATATAAGGGAAAAGAAGACTTCAATTCGGGAAACTGCCATCCTAATATGTGGACAACAAAGACTACTCTCCTCTTTCATCCAACCAAAATTTAAATTTCATTAAATTATTAGTATTTTCCAGCCATATATGATGAGTTTCAAAATATACTGAAGACATCACTATTTTGCATCTAAGCAATCTTAAATTAAGAAAAATTTTCTCAAAGGAGAGGGGACACCCCTCCCCAGAGAAGCATGTTTCACCCAACCAAAATTTAAATTTCACTAAATTATGAGCATTTTCCAGCCATATGTGATCGGTTTCAAAAATATACTAAAGACATCACCATTTTGCATCTAAGCAATCTTAAATTAACAAATATTTCTCAAAGGGGAGGGGACATCCCTCCCCTTACACCCCTCCCACAGGACGGCAATCACTCATCACATACTTTACCCCCTATCAAAATACCTCTGGCACCACCCCTGGTGCACCGCTTCCCCCTTATATCCCTCCCCCAGATCAGACTTTTATACAAACTACTATGACCTGGGCCCCTCCCCCCTCTGCCAAATCCTGGATCCGCCACTGAGGCCCTCCCTTTTCCTTAAGTGGGCTTAAAATTAAAGAAGTGAATAACTTTCCAATGCAATGCGAAGGTTAAACATTAATAAAGTGCGTTCAAAACGACAATTTGTCGGCGCGCTTCGCGCGCGCTTTCTCAGTTGCTTGTTTGCTACTATATATACTTCAGACATCACAAATGGACCAAACTCCCTGGTGCGAGCTAAGGTAATCAAAACAAATGATCACGCTGTGATATTTGTAATCTGATTAGCTTAGGCATCATAATGTCATTTACAGAGTGTAACGGTAATGCTGGAGTTAAATGCCCATAGTTTTGCAGACACTTTAGAGCTTTCGGGGTCACTATAGATACACAACCCATTAGCTGTGTTGATCATCATCCACGACTAAAAGCAGTTTTGCCAGGGTGTCACCCGGCCAGATTAGCATAGGTAGGCTATCTGTCTGCAAAAACTTGTAACGGGCATGTAGCCTAAACGTATTGTGTTTCCCATAGAAGGAGAGGTTTCCCTTCCCTTGTCCAAATTGACAGCGCCGTTGGTCCACAGGCGGTCTTATTACTGTCAAATGGCCTGTTATAAGCAAAAGGTTCTCCACCTCTGTGCTAAAGTATACCTTTTCAATTGATTTAAAATAAACACACCAAAACAGCCAATATAAGCTCAGTGTGATGAGACTTTTTACTAGTGGCCTAGCTATTTGTATATAGGATGAGACGTCGTTCTGATCTAGGGGAATTCCCCTCCCCCTTTAAAAAATTTCGTTTTGGAAAGGTCCGAACGGTACTGAGATCCAAAATACTAGTGCTATCATTTCATCGTTTTCAAGTGTCTTCGTGCTCGAAATTTTCGTTAGTTTAAGTTTTATGGCTTCTTGGCAAAGCTGAAACATATTGTGACACAATGAAAGAAACAATAAAATATTTAAAGGTGGGGCTCATTTTATACAAATAGATCCAGCCGTCTTGCCCATTTCACCTGCCTCTTACTCCACCCCTATGGTAGTACGGTAGCAAACGGCTGATATGGTTGTACTTATTTTTAAAGTAGTCAGCTCATGACTGACTGCCTGAAATGGTTTTTGAAGAGCTTTTGAAAACTACATGGGCATCGCTGTAATACATAATAATAACCATACTCCCATAGGCGTAGGAGGCGGGGGCTAGGGGGCTGCAGCTCCCCCAACAAAATGTTTTTGTTAAAATCTGGGCATATTCTGAGAATTTTTCGGGCACCTACTGAAAGAAAAATAATGCAATAATGTAACTTAACGGAAATCGATACATTAAAAAACTTCCTTGGTAATTAAAATATAGTTCTGATTTGAATTGCACCAGCACCTATATATTCGGTATTAATTCACCGGTGTGTTTTTTAATGGTTAAACTTATATATTATGATTATCAGTGGTGTACTTGAGGAACCATTAGGCCAAGCCCCCGTCACTGACGAAGATTTTTTTAGTACCTAAAATAAAACACAAAATTTACTTCAAAGGTAGCATATGTGGCACCAGATTGCATGTAAGGATACCTAATTTTTCAAAAATTTTCAAAGGGTAGGGGGTGATGCCTATTTTTTCTTTTAGTACCTAAAATACGTACGGTAAATTTTTTTAACACAAATTTTACTTCAAAGTTAGCATATGTGGCACCAGATTGCATGTATGGACACCTAATTTTTCAAAAAACTTTCAAAGGGGAGGGGGACACCCCTCCCCTTAGACCTCCCCCTGGCCGGCGATCACACAACAGAGTGCCTGCCCCACCCCCATGAGAGAAATCTTGGATACACCACTGATTATTATCATCATTATTGTAACGACTTCCCCCAGAATTATAACCAAGATGGAATAGGTAGTAACACGGCAAATGATTGTATGTAATTGGCATGCGGTGTGATAACGGATGCATGCCTATATGATATGTACATTAACATTTTGAACGCGTGCGGAAATTTTTGTTTCTATTTTTCGGGCAGATCGTTACAGTCCCCCTCCCCCAAATCAACTTGGACCCCTGCGCCTATGCATACTCCTATTGAGGCTATTGTACTATCCGGAGATGACCATTTATATTGCTGGGGGGTGGGGGGTCTTCCGAACCTACCTGAATACGGACTTGAGTTTGCCCCCCCCCAACAAAATTTCTTAGAGCCGCCCATGTCTCACGCCAACTTTCAGGTCTTGTAATGATCTCCGAATTCAAAATCCAGTTGTCTGGGATGACCCTATAAGTTGATCCCTGCCTTTTTAAGCTCAACAGGACATTGTTGCTCTCGTACACTTTCAATCCAGTGCAGCCTATCAATGAGTTTTTATTTGTGCTCAAAATAGCATCTCCTAAATGTATAAATATACCAATACCCAAGAACATTACCTCTAAAATTTACCCCTTATGGCAGTCTTCCTGGCACTTCTGAGACATTTTTTTCCCTATGGAACTCCTTGAGCAATAACATTAGAAATGCTGCCAGTTTAAGTACTTTCAAAATTCAACTGAAATCTCTGTTTTTGGATAACACTTCATATTAGTTTCTTTCTTCTTTTTTTCTTTCCTTTTTGTATTATTATTATTATTATCATTTTTTGTTTTCTCTTTTTCTAAGCCTAATCCTAAGTTTTGTGTAACTTCTCTTCATATTTCTGTACTTTTAGGGACCAGACTAGAAAAGTCTCTCAACTTACTTCTGGTCCCTCTCCCTTCTCATCCCTTCATGTACTATTAGTACTGACAACATTCTTTAATATCGTTCTGTATATGTGTTATTAAATTGTATCAATTTGATTGTACATATCTTTTGTAATTATGAGAAGGAAGAAATAAACTGAACTGAACTGAACATTAAAACCCAGGAGCTTCCGGGGGGCTTCGCCCCCTGGACCCCCTACAGGGGCTTTTCCCCTGGACCCCACCAGGGGCCCTAAGGCGGGCCCCTGGACCCCACCCGTCATGGGCTTCGCGCTTCGCGATCGCCGTGCACGCACATTTTCTAGATTTGCGATAATTCACTCCATCCCCCCAAAAGTTGAAAAGAAATCTAAGCCCCTGGGCCCCTCTGCCATTTGGCCCCAAATCAGTTCGCCTAGGTCATTTCTCCCCACTACTAATTTGCCTAAAGGTAATTCGTTCGGCCCTCAATTCAGTAGTACCTACCAGCTCGCCCGCAGGCTCAATCATACGAACTCAGGATTGATTTAAAGAAAATTTCCTAACGCAGTTTTGCATGAAATTTGTTATGAACTTGAATGGGAATTCTCCCCCCCCCCAAGCGATTTGCAAGAACAAAATAATAATAATAATAATAATAATAATAATAATAATAATAATAATAATAATAATAATAATAATAATAATAATAATAATAATAATAATAATAATAATAATAATAATAATATAATAATAATAATAATAATAATAATAATAATAATAATAATAATAATAATAATAATAATAATAATAATAATAATAATAATAATAATAATAATAATAATAATAATAATAATAATAATAATAATAATAATAATAATAATAATAATAATAATAATTATAATAATAATAATAATAATAATAATAATAATAATAATTATAATAATAATAATAATAATAATGATAATAATCATGATAATTATAATAATAATAATTATAATGATAATAATAATAATAATAAATAATAATAATAATAATAATAATAATAATAATAATAATAATAATAATATATAATATAATAATAATAATAATAATAAATAATAATAATAATAATAATAATATAATAATAATAATAATAATAATAATAATAATAATAATAATAATAATAATAATAATAATAATAATAATAATTATAATAATAATAATAATAATAATAATAATAATAATAATAATAATAATAATAATAATAATAATAATAATAATAATAAGCGTGGATACTAATAATAATAATAATAATAATAATAATAATAATAATAATAATAATAATAATAATAATAATAATAATAATAATAATGATGACGATGACGATGACGATGACGATGACGATGACGATGACGATGACGATGACGATGACGATGACGATGACGATGACGATGACGATGACGATGACGATGACGATGACGATGACGATGACGATGACGATGATGATGATGATGATGATGATGATGATGACGATGATGATGACGATGATAAAAAAGCAAATAAATAAAGAATAAAACCAGGGCCGTAGCCTACGGGAGGCAAGGATGAAGTTGCCCCCCCCCCCTCAATAAAGTTCTAAACTTTCGATATAAAATGGCCCACTTAAAAAATGACAATGCTAAAAAGTCCATTTTCCTTCATTTAAGGCCTTCGATCCGACCCTGGAAATCGCATAAAGGGTTCTTTTTCCCCGGGAACATTCCCCCAACTCAGATCTGCCAGTGGGTACGTAATCGGTAACTCGCACTGACGATGCAATGAATCTCCATCCTCATGATGGAAACAACACAGCTGAAGTCCATATTGATCTTCCGTGCTCATTTTCTGGCTAGCGTCGGCACAGGCATGCCTATACAGCCTAATTATCATTGCCTTGTTCAAATAAATGAGCTTGTATAATACTCTGTCCTCTTTTTACAAAGGGATTTGTTACTGAATACCTTTCTCAAGCTAAACTTTTCTTCTTCAATTCTTAATTTCTAAAGCTTGAAGTCTCAAACAATGTTTAGATCGCATATTTGGAGGTCTAAAAAATGTCAGCCTTGACAAAACTAGGGGCAACGCACCAAGGCCGGGTGGGGGGGGGGGTCGGGTCTGCACCAAGTCTTCGGCTGGTGGTATGCACCGTGCCATGTGTTACAAGACAACTCGTCAGGAACACCAGATTGAATCCGTCGACGAGCGAATGGAAAGCTCCAGAGAATTAGAACCGCTGCAACAACAATGTCACCTTCAACGCAGCCTTTCCAGAATTCTGTAGAAGGAGAACTGTTTACGTAATGTGCCAATTATAGCAGCGGCCTGGCGACACTTCCAAGAAACATTGCCATTGTTTACTACTACTGTGCACACAAGGAACATTCTTGTAATTGCTCGACTTTGTGCACTGGAAGTTTTATTCAATTCCGGAGATGTCTCGATTGAAAGCCTAGGATATAAAAACAATTCAACGACTGTTGTATGGGAGAGAGATATCATAATACTTCATCGAGACCAGACGCTGTCATATTGCTGTGTTATCATTGTCCGTTTGATGAGAAGTTATTCTCTGACCGAATCATCTGAAGCCAGCCACTGACACTGCACACTCGTGATAAATTGCCCTACGCCGTTTCTACACTGTGCATTGAGATCGTTATCATCCATCATCGCCTAGCCTTGTCATTATTCGCTTGTGGAACCAGTTCCTACGCTACAGCACGTTGCAGGTCCACTAGTGTACCATCGTCGACGTGCATGCACTACCAACCCTTGGGCCAGACCAGAATAATATTAAGTAAAGGACTGTGAGTAAATCTAATTAATTATTGTAAATTTAAGTAAGATAAGGAGATCGTAAATAATAATTAAGTTGTTGAATTTTAATCTCGTTCTTCTGTGATCTTTCGCTGTTATTGGTTTGACTTGCGACCAAGCCGTAACACATGCTAAAAAAACCTATAATTATAGGGAGAATTTATGAAAAAAAGGAAATTATTTCAAAGCCTTGTCTAGAGGGCCATTTTATATCGAAGCAACCTTGCAAAGGCAAAGAATTCGCAAAAAGGTTGAAAGGGCTTCAGACAGCACACGCTTCCTTACACATTGCAAAAAAGAAATTGCAAAAGGCAAAAAGTGAGAATTTGTAAATATGTGACCAGTTCAACGCTTTCTCGAAGAAGCACCATCTTGCTTATCAGTCATGTCGTACATACACAAAAATTGCTCAAATAGTAGGTGTGTAGGTAGGGTGAGGGTAGCACGGCCTCATAATGTGAGCTATATGCAATAGCGTCACGCCGTCTAGTGATCTGACTGGGAAATTTAGAGTAGGACATGATTAAATAACGGGGCTTAATTAAGAAGAGAAAACGTGGGGACGCAAAGGAGTCTATTAAAGCTACAACAAGGAAGAGAAAAAAGGAAAAGTTTAAAACCACAAAACGAGAAAAGACTCACTGCTCAGTCTCCGGGGATTTGAACTCACGTACTAAGCATTCGGAGTGGAGTGCAATACCAACAGACATGCGGCAATGTTGGATATCAGATTAATTATACTAAAAATAGCAATCTACTGTAAAGCTGGATGACATACAAGTACAACTACTGGAGTGGGGGAGGGGCCGCTTGACCGAACACTATTTTTCTCCTGATACAATTTATGTATTAAGCCCCATTCGAGGTCGAGTGCCTTTCCAACTGACCTCCGACTTTGTTGGAAATCAGTTTGATTATATTAACAATAGTAATCTACTGTAAAGATGTATGACATACAAGAACAACTAACGATCGGGAAGGGGGGGGGGGAGAGTTGGTAGCTGGACCGAAGACTTTTTTCTCCCGTACTCTTAGTATAGGTACCATACTTTGTATTGCCTGAAACACGCCCAAATGATACTGTTTAAATGCTTGAATGTTACACATTTTCCCTGTTAATGTTTAGCGTGGCTTGTAAATGTTTCTTAGTTTGTCGTATAAACGACATCGATAGGGATGGGGGTGGGGAAGGGGTGAAGGGCCGGGGTACAGGAAGCCTTGGTCTGCCGTCTCAGAATTTTCTAATTCCATCGTGAGACATGTAGTCAGGATAGTTGGTACGATAAAATGTGTAATCCCGAAGCAGTTGGTTAGGTCAAAAATGTTACGACAGGGACCCAAGCCAACCGACGTCTGACTGCAGCTTAAAGTCCCGACAAGGGAGACGGGTTGCCGAAAGGTTATCTAGAAGAAAATTTTCAGCGCGCATTTTGGGTTTTTAGTTAGCTGGTTAGTGAAAATGAAAAATTGGGGGAAGTTATCACAGGATTTGCAGCCTTTCTTTAAAGTACTGTAAAATATCAAGTAACTTACAGAAGCGGCTGGTCGTTGTGGGTTTCTTCAACTGGATTGTTTCCCGACGAACCTGGAATGGTGACGAGCCCTAACTAACTATGAGCTTTCACCCGAGGGGTGAAATGTCCAGGTTGAGAACTTTTATAATAAAACAGGGACGTAAAACTGACCTGATTTTCCGTCCGCGGGTGTAAGTCAATGTTAACAATAATTAGTGGTTCGCGTATACCCAAAACCTCGAAGAAGTTTTTGCCAGGTATAAGCCTACCCGTCACAAGAAAGCCGACAAGTTGACCATTCATGGCAATTGCAATTTACCATACCATGACCGTAAAAATTTTTTGTTAGCGGAGCTCAAACTTTCCGTACCTTTACCCAGGCGTTTTTAATCACTCAGGCTCAAAGCCTGATCTATGGCCGCCAGCTTCTACCCCATAATTTCTTCAAAATTGCTTCAATTGAGCCCATTTTGGCACCAGAGACACTTCATCTAGTCTTCTTTCAAACTGAATTGACAAAAGACCTCTATTCTATTTGGTAACATAGTTGTCCCAATGTCTCCTCTCGGTGATATCTTTGAAGGCGAACAAATGGACTGCAGGTATAAAATGGGGGCGTGCTACCTTAAACGACATCAGGTAAACGCGGAGGGAGACTTGGTCAAGTTTAAAGGAACCAATCTTTTCTTCCTTCAAATCATCGCCCATTGAAACGAGGAGAACAATGGTCACGTATTGTTGGCAGATGCTTAGGCCTACCCCTAAGAGGCTTAATGAATAGTTGCAATAGAAAAAAAAAGCATTTTGAGGCCGAAACTTTTGAATATTCATCCCAGAAGCTCTTTCCACTCGAACGAAAGGTTCCTTTGGGAAGCTAAGCGAATTCGGTCTCAATAAAATCAGAAGCCCCGGCGACCTTCGTCGCCGGGGCTTCTGATTTTATTGAGACCTTTCGCGTCAACTGCTAATTACATGAAATATGGAATCGATTTCATCTCAGAATGGGAAAATATTCATAAAACTATTACCACTTGCAAATGAAAAAAAGCTTTGTGGAAGGGGTGAGGGTAGCACGTCCTGACAATGTAAGCCATATGCAATAGCATCTAGTGAACTAATCTGGAAAGTTACAGTAGCATATGATTGAAAAACGATGCCAAATTAAGAAAAGAATAAATGGGAACGCAGAGGAGTCTATAAAAGCTACAACAAGGAGGCAAAAATGGAAAACGCAACTCTAAAACCGCCAAACGAGAAACGACTCACTGCTTAGTCTCCGTAGATTTGAACTCACGTACTAAGCATTCGGAGTCGAGTGCCTTTCCAACTGACCTCCGACTTTGTTTGAAATCAGTTTGATTATATTAACAATAGTAATCTACTGTAAAGATGTATGACATACAAGAACAACTAACGATCGGGAAGGGGGGGGGGAGAGTTGGTAGCTGGACCGAAGACTTTTTTCTCCCGTACTCTTAGTATAGGTACCATACTTTGTATTGCCTGAAACACGCCCAAATGATACTGTTTAAATGCTTGAATGTTACACATTTTCCCTGTTAATGTTTAGCGTGGCTTGTAAATGTTTCTTAGTTTGTCGTATAAACGACATCGATAGGGATGGGGGTGGGGAAGGGGTGAAGGGCCGGGGTACAGGAAGCCTTGGTCTGCCGTCTCAGAATTTTCTAATTCCATCGTGAGACATGTAGTCAGGATAGTTGGTACGATAAAATGTGTAATCCCGAAGCAGTTGGTTAGGTCAAAAATGTTACGACAGGGACCCAAGCCAACCGACGTCTGACTGCAGCTTAAAGTCCCGACAAGGGAGACGGGTTGCCGAAAGGTTATCTAGAAGAAAATTTTCAGCGCGCATTTTGGGTTTTTAGTTAGCTGGTTAGTGAAAATGAAAAATTGGGGGAAGTTATCACAGGATTTGCAGCCTTTCTTTAAAGTACTGTAAAATATCAAGTAACTTACAGAAGCGGCTGGTCGTTGTGGGTTTCTTCAACTGGATTGTTTCCCGACGAACCTGGAATGGTGACGAGCCCTAACTAACTATGAGCTTTCACCCGAGGGGTGAAATGTCCAGGTTGAGAACTTTTATAATAAAACAGGGACGTAAAACTGACCTGATTTTCCGTCCGCGGGTGTAAGTCAATGTTAACAATAATTAGTGGTTCGCGTATACCCAAAACCTCGAAGAAGTTTTTGCCAGGTATAAGCCTACCCGTCACAAGAAAGCCGACAAGTTGACCATTCATGGCAATTGCAATTTACCATACCATGACCGTAAAAATTTTTTGTTAGCGGAGCTCAAAATTTCCGTACCTTTACCCAGGCGTTTTTAATCACTCAAAGCCTGATCTATGGCCGCCAGCTTCTACCCCATAATTTCTTCAAAATTGCTTCAATTGAGCCCATTTTGGCACCAGAGACACTTCATCTAGTCTTCTTTCATACTGGATTGACAAAAGTTCTCTATTCTATTTGGTAACATATTGGAGAAGTTGTCCCAATGTCTCCTCTCGGTGATATTTTTGAAGGCGAACAAATGGACTGTAGGTATAAAATGGGGGCGTGCTACCTTAAAACGACATCAGGTAAACGCGGAGGGAGACTTGGTCAAGTTAAATTAACCAATCTCTTCTTCATACAAATCATCGCCCATTGAAACGGGGAGAACAATGGTCACGTATTGTTGGGAGATGCCCTTAGAAGCCTAATCCATTGTTGCAACAGGAAAAAAAGCATTTTGAGGCCGATAACTTTTGAATATTCATCCCAGAAGCATTTTCCACTCGAACGAAAGGTTCCTTTGGGAAGCTAAGCGAATTCGGTCTCAATAAATTCAGAAGCCGTTGAAGGGTACCTCGACGTTGAGGGGCACTTGTTCCAGACCATCGACAAAATAAAATATGAAAGAGAGCCTTCATAGAGCAGGATATAGGTTCCCATATTCTGCTCTATGGAAAGAACAGGCACCTGCGGAAAGAAAAAATTCTGCATTTTAAAACTAAAGAAGCATATTAGGCTACAATTAAATGTCTCAGCGCTGTTTTCTTCTGCTCACGTCGCTCACACCTGATTTAAATATTGCTTTGGGGTTTCAGGGTTACTTCCTGTAGAACATCCTGCTTTTCATAGCTTCGTACACACTCTTCTGTTATCATGAAAACCATTAGTACCCCATGGCCATGCGCAGCGTAGTGGAGGTTCCCACTTCCCCAGAGATTTTCAAAGCAAAATTTTTGTCACCATCGATCTGTGTAAATTTACCGACTCTTTAAACATTGTTTAGATGCAAATTGTAAGGCACGGGAAGTGTCTTTTTCGGTACCGTAATAAGGGACAGGCGCTTAGCAAGGGTGGGTGGGGGGGGGGGGCAAGAGCTCTCTCCTTGGGGATATTTTTCTTTCTCAGCATTTTTATTACTCATATCACTAAAATGTATGAAAAATGCGATTTTTTTTTGCGCGCTTCGCCTGCACCCATTCCAAATACCATCCCCCATTCTTAAAATAGTTGCTCCAAACCCCCGGGAAGCCCTCAAAATAATCCATTCTCCCTTACATCCTCAATTCCTTAGCATAATCGATCCCATTTGACTGCTGTAATGAGGATGTAATTCCAAAATGTCAAATTGTGATTTTTGTGGTCTGTTAAGTGGCCACCTTATGTCATTGAGTTGAAGCTAAAATGCATCATTTTAATGCCTCCTATTTCGTACATACCCCAGAGCTTCCAGGGACTTCGCCCCCTGGACCCTGCCAGGGCTCTCCCCATGTACCCCGTTAGGGGCCCTGAGGCGGGCCCCTGGACCCCACGCCGTTATGGGAGTAGTCTTGTTCAAGACTTTAGTTCATTTCCGTCCACTACATATCGGCTGTGAAGCATTTAGAGGGTACACTGCTAGGTATGCTTCACAGCCGATATGTGGTGGACGGAAATGAACTAGAGTCTTGAACAAGACTATTAGGGGAGCGCTTTGTGCTCCCGCTGGGCCTTCGGCGCCGTTTGGCACCCCCGGTTTTGTCCCCTAAACTGTCAGACATCAAACCCCGCCCCCTGAGTGACACTATTACCCCAATCCTCTGACCGATAAATCATGTGATCCTAGAGGAAAAGGAGCGATATTCCTCTGGAATACCCCTAGCCTACAACCAAAGTCTCACCGACATGGACCGTACCGTCAAACTGATCTTTGTCCTAGTCCTCTGATATTACTTTTGCCTCTTCAACCCTCCCAATGAGTCTACTTCCCTCCTTTAAGGAGGACGTCCAGTCAACCCAGGCTTCCAAAGCATCTGTAAGATTTCGTTTTGAACTCGTGTCAGCGCGATTATTTCATGTAAAAACTTTCCTTATCTAAACTTAGGAGGAAGGTGGTTGCGACACTACGTTGTTTTGTGGTTCTGCCACTCTTGTTGTAGCTTGCTGGTGGCTTTTACATTTGTAAGCACTGGAGTTTCTCATGGGTACATTATACCACTCATTTCACTTGTTTTTGTTCTGAAGTTTTTCAACAAACTGTTTCCACCAGAAGTTTCTAGTTGTGGAAAAGCAACTCCCTGTTTACACTAGGTCAATCGTGGGGATTATTTGTTGGACAAAGTTGTCTCCCCCTACAATGGGTTCAAGTACGGTAGCTGCAAGTCTTAGCAACTGTTCAGCCTTTCACATACTACCTGCATAATTTGCGAAATTGCCCTGTCTATGTGGAAAAAATCTACCGAGTAATTGATACCATCAATGTAATATCTTAATCGATTAAATGGCATATGGTTTAAAATACATCTTTTTGAAACAGGGCAAAATATCTCTGCCATTATACCTCCTCTCTATATGTTAAAGGGTGGAATGCTATAAATTTAAGTGACTACATAGTGACCACTCTCTGTTATCGAAAGACATACCACTCTTCTGATCAGGGAGCTGCTACTTGGACAGGAGAAGAACCTTCACACATCCCTTTGATGACGACGATCATGCCGCGAAGGTCAAACTCATAAAACTAGTTAACACCACTAATCCCTCTTCTTTTGTACTTCATTGAAGATTCAATAAGCTTAAAAAGGTATTTGGTACTAAGCACAATAGATACATATCGTCTGCTACATCTTGAAGAATTTTTGCCTAACACTTCAGCATTGCCAGTCGCTCTAATTGCAAATTAATTTGCTCGTTTTGTCGCGTAGTGTCGCGCTTATGCATAAAGGTTGCTTTGATTCCTTGTAACACGCTCTTATATGTACATACCCTTTGCAGTATGGGAAATAGTGGGGCAATTGATCAAAATTCAGCTGCAAAGTATAGACTTGTAATTAGTCTGCCTATTTTGCATATGGTACTTTGCATTACCTGTGGCACCAGCACCTACTCTTACAAAGCACTAACCAGTCGTTTTGAATTATTAGCTTCAATTTCTTATTAGGCTGTCGGCAATCTCTTCAACATCAAATGGTTGTTTAATATAATCCATTTGTTAAGGTAGCAAGAGACAATGAAATTGAAATTGAATGAAGTTGCAAAGGATAACAATTGCAAATTGTAAGTGCCAGACAAAAGAACTGAATAGCCTTAGGTCTAATTATCGATCCTTACAGGATTATCCCCTTATGCATGTCTGGGAGTAATTGGATAAGCATAAATTAAAGTAGAAGTTTCTTCTCCTGTCCAAGTAGCAGCTCCCTGTTCTGATGTAATAGTTTAACCGATTAGAGTATTTATTACTCTGGGCAGAGTAGAATTTCAGTCAATTCTCACTCGATAAAAGAGTGGTCACTCTTCAAAATGTACAGATTTGGTTACTTTAACAATTGTCAATGTCTACGGAAAGCCCATGCCATATAACACTTATGCAAATAATGCATTGCAAGATGAACGGGAGAAATCTTCCTAACATTGCACAAAATCGACGAAATACATCCTACACATTGTGTTTCTTTTTGAGACAATTGAATTACGTAATGTGCATCAATTGTGAAATGGAATTATATTAACGATCCTCTCCAAAAGGAATTGCATAAGGCAATACAATGTCAATACGGTCGATTACAATGAAGGGAAGAAAGTTGCTTGAGCCCAATTAATTGTGACCCAAATATCAGACAACATAAAAACATAAAAAAATAAAACGTAACAGCGATTCATCAAAAGTGAAACAGAAGTTGTATTAAAGATAGTTTCTATTGTTTTCATTTTTGTTGATTGTTTAGTTTGGAGTGCTAGTAGTAAATGATGTTTATCCGTATAGGTGAAAGTTGATCTAATGACCTTTCTATTAGGCCGTGTTAGTACCTACCTTTCGATTTCGGCATGTTGTGCGTGTATCCTAGTATTTTTGCATTTGGGATGTTGATTAATACACGTTTGTGAATTCTGCTGGCTGCTATGCTCCCAAAGGGTTTACAGACAATATAAAGGAAAGACGTGGTGAGTAAACGTGATTTTATTGACTTTATAACTACTGCGACTCGATCATCTCTTCCTTTCAAAATAATGTTGATGACATATTTTGTTTACAGGTAGTTATAACTTTTGTCTGCCGCCCACTATCAATTAGATAATCACATTTCATACGTATGCATTAATCTCGTTAAGTAGAAATTTTACTCAAACTTTCTTTCAATGGTCGTTATACTTCGGCAGTGTAGTTGTTATGCTAAATTAATTTTGAAGGTCATTACAAAGGTTTCTGCTGTAAGAATTTGTACACTGTTTAGATAATCTCTTATAATCGTTTTAAAATTCATGAGTTACCTAGTAAGGTGGGTTAGTTGGGTTAGATGAGTTAGATGAGGTTTACGCCTCAGTTTTTAACCAATTGGTTTAAGTCGGGCCGGCCACTGCCATTTTCCAGTTGCGACTCACTGGCTTGTTTTTCCTACTCCATTGCTTACGCTGAGCACCAAGCACAATAGCAGTATTGGGTTCCATTTTTAAAGTCTTTGGTATGACCCGGCCAGGAGTCGAACCCCAGACCTTCAGGCTGCAAGTCCGATGCTCTAACCACTTGACCATGCAGTCGGTCCCTAAGGTCGGAAACATGTAGACGTCTGTACTAATTTATCATTTTTCTCTTCTGTACCCCAGGGAAACTGAAGACGTACTTAGGGGGAAACGTTTGTTTTTCATATGAGGGAAATAACGAAACGTTTACATCTGCAAGGCATAGCTCAATTCTGTTAAGTTTGTATTACTTTGATCATGGTAAGTTTATTTTCTTTCTTTACAAATATATCTATTGTGGTGGCAATTAATAATCTTTCTTTATTGCAATTACCTGTTACTGATTAATGCATGACAGCTGAGTAAAACTAGCTAATGTTATTTCAATATTTCCTTATCTCACAGCTATACTTGAAAGAAAACATATTGCTGTGCACCATCTTTTTGATTCTTTGTATCTTGTCGTCATGGTCTTCGTCTATAGAAGGTTAGTCAATTCTAGGAGTGACGTAATAATTGGCTGTGTAGAAAAATGCAATTGTTCGCAAGTACGTTGGTTTACTTAGGACATTCCAGAGTAGAATAAGTGTTGAACACACTGTAAAAAGAGACGTCTTCATTTTTTTTAACACATTATGGCGTTTAAGAGTTAGAAAACAAACAACAAAATGGATAAGCACAGCGAATGACTGAACGAATATTAACACATGATAAAGATACTGATGTCAATTAAAGTTCACTCTGCAAACACCTTTATATGTTTGATATATATGTTAATTTTTCTTTATGAAAAACAACTTGACGTTTACAGTAATCATGAAATAAACACATCAACGAGTATACGAGATGGCGTTAAAGTGGCGTCAATGTGTTAAAGTTGGCGTTTTAGACGTTTAATTTGCTTATGTATTTTATTGTTTTTTTTTCAGTTACATAAACGCCAAGACGCGTTTATTATCTGTTACCCAAAAGTGTTAATCATTTTTACAGTGCACGAAGTTGTGCGTATGTCTTTTTTTTTTTTTTTTCCAAAAGTCCCCTGACTCTCTGGCGAAGAGCCAGGGGCGAAAACCAAACAATACTCCCGAAGGAGTTCTGCTCCCCGAAGGAGTAACAACGTCCCCAAGGGACAAACTTTGACTTAACTGACACCACCTGACAGTGGTCCCGTTCTAGACTGGCTGAATAGAACAGGTCCCACCCTGGGAGCTCCGCCGTCGTGATCACGGATACTCCTGCGCCAGGTAAGTATGTGCGTATGTCTCTTATACTATATATTTAATATCCTTGAAGGAAGGTATATGAGATGGGCTGTTCAAAGTGTAATATAATCAAAACGGACACAATTAGGGTCGTACTGAATTCTGCAATATTAGCTTGGAGTCATATAACTGCAATTCATGACTAAGAAGATTGTATTGGACCGTCGATTTCATGTGACGTCACACGACTGGGATTGCCGACCAGGCACTAAAGGGCAAAACACACACATAGTAAGCATATTTACAGCACGGCATAACCATAAATACTACTGTGACACAATGGAAGCTTGCACTTCAACCTAAGGAGACGCGAGATCACGTGACGTTGGTGAAACCCCTCTATAGGGACTACTGGATTTGTTTAATCAAGAGAAAACTGCTGAGTAAGAGGGTCATACGTAGCTGGGTGGTTTCTATTGATCTAAAAATAGAACAAAAAATTGGGCTGACATAAAAGTGTGTTGAAAGACAATGGAAGACATTTTGAAAAGTATCTCTTTTCATGAATTTTATTACGCCAATTACGGCAATAAGAAACAACTCTAGATATGTATACAGTTACTCCTTTTCTGTTACAACAACAGTAGAATCCACTTTATGGAAAGATTTCAGATAAAATTTGTACAAAGACAGATTTCTGTGTCACATTTCCTAATTAGGTTAATCTACTTGCACTTAATCAGGCCTTATGCGCTCAATCTGGTGTGTAAATTTGCACTTAATCCTCAACCCTTTGCGCTCTTTGTCCCAAAGCCCACAAAAGCTGCCATGTTTTTACTTCATTTTAATCTTTCATTGGCTGCTGCAATTTTGGTTTTGTTTAAACTTCTACATTCTGTTACTAAATATCTTACTATCTATCGTCTCCATGTTTTTTGTCTTTCTACCGCTCTTAAACTTTTTGGCCTCCATTCCGATGTGACGACAACAACAGTATGGCTGCCTCCCCATTTCCGAGGTACACGTCCGAGTTTTGTAGTCCGGTCCCTATTTCCTTGCATTAAACTCATAAAGCCGGCTGCTCATTTCACGACCGTCTTATAAACCTGAAAATATCCAGATTCGAGGCGCCCATGGGCGCAGATCCAGAATTTTAGAAGAGAGAGGGGGCAGGGGAGGGATGAGTAATCTAAAGTGCACCGAAGTTGCAACACGAGGGTGAAGTGCGACTTTGCAATTGTGGGGCCCCGAGGAGGGCATTGGGGCCCCTGGTGGGGGCCAGAGGAGAATCTCTGGTAAGGGTTCTAAAGGGCTAAACCCCCGAAAGTTCTGGTAATATGAAATATTCGGAAAGCAGAAAATCGGCTCTAGTTTCTTTGTTAAGGAGATCTTACATCATTTCATATTGTGATTTGATGTTAATACAGGGAAGGCGCCAGCGGGGGGCCATGGCCCCTCCGTCGGGGAGCCTTAATCCGAACGATAAAATATGAAGTCCCAACGACCTTCAGTCGCCCCGGCGATCTGCTTGATTTTGCCCATAGGAAAGGCAGATTCTTCAATAAAGACCCAAAATTTTGCAATTTTCCTTATAAAAAACCCACACTTTTCAATTTTCTTCCATCAAAATCCAAATTTTTCAAATTTTCTTCAATAAACTCCCAAATTTTCAATTTTTTGTAAAAAAAAGTCAAAAATTTTTCGACGCGCTTGCGCGCCAAAAATTTTGCGTTTTCAGTCCATTTGGCATTTGTCGGGGCTTCGGGCTGCTGGCCTTCCCCGTCGGAGAGCCTTGCCCCCCTGTCAGGCAGATCCTGGCGCCACCCCTGTGTAAATAGCTGAGTACAAGTTTCTATAAAGGCACCCGCTGAGGTCCAAGGGAATCTTAGGTTGTTTAAACATTTAGACCCTATATTATTAGGCGCGGCATGTACATTTAGTTTTTAGAAATGGTTTTCGACATAATGAGAGTTTTATTTTCGTTTTGAGGTCAGTCGGGTATGGGGCGCGAACGACGACAATTGCGCCAAAAGCTCGTCGAAACTTTCCCATCTTTTTCAGGCAGTGCTTAAAGACACTTAAATTTTCTACCCAAAATGGTTTTGTCAGGAAGATAAGTCTGATTTTTCAATTTTTTGTAATGCGCTAGAGACAACTAGTTTGCTTCGAATATGTTTATCTTTTCAAAAACTAGCAGAAGGCGGAGATGATACCCCGTTTTTAAAAATTAGTAACAAATTTGCTTTTGCATAATTAGGCTACTCATATGCAGAAGAGCATAAGTGTAACACATTGTATGTTGAATAAAGTGAAACCGTTTTAGATAGTATTGAAGAAGAAATGAGAAAACAACGAACTTAAGTTGACGGCACAAAAATTTAAAGTTTTGAAAGACTTGTATAACGGTAAACAATTGAGGTTCCTTCTTAAAGGCATATCACATCAACTTCTGTAGAAATATTTTGCTTAAACTTCTTTTTGATCAATTGAAACTCGATTTTTGGAAACCAATAGCTATGCTCTCGCTCCCATGCAGTACGTGTTGGCGTCACTTTTGGTAGCTAGTATAGTTTCGAAAAGAGATTTTCTAAAATCAGGGGATCTGCACAGCAATCTACAAGATCAGTGGCGCCGCCAAGAGTTGGTAATTTGGGTAGGGGGTGGGCACCGGAGGTATGATGGTAAGTCCATCCCAGATAAACCCAGAGGGTCAGTGTAACGTGTGCAAGTTCATATCTACGACAGTTTGCATCCGTCGCGAATCCTTTCTTTGACAACTAGTGCAGAGTTACTATCCCGCTGAATGGTCTCGGTAGAGGTGGACACCCCTCCTTTTTTGAATTTCTTCATTTAGGGTGGCTTAGATTGAAAACGGTGCTATTTTTGGTTGACCTTTAAATGGATAAAGGGATTTGAATTCCCTTTATTAAGCAAAATTTTGGCTATGGCACGGCACCCTTTCAAGGCTGGTACCATGGGATCGGCATAGGGGAGCGGCCAGTGTGCACTTGGGAGTGAGCGAAAGCTGAGCGTTAATAACCAAAGGGTTGTGGACTAAAAGGATGTAAATGTAATAACATTCACCACCTACCAAAAAAGGGTGGGAGCGAAGCACTCCGTGAATGCTTGAAAATGTATAACAACAAATATGTACTTCCAGTCTTTCACATCATGCCACAAATGTAAATACAAAGACAAATAAAATTATTTGCTGGTGGTGTACTGGGTGTGGCACTTACCACGTTTAGGAGTTATTTACATGACAGGTGTAGTTATATCCAGTTACATAGTTCTGCATCTCACCGTTAACTAAGCTATATTGGTGTTACCCTGGTCTCAATACTGGGACAGTAACTTTTCATTTATATATATATATATATATATATGTATATATATGTATATATATATGCATATATATATATATATATGCATATATACATGTTTGAACCAAGGACATTACCAGTGTTTTTTGTTTTATATATATATATATATATATATATATTCCTTGAGAAATTCAGTTTTTATTTTATTTGCGGATGATACCACCTCTTTTCTTAAAAAAATACCAAATTAGAAACACTTTCTGATATCTCAAGTAAATTTTCACCTTGGCTGAGATGTCTAAGGTTATGTCTCAATATTTAGCAAACAAAACTTGTAATTTTTGATAATAAAATTAATGGCATAAGCAATGTAAGTGTCTCTCCAGAAATTAAAACATCACATTACGCAAACTTCTTAGGAATTACAATTGATAGAAAACTGAGTTGAAAGGAACACATATCATACTGGTAGTAGAGTCTCTAGATCGACTGCTAGTATTAACAGACTTAAAGGGAAAAAGCAGCCTATATAGAATTTGTATACCCGGGAATCGTAATTCATGAATTTCTCTTTTAAATCATATGACAACAATATTGTAACTGAAGTTTTAAATTTATGTTAAACAATCCCCTTTTACCTTCTGAATGCATTATTTATGTTCTGAAATATTATAAAAGATACTTTTAATAAAGATGAAATTTGTAACGTTTAGTCCATCTGTCAAAGGAAGTTTTTGGAGACTACTTATTCCCTTTAGGCACTTTCTGCCGAAGCACGTATTTCTACTGTTGTATAAACACCCTCATTCTTCCGTATTTAAATTGCAGTCTTCTGCTCTGTGGAAATACCAATGTAGTGTTAAACGCTGACTCAGTATTTCGTTAAGTCCAACGGGGGAGGGGGGGGGTTCAATCCGTATGGAAGTGTGGGAGGGGGGACACACATGACTTAGCACAAACTATCAAGCCCTTTATTTTTGAAAAGGGCGTCTTTCTATAGGTCCTTCCCTGTACCCCCTCTTGTGATGACTGACGTTGTCCTATTCTAATAAGAGTTAGAATTCCAAACACTGGCGTAGCCAGGATTCTTGCTGGAGGGGGCTAACTACAGGGCCTGATCGCTGGCCAGGGGAGGAGTCTAAGGGAGGGGGTGTCCGCTACCTTTTGAGAAATTTTTGAATATTTAAGTACCCTCAGATGCAATCTGGTGCGACACTTAGCATCACTTGAAGCCAATTTTTGTGTTCCATTACCAAATGTTTTTCCTAGTTCGATGCCCCCCCCCCCGGCTACGCCAATAATTCCAAAGTTAACATGACCATCATAGATGATCTGCCAGTTGAAATACACGAAGTCAACGGAATTACTTCAAGATGTAACTTTAATCATGTCCAAAATAGCTGTAACCACGCTCCGCAGCGTGGATCATTGTCAGAGATCATGGACCCCAACCAGGCCCGTAGCTAGGGTCATATGTTTTGGGGTGTGAAGGCCCCCAGTTCAGACTGGTTGGATGTTTTTCCAACAGATTGGTGGCGTGTAATTTGCAATTTGTTATGCGCTCTGCCTTTTGTATACAGCTGTGGTGATCCTTCCTTTGTCACTACATAAAGGTGTCTTCCTGGGAAGGGGTCTAAGGTGAGGGGGTGTCCCCCTCCCCTTTGAGAAATTTTGTTAATTTAAGGTCGCTTAGGTGCAAAATGGTGCTTTTTTTGGTTTATTTTTGGAGCTGATCGTACATGGCTGGAAAATGTCCATAATTTAGTGAACCCTAAGTTTTGGTTAGGTGAAAGAAGGGAGTATGTTGTCTAAGAGAAGAATAAGTTTTCAAAAACCTTCCTGAAGCCCCCCCTTTTGGTTACTTTACTGCTTCTATCCTGGCAAAGTTCATCCGCAAAAATACCTGCGTTGAGTCAACAGAAACATTCTTGGACTATTATGAAAATTTTCTTTTCCTTCATTGTGCATTATAAAAGGGCATCTAAGGCTGGCAAATGCCTGTATAGGGCCTCCCGGAAGCTCTGGATCAATAATATAAAATGGAGCAATGGCGTAATGCTTCCTACCTGACATACAAATGGTAATATAGACTATGACGCCAAGCACTTTACATCTATCGTATTTTTACTAATTTTGAACGAAAATCCAGATGAACAGCTTCCAGCAATGGAGAACCGGCAAGAGGGAGAGAGTAGGTGCAGTAAGGTGATGTTAGACCTTCCTGAAAGTTAGTTAGTTAGCTGAGGTTTAACGGTCCAGTTCCTTCCTGATAGGTGTAGCAAAAGAAGTGGACTAACAAGCGCGTTTCAGCTTTTTCTTCGTAAGTGTATTAGCAATCACCATCTTTACCGATAATGGCTTCGCGCGAAGCGCTCGTTAAAAGTTTTTTGAAAAATGTATAACGGCAACAACGTGCTTTAAAGTTTGAACCCTCCACATCATGCTTTCAAATTAGATTGAAGGATCCCATATTGATGGGGGCCCCTATACAGACGTTTGGAGATGTATATCTGTTTTCGGATAGAGTTGTGATCAGAATAATTCCTTGTATAATCACCTTTTTAATGGTCATGAGATGGAGTGCAAACTGTGACGCATGCGCGCGAAGCGCGCCGAAATTTTTCATTAAATAAGATTTCCCTGACAAAATCTGCATTCAGAATCTGCATCGAGACACTTTCAACAAACCTACCTGTCACTTAAAAAGCCAGCCAAATAGAGCCATGACACTACTCTTTACGAAGTGTGTGTGTGTAGGGGGTGGGTTTGATATTGTGTCCCCCCACCCATCGAAATGTGGTTGACGTGTCCCTTCGCCCCCCCCCCCAAGATTGACGCCCATGAGTCTAACTATAAGAGTTGCGCAACCTGCGAAGCACGCTGAACCTTAGGGATACATGAGAGAATCTGTCCCTGCCTTATTGAGACTAAAATAGATCAACCAGGGAGTTGCTATTTGACAAACAGCAACTCCCTGGATCAACTAGCCTGCATTTCACTGGAGTAGGGTCCCTTTAATGTGCATAACACGCATTGTATTACGCTTGTCTGTCTTACGAATACTACAGTATGCGACTGGAGATAGAACTTCCACCATTGCAGAAAACAAGTGTTTACTTAATATGTTTCGTCATGCCACTTAGACAAGGGATTACTGTTTATTTAAATGTACTCAAACTATGCAAGATAAACAAGGCAGATCTTCAGCAAGGGAAACAGAAAACGTTTACAGTCCTAGTGAAGTATAACCCGTTGAATATTGGGGCAACTGGCAGTTATTATGTAACCATGCCCACAGTGGCTCTCCACGAAGCTAACTTAAAAATCCTCAGGAAATTCTGACTAGATCAGCTTTAAATTTATCAAAGTATGCCAGGGGCTTGGCAAATCTCAATCTACGACGTCGTCTCGCGATTGATTACATAAGTGATAGATCTATTCAGAGTCATACGCTGATGCATACTGAATTACATGCCTTACTCGTCTTTCTAGATACATGACGTGTAGACTCTTGCAACCTCATTTAAAGATAGTGGTTCATGTTTCAGTATCGTTCTTTCATTTACAGAGGACTTTTCATGGACCTGTCCTTCGAATACACTAAATCTATGCACGTGCAAATCGTCTGTTCTGCTTGATTGTTCAAACAGAAAGCTGTCTACTGTTCCTTGGTGGCAAACATTGAATTTCAGTAATGTGTAAGTTATAGATGGAAACTTTTCTTTGACAAATGTTGCCCTAATAAGTAAATCAGAACCGAACTCACATCAGCAGGGGGCAAATCTACATTCAGATATTTGAGCTTAGGGTAATTACCTGAAAATGACCAACGGTGCCGAGACAGCTGGACGTCCTTCCAGTTCGGTGTAGGGTACAGGGCTCCGTCTAAAGGTCAGTGATGGGGTCTAAGAGCAACACGGTGGGAGACCAGGGAGAGGAGATCTCGGAGACTCCGCGTTATTAACGGAATTGGGGGCGCTAGAATAAATAATAAAACTAATTATTTCGGACTAATGGTGGGTCCATTTCTTGATGCTACAACGGGTTTGATGGTGGAGAGGATGGATGTTAACAGACACGGGTTCTATGCAGTTTTGCAAATATTAAGTTTTTTCCACGCGAAGTTATTATGAGACAGTTAGGTTAGCCTATAAGATAAATGCGCTACAGACGCAAGTAATAATGAAAATTAATGCATGTTGTAGATGCGCGCAGAACGAGCCGAAAAATTTTAAAGACTTAGCTTAAAAAGCATTTAACTATCAATAGATAGTAATGAATATGCAATATAAAAACCTTAAAGTCCCAGCTCGCACTTAATTCAGCATAGCCTTATTTCGACTAAGTTGCTTCATGATGCAGAGCGTTTGAGGATTGAGAAGATAGAAGTTGCACAGAGTTTTGCGTTTAACCTTAGTAACCGCCATCCTGCTTGAAGTAGCGATTGGACAAATAACATATATACGATGGATACGTGCAAAGTGCACAGAAAAGCATACCATTTTAAAGACATTTAAGAGACGTTTTTCGTCATTTTGCACTGCAAAAGTAATCTATTATTCAGGATCCCCCCATTATTTCGACTATATCATAACCATTCTAAATTTTGGGGGCAAAGTTATGGCCCCCTATTTTGGGTAGGGGTACGACGGCCCTTTCTGCCCCTGCGATTCACGCCACTACAATTCAGGACCTTCTTGGTTAGTTTTTACAAATGCCTTATTTGTCATTCACAACCATAGTTTGAATATTAAAGTACAATCAGCATACCAGTATAATATAGTAAACAGATTATGAATGTTTATAAGTGTGGTAGTATGAATAATTTCATGAATTGAAAGACTGAGCTTTCTATTTAACGAGGCGAATCACACGAATGTAAAACACTGATTATTTGTTTTATGTAAACCTAACTTCATAAATAGGCCAGATTTTGGTCAAAATTTCAAAGAGCGGATAGGGACGAACACAGTGTGTTATTCTAGACTGACCCACGATGGATAACACACGACGGTGTGATAGTGCCAAATAACCCTATTCCAGGTGACCACCAATCCTCCAATCAGATGTAGAGGAATTAATAAGGTGTTACATAATTTAAAGTAGTATTATAAAATATTTAGTATAATGGTGAGGTCAGTCCTGTGCCTAACTGTCTAATGATCGTCACAAATGTGCTTGTTCCAATAAGAGAGGTACCGTAGGTATTCTAAGTCGCAGACGCAGGCGGGCTGGGTACGACCGGATACTTAATTCAGTCCAGAATATTTTCTTTGCGGTCGGTTTGACTCTGAATGTAAGCACATCTTTCAAACCAGCTTTCCTGTTGGTTCCTCAAACAGTCTATTTTATTTCATCACGAACGATATGTAATGTGTCCCAAAATGTTGTGTTCACTCTGAAAAGTTAAGCGCCAGTTTACACAATAGACACAGTGGTCACTGTGTAAAATGTGGTCTACAAACTTAAGTCAAAACGCTTTATCAGATACCCTTAGTGTCCATTATGCTTTATTTCATATCTTAATTATTGTAGTGCTAACAGCCTGCTGAGTACCGCATCTGGCCCTGAACAAATTATACAGCAAATAATACGATTGGGGTTTGGGCACCTGCATATCCTACCCTATTTATTGCCATTTCCTTTTAGAGGATATACCATACCTTATGTATCTTATAAAACATTTTTACTGTTTTTTTTTTTAAAAGCAAGTTTACTGCATTGAACTAAGTTTGTGAATGTGACAAGAGTAGATGAAGGTTTAAATACGTGAGTTTAAGTAAACTTTAAGGAACACATTTTTGGAAACGGGGTCTTAACATGTAACCAAAAGTTTAATTTGCCTTTCCAGGAATTTGTCTTACAACCAGATATCACATTTAAAATCCGATTCGTTCATTGACATTGGGTTAGAAACAATGTGAGTATGTTCTTCATTTATAAAACCATTTTTGTAATTTTACCAAGTTTGTTCCAAGTATATGCCAATTGGCTGCTGTATAGTTTAATCGTTTCCTCTGGAAGCATATGTTTATCATAAGTATCATTTAGAAATGAAAATTTTGTTGGTACCAATAAAAGATTTGGCCTCTCCCACGTTTTACGTAATTTTGAGTTTTGTTCTATTAACAATAGCCTGTAAAATAATTAATTGCGGCCAAGAAGTCATAAGATAATGTTTGAAGTATTTAGTTGGGTGAGAAAAATTTGAATAAAACAACACAAACCCCAGAAAATTGTTTTTCATTTCTTCCTTTTACAATGCAGAGATCTTGCAAACAACACCTTGCCTAGCATACCTGAAGACTTATTCCGCTTTACTCATCAACTTCGGGCATTGTACGTATTTTTAGTATGGATGAGTCAACTGCGTGGGAATTAATTCATCAGAGGCTCTTTCACGATTCTGTTACGAATTGAACTATGTCATTTTACATTGTATATAGTTCGTCAGCCTACTATATAGGTCGGGGAAATGGTGCTGAAATACTTCGTCTATACTTTTTAACCTACAAATACTGTGTATGATTACTCGTCCCTAATCTTTGGTTACAGAGCATTGTTAATGCTTTAGTATATTGAGCTTGAAAGAAATGCATCTTGTGAGAATTATGTGACAAACTCGGATAAATAGTTATAACTTCATATTCAAAATGGTTACCTTGGTGTGGAAATGTTTAATATGATATTACTTTGCGGTATAACCTGTTTCCGTTGCAG